>CM077459.1:18974652-19584652 GCA_039654765.1 Mylopharyngodon piceus | reverse complement strand
TGAAATTAACAAGACAAAAATACCGTTTACAGTGAACGACACTGGAGGGTCCAAACACTTCTGATGACCGCTCAGAACTTTGTCCGGCGTTCTTTCAGTAACGTTAATGGAACGTTCGTTCGAAGTTCAAAAACATTTATAGGCTACGTCATTAATGGAATGTTTGTTTTAAATGTAACTACTTTCAGAACGTTCAGAGAACACTCAAAAGTAACATTCCCATAATGTTTGAACTGAAGAATGATACAATGTTCACGTTCCATTCGCATAACCAAGAAGATATATATTTAAAACATTTTAAAAAAAGCAGATGTTTTGAACACTCAGTAATAACTTAATTGGAACGTTAGAAAAACGTTCATAGAACATATTTTTGTTAGCTGAGTATAATGTAGCAGTATAAAGATTGTTACTATATAAAAAAATCAATAACCATGATTACAGAGCATTAGAGGCAGTACATTTGTGCTCTCTGCTGTTTCAGGAGTTTATTTTAGGATCATTAGAGAATATCAGTCTGTGTCAAAAGGTTAAACTCTCTTATAATCTCATCAGAGCCTTCCTTTTTCATAACGTCTCCTATATCATATTACTGGCAAACCCAAGCTTTAATAAACAGCATCAGCTACTTTTCTAAAAAAAGCTCAAGCTTTTAGAGACGATTCATTTCTCTGGAAAGAGGAGACACTGTTTTAAACTCGTTTTAAAGCTTTTAAATCTACTATATTAATATAATATATATTTTATAATGTTTAATTATGACACCACTGATCAATTACAATCAATTAGTAATAAAACAATTACTATATTAATAAAATATTATATTTTATTATGTTTTATTAATGACACCACTGAATAATTACAATCAAGCAGTAATTAAAGTGACTACATTAGTAAAATATTATATTTTATTGTTTTATTATAATCACACCACTGATTAATTACAATTAAGTAGTAATAAAAATTACTATATTAATAAAATATTATATTTTATTGTTTTATTATGACACCACTGAATAATTACAATCAAGCAGTAATTAAAGTGACTACATTAGTAAAATATTATATTTTATTGTTTTATTATAATCACACCACTGATCAATTACAATCAATTAGTAATAAAACAATTACTATATTAATAAAATATTATATTTTATTATGTTTTATTAATGACACCACTGAATAATTACAATCAAGCAGTAATTAAAGTGACTACATTAGTAAAATATTATATTTTATTGTTTTATTATAATCACACCACTGATTAATTACAATTAAGTAGTAATAAAAATTACTATATTAATAAAATATTATATTTTATTGTTTTATTATGACACCATTGACCAATTACAATCTATGAAAAATTACTATATTAATAAAAATATTATATTTGATTGTTTTATTATTATGACACCACTGACCAATTACAATTTAGTAATAAAAATTACTATATTAATAAAGTATATTTTATTGTTTTATTATAATGACACCACTTATCAATTATAATCAAGCAGTAATAAAAAATCCTTTTTTAATAAAATATATTGTTTTATTATAACAACACCACCGACCAATTATAATCAAGCATTAAAGACATTCAATATTAAGTCTTATTTTCTGAAAAATTAATCAAAATTAGGTTTGCTAAAAATAAGAACAAATATCTGCCAACAGAGTCAAAAAATAATCTTGTTTCCCTCTGAATGAAGTTTATTTTTCTGACACTACTGGCAGATGTGTGTTCTTGTTTTAATCATAAACTCATTTTGATCAGTTTTTCAGTATACAAGTCTTTCTAAACTCGTTTTAAAGCTTTTAAATCATAGAAATATATTGTTTATCTTTCCAAATATCACTATTAAACATGCTCTTATTTTGCATTCTGCTTTTAAATAATCTGAAATATTTTTCCAATATTTAAGTTTTCTTTAAAATGTTTAACAAATACTAAAACTATATTTTAAATATTATAGTTTCAGATGCACAGAAAATTTTGCAGTATGCAGTGTAAAATCCTGCTCGGCGTCCTATTTAAAATGCACGGCAATGTAATATAAAGTAAAATATTAGTATATTTTATATAGCTGTATATACGTGTTGAAATGTAACTGTAAATTTGGTCTATCTTTAGGGAGGTGTAAATGAATCCTTTCAGTCTCTGTGTAACTCAGATCACTCAGACGGTGTTTGCAGGAACAGACAGTGATGTAAAGAGCTTCGAGGAAACAGGATCTGGAGTCACAGAGACATCTGCTGCTGACGCTCCATCATTGCAGATCAGCAGAGGAAAATCATCAGATGTTCCTCAGGCTTTTACTGGCAGCGTAACAAAACATCGACATGAATATCATGATGAGTAAGTGTCCTAAAAAGCTTCATTACACGGCAGAAATGATGCTCTTCCTCAGTGTTTCCAGTAAAAAATATCTAAACATTCTTCAATCAAGATACATTTACTGGAGAAGAAAAATCACATGATGTGTGTTATTTTATTACTTTTATTTATTATTATTATTTTTTTTTTTACCAGTGACCGATTAATCAAGTAGTAATAAAAATTTGCTATATAAATATTACATTTATATTATACAATAATTAAGTTGAAAATATTTAATTATATGTATTATTTTATTACTTTTAATTTTTATTTCATTTACAAATATTTGACTCCAAAATGACACCATTGACTAATTACAATCACTATATTTAATGGTATTTTAGGTATAAACATTTAGGTTAATGTTTTATTATATTGACACCACTGACCAATTACAATCAAGCAGTAATAAAAAAATACTATATTAATAAATTATATTTTATGTTGTATTATAATAATGACACTGACCAAATGCAGTAATAAAAAATACTATATTAATAAAATATATATTTTATAATGTTTAATTATGACACCACTGATCAATTACAATCAATTAGTAATAAAACAATTACTATATTAATAAAATATTATATTTTATTATGTTTTATTAATGACACCACTGAATAATTACAATCAAGCAGTAATTAAAGTGACTATATTAGTAAAATATTATATTTTATTGTTTTATTATAATCACACCACTGATTAATTACAATTAAGTAGTAATAAAAATTACTATATTAATAAAATATTATATTTTATTGTTTTATTATGACACCATTGACCAATTACAATCTATTAAAAATTACTATATTAATAAAAATATTATATTTGATTGTTTTATTATTATGACACCACTGACAAATTACAATTTAGTAATAAAAATTACTATATTAATAAAGTATATTTTATTGTTTTATTATAATGACACCACTTATTATAATCAAGCAGTAATAAAAAAATCCTTTTTTAATAAAATATATTGTTTTATTATAACAACACCACTGACCAATTATATTCAATATTAAGTCTTATTTTCTGAAAAATTAATCAAAATTAGGTTTGCTAAAAATAAGAACAAATATCTGCCAACAGAGTCAAATGAATGAATGAAGTTTATTTTTCTGACACTACTGGCAGATGTGTGTTCTTGTTTTAATCATAAACTCATTTTGATCAGTTTTTCAGTA
Source organism: Mylopharyngodon piceus (assembly GCA_039654765.1). Classification (NCBI taxonomy): domain Eukaryota; kingdom Metazoa; phylum Chordata; class Actinopteri; order Cypriniformes; family Xenocyprididae; genus Mylopharyngodon; species Mylopharyngodon piceus. The sequence continues at coordinate 19,581,085 of CM077459.1, read as the reverse complement.
TACAAGTCTTAATATCTTTACTCATTTTTCTTCTCCAGTAAATGTATCTTGATTTATGAATGTTTAGATATTTGTGCTGGAAAACAAGACAGAAACACTGAGGAAGAACATCATTTTTGCAGCACAGACGTCTCCACTTTTAACTTCAACACTAAAAATGAGTTGAAAATGCATAAAAATATGCTTTATCGCTCATTCCAGCATCAAATACGTCGAGATCTCGCGCAGCCCCGTTAACAGCAGTTAAACACGGTATTTTACCATGTTAATGCGGTAAAAACTTGATGCAACTTCAACACATAAAAAGGACAAACACAGACGTCTGAAAATGGTCAAAAATAGTATTTTTACTGGAAATTTAGTTTTGATTTGTGTACATATTCTTACATATTCAAGTCATGGTTAGTTTTTTTACAAACACTGCATTGGTTGTGTTCACACAGTATGAAGCGTGTCTAAGGCGGGCGGAGCGTCAGGTGCCCAGCCGGTCTGTGTGAGAGGTGGTCAGGTGCCCAGCCGGTCTGCGTGAGAGGTGGTCAGGTGCCCAGCCGGTCTGTGTGAGAGGTGGTCAGGTGCCCAGCCGGTCTGTGTGAGAGGTGGTCAGGTGCCCAGCCGGTCTGTGTGAGAGGTGGTCAGGTGCCCAGCCGGTCTGTGTGAGAGGTGGTCAGGTGCCCAGCCGGTCTGTGTGAGAGGTGGTCAGGTGCCCAGCCGGTCTGTGTGAGAGGTGGTCAGGTGCCCAGCCGGTCTGCGTGAGAGGTGGTCAGGTGCCCAGCCGGTCTGTGTGAGAGGTGGTCAGGTGCCCAGCCGGTCGCTCAGGTAGCTGTTGCTCCTGGAGTCCTGCAGCAGCGTGTTGGCCACGTCCAGGAACTTGTGCTCGTAAGCCAGTTTATAATGCGTGTAAACGTCCTCGCAGTGAGACAGAAGCTTCTTCAGATTCTGACTGGAGCTCGCCGGAGCCTTCTGATGACACATTCTGACAAACACAAGAGTTTCAACAGTTAAAACATTACATATAACACAAAAATCTGTTCTCAACAACACTAGATAGACATATGAAATAAAAAAAACATAATTCTGTGAATGCACACAGAGACAAAACTCTTCAAACTGATGTCTAGACTGAATGTTTTATATAACAACTAATGAATAAATGTACAGACCGTGTGACACAAATCAACTTTGGCTACTTAAATAAATATTATTATATTAATGAAATGATATAAAATAAATAAAATATTTGTGTTGAAATTATTATAATTATGAATTCTATTATTATTATTATTATTTCTATACACATTTTTTATCCAAAATGACACCATTGACTAATTACAATTAAGCAATAAAAATATTATATTATATACATTTTTTGAATTATAATTTTCATTGTGCATTATTTATTTCATTTACAAATATTTGACCTTATATATATATATATATATATATATATATATTATATATTATATAATAATATAAAATAATATTAGAGTTTAATTTTTTTTTTATTGTGGGAGTTACTATTTTTTTTTTTATTTACAAATATTTACCTTTATATTTATATTATATAATAATATAAACTAATATGCGAGTTAACATTTTTTTATTATGGGAGTTAGTTACTTTTTATTTATTTCATTTACAAATATGAGACCTTTATATTTATATAATATAATAATATAAAACAATATTTGAATTAACACTATTTTATTATGGGATAATATTATGATATAATAATATAAATAATAATTATTTAATGTATTATTTTATCACTTTTATTTTTGTATTTCATTAACAAATATTTACCTTTATATTTATATGATATAATAATATAAACTAATATTTGAAAAAAAAAAAAAAAAAAAAAAAAACACACAATATATTGTATTTATACGATACAATAATATAAAATAATAATTATTTAATGTATTATTTTATTACTTTTATTTTTTTTTTTTTATTTCATTTACAAATATTTGACTCCAAATCAACACCATTGACCATTTACAATCAAGTAGTAATAAAAAATGACTATATTAATGAAATATTATATTCATATTCTAAAAGAACAAATATAATACTCGAGTTGAAATTATTTTGTTATGTGCATTACTTTTATTTCATTTACAAATATTTGACTGTAAAATGACACCAGTGACCGATTACAATCAGGTATTCCAGAAAACTGGCTAATAATCCGTTCTTTCCGTAACTAAACTGATTTCAGCCTACTTCTTGGAAATGTCCTCGAACAGGCCGGCGCTCAGCGATCTGTGGCGTTTAAACTCCTCCAGGTAGTTGAATTCTCCGTTCAGGATGACCTTCTGATAGAGGATCTCGGCCCAGTCCGGGCTGTAGTCGTACGCTTCGGCCAACACGAACGCCTGCGACACACACAATGAGTTCACAGATCACTGAATCACAATAAATCACAGTCCCGCTGCTCCTACATGTCACATGACACTGTTCTCCAGTGTGTTCAGTGTGTTAAAGAAACACTTTAAGACATGAAGCTTGTTTCCACCACGGAATAAAAAGAATAAAAAATGTGATTGCGACTTTTTATCTCATAATTCTGACTTTTTGTGAGATAAACTCGCAATTCTGAGAAAATTGTGAGATTAAAAAAGTTGCAATTACCTATTCATTAGTTAACATGAACTAACGTAACTAATGAAAAACACTTCTACAGCATTTATTGATCACAGTTAATATTATTCTCAACATTTACTAATACATTTTAAGATCAAAAGTTGAATCTCTTAAACATTAGTTAATGTGAACATGAAAATTTTAATTACCCATCATTAACAAAGGTTAACAACTGCTGTAAAATCTATCTCTGATTGTTAGTTTGTGTTAGTTAATGCATTAATTAATGTTAACACATGACACCTTGTTGTAAAGTGTGACCTCTGTTTATATTTTACTCCATGGCAGAAACAAGCTTCCAGTCCATCATGTCGTTCCAAACGTGCTTCACACATAATCTTTTATATATTGCACAAGTCATCATTTGTACTTTTGTTGCTGTGTGGAAAACATCCTTCTAAACATCTGCTTCAGTGTCTCACATGAGAAATAAAACGTTACATGATGACAGAAGAATTTGAAGAATCAGTTCAACTGTGCAGCAGGAACTCAATCCTGAGCTCAAAGTGTTTCCATATTAGTAATGCGGTGAAACCTGGTAACAGCGCGGTAAAGACACGATGGTGCTCTGGATGTCTGACGGAGGCAGGTTGATGACGCGCTGCTCCTGTCCGTGATTCAGGAAGTGCAGCTGGAGCGTCACCAGTTTGGCCATCTTCACACACTTCACGGCCTGACGCACACACGAGTCCTGAAATCACACACATTAAACAACACTTTCTTCAATAGCTATTTTTTTCATTTTTTTCAAACATAATAATAAAGTGCCCCATTATGTTATTATCTAATGTTGTTTCGGATCTCCTACATCAGGTTCACATTCATCCAAAGTCAAAAACACTTCAATTTTCTCATAATATCCACTGCAGCATCAGCTCTTTTCTCACAGTGTCTGAAACGTTTCGTTTGGAGAATCGGTCTCTTTATTTTTTATACATTTTATGAATATAATTTTTTCTAGTTATGGCGAGCTCTAAAACACTTTATCAGGTAGAAATCTGAGTAAAAAAAATATATATATTTTTAATTCTTATCCTTAATCCTCATTCATTAAATCATGAATAACTGGAAAAATTTGCTTGTTAATAATTTAATGTCATGCCTGCTACCATGTCTATTGTCAAGGAGTGAAAAAAGTTAAAATGCCACAAAATATATAGAGAAAAGAATAAACAAACAAAGAGAAATTAAATAAATAAAATATGAAGAGAAATAAATATGAAGAGAAATTATTAAGTAAATAAAATAAGATAAATAAATAAATAAACAAAGAGAAATTAATGAATAAATAAGAAAAATAAATATGAAGAAGAAAAATAAGCAAACATGAAGAGAAATTAATGAATAAATTAAATATAAAGAGAAATTAATAAGTAAATAAGTAATACATGAAGAAAAATAAGCAAACATGAAAAATTAATAAATAAATATGAAGAGAAATTAATAAGTAAATAACTAAAATATGAAGAGAAATAAATAAAATATGAAGAGAAATAAATAAATAAAATAAAGAAATATATATGAAGAAAATAAACAAATATAAAGAGAGATTAATAAATAAATTATGAAGAGAAATTAATAAACAGAGAAATTTAAAATAAAAAAATGAAGAAAAATAAATATAAAGAGAAATAAATAACATAAAAAATAAACAAACAAGAGAAATAAGTAAGTAATAAAATATGAAGAGAAATAAAAAAAACATGGAGAAATTAATACATAAAATATGAGAAAGAAAAAAAATGAAGAGAAATAAAAAAAACATGGAGAAATTAATACATAAAATATGAGAAAGAAAAAAAATGAAGAGAAGTAATAAATATGAAGAACAAAAAAAAATAAAATAAAAAATAATAATCTGTTAAAAAATACAAAAAGGTTTTAAAAGTTTATCTTTAATTTTAAAAAATCAAAACGTAACTCCGGCCTTCTCATTGGGAAGCACAGATCAGAGCAGCATGTTTAGTGAAGTGAAAGACCTTTGAGTAGCTCTCAGCGGCGTCTTTCAGGAGCGTCAGGACCTTCACCAGAGCGCTCTTCAGGTCTGCAGTGATCACTGCACTCACAAAACACAGACATTCACAAATCAAATGATCACAGGAACATCCATGTCATTAAAATGAGCAATAAAGTCTTAAACTCTTTGCATGTGTTAATCTCTGACCCCACGGCTGCGACTCGATGATTTTGAGTTGCGTTCGCGCCGCTGCCTCGTGGTTTTCTCCGATCTCTCGGCACATGCTGAAGCACAGAGCCACCATGTTGTGTTTCTCGCTGTCGCCCGGCAAACAGCACTTGATGTAGTCCAACAGAGCCGTCTTCAGACGCACGTTCTGGAACATACACACATATATTTAAGTTGTGTGTATTATATTTATGTGTGAGCAAAAACACGCCGTTTTTGTGTGTGTCCCTTTAAATGCAAATGAGCTGCTGCTCCCGGCCCCCTTTCCAGAAGAGGGCGGAGCTTTAACAGCTCACGCTTCGGTTACTCAACAACAAAGCTGGAGAATCTCACGCAGACAAAATGATGTCTTACATTGTTCAAACTGCATGTACATTAACATCATGAAACTCAATGACACAATCAATCTCTCACCGACTCGACTTTCTTCCTCAGCAGCATCTCGAAGCGATGGTTCTGATGCAGCAGGTCAAAGATGTACGTCATGTCGTTGTACCTGCCGATGCCTGTGAGGAGACGCACCTGTGGAGACACACCAGGTGAACCAGCGCTCACAGACTCACTGGTCAATGGATGATTCAGATGTCGATGAACTCACCAGGAGCCCGTAGCCGTCGCCGTGAGCCAGGTGTGTGTGACTCAGGTGTCGCGCCGCCTGCAGGACCCTCACGATGCCCTCCATGTTACAGGTCAGACTGAAGCAGTCGTGAGCCAGAATCAACATCTCCACAGCTGCAGACGCAGAGAAGAAGACAATTCTGTTCATATTCATGCGCTTTAACGGATATGGATATTTATATTGCCAAAGCATTTGCAGCTTATACATACAGTGTGACTAGAATATAAACAAATTAAAATAAAATAATACATAAACAGGCAAAGGGATTCATTTTACAGAAACTAATCAAAAATGGGAAGAGAAAACTAATTATACTACAGTAAAAATCAAATTACATGACAGTACATTACAAAATAAAATAAAAATTAAATAAGTAACAATAATAAAATATAAACAAAATAAATAAGTTAATTAAAATCTAAACTAATCAAAAATGGGAAGAGAAAACTAATACTACAGAAAAAACAATTTAAATAAGACAAAATAATAAAATAAAATAACAAATAAATAAATCTTTAAAAACAAAATCTAATTACATGACAGTACATTACAGAATAAAATAAATTAAATTAATAATTAATAATAATTAAATTAATAATAAAATATAAAACAAACTACATAAATCTAATTACATGACAGTACATTATGAAATAAAAATAAATTATAATAAAAACAAAATAAAATATAAAAACAAACAACATAAATAAACAAACTAATAAATAAATAAAGCTACTTAATCTAAACTAATCAAAAATGGGAAGAGAAAACTAATTGTATTACAGTAAAAACAATTTAAATAAGACAAAATAATATAAAAAACAAATAAATAAATAAATCAGTAAAAATAAAATCAAAATTACATGACAGTACATTACAGAATAAAATAAAAAATAAAAATAAATAAGACAAAATAATAATATAATATAAATCAAACAACATAAATAAATTAGTAAAACAAAATCAAATTACATGGCAGTACATAACAGAATAAAAAAAAAATAAAAAAATAAAAATCAATAAAAACACTAAATAATAAAATAATATAACAAACAAATATCATAAAATAACAAAATCTAAATAAACGAATCAAAAATGGGCATAGAAAACCGATCTTAAGGGTTTTATCGGCACTAGAGCATTGTGGGTTTGTACTCACTGCAGCTGAGCTCTGACAGCGGGACCGTCGGGATGCTGTCCAGCAGTTGGACGCCCACCAGGTTGGGATCTCCACACAGTTTGGCCAGCTGCAGGAACGCCTCTCTCCCGTCCGCCGGGCCGAACATCAGCCGCTGTCCTGAACGCAGACATGACAGCGATTACACAGTGAAACGACTGACGTAAACCCTTTAGAAGATGAAGCTGATTTCTCACCGGGTTCTCCCTCCTGAGACGAGGCGAGAAAACCCTCCAGCACAGCGGCGGAGATGAGCCGGGCGACGGTGTCGGGCTGCAGGCCCTGAACGCTGATGAACGCCTGCGCTTTCTTATAGCGGTCGGACTGCTGCGAGAGCAGAACCTTCCTCAGCACCGCCTCGGGCTCCTCAGACGAGATCTCAGCGTACGAGCACTGAAGCTCCTGCAAACACACACATTTAACACTGTCAGCATGAGCGGATACACTAGCGCTCAGAAGATGGGAATAATCAAGACTATTCCAGAAGTAGTGCAGTGTTTACAGATGAACGCGTGTTTCGTCTCACCTTCGAGAGCTCGTAGAGGCTCAGCACTTGTTTGCAGTAACTCTTGCCATTGCAGCACTGATCCACTAGCTGCTTGAGCTGAACCAGGACCTGATCATCAGGTGACGGCAAAACCACAAACGACGACAGACTGCTCATGCTGGGCGCTTCAGACAGAAGAGACGATTGATTACAAAACCACAGAGAGAAAAGCCTGGTTTGTGAAACTTCAATAGAGTATGACACTCTAATAAGCATAAAAATACATAAAACACACAAATTACGATGTGAAATGTTTGCTTTTTAATATTATGGAACAATTTTCTATTGATTCTTTTCAGTATTTAATAAAAATGTGATTAAAATAATAGTTAGCCATTAGCATGTGGCTAAGCTAACGACTCAATACTGTAATAAGCAAAAAAAAAAAATACATAAAAACAAAGAATTACTGGGTGAAATGTTTGCTTTGGAACATTATTGAACAATTTTCTATTGATTCTTTTCAGTATTTAATAAAAAATGTGAATAAAATAATAGTTATCCATTAGCATGTTGCTAAAGCTAACGACTTAAATCTCTAATAAGCACAAAAATACATAAAGAATTACTGGGTGAAATGTTTGCTTTGGAACATTATTGAACAATTTTCTATTGATTCTTTTCAGTATTTAATAAAAAATGTGAATAAAATAATAGTTATCCATTAGCATGTTGCTAAAGCTAACGACTTAATGTAAAAATACATTAAATACATGAAATTACTGAGCAAAATGTTTGCTTCGTAATAAGTTGGAACAATTGTCTGTGGATTAATTTTAGGACTGAATAAAATGTGATGAAAATAAATGTTTGCCATTAGCATGTTGCTAAGCTAACACTTCAACACAATAAGCATAAAAATACATTAAAAAAAAAGAATTCCTGGGTGAAATGTTTGCTTTGTAATATTATGGAACAATTTTTTTTATAGGTTCTTCTCAGCATTGAATAAAAACGTGATTAAAATAATAGTTGTCCATTAGCATGTTGCTAAGCTAACGACTCAATACTCTGAAAAGTATGAAAATACATAAAATACATGAAATTACACAAAATACATGAAAATACTGAGTGAAATATTTGCTTTGTAATCAGTTGTAACAATTTTCTATGGATTAATTTTAGGACTGGATAAAATGTGATTAAAATAAATGTTTGCCATTAGCATGTTGCTAAGCTAACACTTCAACACAAAAATACATTAAAAAAAAACAAGGAATTACTGGGTGAAATGTTTGTAACAAGTGGGAAAATTTTTCTGTGGATTCATTTTACGACTGAATAAAATGTGATTAAAATAATAGTCATCCATTAGCATGTTGCTAAGCTAATGACTCAATACTCTGAGCATAAAAATACATAAAATAACATAAAATACATGAAATTACTGAGTGAAATGTTTGCTTTGTAATACGTTGGAACAATTGTCTGTGGATTAATTTTAGGACTGAATAAAATGTGATGAAAATAAATGTTTGCCATTAGCATGTTGCTAAGCTAACACTTCAACATTTTCAACGTTTGCGGCCTAACAAATCATTTTAGTGTTGGGAATGTGCATGTGACATCTTAACATGCTAAAGTAATCATAAAAATAGATGAAAATGACTCACATGATGGCAAACTGTGTCGAGTTTCTCCATCAGGACTGTGAAGTTCAGGCTGCAGCTCGCCACACGCTAAACCACGGCACCTCAGAACCAGCCACAGGTCTCTGTGAAACGAGCCGAAGTACCAACACACGCGGCTGGCTTCGTTCACGCTGCCCTCGTTCAGCAGCTGTGCGATCAGAGCGTCCAGCGCCGCGCGCTCATCCTCCGACAGCACGCATGCGTCTTCAGACGCCGGGAGCCCGTCTAGGCTCAAATGCGCCGGGTCGCTCAGAGCCGACATTTTGGAGAAGGAGAACTCTTTGAGGAGGTTTTCGAAGGAGTCTTCGGAGAGGGCAGAGGGCGCGAACAAACTCTGGCGCTCCAGAGCCGTGTGGAGAACCATTCGCTGGATTCGACACTCCCACTGCCGCTTCTCCAGCTGGCCGAGACGCAGGACGGGCAGAGGAGCCTCACAGCGGGACAACCAGTGACCCGCCAGACCCAGCAAGAGACAGCGTTCCTGAAGCTGAACCAGCTCTGAATCCGACTGTATCGGCTCCTGACCGGGACAAAAACAGATTCATGTGAGAAACAATGACGAAGCAACAACTTGTGATTAACTTGTACTTATTCTTTTAAAAACATCAAACATCAAAACTAAAACTAAAATGATTCAAAATAATTTAAAATTAAAAAAATAAAAGCTAATTCATATTATACATCAATGTATAAAAATAAGAATAAATACAAAAACAACCCTGACCACGTTAATTAAAATAAATCTAAAATAAAATAAAATGTAAATAATAGATGAAAACCTTAAACTTAAAAAATGTATATTAAAATTTGAAATGTTGCATTGGCAACTAACTGAAATAAAATTAAGTACAAAAATGACTAAAATTAAAATTGAAATAAAAAGCTATATAGGACATAAAAAAAAAAAAATCATAAAATTACTATACAATAAAAACTGAAATTATAAAAGCTTATTCAAAATATCAATAAATGCTAAATTTATTAAATGTATTTACAATTATTAAAATATTAATAAATAATAGTACATAATGTTCATTGAAATAAGCTCAAATAAAATAAAATATAAATGAGATAAACCACAAACGTAAAAAACAAATTAAAATGAAATAAAAATATATAAAAATATATTATAATATAAAAAATAAAGCTAAAGAGAACATTAAAAAAAATGCAAAAAGCACATAAAATTACTATAAAATGAAAGCTAAAAACAAAAATAAAAGCTCATTCAAAATATGAATACATTAAAAATGTATTACATTTATTTAAATTTATAAAAATATGAATAAATAATAGTATATAAATAATATCACTGAACACATGGATACCTGCAAAAACAAAAAAGTGATCTGCAAAAATATTTATAATATAATATAATATAATATAATATAATATAATATAATATAATATAATATAATATAGGTGCTGGTTAATGTGGACGGTCACTATTAAAATAAAAAGGCCAACAAAATGCCCTTGTAAAGTGTCAATATAATATAATATAATATAATATAACATAATATACTTTTAGGAACACTTTAGCAATGTTCTTAAGGTGGACAGTCAATATGAATTGGAAAAGAGCAATAAAATGGCAAATAAGAGATTGAGACGTAATCATGAAGCGTCACCTCAGCCTGAGACAGGAAGAACTGACAGGCCGCCTCTGGTTGGACCTGATCCGTCTTGAGCTGTTCGTGACACCGTCTCCAGAAGGCCATCCGCGTCTCCTGCCGCTCCCACTGACGCTTGAGCTTGTGAGTGCACAGATCTCGCCGGAGCTTCAGACGGACACAGATGTGTGAAATTTACAGCGTAAGGACGCATCACAATTAGGTCAAAGCAGCCGTCCTCTACGTTTTATGACAAGCTTTATCACTATACTTCTTTAAGATTACATAAAATGTGTATAACATGAATTATGCACACTTTATGATCAATCTGTGAACAGACTTGCTCAAATCTCCAAAAACAGGGTTACACATGACTTCTGATGCCGTGATGGTCACTCACCTCATTTATGATCAGGCAGTCGATGGGCAGCTCGGCTATCTGCGCAACCCTCCGCGCCTGTGTGAAGAGCCCAAGCTCCTGCAGCTCGTCCATCATCCTCCTGCTCTCCCTCTGCAGGCCGGAGCTGGAATAATCCTCCAGCAGACACGCAGACAGCGGCACGGGAGTGTCGGCCAACACCTGACTCAACTGACTCAGCTTCTTAAAGTCAGGACCTGCAGCAAACGATATTACACTACCGCTCAAGAGTCTGGAGGAGTTACGATTGTTAATGTTTGTGAAAGAAGATGTAGTCTCTTCTGCTCAATAAATTACATTTGACTATATATTCACATAGAAAACAGCTATTTTAAACTGGAATAATATTTCACAATATTATTGTTTTTACTGTATTTTTACTCAAATAAATGCAGCCCTGGTGAACAAAAGTATAGAAGCTTGTTTCCACCACAGAATAAAAAAAAATAAAGGTAATTGTGACTTATCTCACAATTCTGACTTTTTTTACCTCACAATTGTGAGTTTATCTCTCAATTCTGAGAAAAAAAGTCTAAATTGTAAGATATAAACTTCTCACAAATCTGAATTTTTTTTAAGCAAAAAGTTTATATTTCAAAATTCTAGGAAAAAAAAAAAAAAAAATCAGAATTGCAAAAAAAAGTCAGAATTGTGAGAAAAACTTGAAATTTATAAACTTGCAAATTGTAAATTATACACTCAGAATTGTAAATTATAAACTTGCAAATTGTAAATTATACACTCAGAATTGTAAATTATAAACTGAGAAAAAAGTCAGAGTTGCGAGAAAAGTCAGAAAAAAGTAAAAAAATAAATAGAAACTTGCAAATTCTAAACTCAGAATTGCGAGAGAAAAAAAAAAAATCAGAATTGTGAGGAGAAAAAAAGCCAGAAAAAAGTAAAAAAAACTTGCAATTTATAAACTTGCAAATTATAAACTCAGAATTGCAAGAAAAAAGGTCAGAATTGCAAGGAAAAAAGTCAGAAAAAAGTCAGAAAAAACTTGCAAGTTATAAACCCAGAATTGCAAATTAGAAACTCAGAATTGCGCGAAAAATGCCAGAAAAAGTAAAAAAAACTTGCAATTTATAAACTTGCAAATTTTACATACACAATTGCAAGAAAAAAGGTCAGAATTGCAAGGAAAAAAGTCAGAAAAAAGTAAAAAAAACTTGCAAGTTATAAACCCAGAATTGCAAATTATAAACTCAGAAATGCAAGAAAAAAGTCAGAATTGCAAGAAAAAGCCAGAAAAAAGTAAAAAAACCCTTGCAATTTATAAACTTGCAAATTGCAAATTATAAACTCAGAATTATGAGAAAAAAAAGTCAGAATTGCAAGATAAAAATATAAATATTATGTGGCAGAAACAAGACTTCTTCCAAAAACATTGTAAAAATCTTTTGGTATGTTTACACGACAACGATGTACTAAAAACAAAAAGGTTTTTTTAAAAATGCTGTATTCTGCTGCCAGGCCAGTAGATGGCGATGTCAACAAAAAAGTCCTTTTCCTTTTTTAGTTGAAAACGGTGTCATGTAAGCACCCCCTTAATTATTCCAAACGTGATTATATAAACCCCTGTAACTGTGGTTTAGTGCTAAAAATGATCCAGAAACCCCCTCTGACCGTTGGATTTGAGCAGCCGCTCCATGTCCACCAGCAGCTGCAGCAGACGCCGCAGCTCGTACTGAGTTCTGCTCTGCTTCAGGAGCGTCAGCAGCAGAACCGACGCCTGAGACTCCACCCACTGGACCGGCAGAACGTCTGAACTCAACACCACACTGCTGCTCCGCAACTACACACACACACACACACACACCATCACAACAAGAGTTAACAGGAAAACAGCAATTCAGGAGAAAGAGACCTGAGTGAGACGTGTGAGATTACATTGAGCAGACACTTCTGGAACTCCAGCAGCTTGTCTTTGGCTCGCTGATAGTCTTTGTAGTCGGAGCAGAATTCATACATGTTCAGCATGTAAATGAGCGGCGACTCCTGCCACACAGAGAGAGAACAAACACAGAGATTAAACACAGAATTAATACTTTTATTCAGCAGGGATGCATTAAACAAAAGTGACAGTAAAGACGTTTTTTATAATATAAATTTGAGTAATGTCTCGTCCAATCAGAGTGTCTCTTACCCTCTGAAACAGCTGGAAGCCACGAATCAGAGGCCTGATCTTGCTCCTGCACAGGAGGATCTTCCACAAGATGGAGAGATCATGGAGGTTCCACACGTGATGGGCGGGGCTCTCGTTGATGTGGGCGGTGGCCTCCTGAGTGACATCATCATCCACAGACGTCAGGATCCACACGCAGAGGCACTGAAGCAGCTCTGCGCCCTGTCAATCAAATCACACGCGTCTCAGACTTCAGCAGAAGTTCATCTGTCAGAGTTTATTGTCGAGTACAAACCTGGTGACAGGACGCCAGCACGGACAGAGGAGGACAGCGCTGACGGACGGCTTCGGACAGCAGGAACCTCCAGGGACTGGGCTTCTTCTGGCTCTGCAGCAGCACCTGGAACAGCTCTCTGGGGGGTTCGGAGCTCTCGTCTCGGGGAAGAGCGCTCAACACGCGCCCCTGATCCTCCACAGTCTGATGGGAGTTTGTCGGATGAAGATCTTGGAACGCCAGGGAAATGTGGGACTGCAAAGCCGGACTGAACCCGGAAGCCAGAGATCTCACCTGGACAAACCCCACAAAAATATACAAAAATAAAAGCTTCTGTTATCAGAAATGTTATGTGTGTGTGTGTGTGTATATACACACACACACACACACACACTAATCCCATTATATTCCCATTACAAAATTTTTTAATCTTTTCCTCGTTTTAATAAAAAATAAAAAACAAACAGGGGAGGAAAAGTATTTAATACCATTAAAAAAGGTTTTAATATTTTCCCCATATTTTAATATAATAAAAAAGCAATTTAATACCATTAAAATTATTTTAATCTTTTTTCCATATTTAATAAAAACAAACAAACAAAAAACAGGATAAAAAAATATTTTAATTCCATTAAAAACTTTTTATCTTAAACGTGATTCTTTTTATCCTATTAATATTTTTAATAATCTTTTTTTCATATTTTATAAAATAAAAAAAACAAGTAAAAACATTACAATCCCATTAAAATGTTTTAATCTTTTTCCATATACAAAAACAGGGGAAAACCATTTAATCCTATTCAACTGTTTTAATAATCTTTATTCATATTTTAATAAAATAAAAAAACTAGTAAATACACTAAAATCCCACTAAAAATTAATATTTTTTTCAAATTTAATAAAAAAAAAAAAAAGACCATTGTTTTTAGTCCTTTGTCAATATTTTATTAAAAAACAGGGAAAAAATTTTAACCTATTTAATTTTTTTAAATAATTGTTTTATATTTCAATAAAATACAAAAACAAGTAAAAACATTTCAATCCCATTAAAAATGTTTCAAAAGTTTTTCCATATTTTAATAAAATAGTAAGAAACAAGATAAAAAACATTTTAATCCCATTAAAAAGTTAAATCTTTTATTTTTACCATATTTTGATAGAATAAAACAAACCAAACAAACCCCATTAAACAATCTCTTTTAATAATAAAAAATTAATTTAAAAAAAGATTAAAAAAAAAAGGTAACAGCCTGTGATCAAATAAACAGCCAATCACAAGACAGACGTGAGCAGACGCACCTGCTGGGGCGGGTAACTGTGCAGCTGTACAAACAACAGGAAGTTGAGCCACTGTCCGTCATGAGCGCAGTCCTGTGGGTAGGCGGGGCTTAGAGGAAGAGCGTGGAGGTGGCAGAACTGGACAGGAAGTGCCCACTCCTGCGCCGCCTCGAACGACGAGCTGACGTCCAAGAAAATAGAAATATTAGATGAAAAACCTGAACCAAAATTAGAAATGCTGCCTTGGCAACTAAGAGAAATAAAATAAGTTTAAGTTCTAATAAGTTAAGTAGTACTAAAATTATTAAAACTGAAAAAAAAAAAAAAAAAAAAAAAAAAAAAAAAAATTAAAGCTAAATAAAAATATTAAAAAGAATACAAAAAAAATGAAAAAAAAAGACAAAAAGCACATAATGAAATTACTTATTCTAAATTCAAAAATTCAAAATATAAAAATAAATTGCTAACAGACAAATTTAAAGTACTTTTATTAAAACTTGTACTTGTACTTGTAAGTGTACTTGTTTACTACGTGGACAATTAAGAAAATTAAAAATTACATTAAAAAATGAAAATATTATTTCATTGTGTGTGTTTATGGTACATAAAATGCTAGCAAGTCTTAGCATGAATAAAATGATTATTTTATTATGTTTAAAATGTAACTTCCAACTGAGAATGAATAATGATTTGGGAAATTACATTTACTCATGATGATTCAGCGGAAAAAAACGACTTCAACTAATAGTATTCAATTATTAAAATAACTAGTGCGAGTGTGAAAAGCATGAGAGTTTAACTCTAAAGGTCCTGATATGCAGCTTTTTCACACTTTGTTGATGAACACTGACCGACTGATGCCTTTCTTCTCCAGACCGTCTCTGACTGCTGCCTCCAGATGAACCAGCAGCTCCTGAGCCGTCGCCTTCTCAGCCGTCACCAGCTTACTCGCCTTTTCCACTGGAACACAGAGAGAGAGAGATCAAATTAATATAATGTTGGTAAAATGTTGGCTTGACACAGCCTTCTCTGAGAGTTTGATAGTTTTATAAGCTTCCTAGCATGTTTTATCATGTTGTTAACGTGTCTAGCAGTATTTAGCATCTTGCTAGCATGTTTGTAGCATGTTTTAATACATTGCTAATATGTTTTAGTATGTTGTTAGTATGCTTTAACACATTGTTAACATGTTTTAACATGTTACAAGCATTTTAGTAAAGTTGCTAGCATGTCTTACCAAATTACTAACATGTTGCTAACATGTTTTAACACTTTGCTAGCATGTTTTAACACACAGCTACTATGCTTTAGTATGTTGCTAGTAATGCTTTAGCATGTTGCTAACATGTTTTATCATGTTACTAGCATGTTTTACTACATTGATAAAAAATGTTGTAAAATGCCAATTCATGTTAACGTTGCTAACATGAATTATGTTACTAGCATTTCTTTCCAAATAACTAACTTGTTGCTAGCATGTTGTTTTAACACTTTTCTAACAAGTTTTAACACATTGCTACTATGTTTTAACATTTTGTTAATATGCTTTAATATGTTGGTAACATGTTTTAGAATGTTTTAACACATTGCTAGCATGAATTAGCATGATGTTTTAACATTGTTGCTAGTATGTTTTAACATTGCTAGTAATGTTTTAATATGTTGCTAACATGAATTACCATGTTGCTAGCATGTTTTAGCACATTCCTAATATGTTTTAACACATTGCTAGTATGTTTTAATATGTTGCTAGCATGAATTAACATGTTGCTAGCATGTTTTAGCACTTTCCTAGTGTTTTAACACTTTGCTAGCATGTTTTAACACATTGATAGTACGTTTTAACATGTTGCTAGCATGAATTAACATGTTGCTAGCATGTTTTAGCATTTTCCTAGTGTTTTAACACTTTGCTAGCATGTTTTAACACATTGATAGTACGTTTTAACATGTTGCCAGCATGAATTAGCATGTTGCTAGCATGTTTTAACATATTTCCTTGACATAAAATATGTTGAAGTAGTAATATTACTAAACCTGTAATAAAAACAAATCAAAGGTAAATAGAAAAATTTAAAAAAAAACAAAAACACATAATAAAATAATTAAAAGGAAATCTTAAAATCACTGAAAAGCACAACGTGTGATTGAGTTTAAATGCAGGAAGAGACATGTTCTCACTCACCGAGTGTCTGTCTGAGTGAAGCTCCGGCTCCGTCCTCGCAGGTCTGAGTCCAGAGTTTGAGGATGAGGTTCAGCGCTCGCAGATCCACCCTGAGTTTGAGGCTACACACTCCCATGAGCTCACAGAAACACACACACGCCGCCGACACACACGCGCTGCTGAAGCTCAACAGGCCGAGAGAGTACGCTTGATCCGCAGCCAGAGTCAACCTGAACATAGACACAAATCACAGAATTATGAGGATATTAGATAAAAATATATCTAAATATTTAACAATTAACATACTGATCTAATATTTAAGCTTATTTTGGCTTGACATGCTAGCCATGGGCTAGCAACATGCTAAAACATGTTAGAAACATGCTAATTTATGTTAGCAATGTGTTAAACAATGCAGGATCATGTTAACAATGTGCTAAATCACACTAACAATGTGCTAAAACATGCTAGCAACATGCTTAAACATGGTAACAATGTGCTAAATCATGTTAAAATGTTATCAATGCTAACAAACGTTATAACATGCTAGAAATATGTTAATGTGCTAAATCATGTTAACAACATGGTACATGTGCTATGCTACAATGTGCTAGATCATGCTAAGAACATGTTAAAACATGCTAGCAATATGTTACATCATGCTAGAAATATACTATTAACGTGCTAAATCAAGCAAGAAACATGTTAAAATAAGTTTGCAATGTGCTAAATCATGCTAGCAACATTCTAAAACATGTTAGCAATGTGTTAAATCATGCTAGAAATATGCTAACAATGTGCTGCTAAAACATGTTAGCGACATACTAAATCATGGTAGCAAATCATGTGCTAAATCATGTTAAAACATTATCAATGTGTTAAATCATGCTAGAAATATGTTAACATGACACATCATGTTAGCAACATGTTCCTAGCATGATCTAGCATGTTTAACATGTTAAAACATGCTAGCAATGTGCTAAATCATGCTAGGAACATGCTAAAACATGCTATTAATATGCTAATTCAAGCTAGAAACATGTTATAAATGTGCTAATTCATGTTAGAAACATGCCTGCAATGTGCTAAATAATGCTAAAAAATGCAAGCAACATGTTAGTAATGGAAGTAAACATGGAAGTAAACATGCTAATTCACGTTAGCAACTTATTAAAACATACTAATAATGTGTTAGAAAATGTTTACAACATTTTACTGATTTTTTGAGTAAAATCCTCAAATTTCAAGCTTTTCAAAGTTGTTTCAAACTTTCAGACAAGGCTTTTTTTAAACCAACATCAAAGTTTGTCATCAATCTTTACTCATCTAGTTATTATATTTTGACATTTATTATATTTCATATTTTTACATTTGAATCGTGAATCAAATGTAATTGTTAGTTCTTGTTAAACTAATATTAACAAATGAACTTCATTGTAAAGTGTTATAAAGTATTTTTTTGGTTTTATTTCCACATAGAAACCTGATATCAGTGTGTAATAGTGTGTTTTGCTCACTGTAGCTTCACATTACTGCAGTTGACAAAATGCTGCGTGAGAAAAACCCCGAAGGCGAACGCCGGCCGGCCGTGGCGCAGATAATACAGGAAGTCCAGATTCTCAACGACGGCGAATTTACTGACCAGGTGAGGGCTGGAGAAATGGGGCGGCTCGCTGGACGTTTCTAGAACATCATCAAAATCCATCAATTAGTGAATAAAATCTCTTTGCTCCTCAGTCCCAGGAAATAATGAGCTTTTCTGCAACAATGGCACAATTTTCCGCCTACCGGTGCTGCCCACGGCGTTGGCCGACTGCCATCCGAACAGTCTGGAGGGATCTAACGGATGCAAAGACTGCAGAAGGAAAACCACACACACACACACACACACACACACACAGTTATATCTGATTCTTGAATCACTCCATCAGCAGGAGGGTGTTTGGCTTTCTTTCCCCCAGAACATCCCATTAAAATCTGCATCGTCAAGCAGTTGCTTTCGGCCATCTTTAAACCTCGTCACAATATCACACCATACAGGATCGATCTGATTTGTGTTATTTACATGTTTTTGCACTCATATCTGACTTCAATTATGGTAAATAAATCATCTGATCGTTTGGTTTGAGCTCATCAAGTTCAAAATGAAAAGAGAATATATATACATATATGACATATGTTTAATTAAAATTAAATACAGAAAAATAACAAAACACTTGAGGGTGTAGAAGTGAAGCAGCACCTGCATGAGGTGGTAGAGGGACGTGTCGCAGGCGGAGGTCCCGCGGGGGCCGCTCTGAGGGAACAGGGCCGTTCTGAGTTTGGGATACGCGCTCAGGGCCATTCTCAGCAGCTGAGGGTCCACACTGCTCAGCGGGTCCTGACCTCGCTCTCCCTCTCGCACGGCCTGCAAACGGGACAAACGCAAAGGGCATGCAGCAGAGGAACTGACTGGAGAACAGTGTGGGACTGAAGCAGAACGGATGTTTACCTGGTCGATGCCGCCCGGTCTGAACATGATGGTGGACAGGGCGAGCAGACTGTGACCCTCCAGCAACATGCTGCTGATGCTGGCCTGACTGCCGGGCAGAAGAACCTGAGCCGCCGTCAGACTGGCCTCGAACACACGCTCGGGGTCTGAAAGACAACACAGACAAACATGTTTCCCACTGAGACATTAAAAGCTTTATTTCATAAACCTGTAAGAAACCATCTCCAAATGTCTTGAGAGAGACCGACGGACAGATATTTTATGGTTTTAGAAAACTATTTGTACACGTTAAATGAAAACACTCGCACCTTTAAGGTCTCTGGTGATTTTCTGCAGTTTCAGCAACATCTCGAACCAGGGGAAACTCTCAAACAGGTTCCTGTCGGTCAGAACCGGGCAGTTCTCAGGAGTTAACCTGAACGACAGAGAGAAAGAGAGCCAAAGCGAAAAATACATAATGAGATGACTTCTGAATGCTCTACTAATAAACATCTCACAATTTCATTAAAAAATTATATATTAGTATATATTATTATTAATATTTATTAATACTTAATATATTAATTTTAATTAATTATATATATTATTCTGTAATATATAAAATTATATTATTATTATGTAATTTTATGCAATTAATTTTATATACATTTTTATTTTATTTTTTAGATATTTATAAAATTTCCATTAAATTTTTAAAATAATTTTTAAAATGTTATTAAAAGTTTATATATATATATATATATATATATATATATATATATATATATATATATATATATATATACACACACACACACTTTTTATATATTTGTTATATATTAATGTTATATTGTTGAAATTAATTAAATTAAAAATGAAAGACGAATGACATTTGAGTTTGAATTTTTGTAAATTAATTTGCAGAAGTAATTAATGCTATTACCTATTTATTAATGTCTATATATGCACTCTATAAATCTAACGGTTTAATATTTATTAATACTTAAATACATATTAATACAAAAATATTTGATTTAAATATTTATATATATTTTAATTTAAAAAAATAATTATTAATATGTAATTTTATAATAAATTAAATAATACATTTTATGCAATTAATAGTTATTTATAAAATTTCCATTACATTTTTTAAATAATTGTTTAAGTTACACACACACACACACACAAACATATTTCTTAATATATTAATATATATTAATATATATTTCTGAATACTTATAAACATTTAATATATTTAATTGTTATATCATTATTGTTATATATAATTTTTTTAATTAATTTACAAAATTAATATTCTGGAATATTTATTATAGTATGCATATATGTGTTATAATTTCTTTACATTTAAAAAAAAAAAAATTTAATACATAATTTAATACATAATTTATTAATTTTATGCAATTCATTTTATATAAATTATATATATATATATATATATATATATATATATATATATAAATTATTATAACAAATATAACAATTCTGCTTTTGTGCTGCATCTTCTGGTTATGTAAATGACAACTTTGATTTTTAACATGTCACATGACTCACCTGTAGTGCTCCAGGTAGCAGTAGAGCAGGTACTGCAGGCTGTTCTCCAGACAGTGGAGGACGAAGCGCTGGTGAAAGTCTTGACCCTGTGACGCCTGGAACTGTGGGACGGGAGGGTCGCTCCCATGCTGCATCACTCCTCCAGCTTGACCCAGTCTCCACAGCAACTGCTCAAAGTCCTCCATCTCCGCCTGCACAAACAGCCCCTGTCTGAACACAAACACTCACATCAGCTCTGTGAGGTTAAAGCCTGCTGGATTAGTTTGTGTTTGTGTCGGCTCTGACCGGGCGAGCAGGTCCAGGACTCGATTGCGCAGGTATTCTCCACAGCGGCTGCTGCCGTTGATGACGTGCGGTGTGAGCGCTGGCCAGCGGGGGGCAGCGGCGCTCTCTCCGGCCGAACCGCAGACCCATGCCGTGACCCGGACACAATCGTGCAGCGAGGTGAGATAAGACCACAAAACAGCGGCATCCCACGAACCCTGAGCTGAAACAACAAAAGCAGCATATCATCATATCAAAAGAAAGATTGCTTCATAAAAATTAGAATTTTGAGGGTAAATTGTCATGAAAATAATGTAAAAATGTTAATTTATTTATTTATTTTTTTTCTTTAGATTTTAAGGGGGAAATAAGATCAATTTTTGAAATATTTTGTCTTTACAGATTTTAAATTCACTGTAAACCCTAACACTCAAAAATAATTTAATCAAATTGAGTATTTAGCACTTTCTTTGACTTTCAAGTTCACAGAACTGATATATTTTAAGTAAACTGAACTGTTTCATTGTTTTGAGTTTTATGAACTACAACATAAAAATCTGCCAGTTCTGCTTACTTAAACTCTGAATTTCTTAACTTAAAAATTGAGGCTACTGATTGCCTCAAACTTTTTGAGTTTTGCCAACTTATTCGAGCTTACAGTGTTGATCAAAAATTGGCCGATAAATACCATCTCTACTAAGAACATAATATTTGACTTTATTTTAATCAGCGGTGGGACGTGTTCCACTCACTGGACGGCTGCAGTCGGGACAGAAGGATGGCGTTCTGTGCGTCTCTGTCCCAGTATCTGACCCAGTCCAGACGCACAGGATTCAGTACAGACCCGGAAGACAACGCCTCTGGTTCCTGCAGGATCTCTTCCAGAAGTCTTCTGCTGTCAGGATCAGACCGGGTCATCTGCAGAACCCTGGACAGAAGATCCACACACAATTCTCACTTTTAGTCTTTAAAAAAAGCTTCATTTGCTATATGCAAAATGTAACTTATTATTTCTTGAGGTGAAATATGACCTGAATATGCTTCTGATCTTACCAGAATAAAAGCTTGACAAATTAATGACATAAAAACTGATTGTTAATAATTAAATTTAACCTGCCCGATTTTTAATTCTACTTTTTTTCTTTACAAAATTCTCACTTTTTGTTTTTACAGTGAAAAAAGGCAGCAGACGGTTCAATAGATGTAAGAAAGAACAACAAATCACAATTGAGTATGCAAATACACACATAAAAGAGGACCAATCGCAATATGACGATGTCATCGCTTCAGATTTTAAATGCAGAACCGAATTTGTGGAGTAAATTGTCATGAAAATAATACAAAAAAGCTGAATTTGCTAGCTTCAAGACATCTAATTCATGTCAACACATGCCACGCTTTGAAAATAATGCCCTAGTGCTCAAACTGAGCTCAAGTTTTCCTGTCCGCCCTCTTCTAAACATCATTTCCTGTGTTACTGTATCAATTAAAGAGGGCAGAATTGGCCAGAAACAACATTTGAAAAAGAAAATCAGTGAGAAACACTCACCTGCTGGTGTCCAGACGGGAGGAGCATCTCGTCGCCGGTGTCGAACACAAGCTCTCGATCGTCTGAATGAACTCCACCTGCTCAAACTCTTCATGAGAGAGGGAATTCTGCTTCTGCAGCTCCTCCACCTGGGAATCACAGCAAAAAAACCCCATTAAAACAGCAAATATTATCCCTAAAATGACACTGATGATCATAAAAATTTAAAAAAATTCACATATTTGACCAGTTTGTAAAAATCCTCCAAATAAAACTCTGGCAAATATTTCAACTCTTGCCCATGTATTGTGTATTCTCACCATGAAGGCCCTTAGATCCCGATCGGCAGTGAAAACGCAGATGCTGTGAAGCTGTTCCTTCACATTAAAGCCCTAAAAACACAGACAGTCAGTCCTGCTTTATATTAAACTCTTTAAAATCAACATCTGGGGTCAGTAAGATATATTTATATACTTTTATTAAGCAAGGATGCATTAAATTGATCAAAAATGACAGTAAATTCAGCAAATAATTCTGAAAAATATAATGTGTCACGGTTTCAACATTGATAATAATCAGAAATGTTTCATGAGCTGCAAATCAGCATATTAGAATGATTTCTGAAGGATCATGTGACACTGAAGACTGGAGTAATGATGCTGAAAATTCACTTTTTTTCACTATTTACTATATATTCACTTAGAAAACAGCTGTTTTAAATCATAATAATATTTCAGAATTTTTACTGTATTTTTGATCAAATAAATGCATCTTCTTTCACAAACATTAAACGATCGTACCGACCCCCGTATACAGTATTTCAGCTGTTTGTTTGATCAGGGTCATGTGTACCATGTTAGTCAGCAGTGTTTTAGCCTGCGTCAGGTCTCTGTGAGTGAGACAGGTGAAGGTGAGTCTCAATCCCGTCTTCCTGATGTCCTCCAGACTGCATCCGACAGAGCCGCGTCTGCGCAGAAAAGCCTGCGCGTGTGGGATCTGTCTGCTCAATACAGCGCGCTGCACAACATCCTGAAACACACAAGGAACAAAACTAGTTCTGATTGGCTGAGAGCCTTTTCCAGCAATGCGATATTCTGATAACCGTTTCACATTTGTATCACTCCGCTTATTTCTGCCGGATCTACACTGGCAGTATTTCTCACAGCGAGTGTCAATGGTGGAGGACCAAACCCACTATAATTTAACAAAATACTACTGTTTTTAGGTGAGAATATAGTTATGTGCAATTTAAAAACATAGCGCCTATTTGAAAATGTGTTTAGATGCTTTTGGAGATGTGAGCCCCAGGCCGTCAGCGGCGTTCAGTGCTTGTGTACCCGCTAAGAACAGCTTTATCTCGGCCAGTCCTTTGGGAATTTGCCGCTGGCACTTATGTAGATGTTAATAAAAATAAATTGGCTAAAGCAGCTGCAGCAAAACACAAACATGTCTGCCAGGATGCAGGTGCTTTCAACCATAAGGCATGTTTTTGTTGACTGACCTCATCAGACAGCGACTGCCACTCCTGGTCAGTGCCGGCGGTGGGCGCTGGAGCGCGAGGACACACGGAGATCTGCGTTTCACCTCCCTCTGTCCAGGGGAACTTCTTCATGAATCCACGCAGATCAGAGATGTAGCCGTCTAAGATCTGCACACACTCCTGCAGGTTGACGTCCAGCTCTACACACAACACAGCCTGTCAGTTTCAGGTTCACGTCACAGAATAAGAGCTCAAATCTCTGCGTGTTTTACCGTGTGCGCTGGTGAGGAGGACATTGGTTTGCGTGTTGAGGAAGGTTAGCGTGATGCTCAGCAGCTGTTCACAGAACTGTTGACTCTGGGCTTCTGTGTGTGTGTCCCGTATGGCAGAACGCAGCAGATCCAGCGCCGGACACAGAGCCTGAACATCTGAAACACACACACACCAGTGGTCAGAAGCGTGAAATAATTATGCCTTTTTATTGTTTGTGAAAGAAGTCTCTTCTGCTCACCAAGGCTGCTTTTATTTTGATAGAAATACAATAAAAACAGTAAAAATTGTGAAATATTATTACAATTTAAAAATAGCTGTTTTCTATGTGAATATATAGTAAAAAGTAATTTATTCCTGTGATCAAAGCTGAATTTTCAGCATCATTACTCCAGTCTTCAGTGTCACATGATCCTTCAGAAATCATTCTAATATGATGATTTGCCGCTCAAGAAACATTTATGATTATTATCAATGTTGAAAAAATACATAATTATAAACATACATAAAAAACAAAAGAATAAAATAGTAAATTAATTATAATTATTAAAAATAAAAATGTTTTATATATTTTTCAAAATAATTTAAAATGTTATTTTACTTTTATAATTTCTATTTTACGTTTAAAAATGAATGTCATTACAGTAAAACAGTAATTGTTTTTGTATTTCAAAATAAAAATACATATATATGTATTTATATATATATACTGTATATATATGATACAAATTACATATATATTATATAATAGATTTTTTAATATAATAGATTTAATAAAATATTTATTATATATTATTAATCAATAATAATTATATATTTACTATTTAATAAAAACTATTTTTATATAGATTAAAATATAAATACAATTGTATATTTAATATAAAAATAATATATTATTATTATATAAATATACTGTATATATGATAAAAATTATATATTTACTATTTAATAACACATTTTCTAAACTATTTTTATATAGATTAAAATATATTTATTTATACTTGTAAATATAATTGTATTATATTATAACAATATTATATATAATGTATTTTAATTTTTTATTATAATATATAATAGATATTTTACTTAATCTATTATTAATATATAATTATATATTTACTGCTTAATAACACACACATACATATATTTTCTAAACTTATATATAGAATAAAATATATTTGTAAATATAATTGTATTATATTTAATATAAAAATAATAATAATAAAATTATAACATATATTATACTATTAGTATATAATATAATATAAATTTCATATTATAGACACATTTAAATAGATCTGTTACAAGTTTAAAGTTTTTCTTTTTCGTGATTGAAATGTGACCAGGACATATTTCATATTTCATGAGATCATCCATTGAGGTCATGAGCTAAAATAGAGGCACATTAAAGACGTTCTCCAGCTTCACATTTAAGAAGTTTCTCCTGCCCTTCAATAACCAGCAGATCTGAGAGAAGACTTCTTAAGAACATTAATTGAGCTGCGGGTGGAGAAGGTCGTTAGCGATCAGAGGATCTCATTAAAGCGGGTTCTTACTCCTCAGCTGCGTCTGGGTCGAGACGGCCGGCGTTTGATCGGGCAGAACAAACCCAGACGCGGGGCTCAGGATGTTCTCCTTACTCTTCAGAAAGAAATCGACCGTATCCAGCTGATGGTTCTTGAGGCCGGCCTGGAACGAACATCAGAACAAAAACAATCTCATATTCATATAGAGTAACTGACATTTCTGACACAATGCAGCCAAGTTTGAGTCGAGGTTGTGTGAACCATGACTGAACGGGTTTCAGGAAGTTCAGAAACACTGATATAGAGAAGAACTCCCGCTGGAGGAACTTTTTCTTGCTCAAACACCAACATTACACACTAAAGAAAGATGAACATGGGAAAAAGCATCATAGGTCCTCTGAGTTTGTGTACCTGTAGGGCATGTATGGGTATTGAACAGCGTCCCCAGGCGTTCAGATGGCAGAGCGAGTCGACTGTACCAGCCGTGCCAAAAACCATCAGCCTGTTCAACAGTTCCTCCTGCGTCACACTGAACAGAACCACGGACAGACCCGACGCTAAAACACACACATTATGGTCATCATTCAGTAACGTGACATGGTAATACAGTCAGTGTACCATGGTACCATCACAGTATCAAATCTTATTTATATACCAGCTGAATGACCAGTTCACATGTCACATAATCGTAAGCAAAAATAATTTATATTTTGCATAAAGAAAATTAAGCCACATTAATAATTTCCATTAATATTCTCAGTGGTGTTTTTTTTTTTATATTACAATACAAAAAAGTCATACAAAGGCAGTACATAATATTAATAATGCTGTAAAAATGCTTAAATAAATAAATGCAAAAATAAAAAAGCTTGAATAAACGCTAAATTAAATAATAAAATAATAATTTAAATAAATTCTTAAATGCGCAAATGCTTATATACATGCAAAGAGCTTTAATAGATAAATAAATGTTTAAATAAATGCTTAAATATTTGAATAAATGCTTGTATGTTTAAATAAATGCCTAAATAAATTAATGAACTCTTAAATAAATATTTAAATAAATACTTAAAATAAAAAAGCTTGAATAAATGCTTAAATAAATCTTAAAATAAATAAAAATGAAATAATTATTTAAATGCATAAATAAAAATGCTATATACTGTAGATACAAAATGCTTTAATAAATTAATTCATAAATATTTAAATGCTTATGTTTAAATAAATGCCTAAATAAATTAATTCTTGAATAAATACATAAATGTTTAAATAAATACTTCCTGTAAATGTTTAAATAAATGCTTACATAAAAAAAAGCTTTAATAAATGCATAAATAAATGCTAAAAGAAATACTTAAGGAAATAATTATTTAAATAAATTCTTAAATGCACAAGTTAATAAAAATGCTTATATACATACAAGATGCTTTAATAGATAAATAAATGCTTAAATAAATATTTACATAAATGATTATATTTAAATAAATGTTTAAATAAATGCTTAAATATTTAAATAAATGCTTGTGTTTAAATAAATGCCTAAATAAATTAATGAATTCTTAAATAAATATTTAAATAAATACTTATTGTAAATGTTTAAATAAATGCTTAAATAAAAAAGCTTGAATAAATGCTTAAATAAATCTTAAAATAAATAAAAAGTGAAAATTATTTAAATAATTTTTTAAATGCATAAATAAAAATGCTATATACTGTAGATACAAAATGCTTTAATAAATTAATTCATAAATATTTAAATGCTTATATGTTTAAATAAATGCTTAAATAAATTAATTCTTGAATAAATACATAAATGTTTAAATAAATACTTCCTGTAAATGTTTAAAAAATGCTTAAATAAAAAAAGCTTTAATAAATGCATAAATAAATGCTAAAAGAAATAATTAATGAAATAATTATTTAAATAAATTCTTAAATGCACAAGTTAATAAAAATGCTTATATACATACAGGATGCTTTAATAGATAAATAAATGCTTAAATAAATATTTACATAAATGATTGTTTAAATAAATGCTTAAATATTTGAATAAATGCTTGTATGTTTAAATAAATGCCTAAATAAATGAATGAATTCTTAAATAAATACATAAATGTTTATATATTTAAATAAATACTTATTGTAAATGTTAAAAAAACAAATGCTTAAATAAAAAAAGCTTGAATAAATACTTAAATAAATGGTAAAATAAATAAAAAATGAAATAATTATTTAAATGCATAAATAAAAATGCTATATACTGTAGATACAAAATGCTTTAATAAATTCATAAATATTTAAATGTTTATATTTTTGAATAAATGCCTAAATAAATTAATTCTTGAATAAATACATAAATGTTTAAATAAATACTTCCTGTAAATGTTTTAAAAAAAATGCTTAAATAAAAAAGCTTTAATAAATGCATAAATAAATGCTAAAAGAAATAATTATTTAAATAAATTCTTAAATGCAAAAGTTAATAAAAATGCTTATATACATACAAGATGCTTTAATAGATAAATAAATGTTTAAATATTTACATAAATGCTTATGTTTAAATAAATGCTTATATGTTTAAATAAATGCCTAAATAATGAATTCTTAAATACATAAATGTTTAATTGTTTAAATAAATAATTACTGTAAATGTTTAAATAAATGCTTAAATAAAAAAGCTTAAATAAATGCTGAAATAAATAATGAAATAATCATTTAAATAATTTCTTAAATGCATAAATTAATAAAAATGCTTACATACTGTACATACAAAATGCTTTAATAAATTAATTAATTTCCATCAGTTTAATGCGACTTTTTGGGGGTAAAATGTTCTAATAAAAATCGATGGTCCTAATATAGGCTTAATTTTCTTGAATTTTGCGTTAAAGTGTAACCTAGCCATGTTCTTTACAGTTCAGCCATATAATGAATCGACGATCAAATGTGTCATAAGGTCAGAGGTCAGATAGCTGTGAACGCGTCTCACCCTTCAGTAACAGACACAGGTGTTCGTCAGCAGATCTCTGGACGGGTACGGCAGGAGCGTCTGACCTATGGTACGTGACGCTTTGACCTTCCAGATCCCAGTAGGCCAGAACCGTGTTTGCGTTCGCAGGAGAAACAAACGTAACCAGCACGGAGAACTCGGATACGTTCAGCCCTGCTGCCATGGCTCCCTCCGGCACATTAAAAGATGTCACGGCGCCCCCTGGCTTCACGGAGGGCTGGGAGAGTTTGGCAGTGGCGGCCGCCCGACGGCACTCGACGTGCGGGAAGTCTCTGTACCAGGGTGACCTGCGACCCGGCCGGTCCGGACCTTTAGATCGGCTGTACAGCAACGACAGACGCGCCTCCCACGACCTGAACACATTGGAAAACGTAGCCCAGAGTGAGAGTGTTGCATTATGGTAGAATCGAAAACAACTAGGTCAGCGATCTTGTTGATTTATATAGTACCTGTCCGTTTGAAATGGTTTGTCCAGTATCGTCAGGCTGTGGGCGGAGCTTACGAGGCTGTCCTGATCCCATGATTCAGTGGGCCTGAGAAATGGCCGATTAGGGGCAGCGCGACAACACAAGTGATCTGGATACATCCTGAAATCCACAAATAAACCATAAGGAATAGATCTGGAAGATGTGGTTTACTTCATGGTATTTAACAACAATAGAAAATATTATAATAACAATAATATAAAGTATACAGATGTAATTAATTGATATATATATATATGCACACATATACAGTATTGTATAATATGAATAGCAGTATTTAATATACAATTATGCAATATGTAAGCACTATTAAATACTGTTATTAATATTATACTGTATTATGTAAATACATATAGTATTTATATAGAGTAAATATATATTTATAAATAAATAAAACATATCAGATGAAAAAGAATATCCACAAAAAAAAAAAAAACAATAAGGAATAAATCTGGAAAATGCAGTTTACTTCATGATATTTAACAACAATAGAAAATAATAATAGTAATAATAAATTATTATAAAGTATACAGCTGCAATTAATTGTAATTTTATATATAATAAATATATATATATATATATATATATATATATATATATATATATATATATATATATATATATATATAATAAATATATATATATATATATAATGTGTAATATTATACAGTAGTAATAATATATATATATATATATATACTACTGTATAATATTACACATTATATATATATATATATATATAATAAAGTATACAGCTGCAATTAAATGTAATTTTATATATATATATATATACACACACACACTAATGTATAATATTACACACACACACACACACATATATATA
Organism: Mylopharyngodon piceus; assembly: GCA_039654765.1. Lineage (NCBI taxonomy): Eukaryota > Metazoa > Chordata > Actinopteri > Cypriniformes > Xenocyprididae > Mylopharyngodon > Mylopharyngodon piceus. The sequence goes on along the minus strand of CM077459.1, from coordinate 19,550,956 downwards.
TATATATATAAAAATAAATAATATTAATATTATTTGTATAATTTTATAAATTATTAATAGCAGTATTTAATTATAATACATAATAAATAATAATATATAATAATATAACAGCAGCAATTAAATGTAATTTTATATAAATATATTAAATTCATACATACATCCAAGATTATTATTAAGTATATAGTACGGTATAATATCAATATTAATATTATTATTATAAAGCATACAGCTGCAATTAAATGTAATTTTATATATATAAAAATTCATACATATATCCAAGATTATTACATTTATAAAATATATTAAGTATATAGTACTGTATAATATTAATATTATCTGTAATTATTAATAGCAGTATTTAATATGCAATTATGTAATATATATATACACTAGTATTACAAAAATAATAATCATCCTAACATAATAATAATCATACTAGATGGAAAAAATGTAAAAAATTCACAAAATTATTATAAGTGGCCACTTTCAAATGAAAACAAAAGGTGCAGCTCGTTATCATCACATGTGCGCACCGGAAGTAGTCGTTGAGGTCGACGGCGAGGGCCTGGTTCTGCCGGGTGACGCTCACTGCCGTACTGAGATCCTGTGAGATCTGGAACAGACAGAAGGACGTGACGGCTGGAGAAACGTCTGCTGTGCCGCCGTACGAGGGAAAGTCCACCGTAGCCATGAGCTTCCCATCAGTGCTGTCAAACACGTCTGACACACAGCGTCAAAGAAAACACGCAGTAATGGAGGGTGTTTCAACTCAAAATCAATTGAATTGTACTAAAAACAGGCTGTGGTGAAGACATGTGGTGAAGGATACATGTGAGTCCAGTACTGAGCAGAAGGAACAGCGTTCCCCGACAGAGCCGCTGATCCACACAGACGTCCTCCGTCAGGAGCGCTGACTCGAGCCGGCAGCAGGACAACGTGTCCAGACATGAGCTCTCGTCCGTCCAGCGCAGCTGCAGCAGGACACACGTGTTCACCAGCAGCACACAGCGTCCGTCAGCGAAGCACAGCGGCCGCACCGTCCTCAGATCACACACGTCTGTCATGAGAAGGGTTGATGATCACAGAAGCAGGGTTTAATGTGACCTGTGACGGTGTGGTTGTTAACTCACCGGGGTGTTTGTCTTGGACGCAGCGCAGCAGCCAATCAGAAGGCCTCTCACACACGAGCGGCACCTGGTCATGTGGATCCAGCTCATACAGTCTCAGATCGCACTGAGAGTCCAGCAGCAGCAGCTTTGGGCTCACGTCCCGTCCGCCGGGATCCGACAGATCTTCCCACAGAAAACTCAACGGCAAAAACAAATACATTTATATACATATACATACATACATACATATATACTGTAAAAATGTTGTATTTATTATATATAACATTTCAATTGATTACAGCTGTATACTTTATTTTATAGTATTATTATATTATTTATTTTCTATTATTGTTAAATTATCATGAAGTAATATTACTAAAATGCTATAAAAATAAAAACAGCTTCAATTAATATTACATATTTAATATTACTATTAATAAAAAATACACATAATATACAATTATTTTTATTCATTAATTATTATTATTAGCATTTTATAAAAATACATTTATATACACTAACATAAATAAATAAAATGAATAAATAAATGAATATTATTGTAATGGTATTAATATTATAATTAATGGTAATTATATTGCACATGTTACTATTATAAAGATTATTGCAGTTTACTTTGTGATAGTTAGCAATAACAGAAAAGGTAATAATAATAATAATGAAGTATACAGCTGCAATTAATTGCAATGTTAAATTATATATATATATATATATATATATATTATACAATGTTATATATACACAATTTATTTTCTATTATTGTTAAATTATCATGAAGTAATAATATTACTAAAAAGCTATAAAAATAAACAGTAAACAGCTGCAATTAATTGTAATGTTTTATATAAATAAGTGCATAAATATTACATATTAAATATTACTATTAATAAAAAATACACATACATATGTACAACTAATAATAATAATATATAATTATTTTTATTCATAAAAATAATAATTAGCATTACACGTAAATATGTATATTCATTATAATAATAATTTTAATTATTTAGTAGTAGTAGTATTTTGTAAAAATAGATATTATAAAATATATTTATACTGTATACACATTTACATAAATGAATAAATAAATATTATTGTAATGGTAATTAATGGTAATTATATTGCACATGTTACTATTATAAACATTGCAGTTTACTTTGTGATAGTTAGCAATAACAGAAAAGGTAATAATAATAATAATAATAATAATAATGAAGTATACAGCTGCAATTAATTGCAATGTTAAATTATATATATATATATATTATACAATGTTATATATACACAATTTATTTTCTATTATTGTTAAATTATCATGAAGTAATAATATTACTAAAAAGCTATAAAAATAAAAAGTAAACAGCTGCAATTAATTGTAATGTTTTATATAAATAAGTGCATAAATATTACGTATTAAATATTACTATTAATAAAAAATACACATACATATGTACAACTAATAATAATAATAATAATAAATAATTATTTTTATTCATAATAATAATAATAATTAGCATTACACATAAATATGTACATTCATTATAATAATAATAATAATTTTAATTATTTAGTAGTAGTAGTATTTTGTAAAAATAGATATTATAAAATATATTTATATACACATTTACATAAATGAATAAATAAATATTATTGTAATGGTAATTAATGGTAATTATATTGCACATGTTACTATTATAAACATTGCAGTTTACTTTGTGATAGTTAGCAATAACAGAAAAGGTAATAATAATAATAATAATAATAATAATGAAGTATACAGCTGCAATTAATTGCAATGTTAAATTATATATATATATATATTATACAATGTTATATATACACACAATTTATTTTCTATTATTGTTAAATTATCATGAAGTAATAATACTACTAAAAAGCTATAAAAATAAAAAGTAAACAGCTGCAATTCATTGCAATGTTTTATATAAATAAGTGCATAAATATTATGTATTAAATATTACTATTAATAAAAAATACACATACATATGTACAACTAATAATAATAATAATAATATATAATTATTTTTATTCATAATAATAATAATTAGCATTACACACAAATATGTACATTCATTATAATAATAATAATTTTAATTATTTAGTAGTAGTAGTATTTTGTAAAAATAGATATTATAAAATATATTTATATACACATTTACATAAATGAATAAATAAATATTATTGTAATGGTAATTAATGGTAATTATATTGCACATGTTACTATTATAAACATTGCAGTTTACTTTGTGATAGTTAGCAATAACAGAAAAGGTAATAATAATAATAATAATAATAATGAAGTATACAGCTGCAATTAATTGCAATGTTAAATTATATATATATATATATATATTATACAATGTTATATATACACACAATTTATTTTCTATTATTGTTAAATTATCATGAAGTAATAATACTACTAAAAAGCTATAAAAATAAAAAGTAAACAGCTGCAATTCATTGCAATGTTTTATATAAATAAGTGCATAAATATTACATATTAAATATTACTATTAATAAAAAATACACATACATATGTACAACTAATAATAATAATATATAATTATTTTTATTCATAAAAATAATAATTAGCATTACACGTAAATATGTATATTCATTATAATAATAATTTTAATTATTTAGTAGTAGTAGTATTTTGTAAAAATAGATATTATAAAATATATTTATACTGTATACACATTTACATAAATGAATAAATAAATATTATTGTAATGGTAATTAATGGTAATTATATTGCACATGTTACTATTATAAACATTGCAGTTTACTTTGTGATAGTTAGCAATAACAGAAAAGGTAATAATAATAATAATAATAATAATAATAATGAAGTATACAGCTGCAATTAATTGCAATGTTAAATTATATATATATATATATTATACAATGTTATATATACACACAATTTATTTTCTATTATTGTTAAATTATCATGAAGTAATAATACTACTAAAAAGCTATAAAAATAAAAAGTAAACAGCTGCAATTCATTGCAATGTTTTATATAAATAAGTGCATAAATATTATGTATTAAATATTACTATTAATAAAAAATACACATACATATGTACAACTAATAATAATAATAATAATAATAAAGTATACAGCTGCAATTAATTGCAATGTTATATATGACAAATGCATACATATTGAAAATAAACCATCATTTTAATAAATGTTATGCAATATTTTATTATTATTACTGTTATTGTTTGTGTATACTGATATATATATATATGTATTCATTCATGTGCATATATAAAATATAGCAGTTGATATATTGATATATACTTGATAGCAGTTTACGTGACTTTTTTAACAACAATATGTGCAATGTTTCATTTAATAACATCTCCAGCGGACTGCAGTGCAGAGACTCACTCAGTGCAGGTGTGCTGTAGTGTGTGAGGAGATCTTCTGCTCTCAGAGAGGTTTCTCACGCGCACTTCACCTGCAGCATTCACACAGCACAGCACTGACGGGCCTTTACACAGTCTGACCGCCGCTGTGTCCTCCACACCTCCACACACATCAGTGTCCGACAGCAGATCCACCTCCAGCACGCTCTGAGCGCGCGCATCTGACCTGCTCAACACCTTCAACATCCCGAACCTGCCAAAAACCATCAGATGAGGAAGTCCATCAGCTCAGGCCCACGAACATACAAATGCGCGCGTGCAGAAATAAAAGACATCCTTCATCTCAAAGGAGGAGCAGGAAACACAAACCAAGAGACGATCGAGATGAAGAAACAAAGTCCTCAACAAAGAAACGAAAGCGTTTGTTCTAATGTGAAAATATGAGCCTCCATGATCCAAACAAACCACAGCTGATCATCACATGTTCATCACGTGAACAGCAGGAAAACCAATCGAACACAGCATCCATTTCCTCCACTTCAGAAAAAATGCTTTTGTAAATCATAATTATGACATAAAAAGTAAAATATGTCATACTAAGTCATATTTATGAGATGAAAAGTCGAAATTATGACATACTAAGTCAAAATTACGACACACTAAATCGAAATTATGACATAAAAAGTCATCATAATTTCTACTTTTGTATAATATTAATAATTTTAACAATTGTAACAATAATAATTATTATTTTGTATAATAATAATAATAATGCCCAAAATAAATAAAAATCGAAGATAATATCAAATATGTTTTTTCCAGACATGCGCAATAACAGAACTATATAATGATTTTTGACTAGCTTATGTTTTGGATATTAATATAAAATATTTAATATATTTCTATTTAACTTTTTTCAGATCAATTTGGCAGTTTGGCTTTTTACGAATATTTTTAGTATTTTTGTATAATAATAATAATTGTCCAGAAAAAGATCATATCAATTTTTAATATCAAATAAATTTTTCCAGACCATTTTATTACGGTTTTATGATTGGTCCTCTGCTCGGCCGTTGATCGCTCTGGTCTGTGTGAACGCGGAAGAGCAGAAGCGCGTGACCGTTTAAGCAATGGCGATGGACCGGACCGGATCATGGAGCTTGTTTCCGGACTGCTGAGCCGAGTCCGGCTTCTGACGGGACTTTTTGACTTGACGAATGACAAGAGAAGCAAGAAGATGGAGGAAAAAGCGTTGGAGGTTTATGGTGAGTAACGATGACCTTAACAAAGGCGTTTCATGGTACAGTGATAGGGTCAAATGGAAATACCACGGTACATTTTATATATATTTAGCCATGGAATTAAATAATGACCATATTAATATAACATATAATGCATATCTGTTACTTCATAGATGTTACCATGGTACATATCCACAATAAAAAGAAGGTTTTACCATGGTACAGAAATGGTGTCAGGTGGTAATATCATGATCTTATAGTTGTATACCATGGTAAACATTACCATAGTCGTATACCATATTATTTTCCGTATACTTAAAATAATACCATCATATTACTATAGTACATGTCCAAAATAAAAAGAAAACAATGTATTTCCATGGTAGCCTACATTAATACCATGGTAATACCATAAAATGTACCTATTACCATGGTACAGTACCAAAGTTATATGAAATATGGTATTTTGATGGAAACCAAGGTGAATGTTACATGTTTTCACAGATATTTTCCTTGTTTAAATGATGTTGGTGTTGATGGTGTTCTGTTTTCACAGATGTGATTCGGACGATTCGGGATCCGGAGAAGCCCAACACTCTGGAGGAGCTGGACGTCGTGACGGAGAAGTGTGTGGAGGTGCAGGAGCTCGGGGACGATGAATATCTGATCATCATTAAGTTCTCTCCCACCGTACCGCACTGCTCTCTGGCCACTCTGATAGGTGTGTGTGTGTAATGATAAGACCAAACAGTCACATGACCTCAAACGTACATCGCTGCACCTCACAGATAGCAGTACAGACAATGCAGAAAACACATGCCATATCTTTTGTTGACAACGTCACAATCACACTGTACAGCATCGAAAAACATGAACAAAACTACTAGGCCTGACAGCAGAAACAACTAAAATATTAAAATACATACAGATAAGTGTAAGACATCATTATAAACTATAAAGGGTTTATAAACTCTTATTTGTGTTCACTCACAATACCAACAAAACTTTACGAATCTTTTTTTTTTTCGAATCAGTGGTTCGGAGCATGTATCAAACTGCCAAAGTCACGTGAACCATTGAAATTTCGAAACGTTTTGAAACACTTATGACGTAATGAAGCCTCGTTTACTGAAATCATGTGACTTTGGCAGTTTGATTCACGCTCCGATTCGAAACAAAAGATTCGTAAAGCTTCGAAGCTTCATGAAGCAGTGTTTTGAAATCGCCCATCACTAGATATTGTTGAATAAAGTCGTTATTTTGGGGTTTTTTTGGCGCACAAAAGTATTCTCTTCGCTTCATAACGGTTGAACCACTGCAGTCACATGAACTGTTTTAAATACGTCTTTAGTAGCTTTCTGGGCATCTGAAAGTGTTAATTATCTTGTTGTCAATGGAGCCATCGGATTTTATCAAAAATATCTTAATTTGTGTTCTGAAGATGAACGAAGGTCTTACGAGTGTGGAACGACATGAATCATTGAATCATTTAGTCCATCAATTCGTTCTAACTGGCTCATTCATTCAGGGACAAAGCAAGTAGTCGTTGAATCATTCATTTGACCGATTTGTTCAAAAACGCAAATTCATTCAGTAATGAAACATCCACGTGATGTAAAAGAAAACGTGATTCATCTTCTTCCATTGCTCCGTGGTCCAGTTCTGATGCTCACGTGTCCACTGTTGGCTCTTTCGGCGGTGGACAGGGGTCAGCATGGGCACCCTGACTGGTCTATGCAGCCCCATACGCAACAAACTGATGCACTGTGTATTCTGACACCTTTCTATCAGAACCAGCATTAACTTCTTGAGCAATTTGAGCTACAGTAGCTCGTCTGTTGGATCGGACCACATGGGCCAGCCTTCGCTGAGTCTTGGCCGCCCATGACCCTGTCGCCGGTTCACCACTGTTCCTTCCTTGGACCACTTTTGATAGATACTGACCACTGCAGGATGAAGGAGCAGAGCAGTGATATTTGCTTTCCTACTAAAAATGAACACGACTCATGCGTTTTGAAGCTCTAATAGTGTTTGATGTTACAGAATAGTTGGTTTTGAAGCTCTAACGATCTGATTAATGTGACGATCTGCTCAGTGTCAAGAGCAGCTTGACTGTCTGAATGTTAACAGGGTTTCTAATAGCGAACCTTATGAATAAATAATTGTACTTATTAATAATTTCAAGCCACAGCATTCGATAGTGGGTGAATCTCACAGAGGGGCATATTTCACCTCAAAATCAAAAGACAAATAGGAAATAATGTTTTGCATTAGGAAAATGACTTATTTAATTATTAATTATCAAATACCGTAAATAATCACACACATTTTATATATATATATGTATATATATATATATATGTATATATATATATATATACTCTATTCAATAAAATAATTTAAATATTTATTTAAATTGTCATAAAATGTGTATATATGACTTATTTGTCATAAAATGCATTAATAAATACATATAAAAAATTAAATAATAATAATATATATTAATTTTAATGTATATATTTTAATAATATAAAATAATAAAATTATTAAAATATTAAAAATAAAATAATAAAAATATTAAAATTAATATTTATATATATATATATTTTTTTTTAAATAATAATTAATTAAAATATAGAAAATCAAATGGTAAATGACATGCATCAAAAATATTATAAATTTTAATGTATATATTTTAATAATATAAAATAAAATTATTAAAATAATATTAAAAATAAAATAAAAATGTTAAAATATACAATTATAATAATTTATATATATATATATATATATATATATATATTTAAAATAATTATTTAAAATATAGAAAATCAAATGGCAAATGACACATGCATCAAAAATAAATTAAACTAAATAAACATTCAAATTAGATAATTATTTTATAGAATATTTACCCAAAATTCATAAAAAAATCATTTTTAATCTGGAAATGTTTATCATTCAGTTTTTTGATGGTTTCAACACAATGTTACACAAACCATGTCATCTTTTACCTTGTTTAGTTTGTTTTTTGGCGACGAATCTGTCGCAAAATGCCATGAAATTGATTTGAACACAGCTTTTGTGTGTTCTGGTCTTAGTGAAACTCTTTTATAATTTCTTGAGATCAAGGTTAAACTTGAGGTGCACTTGATGTTTGTTTCCTCGAGTCGATACGTGGAGAGTTTAATTAACCCCTTTTGGTCACACAGACTTGTAAATATCCCCTCATTATCCGTGTTTTACCTCGACCGGTTGATCTCATGAGACCCGCTCTGACGCTCCGCACAGGAAGGGCTTTGATGAGGTCGACCGACTGAATCACAATGAACGGCTAATTAAACTCACTTTGGCACCTGTTCTTTCCTCTTCCTGCAGGTCTGTGCCTACAAGTCAAGCTTCAGCGCTGCCTGCCGTTCAAACACAAGGTACGTCCTCATCATTAAAGCTCAGCGTTATTACTCTGCTTCAAGCTGCCGCTTCCTGAAAAAAGGGAGAAAGACTTTGATTCCCTGGATGTTTGGATGTTGTATTTTTAGGAGTGTGGAAATGGGAACGAATGGGAAGAGTAAACAATCTCCTCATGCCGTGTAGTTTTTTAATGAGATGTCACATTGATGAAAGGCCGTTAAATGAAAGCGCAAGTGACAGCCATTGTTGGACCCTCTCGAAGCCCTTTCTGTTTCTCTGTGATGGTTCGTGTTTCTAATGTCCTGTTCTTTCTGGTGTCTTTTATTCTGGCCTCTGATCACATTTTCTCTCCCGCTTTATTCCCTTCCAGCTGGAGATTTACATAACTGAAGGAACGCACTCGACCGAGGAGGATAGTGAGTGTTCATTACAACAATTTCTATCTTTTTAAATGCCGCTGGAATGACGTTCACACGACCCTGAGGCCCAAATATCCTCCACACAAGTACATGAACACAAGATAACAAGCTTGTTAGATGTGCACTTGACACTTTTCATTAACAAAGCGCTTGGTAAATTTTAATTCTGTAATTTTTTGTTTACAGTATATATATATACACAAACTCTTCGATTAATTGTACAGCGGCATTTGATTACTGGTCCTTGGTGATATTCTCAAAATATTCCTTGAGTATCATCTGTTTATTTGGCCTGATTTGCTGTACACATACGGCCCGTCGTCCAGCGGGAGTTTGTATCTGTGTAAGACGGAGTCGTTGTGTCTCTGAACTGGTTTTCCTGTGTCTCAGTTAACAAACAGATCAATGATAAGGAGCGTGTGGCGGCCGCCATGGAGAACCCCAACCTCCGTGAGATCGTGGAGCAGTGCGTTATTGAACCAGACGACTGAGTTCGGCTCACACAACAGTTTCTACACGTGTTTGCTTTCTCAAACAGGCTGGGAGGATAATGTCTGATGAAACTAAAGCCAAGCAGTCGATGTGCAGCGGTCGTCTTCATAACAGCCGCACAGCAGGACTTTTGCCGGCTGCAGACGTCGAGAAGCTGTCTGGATGAAGGATGAAGGTCTTTCCACCTGCTTCCCGTTTGTTTTGATTCATTGAAGAACAACATTCCTCAAGCTGAGAGACAAAACTGCAACTTCCTGTTAAACTTCCTGGGTAAAAAAAAAACAAAATATTGCATCAGATCACAAAAGAACACCTTTAAAGGAAAGCTCACCTAACTCTCATGTCCTCAAACATCTGACTTTTTGTTTGTGCAACTGTTTCCTTACAGTCAGAGTGGATTGTAATATAAACTGCTCAAAAATGCAGAAAAACCACTATAAAAATGATCATTTATGAGTGAAAACGGTCTGTTCGTCACACAAAGCTTCAGAAGACTTGTTGATATAGCGCAATAGTGCACTACTTTATGATGCTATAATGATGTTTTATGGTACTTTTGGAGCTCATCATCATCCGTCCTCACTTTCATTGTGTGGTGAAGAGCAGCTCAGACATTCTGCTGAATATCACAGATTTTGTTTTCCACAGAAGACAGAAAGTCATATGGGTTTGAAACCACATGAGGGTTAGTAAATGATGACAAATTTAAACGTTTGGGGAAACAAAAGCAAATTTTGATTAGTTTTTAAAGATTTTTTTTGTGATAGACAATAATGAGTTTGTAAATAATTTGATTTTGTAAGGGAAAAGTCTATATTTGTAGAATTCAAGATCTTACAAATAAAACCCTTCTCGGAGAAGTGACATGAGAAGCGTGTTTTTATGTATATATGGTTCCCACGCTCATGGAAATATTAACCAAAGAGTTTTATATTTGTGTTTTAAAGGCCTAGAGAAGTCATTGAAGTTAAAGAAATCATTGATTTGTATAGTGAATATAATTTTTAATTTCTAATTTGCTAGAAATTAATTTTTTTTATGAGTGAAATATCTATAAATTATTTTTTACAAATTGTTATGTCACAACAGACAGGACAAAAGGTGTGGTAACTGGTTAAATTGAAATAATAAATAATAATAATAATAACTTATTTCCTGCTAAATAATAAATTATAAATGTATATTTTAATTTATAAAATGTACAACATTTAAATATTAAATAATAATAATCTAATTCATACTAAATAATAAAGGTTTATTTAAATAAAAAAATGTTTTAAATATTAAATGATAATCTAATTCATACTAAATTTATAAAACGTATTTTGAAATTAAGTATATTTAAATATTAAATAATCTAATTCATACTAAATAATAAATGTACTTATATTTAAATTAAAGATTTTTTAAAAAAATTAAAGAATTAATAAATGTATAAAATTAAAATGTAAAACATTTAAATATTAAATATTAATAATAATCATTCATACTAAATGTATAAAATGTATAGCCTAATTAAATGTAAAATTTAAACATTAAATAATAATAATAATAATAATCTAATTCATATAAAATAATTTTTAAAATAAATTTAAAAAATAATAATTATATAATCATCTTTAATAAAAAGAATAATAATTTGATCACTATTTTGCCCAGAAGGTCTTGATCTTTATATTTTCCCAGCTGTTGTGGATGCTGTAATGACAGAAGATGCCAAACGGTGGCGCTCAACATCCTCGCACCATCAACTTCAGTTGTGCACATCGACGGGAGACTTTTTACAGTCTGACATGATCCGTTTCAGCGCCACAACACACACTTGATAAGACACGATCTGACAGGGCCGTGTTCAATTTTACATCGATTTGCACAGATTTACTGTACACTGCAGGCGAAAAAGCTCTTTTTTTAAACATTTTATTTAACCAGACAGGTCACTTCAGAACAAAGTCTTCTTTACGATGATCATAAAATATTAAAAGTTAGTTAAATCCCTCTGGACATCTGACTGACTGTGGCTTTAACATCTCAAGTCAAGCATCAAGTATTCACCAGGCTTCAGCTGTCACACATTCAAGGCCGTTTTAATGAAGGCGTCACTTTATGGAGTCAAATGTACATAAACGCAGATAATGAAGTTGCTTATGTGTATAAATAACTCTCAGAAATGAGTGATTAAGACTGGCAGCGATATACTGCCGGAACAATCCATTTCCTCACATATTTATTTAAAAACCTCTTGCTAAACAATGTTAATTGGTTTACTGTGTGAGTACTGATTGTTTTTATTGATTGCTGGCAGTCGTCTGTTACAGACGCATCGTGCTAATAGGTTCTAATTTACAAAAGGCTTTTACGTTCACAGACAGATCATCAATAATGTTAAAGTAATTAATTAGTGAATTTCTAGGTCATTTTCTGTGAAAAGTCCAACTAAATTGTGTTTTGGTGCTTCTAGTTAGCCACATGTCAATATTAAAGAGCCCATATTACGCCCTTTTACAGTCTTGATGTTATTTTTGGCTCTACTAGAACAAGTTTTCCTGCTTGAATGTTGATTATTTTCCTCATATTCTCCATTGTTCAGTTTCAACACACTACTAACTAACTTAACCAGGCCCCGCCCCTTTATTCTGCGTATGAATTATTTAAATGAGGAATATTGTGAAGAAAACTCAAGACTACAATGGAGGCGTTTCAGGGAGTTCAGAAACACTGACACTGATATAGAGAATAAATCATTTTTGCAGTGCACTAACTAGTAATATAACTTTTGTGAATACTGAAACGTTTGAAAATGTTCTTGAAACATGATGTACTATCAAAACGCATCTCTTGATTGGTCAATGCAGTCATTATGCAATCAGATATTTTTGCATAAGTTGTTTCCTTCATAGATGTTCTACTTTCATGCGTCTCAAGCCTCGGCTTTCAGTCTGGAGTCACGAGGTCTGTGCATAATTTGTGAAAGTGTATCTTGACAATGCTCTCATTCCCGATTCCAGGTAATCAGTCTCCCTTTCTCAAGGAAAAAGCCTTGGCTGGAAACATGGAGACACATTATCTCTTAAGACCACACTATGAATGACAAATGAAGGCGCAGGCCTGCACCGAATCACACCCGGCACACACTTAAAACCCTAAAACCCTGAAGAGAATTAGCATCCGAGCCAGAGATTCCCTCGGCAGGCGTGCTTTCAGTTTATGAGCGTGTTAAAGAGCACCTATTTTGCTTTTTTTAATCTTTCTTTAGTGTGTAATGTTGCTATTTGAATCCCTCCAGCGGGAGTTATTCTCTGTTTCTGAACTCCCTGAAACGCCTCCATTGTAGTCTTGAGTTTTCTTCACAATATTCCTCATTTAAATAATTCATACGCAGAATAAAGGGGCGGGGCCTGGTTGAGTTAGTTAGTAGTGTGTTGAAACTGGCGGTTATGGTAAGGGGCGGGACATTTCCCAAACACTAATCACAACACACTGCTCCAGCCGACCAATCAGAGCACATTGTGCTTTAAGAAGGAGGGGCTTCATAGAGACAGGAACTAAACAGAGCGTTACTGACAGACTGGGAAGAGAGGAGCTGCAACAATGGAGAATATGAGGAAAATAATCAACATTCAAGCAGGAAAACCTGTTCTAGTAGAGCCCAAAAACAAAATGGCCGCTTTAAGCTCTGGGATGAACGTCACTTCAAGAGACTTTCTAGTAGAGCCCAAAAACAAAATGGCCGCTTTAAGATCTGGGATGGACGTCACGTCAAGAGACTCTCTAGTAGAGCCCAAAAACAAAATGGCCGCTTTAAGATCTGGGATGGACGTCACTTCAAGAGACTCTCTAGTAGAGCCCAAAAACAAAATGGCCGCTTTAAGATCTGGGATGAACGTCACTTCAAGAGACTTTCTAGTAGAGCCCAAAAACAAAATGGCCTCTTTAAGATCTGGGTTGAATTTTACTTCAAGAGACTTTCTAGTAGAGCCCAAAAACAAAATGGCCGCTTTAAGATCTGGGATGAACGTCACTTCAAGAGACTTTCTAGTAGAGCCCAAAAACAAAATGGCCGCTTTAAGATCTGGGATGAACGTCACTTCAAGAGACTTTCTAGTAGAGCCCAAAAACAAAATGGCCTCTTTAAGATCTGGGATGAACGTCACTTCAAGAGACTTTCTAGTAGAGCCCAAAAACAAAATGGCCGCTTTAAGATCTGGGATGAACGTCACTTCAAGAGACTTTCTAGTAGAGCCCAAAAACAAAATGGCCTCTTTAAGATCCGGGATGAACGTCACTTCAAGAGACTTTCTAGTAGAGCCCAAAAACAAAATGGCCGCTTTAAGATCTGGGATGAGCGTCACTTCAAGAGACTTTCTAGTAGAGCCCAAAAACAAAATGGCCTCTTTAAGATCTGGGATGAACGTCACTTCAAGAGACTTTCTAGTAGAGCCCAAAAACAAAATGGCCGCTTCAAGATCTGGGATGAACGTCACTTCAAGAGACTCTCTAGTAGAGCCCAAAAACAAAATGGCCGCTTTAAGATCTGGGATGGACGTCACTTCAAGAGACTCTCTAGTAGAGCCCAAAAACAAAATGGCCGCTTTAAGATCTGGGATGGACGTCACTTCAAGAGACTCTCTAGTAGAGCCCAAAAACAAAATGGCCGCTTTAAGATCTGGGATGGACGTCACTTCAAGAGACTCTCTAGTAGAGCCCAAAAACAAAATGGCCGCTTTAAGATCTGGGATGGACGTCACTTCAAGAGACTCTCTAGTAGAGCCCAAAAACAAAATGGCCGCTTTAAGATCTGGGATGAACAGCACTTCAAGAGACTTTCTAGTAGAGCCCAAAAACAAAATGGCCGCTTTAAGATCTGGGATGAACAGCACTTCAAGAGACTTTCTAGTAGAGCCCAAAAACAAAATGGCCGCTTCAAGATCTGGGATGAACGTCACTTCAAGAGACTTTCTAGTAGAGCCCAAAAACAAAATGGCCGCTTCAAGATCTGGGATGAACGTCACTTCAAGAGACTTTCTAGTAGAGCCCAAAAACAAAATGGCCGCTTTAAGATCTGGGATGAACGTCACTTCAAGAGACTTTCTAGTAGAGCCCAAAAACAAAATGGCCTCTTTAAGATCTGGGATGAACAGCACTTCAAGAGACTTTCTAGTAGAGCCCAAAAACAAAATGGCCGCTTTAAGATCTGGGATGAACGTCACTTCAAGAGACTTTCTAGTAGAGCCCAAAAACAAAATGGCCGCTTTAAGATCTGGGATGAACGTCACTTCAAGAGACTTTCTAGTAGAGCCCAAAAACAAAATGGCCGCTTCAAGATCTGGGATGAACGTCACTTCAAGAGACTTTCTAGTAGAGCCCAAAAACAAAATGGCCTCTTTAAGATCTGGGTTGAATTTTACTTCAAGAGACTTTCTAGTAGAGCCCAAAAACAAAATGGCCGCTTTAAGATCTGGGATGAACGTCACTTCAAGAGACTTTCTAGTAGAGCCCAAAAACAAAATGGCCGCTTCAAGATCTGGGATGAACGTCACTTCAAGAGACTTTCTAGTAGAGCCCAAAAACAAAATGGCCGCTTTAAGATCTGGGATGGACGTCACTTCAAGAGACTCTCTAGTAGAGCGCAAACAAAAAATGGGCGCTTTAAGATCTGGGATGAATGTTACTTCGAAAGACTTTCTAGTAGAGCCCAAAAACAAAATGGCCGCTTTAAGATCTGGGATGAACGTCACTTCAAGAGACTTTCTAGTAGAGCCCAAAAACAAAATGGCTGCTTTAAGATCTGGGATGGACATTACTTCAAGAGACTTTCTAGTAGAGCCCAAAAACAAAATGGCCGCTTTAAGATCTGGGATGAACGTCACTTCAAGAGACTTTCTAGTAGAGCCCAAAAACAAAATGGCCGCTTTAAGATCTGGGATGAACGTCACTTCAAGAGACTTTCTAGTAGAGCCCAAAAACAAAATGGCCTCTTTAAGATCTGGGTTGAATTTTATTTCAAGAGACTTTCTAGTAGAGCCCAAAAACAAAATGTCCTCTTTAAGATCTGGGATGAACGTTACTTCAAGAGACTTTCTAGTAGAGCCCAAAAACAAAATGGCCGCTTTAAGATCTGGGATGGACGTCACGTCAAGAGACTCTCTAGTAGAGCCCAAAAACAAAATGGCCGCTTTAAGATCTGGGATGGACGTCACTTCAAGAGACTCTCTAGTAGAGCCCAAAAACAAAATGGCCGCTTTAAGATCTGGGATGGACGTCACTTCAAGAGACTTTCCAGTAGAGCCCAAAAACAAAATGGCCGCTTTAAGATCTGGGATGAACAGCACTTCAAGAGACTTTCTAGTAGAGCCCAAAAACAAAATGGCCGCTTCAAGATCTGGGATGAACGTCACTTCAAGAGACTTTCTAGTAGAGCCCAAAAACAAAATGGCCGCTTTAAGATCTGGGATGAACAGCACTTCAAGAGACTTTCTAGTAGAGCCCAAAAACAAAATGGCCGCTTTAAGATCTGGGATGAACGTTACTTCAAGAGACTTTCTAGTAGAGCCCAAAAACAAAATGGCCGCTTTAAGATCTGGGTTGAATGTTACTTCAAGAGACTTTCTAGTAGAGCCCAAAAACAAAATGGCCTCTTCAAGATCTGGGATGAACAGCACTTCAAGAGACTTTCTAGTAGAGCCCAAAAACAAAATGGCCGCTTTAAGATCTGGGATGAACGTCACTTCAAGAGACTTTCTAGTAGAGCCCAAAAACAAAATGGCCGCTTTAAGATCTGGGATGAACAGCACTTCAAGAGAATTTCTAGTAGAGCCCAAAAACAAAATGGCCGCTTTAAGATCTGGGATGAACGTCACTTCAAGAGACTTTCTAGTAGAGCCCAAAAACAAAATGGCCGCTTTAAGATCTGGGATGAACGTTACTTCAAGAGACTTTCTAGTAGAGCCCAAAAACAAAATGGCCGCTTTAAGATCTGGGATGAACAGCACTTCAAGAGACTTTCTAGTAGAGCCCAAAAACAAAATGGCCGCTTTAAGATCTGGGATGAACGTCACTTCAAGAGACTTTCTAGTAGAGCCCAAAAACAAAATGGCCGCTTTAAGATCTGGGATGAACGTTACTTCAAGAGACTTTCTAGTAGAGCCCAAAAACAAAATGGCCGCTTTAAGATCTGGGATGAACAGCACTTCAAGAGACTTTCTAGTAGAGCCCAAAAACAAAATGGCCGCTTTAAGATCTGGGATGAACGTCACTTCAAGAGACTTTCTAGTAGAGCCCAAAAACAAAATGGCCGCTTTAAGATCTGGGATGAACGTCACTTCAAGAGACTTTCTAGTAGAGCCCAAAAACAAAATGGCCGCTTCAAGATCTGGGATGAACGTCACTTCAAGAGACTTTCTAGTAGAGCCCAAAAACAAAATGGCCACTTCAAGATCTGGGATGAACGTTACTTCAAGAGAAGGTAGTGAGGTCTGGCCGTGTGTCATGCATATTGCAGAACAAAGTGATTTATTTTACTACTTATTTAACTAAAAAAACTACAATTTCAAAAACTTTCTGTGGGATCTCATGGACATCATGACTGAACGGATTTATTCTGATGTTAACAAAGACACACTGTTCGTTTATTAAATGCTTTGTCTGATTTAATAATGCGTTTTATATTTTCAGCAAAAGTGAACGTACATTAACATTCAAAAGTTTGGAATGATTACGATTGTTTAATGTTTGTGAAACAAGCCTCTTCTGCTCGCCATGGCTGCATATATTTGATCAAAAATACAGTAAAAACAGTGAAATATTTTTACAATTTAAAATAACTGTTTTCTATGTGAATATATTGTAAAATGTAATTTATTCCTGTGATCAAAGCTGAATTTTCAGCGTCATTACTCCAGTCTTCAGTCACATGATCCTTCAGAAATCATTCTAATATGCTGCTCAAGAGTAATTAGAGTGTTATATAAGAACATAAATTAGTAAATACTGTAACAAATGTATCGCTGATTGGTAGTTAATGCATTAACTAGTAGCGTGACCTTATTGTAAAGTGTTACCCATTTAGTTTGGTTTGCAATGACATGAAGAGACGGATGAATCATTCACAATATGAGCAGCAACCTGAATTAAGAGAGTAAACAGTTTTGAATGTCATATGAACAATAACAGTAACTGTTCAGTCGCACTTAAACTTCATCCAGCTGCTTGTGCATTACGTAACAGCAGCTCTGTTATTATGCAGAAAGTGCTCTGTTCTCTAATCTACACTCTCTGAAACTTCCCTCATTTTACAGGTTCAGGAACAAAAGTGAAGACGACACGAGACGCAACGGCACCTACGGGGACAGACGAAACAAATAGACAGCGTTCATTCATCAAAGACTCAATCAGACCCTTTACACCAGACGGATGTTTCGTTTCACATCACCCTCATGTTACACCAGGACACAGTTGTTTAGGGAGCTGTGTGGCACGGATTTGTTTATGAATATATAATGTGCATTAGAATATATATTAGAATCGTGTTCCCTACAGGTATTTCGATTTGTTTTGTTTACCGTGTCCGTGTCCGTGTCGTACACAGTCTGTATGTGGTAAGAGTTGAGGAAAATATTCATTGTGCCATAATTCAGAGGATGTTATTGGGTTCAGAAGGGGATATTCACGGCTCGCGCTCTCTGTCGCTCATGACACAGGTGTAGCTATCTGATGACGTCGACAAAGCCAACATACTGATCTACTGTTTAAGCTTCTTCTTCTGAGACTGAATTGTAAGCAGTATCTCCTCCTAGACTTTTCAAGCTACAACCACCAAACTCGGGTCAGACTGTTCTGACTCTCTATGCTGTATCTTTTCTAACTGATTAGACTTACGATTTTCATTAAACAGATGATCAAAACTATGAAAAGTCCAATAGATTTTCATTGAAGACTTTTGTAGAATAAGACCAATTCAAGCTAACAATATATTAAAAATCATGTTAGCAACATGTTAAACCAGGCTAACAACATGCTAATTTATGATAGCATAATGTTAAATCATGCTAATCATGCTAGCAAAATATGCTAAGACATGTTAGCAATGTGTTAAATCATGCTAATCAAGCTAGCAACATGTTAACAACATGCTAATCATGTTAGCAATGTTAAAAATGTTAATGTGTTAAATCATGCTAGTAACATGCTAACTCATGTTAGCAACATGTTAATCATGATAACAGCATGCTAAAACATACTAACATGTTAAATCATGCTAGCAACATGTTACAAAATGTTTACAACATGCAAACATGTTAACTCATGATAGCAATGTAATAAATCATGTTAACAACATGCTAATCATGCTAGCAACATGTTAAGAACATGCTAATCATGTTAACATGTTAAAACATGTTAACAATGTGCTAAATCATGTTAACATGTTAAAAATGATAGCAATGTGTTAAACCATGCTAGCAACATGTTAGCAAAAAGCTAATCGTGTTAACAAAATGCTAAATCATGCTAGCAATTTGTTAAAATATTTTAGCAAAATACAGTAGCAAAATGGTCATGCTAACAACATGCTAAACATGCTAGCAGCATGTTAAATAATGTTAGCAACATGCTAATCATGCGAAAAGCGTTAAATCATGCTAGTATCAATTTAAAACATGCTAACAACAAGGTTAGCAACATGATAAAACATGCTAACAATGTGTTAAAACGTTAGAAATGTGTTAAATCATGCTAGCAACATGTTAAACAATGCTAGTAACATTATTTTTTTACTTTCTCTGAGTAAAACCTTCAAACTTCAAGCTTTTCAAAGTTATTTTAAACTTTTAGACCTGGCTTTGTCAAGCCAACATCAACGTTGATCATCAAACTTTACTCATCTAGTTAATGACTAGTCTCTTTTTTATTTCTTTTATGCCATGTGCAGCTGTGATTTATATTCATACTGTCCTGTATGAGAGCTGCCTGTCAGATTCTATTACACTTATGTAAATGTAAGTAAGGTGTGGTCACGTTTACCGTTGCTTTGCGAAATTTTGCGTGCGAAATGCATTCAGGAATCCGCATGATCAGAAGTTTCGCGTGAGAGTGAAAAAGTTCCCAATGCAGATTGCTCTCATTTTCAAGCTGCTTGGTTTGAAAGTGACTTCTGTGCTTCATGCATTGCTATTGACAATGGACAAATTTCTTTATCGACCGCCAAAGTTCGCCAAAAATTTGCTAAAGATCATACCTTCAAATTGATGCATCCTTAATGAATAAAATAATTAATTTCCCTAAACTCCCTAAAAATGTTGACGAGTATCACAGGCTGCTTTAAGAGGATTTTGTCATTGTCATTGAAAATCTCAAATGCACTTCAGGCGACAAAATTGTGGCAAAATGCACATTGTACCTAGTTTTAGGACAAAAGTGGTCCTTTACAATCTGCAAATTGTGTTTCAGATGACAAAAATGGTTCAGTCAGTCTTATTAATATCAAACGGTCTGCGGTGTTCGGTCGGGCAGTTTCGTCCTCTGAAGAGACGTTCAGTTCTGGGGATTGAAAATAAAAGGCGCTTTTCATTGTTTTACTCTGAGGATTGCCGTGGATTTCCAGGGTTTTTCAGGAAGGCAAACAGAAAACAAACACCAAAAGAATCTGATTTGTCAGGTCTCTCTCAGCACAGACACTACAGACACTAATTATAATGCTGCATATGGCCTGAGTCTGTGTATGCCGTATAATCTGCATAATTATAGACCTCAAACTTACAGTACTGCAATGCAGCAGGGTTTTGTTTTTTACAAGTGAGAATCAACAATTATGTGTGACGGAGAGAGAGAGATGTGTGAGAGTTTAGTTGGAGATAGTATGAGGACAAAAAGAAGTGCACTTAATTTTATTGAATGTGCACTTAGTGTACTTCTAATCTTAATAGTATTTTTTTTTTTAAAAAAAAAACAATACTTGCACATAATATAATATCAATAAAATTTAAGGCCCACTTTCATGACTGTTTCTTAAACTTTTAAAAAGTGCACTTTGTAATGATGTCACGTTAAAATATTTATTTAAAGTACATTTTAAATCATCATGTTTTAATAATCTTAATCTTATAATTGTAACTGTAGTGTGTTATTTGATATTTAAAGATCATATATTTTAAATTACTTTGTGTATTTACAAATATATAACATTAAAATGATATTAAAGTGTTTTTGTTTACCATAAACGCTTGTCATTTGGCACTACACGTTAACCATACTTACAAGACAATAGAAATAATTATGAAATTACATATAAAGATGTACTTAAGCACTCTTAAGTTCAACCAATTGCATTCAGTATAAATTTAATCAATAATACACTTCATTTTATTGTTTATAACATGCAGTTAAGTGTCTGAAAACATTACACTCAGTCTGCATTTACAGTAAGTAATTATTTTTAACTATATTATGTCTATAATTCAGTATGTACTCTACTCTTTAGCATACTTCTTTCTCATAAGGTATAGGGTGTTTTTTAATTCTAAAATTAGACTATTTACTTTTTTAATTCATGGTCTTATTGATGTTAACATCAGTACATGAGACCTTTTTATTTGCATACTAGACCATTATTTTGGTATATATTATTTCAGATTAATCTGCTTCTAATTGCAATGCAAATTATGTTGTTCTTATCAAAATTAAGTGAGTTTGTGCTTGAAACAAGAACAAATATCTGCTAATAGGATAAGAAAATAATCTTGTTTTCCCTTTGAATTAAGTTTATTTTTCTGACCCCACTGGCAAATATTTGTTCTTGTTTTAAGCACAAACTCACTTCATTTTAGTAATTCTGTTTCTCCAGTAAATGTATCTTGATTTAAGTATGTTTAGATATTTGTACTGGAAAACAAGACAAATACTGAGGAAGAACATCATTTTTTGAAGTGTGGCACGTTAAAACAAAGCATACAGGTCAGTCGGACAGTCTCTTCTTGTCTAAGTGAGTGTTTTTAGCCAGAATAAGCTGCATTGTGGGCTTTATGCCAGTTAGACAGAAGAAAATGAAACAAAACGTTAATCAGAAACAAGTGCGTTCAATCACAGTTTTCTGAACCGTATTGATAAATGTAGCTGCTTTGCAGAGTGATCAGCGATCCAAAATGCACTGAAGCACACAACGCTAGGCTTGATTTTTCTTTCTTGAAGAAGCGCACGTGTGTGTAAGTGCTATTTTCAGATCCCCTGCCTTACATTTCACATGTAATGTATAATGCAGAGCGCCGTCATGGTCATGCAGCTCATGTTCAGCAGCAAATCCGCTCTAATGACACACACGTGCACGCGTCTCCACAGGAAATGGCTCTCGCTGATTAGAACGCAACCAGTCATTAAGCTTAGCATGTCACATTAGGATGCATTCGCTCGTTGCATACGGTAAAATCTACACGTCATCACAGGCACTGAGGATACTTATGGCATTTACGCCAAATAATCCCTCAGAAAACTTCACAAATGTCATCGGAAATGCCATCTGTGAAATTAACCTTCATGGGTTGCAGTGTAAGAGAAAAGCTACACTCATTAGACTATTTAAACTTAGGCAGTGTCCGAAATTGCATACTTCCCTACTATATAAGTACCTACGCAAGAAAGTATGCGATTTCGTACGCCAGAAGTAGTAGGTCATCCGTGTACTTTTGCCTACTCTTTTATGAGTACTGTGAATTCAGACATACTTCTTTTGTCACATACTACTATATAGTAGGGAAGTATGCGATTTCGGATGCAGCCTTAGTGTTTAATGGTGTCGTCTCATCTTAGTCATGGAACAAAAGGTTGTCAATGAATATTTTTTGTCATTGGGAATATTCCTCATGTGTGCGTTCTGGTTTAACAGTTCTCATGATGCCTCAGGGAGCGTTCAAATCCCTCTAGACTTACAGGTTGTAGGTGTCGAATTTAGCTCTTTGACTAACAGGCCTCAAGCTGTTTGTTATGTTTGTCAAACGAATTGAAGTTTAAGGATAAATGTTCGTCTCCTGAAAATATTACAGATATTTTGGAATTAGTCATGTTTGTTTGTCTATTTTAGAGCATTCTTTATCCTCAAACAGGTGGTTCACGACCCAAAAAGGGAGAAAATAATGATGTAAAAGTGTCAAAAAGACCAAAATTTCTCCTTTGAATTTGACTGATGATCTTTGAACTCTTTCAAGCATAAGATTTTGACCATCAGATCTCAGTGAGACGTCTGTTCTGCCACAGGTCATTAGACTCAGATCTCAGCATCTCTTACATCCTTTAGACCTTCTGAGTGACATTTTAGTGAACAAACCATCCAAAATCTCACAGTGTGGAAAAAATACTGAAATGTAAACGTCAGAACGTTGTTCTTTCATCTGTTTTCTTACACATGATGAAGTCTTGACAAGATATGATGCTAATCTAAATACTTCACAAGCGTTGATTTATTACATGTTAAAACAGGATCTGTTGCTAATCAGAGTCAGTGGGCGGGGCATTCTCATTATAGACAGCATCTGATTGGACAAAAGTGTTTATGTACTTGAGTGCATGGTGATGTCATCAATATTTTGAATGCATTTGTTTTCAGTTTTGTCAAATTGGCCTCCATTGGTTTCCATGCAATTCTACAAATTAAAAAAATAAAGAGTCGTGTAAACTCTATTGTAGCTTGTCAGAGACTAAAAAAATATCAGAAATTATGAACTCCGATCGTGTTTAAAAAATGTTAGGGGTCAGTTTGATTTTTGATCAAAATTAGCTGCACAGACACAAAATAAAAAAACACAAGTGGGTTATCGTGGGGTTTTTAGGGCGTTATGGGTGGTTTCCAGCCAGATAGTTACTACGGAGTTATGGGTGGTTGCCAGGTAGTTGTTAAGGTGTTTGGGTGGTTGCTAGATTGTTTAAAAATCAAATGTGGGCCAGGTTGACCTGCAACACAATAAGTGGATTAAATTGGGGTTGTTGTTAGGGTGTTATGGGTGGTTACTAGGTAGTTGCTATGGTGTTCTGGGTGGTTGTCAGGTAGTTGCTAGGGTGTCAGGGTGGTTGCTAGGTAGTTGATAGGGTGTTCTGGTGGTTGCTAGATTGTTTAAAAATCAAATGTGGGCCAGATTGACACACAACACAGTAAGTGGATTAAATTGGGGTTGTTGTTAAGGTGTTATGGGTGGTTACTAGGTAGTTGCTATGGTGTTCTGGGTGGTTGTCAGGTAGTTGCTAGGGTGTTCTGGTGGTTGCTAGATTGTTTAATAATCAAATGTGGGCCAGATTGACCCGCAACACAATAAGTGGATTAAATTGGGGTTGTTGTTAAGGTGTTATGGGTGGTTACTAGGTAGTTGCTATGGTGTTCTGGGTGGTTGTCAGGTAGTTGCTAGGGTGTCAGGGTGGTTGCTAGGTAGTTGATAGGGTGTTCTGGTGGTTGCTAGATTGTTTAAAAATCAAATGTGGCTCAGATTGACCTGCAACACAATAAGTGGGTTAAATTGGGGTTGTTAAGGTGTTATGGATGGTTGCTAGGTAGTTGCTATTGTGTTCTGGATTGTTGTCAGGTAGTTGCTAGAGTGTCAGGGTGGTCTGGTGGTTGCTAGACTGTTTAATAATCAAATGTGGTTTGGATTGACCCGCAACACAGTAAGTGGGTTAAATTGGGGTTGTTAAGGTGTTATGGGTTTTTGCTAGGTAGTTGCTATGGTGTTCTGGGTGGTTGTCAGGTAGTTGCTAGGGTGTCAGGGTGGTTGCTAGGTAGTTGATAGGGTGTTCTGGTGGTTGCTAGATTGTTTAAAAATCAAATGTGGGCCAGATTGACCCGCAACACAATAAGTGGATTAAATTGGGGTTGTTGTTAAGGTGTTATGGGTGGTTACTAGGTAGTTGCTATGGTGTTATGGGTGGTTGTCAGGTAGTTGCTAGGGTGTCAGGGTGGTTGCTAGGTAGTTGATAGGGTGTTCTGGTGGTTGCTAGATTATTTAAAAATCAAATGTGGGCCAGATTGACCTGCAACACAAAAAGTGGATTAAATTGGGGTTGTTGTTAAGGTGTTATGGGTGGTTACTAGGTAGTTGCTATGGTGTTCTGGGTGGTTGTCAGGTAGTTTCTAGGGTATCAGGGTGGTTGCTAGGTAGTTGATAGGGTGTTCTGGTGGTTGCTAGATTGTTTAAAAATCAAATGTGGGTCAGATTGACCCGCAACACAATAAGTGGGTTAAATTGGGGTTGTTAAGGTGTTATGGATGGTTGCTAGGTAGTTGCTATTGTGTTCTGGATGGTTGTCAGGTAGTTGCTAGAGTGTCAGGGTGGTCTGGTGGTTGCTAGATTGTTTAATAATCAAATGTGGTTTGGATTGACCCGCAACACAGTAAGTGGGTTAAATTGGGGTTGTTAAGGTGTTATGGATGGTTGCTAGGTAGTTGCTATGGTTTTCTGGGTGGTTGTCAGGTAGTTGCTAGGGTGTCAGGGTGATTGCTGGTAGTTAATGGGGTGTTCTGATGGTTGCTAGATTGTTTAATAATCAAATGTGGGTCAGATTGACCTGCAACACAATAAGTGGGTTAAATTGGGGTTGTTGTTAAGGTGTTATGGGTTTTTGCTAGGTAGTCGCTATAGTGTTCTGGATGGTTGTCAGGTAGTTGCTAGGGTGTCAGGGTGGTTGCTGGTAGTTGATAGGGTGTTCTGGTCATTGCTAAATTGTTTAAAAATCAAATGTGGGTCAGTTATGGGTGGTTGCTAGATAGTTGCTATGCTGTTTGGTTAGTTGCTAGGGTGTTCTGAATGGTTGCTAGGGTGTTCTGGTGTTTGCTTGATTGTTTAAAAATCGAATGTGGGTTAAATTGACCCACAGCACAATAAGTGGTTTAAAGCCACCAAAGTCCAATTTTGATGACATTTCTTAATGTTTTTATTTATTTATTTCAGTTTATGTAATGCCATGGTGCCAAACGTGGCTGTTTTTGAACAGAAATGCAAAGAAGCTTGCAAATAACAGCTTAGATGTTCATCCTAAAACATTTTAAATAAGTTGTGGCTTGTGAAGGTACATTTTGAAAGTAAAGATGGACATGCAAGTGCAGTCAACTGGAAATGTCGACGGACTCTCAGAGATGTGACCATCAAATGAACCATAACAGATTTCCACCAGCGCTTGACATGCAGGTCATGTGCTCTGTCCTTCTCTCTCAAGCACATAATGGTATAATTGTGAACTCCTCTTTGCAACTGATCTGTGTTTTCTCTGCAGACTTTTGCATTATTTAGTCATCGTCCTCTACTGAAGTGTTTACGTGCAGTAATGATACATGCGCATCTCCCAGCAAAGGAAACGATTTGTTTTTTTCTCCATTTAGAAAAAAAAAATGTTTTTTTTTTTGTTTTTTTTGTCCGTGACCCAATCAAAACGGTCCACTCTACGAGGAAATATTTACTACTAAGCTAGAAAAGTCAATGAATTACATTTTACTTTGAAATTGCTGGTGTGTTTATCTGAATCTGACAATATTGAAATGGGAGGAAATCGTTGAGGAGAGTAAATGAATACTGAGTGTTCAGATCAATACCTGTTAGCCTCTGCTTCATTATAACCTTTCTTTTATACTCCATTATTATGCTGATTATGGAGTTCTGCTGAACTGGAGCTCTCAGGATAAATAATAATGGTGTTTAGTTGCGGCAATTTGGATTGACAGAGGCCAAGATCTATATTGAAATGCTTGAGTAAACCGCCTCAGCCTCATTAGTGCAGACGACAGTAGAATTCAAAATAAAGCATGAAAGATCCTGATCCTCTTTATGAATTACGTTGTCTTACAATAACCTCAGATTTTAAGCTAAACTTGATTTTTATATTTTCTGAAGAAAATGCGAGTGATGTTTGTATGTGAAAAACTTGTTGCTATGATGCTATAGGGTGTTCTGGATGGTTGCTAGATTGTTACTATGGTGTTTTAGGTACAGTAGTGACCAAAAGTGATGTCCAGCCTAACAAAATTGACATCTTTATTCGAATATTATCAAAAATGTGTCATTTTATAAGCATATTGTGTGGTTGTGCTTGGAGTCGATTGTTTTATTTGTGCTTTGGTGGTTAATAGGGTGTTCTAAATGGTTGCCAGATAGTTGCTATGATGTTCTGGGTGGTTGCTAGGTAGTTGCCAGGTAGTTATTAAGGTGTTTTGGTGGTTACTAGGGTGTTCTAAATGGTTGCCAGGTATTTGTTAGGGTGTTATGGGTGGTTGTCAATTAGTTGCTAGGGTGTCATGGTGGTTTCTGGGTAGTTGCTGGGGTGTTTTTGTGGTTGCCAGGTAGTTGCTAGGGTGTCAGGGTGGTTGCTAGGGTGTTCTTGTGGTTGCTAGATTGTTGCTAGGATCTTTTGGGTGCTTGCCAGGTAGTTGCTAGGGTGTTCTTGTGGTTGTTAGATTGTTGCTTCAGTGTTTTGGGTGGTTGCTAGATTGTTGCTATGGTGTTTTTAGTGGTTGTCAGTTAGTTGCTAGGGTATTCTTATGGCCGCTAGATTGTTGCTAGGGTGTTTTGGATGGTTGCCAGGTAGTTGCTAGGGTGTCAGGGTGGTTGTCAGGTAGTTGCTAGGGTGTTCTTGTGGTTGCTAGATTTTTGCTAGGGTTTTCTGGTGGTTGTTAGATTGTTGCTTCATTGTTTTGGGTGGTTGCTAGATTGTTGCTATGGAGTTTTGGGTGGTCGCCAGGTAGTTGATAGGGTATTCTTGTGGTTGCTAGATTGTTGCTAGGGTATTTTGGGTGGTTGCCAGGTAGTTGCTAGGGTGTTCTGGTGGTTGCCAGGTAGTTGCTAGGGTATTCTTGTGGTTGCTAGATTGTTGCTAGGGTGTTTTGGATGGTTGCCAGGTAGTTGCTAGGGTGTTCTTGTGGTTGTTAGATTGTTGCTTCAGTGTTTTGGGTGGTTGCTAGATTGCTGCTATGGTGTTTTGGGTGGTTGCCAGGTAGTTGCTAGGGTATTCTTGTGGTTGCTAGATTGGTACTAGGGTGTTTTGGATGGTTGTCAGGTAGTTGCTAGGGTGTTCTTGTGGTTGTTAGATTGTTGCTTCAGTGTTTTGGGTGGTTGCTAGATTGTTGCTATGGTGTTTTGGCTGGTTGCCAGGTAGTTGCTAGGTTATTCTTGTGGTTGCTAGATTGTTGCTAGGGTGTTTTGGCTGGTTGCCAGGTAGTTGCTAGGTTATTCTTGTGGTTGCTAGATTGTTGCTATGGTGTTTTGGGTGGTTGCCAGGTAGTTGCTAGGGTATTCTTGTGGTTGCTAGATTGTTGCTAGGGTGTTTTGGATGGTTGCCAGGTAGTTGCTAGGGTGTTCTTGTGGTTGTTAGATTGTTGCTTCAGTGTTTTGGGTGGTTGCTAGATTGCTGCTATGGTGTTTTGGGTGGTTGCCAGGTAGTTGCTAGGGTATTCTTGTGGTTGCTAGATTGGTACTAGGGTGTTTTGGATGGTTGTCAGGTAGTTGCTAGGGTGTTCTTGTGGTTGTTAGATTGTTGCTTCAGTGTTTTGGGTGGTTGCTAGATTGTTGCTATGGTGTTTTGGCTGGTTGCCAGGTAGTTGCTAGAGTATTCTTGTGGTTGCTAGATTGTTGCTAGGGTGTTTTCGGTGTTTGCCAGGTAGTTGCTAGAGTATTCTTGTGGTTGCTAGATTGTTGCTAGGGTGTTTTGGGTGGTTGCCAGGTAGTTGCTAGGGTGTTCTTGTGGGTGCTAGATTGTTGCTAGGGTTTTCTGGTGGTTGCTAGGGTGTTTTGGGTGGTTGCTTGGTAGTAGCTATGGTGTTGTAAACCATAAGAGTCCACTTATTCTTGTGGTTGTTAGATTGTTGCTATGGTATTTTTAGTGGTTGCCAGGTAGTTGCTAGGGTATTCTTATGGTCGCTAGATTGTTGCTAGGGTGTTTTGGGTGGTTGCCGGGTAGTTGCTAGGGTGTTCTGGTGGGTGCTAGATTGTTGCTAGGGTGTTCTGGTGGTTGCTAGGGTGTTTTGGGTGGTTGCTTGGTAGCAGCTATGATGTTGTAAACCATAAGAGTCCACTTATTCTTGTGGTTGTTAGATTGTTGCTATGGTATTTTTAGTGGTTGCCAGGTAGTTGCTAGGGTATTCTTATGGTCGCTAGATTGTTGCTAGGGTGTTTTGAATGGTTGCCAGGTAGTTGCTAGAGTATTCTTGTGGTTGCTAGATTGTTGCTAGGGTGTTTTGGGTGGTTGCCGGGTAGTTGCTAGGGTGTTCTGGTGGGTGCTAGATTGTTGCTAGGGTGTTCTGGTGGGTGCTAGATTGTTGCTAGGGTGTTCTGGTGGTTGCTAGGGTGTTTTGGGTGGTTGCTTGGTAGTAGCTATGGTGTTGTAAACCATAAGAGTCCACTTATTCTTGTGGTTGTTAGATTGTTGCTATAGTATTTTTAGTGGTTGCCAGGTAGTTGCTAGGGTATTCTTATGGTCGCTAGATTGTTGCTAGGGTGTTTTGGCTGGTTGCCAGGTAGTTGCTAGGGTGTTCTTGTGGTTGCTTGATTGTTGCTAGGGTGTTTTGGGTGGTTCCCAGGTAGTTGCTAGGGTGTTCTGGTGGGTGCTAGATTGTTGCTAGGGTGTTCTGGTGGTTGCTAGGGTGTTTTGGGTGGTTGCTTGGTAGTAGCTATGGTGTTGTAAACCATAAGAGTCCACTTATTCTTGTGGTTGTTAGATTGTTGCTATGGTATTTTTAATGGTTGCCAGGTAGTTGCTAGGGTATTCTTATGGTTGCTAGATTGTTGCTAGGGTGTTTTGAATGGTTGCCAGGTAGTTGCTAGGGTGTTCTTGTGGTTGCTTGATTGTTGCTAGGGTGTTTTGGGTGGTTCCCAGGTAGTTGCTAGGGTGTTCTGGTGGGTGCTAGATTGTTGCTAGGGTGTTCTGGTGGTTGCTAGGGTGTTTTGGGTGGTTGCTTGGTAGTAGCTATGGTGTTGTAAACCATAAAAGTCCACTTATTCTTGTGGTTGTTAGATTGTTGCTATGGTATTTTTAGTGGTTGCCAGGTAGTGGCTAGTGTATTCTTATGGTCGCTAGATTGTTGCTAGGGTGTTTTGGATGGTTGCCAGGTAGTTGCTAGGGTATTCTTGTGGTTGCTAGATTGTTGCTAGGGTGCTTTGGGTGGTTGCCAGGTAGTTGCTAGGGTGTTCTGGTGGTTGCTAGATTGTTGCTAGGGTGTTCTGGTGGTTGGTAGGGTGTTTTGGGTGGTTGCTTGGTAGTAGCTATGGTGTTGTAAACCATAAGAGTCGACTTCTAACACTCTCAAATAATGGCATTGAAGTTTAATATTTAGTGTTTGGTGTTTGATTGTTCACTAATATGACACGCACTAGTAATAGTGATGCCTGACTTGGCAAACAGCACTAATTAAATCCAGAACTGCATTCAGGTTGAGGATCAAACTCACACATTTTTCAGAAAGTTGCAGAATGAAAGAGCAGAGCGCGTTTGGATGTCCGTGGCCACAGGTTAAACACCAATCACCGAAGCAATCTGAACAGGAAGATAACGTCCACTTCCTGTTTCAATTTTAAATATGTCAGAGTGGGAAAATGTGCAAATTACACATGCAGCAATTCTGCAGAGGGAAATGATCAGCTCTTGTGCACTTATGGGATGAAGTGATGTGTCGTTGCCCTCTGGACGACTTCCTTCAGTCATAATGAGACGTTCCCGCTGCTGTGAACGCGTGACCTCATCTGAAATTCTGTCCTTCCGTGAGGTCAGGCCGACCGGAACGGATTCACTCCACTAGTTCTGAGCTAAACCATCCCACAAACCTGTGCAGAGTGCCATTATTTACAAAGAAAAAGAAAAAACAACTGCAGACATGTTTCTTAATCACTATTTTTGTCTTCCCAGTTAATTATCTAAACAGCTCTCTGTCATTTACTTGATTGCATGAGACATTGAGACTTATTTTCAAATAATATGTAACAAAATTTAGATTTTATCTAATCATGTAGCACTGATTAAAAACATTTCTAAGGTTTTTTAAAAGCCCATCTTGCATGTAGGGATTTTCTCCTCTATGATTTTTTTTGCAGTGTGATTAATTTCTTTATCACATTTTATTAATTTAGACATCATGCATTACTGTTTTGTTTCAAAATAACTGTTAAAATCTTTAGTGGAGAAATAAGGGGAAAATAAAGTGATCTTCATGACAGAGAAGAACATTAATGCATGGCCAATTGTAAGTCACTATTTTTGCATTCTGCATGAATTTTAATCAGGATGCAGTTTGTTTTCATGGTGAAAGTCAGTGGACATGGGGATGGACTCCAGCTGAAGCGATCCTCCCGGGATCATCAGGTGTGTGCGGACGCGCTCATGCACAGTTTCAGGGCATAATTGATTCTGACTGGTTAAATCGATGTGTTTTGGAGGCCAGAGTCGAGGTCGCTCCTGTAATCTGTGTCACTATAGAGATGAATCCAGCGGCGGTCTGTCAGACGAGTGTCAGAGACTCTGCCTCTTTTTCAACACGACAACAGTGACTAAATGAACAGGCGATTTAATCATTTTTCACTAATGTGAATTACAATAAGGTTTCATTTTTTAACATTAGTTAACAATACTTCTACAGCATTTATTAATCTTAATGTTAATTTCATCAATTACTAATACATTTTAAAATCAATAGTTGTATCTGTTATTTGTGTATAAGATAATGCCAACAATTGCAAAATAGATGCATGTGTGGCTGTGTTGTTGATGATATATATCATATATTTATATATAAATATTGTTTTTGAAAGAAATACGGATGCATTAAATTGATCAAAAGTGACAGTAAAGACATTTATAATGTTACACAATATTCTATTTAAAATAAATGCTGTTCTTTTGAACTTTCTGTTCATCAAAGAATCCTGAAAAATAAAATGTATCCCAGTTTTCACAAAAACTATAACGCTGTTTTCAACATTCATAATAATCATAAATGTTTCTTGAGCAGCAAATCATCATATTAGAATGATTTCTGAAGGATCATGTGACACTGAAGACTGGAGTAATGATGCTGAAAATTCAGCTTTGATCACAGGAATAAATTATATTTTAAAATATATTCACATAGAAAACAGCTGTTTTAAATTGTAATAATATTTCACTATTTTTACTGTATTTTTGATCAAATAAATGCAGCCTTGGTGATATATATACTATAAACAACCAATCAAAATTTAATTAATTTAAATTAAACTCTCCAACCAATCAGCTTTCAGTATCATTATCGTATCATTTCACTGTCATCAAGTCTGTTTGTAGTTCATGCAACAGGTAAAGAAAGATTTTAAATTTAGTTAAAATTATTGAAAAACTTTAATGCAAGTATATACTTTATAAACTCCTGATGTATATATTTGCATATGTAACCCCTCACCCAGGTCCTACTCGCCCCGCTCTGCGCGGGCCTCGAACCTGGGTCTCTGGCGTGGGCGTCGGACGCTCAAACTAGCTGGCCTCCTTTACACATATATATGTTAATGAGTTTTTGTACAGATCAGTGATCAGAAGGGGATCCACATAGTTAAAAATAATGGTTAAATGTCATTCAAAAAGATGAAAGTGTTAAATGTTTGAGTCCCCAGAGAGTAATTCATGAATTATTGCACATATCAGACGTCCCTCTGTGGATTCAAACGCTTTGTAATCGATCTCTCTCGACTGATACGTCTGCAAACATGTTTATGCATGGCTGCTGGCAGAATAATCCTCTTTGACACAGGGAAGCCCCTTCTGACTCCAGCGATTATTTAACACTCATGCCGAGCCGAGACTCAGATGAGACACGAGAGTTCAAGAGAGCGTCGATCTCATCCGGCGGAGCGGCGCAGGCCACGTCAATCAACAGCCGGTGTTTGTGTTTCTGTCTGTCGCTCAGTTGGAGAGATGGATGAGAGAGAGACTGAAATCTCATATCGTACTCCTACTGCAGTATATCTGCCAGTTAGTGTAGTGATAAATTGGGTCCCCCCTGAAATCGGGTCTCCCACACGATCCCAAATTGCTTTTAATAGGTACTCTCTTTAGCGGCTGATTTCAATTCCTACAAAGTCATGTTATGATAAATGCTGTTTCAGCTACGTTATAATGACCATTTATGCCTGTGTTAGTTGTATGCCTGTTTCATGACAGAACATGCTAATCGATAAGTTAAAGGATTAGTTCACTTTCATATAAAATTTTCCTGATAATTTACTCACCCCCATGTCATCCAAGATGTCTTTCTTTCTTCAGTCGAAAAGAAATTAAGGTTTTTGATGAAAACATTCCAGGATTATTCTCCTTATAGTGGACTTCAATGGCCTCCAAACGGTTGAAGGTCAAAATTATAGTTCAGTGCAGCTTCAAAGGGCTTTAAACGATACCAGACGAGGAATAAGGGTCTTATCTAGCGAAACGAAATGTAAATGTATATGCTTTATATAAACAAATGATCGCCTTTCAAGTGCTTCCGCCAAAACTGCACTTCCGTATTCTTCAAAAAGCTTACACTGTATGTCCTACGCCTTCCCTATTCTACTTACGGAAAAAATGTAACTGGCGCTGCGTTCGTTCTGTAAGTTGAATAGGGAAGGCGTAGGACATACAGCGTAAGCTTTTTGAAGAATACAGAAGTTCAGTTTTGACGGAAGCACGTGCAAGGCGATCATTTGTTTATATAAAGCATATACATTTACATTTTTTTCGAAAATGACCGATCGTTTCTCTAGATAAGACCCTTATTCCTCGTCTGGTATCATTTAAAGCCCTTTGAAGCTGCACTGAACTATAATTTTGACCTTCAATCGTTTGGAGGCCATTGAAGTCCATTATAAGGAGAATAATCCTAGAATGTTTTCATCAAAATCCTTCATTTCTTTTCGACTGAAGAAAGAAAGACATGGACATCTTGGATGACATGGGGGTGAGTAAATTATCAGGAAAATTTTATATGAAAGTGAACTAATCCTTTAACTCCACAACAACTACATAAATTCATCAACTAATGTCCAGAAATGTCCATCTGTGGTTCGAACATATAAGGCTGAACACTGCTACTGACATTTCTGATATTTTGGCTGCGTGAGATTCTCCAGTTTTGTTGTTGTTGAAGCATGAGTTGTTAAAGCTCCGCCCTCTTCTGGAAAGGGGGCCGGGAGCAGCAGCTCATTTGCATTTAAAGGGACACCCACAAAAACAGTGTGTTTTTGCTCACACCCAAATAGGGGTAAATTTATCAAGCTATAATAAATGATCTGTGGGGTATTTTGAGCTGAAACTTCACAGACACATTGTGGAGACACCAGAGACTTATATTACATCTTGTGAAAGTGGCATTATTGGTCCCCTTTAATACTGTCACGGTCAATTCTGTCCATACATTAAACCAGCGAACAGGGAAGGTTCTCTCAAAGTTATGAGCAAACGTTCTTCCAGTAACTTTAATAGGACGTTCGTCCTGTTGATACTTCAATAAAACACCTGCGTGTCTCATGAAAGGCCAGCGAGTAATAACATTTATGTTTATGAAGATTAATCATGACCAAACGTATCAACATGGATTTTCAAGGATTAGCTGTACACGCCACAAACTAGGAAAACCAGTAACAAGCACAACAGATCGAAATGAACCATGTCCAGAGACTTCATAATCTTTTCTACCCCAGAATGCATCTGGGTTTGGATGCTCACCGCACAAACACATTTGAGAGGGTTCATTCCAATAGAAATCCCTTTCTATTCTTCTTGACCTCTGACCCTGAGCAGGAGAACAATGTCACATGCCACCGTTTTCATTTTTTTGTCCACTTGACGCTGCGAAGGTCTAAATTACCCTTGAGGTTTATACAAAAGCCTCCCGAATCTCAGCAGACCACAGACAGAAGAGGAGGAGTCTGGCATCATACGATAGCTGTGGAACAAAAGGATCTCGCCGTTTGCATATTCATGCATTTGTGTGTGTTTTAATCCATATTTAGACGTAACTTCTGTTCCAAAACCTGTTGAGGTTCATTTATTGAGTACACAGCATGCTGTGGTAACTACAGGTGAGATAATGGAATAAGTTAACACACAAACTGAATGTTTCAGGTAATTGATTATTTGGTTAGTAAATGTGGAGAAAAAAGCTGGTAGCAGTTTTTAATAGTCTTTCTTTAAGTGAACAAGCACTGGTGCAATTAAATCTCATCCAATTAAAAGAGACTTTCAGCAAAAGCAGAGACATGTTCAGTTTTATCACGCTGTCTTCCACAGCAGACGAACATGATCTCTTTAATAAGACTATTTGGGTTCCATCACTTTTAATTAAATATGTTCTCCTTCCAGAACAAACTCTGTATAGAAGGGAACCAGTGACCGGAGATGAGCTTTTAATTTGTCATTCTAATAACAGTCATCATGATAACAGGTGTTTCACACGGACATGTTCTTGACAGATCCACCAGACGAACAGGAAAGTCATTTCAGGGACAGAGCAAGTCGATTTTGATGAAAGACCCGAGAAAATCTACAGCAACACCTGCACAATAAACATCACTTACAAATGATGTTTTTTTTTATCGGTGCACGTCATTATTGTTTTAAATTCATGTTCCTCATAATCTTTAATCAGAATAACTTCTCCTCCCTCTTGCAGCATCTCTTCTCTGATGACGAGGGCGGGGCAACCTGTCACTCACATGAGATCCACCAATAGCAAACCACAACCATCCAATCAATTTCCCATGGACAAAATCAAGCGCCGCCCTACATTTGTTCTTGTTTGAGAAGCGTTTCACTCAGATATATGGAGAAGAAAAGATGAGCGCAACTTCCCTTTCATGCCGACTTTAATACATCTGTGTCTACATTAATCCAATTACATTTGAAAAAGCATTTTTTTTTGATGTTTCAGTGTGGATGAGAAACTTCTGGAGAACACTTGAAATGCTAGCGTTGACTGAGTGTGTTTTGAAACATAAACACATCTAGATCAATGTAGACAGCCTGATTCTCAGAGAAGGTCATGGCGGGCGAGAATACCTGCTTTAGTGTGGCAGATAGGGACGGCGGCGAACAGCTGGTGTCGGATCAGAATCTCCACCAGATCTCCAACGCTGCAATTTGTGGTTCCCCAGTCGAACAGCATCTCCATCGTGGGACTCTGGTGTGAATCTTGAGACAAAACAACGGCCCTGACATATTTTATCTGCTTTCAGTTAAAGGTGGATTTCAAATACACTGTTTGGAAGTTAATTGGCCAATACCAACAACAAACGTCTAACCAATCAGCATCAGGGGGCGTATGATGGTCGAGGAAAGAGAATGAGCAAGATGGGACAAAACAGCTCAAAAGAATATCACTGGAATGAAGGTTTATGACTGGGCAAGTGCTTTAGGACTGCGTTTATATTAGAAAAGCTTTCCAGCGCTGGAGAGAGCTAAGCGGGAAGGCCTGAAAACAGATGTGGAGGCTGCTTTGATTCCTTATCATGTAAGTAACACTGGGTTTTGATTGTCTGGAGCTGCTGTGCTGTTGGCAATTAACAAGAAACTCTTGTTTGTATTTACTCTTGAGTACTGTACGTTCATTTTTTGCTTCCTTGTCGTTCGTTCATCATCTGTGCTTTTTTTTTTACGTGAAACATTTTGTTGCGCGTCAGCTGTGATAAACAGACATCCACTCGCATTGCGTGTGAAACAGTGGCCAGCTAGTGAGAGTTAAACCACTGCGCACTGATGACCGCTAGAGAATGAGGTGTTTAGCGTCATTGATAGTGCACTTGTCTCGCATGCCAGCAGCGAACGGGCCACGGTTCAAGACTCGGAGCAGCGTGGTTAGGATTGCAGTGTGAGTTTTGGAGGCGGAGCAATGAAGAGAGGGGTGTGTTTGTTTGGGTTGATTTCAAATATCAACAATGTGCAACAACGAATTTGAGAAATCGCATACAGCACCTTTAAAACAGCTCAAACATGCATTTTAGTCTGGGATTAGTTTAAGCCTTGCCTAAACATTAGATGAAAAACTTTTGATTTTTTTTAACATTAGAGATGTTGCCTTGGCAAATCACTAACAGAAATAAATAAGTTCCAAGTTGAAGTACTAAAATTATTAAAAGTAAAACTGACATAAAAATAGAAACATTAAAAAAAATCAAAAACACATAAAATAATTTCTAAAACTTAAACTAAAATTAAAACTGAAATTATAAAAATAAAATCTAATTCAAATTATAATTAAATACTATAATAGTACAGTATATGAGTAATGCAAAAATAACAGGGCAGAATGATGGATGGATGGATGGATGGATGGATGGACAGAACGATGGATGGATGGATGGATGGATGGATGGATGGATGGATGGACAGAACGATGGATGGATGGATGGATGGATGGATGGATGGACAGAATGATGGATGGATAGATGGATGGACAGAAGGATGGATGGATGGATGGATGGATGGATGGATGGATGGATGGACAGAATGATGGATGGATAGATGGATAGAATGATGGATGGATGGACAGAATGATGGATGGATAGATGGATAGAATGATGGATGGATGAAAAGAATGATGGATGGAAAGAATGATGGATGGATGGATGGATGGACAAAACGATGGATGAATGGATGGACAGAACGATGGATGGATGGATGGACAGAATGATGGATGGATAGATGGATAGAATGATGGATGGATGGATGGATGGATGGATGGATGGATGGATGGACAGAACGATGGATGGATGGATGGATGGATGGATGGATGGATGGACAGAATGATGGATGGATAGATGGATAGAATGATGGATGGATGGACAGAATGATGGATGGATAGATGGATAGAATGATGGATGGATGGACAGAATGATGGATGGATAGATGGATAGAATGATGGATGGATGGACAGAATGATGGATGGATGGACAGAATGATGGATGGATGGATGGATGGGTGCATACAATGATAGATGGATGGATGGATGGATAGAACAATGGATAGACAGACAGTTAGCCTTAGATAAAAATAAAAAACCCCACATAAAATTTGAAAATAAACTAAAATTAAAATATAAACAGAAAACTTAAATATAAATCTAATTCACAATATTAATAAATAATATGTTTATTTTTCTACACATATCGCTTTGAAGGTCTGATTGTGTGGAAACTGATTCTGATTCAATCTGATTCTGAACATCCAGAGATTCTCTTTAAATCTCTGGATGATGATGTGCCTGATGAGCAGCTGTGTGTATCTGGGCTCTCCGGAGGGTTTGCTGATGTCCATCATGACGCTCCTCCAGGTGTCCTGCGGGCATTTTTTTTGATAGAAGATTCTCATGTTCTCCAAGGCTGCATTTATCCTTCGGAAATCATTCTAACATGCTGATTTAGTTAATAGTTTAATAGTTGTGCTGCTTAATAAAGTGTTGAAATTTGACGCTGTGCCTTTTTCAGGATACTTTGATGAACATAAAGTTCTACTATTTTCTCTCTCTTCACAGTGCAAATATCATTGGAGCCAGCTGAGAAACGCAGAAGAAAAGAAGGTGAATTAACCTTCCTCACGTCCTTACAGTGGGATCAGAAATTATTTTAGCATGTTTGATGTATATTGATCTCAGTACACAACAGTGCTTTCAGTGCTGTAAATTTAAATACCTTGGGTTTAAACCAGTTGATTTTAAATTATAATCATGCCAATGTGATAAACCTTTTGTGTTTAATTTTCCAGTGTTGTTTTGTTCACACCTTTTCCTGTTTATTTCATAACAGATGATTTCTGGCTGCAGGAATTCATGAAAACTCACAAAATGAACATGAAGGAGAAAGTAGAACACATTTTTGAGGGTAAAAAGGAAAATGAAGCACAGCTCAAGGATGTTTTCACTGAACTCTTCATTACGGAGGGGGATCATAAAGAAGTCAATCAAGAACGTGAGATTATGAAGATTGATGAAGCCATTAAACCCCGTATTTTGGAGAGTAAAATCTGTATTTGGGTCAATATTTTTTGCAGTTCTTTTGAGATTCTGTGAATGAATGACCTTATATTTTTGTTCTTCTTAAATGTAGTTAACAGACTTATTTTTCCTGTATAAAACTGATAAAAATGTTTGAAAAATACCATTCACTTGAGCATACTGTATCAGTGATTCATATTTCAGCCACAGAAAATACAGTTATTGCTATTATTGGTCACACCACAGGATGTGTGGTCGCTCCAAATGACACAAAGACCTTAAATATCATTAAAAATGTATTTAAAGAGATCAATAAAAAAAATCAATTTTATACAAAAAATAGATTTAAACCAGATTTTATAGGAACCAGGTTCCTTATGTAACAGTGGTGGCACAGGGTCATTAATCGGAAACACTGAATGAATGTTTAGCTGACAAATGTGCTAAAGTTGAGTAATATTATCATAAAACACAAAAAACACATCAACCAGTCCAGAAAAACAAGAAAACAAAATAGCAGAAGTGCATGTAACAAATACAAAACAAAATACAAAACATCGATGATGATGACTGAAGCAAACCGGGTATAAATAGACAGACACTAACAACATAACTGAAGACAGCTGTGTGCAATGATCAGTGATGAGTCTGGGACAAGGGATTATGGGAGATGGAGTCCGATGTAGTGAGGCAATAATCCAGGGTGGAGTGCCCTCTGGTGGCTAACAAGGGTACTGATCATGACAGTGTCATTACACTGTATTCAGCACGAACTAGGCTACCATAAAATGTGCGCAACATGTATGTACATGTTTTTATTTTTGAGAGAATAACATTTATGCATGGTTATTGAAAAAAAAAAAAGTCACTGAAATAAGGCCACAAAACACATACTGAATATGTGTCTACAAGACTTCTGTGTACTGAATGGTGAAGTCTAGTATTTTTGCTTCAAGATGAAAAACAATATATTGATTTAAATTTTGTAAGACACATTTGGCCATTAGCGCTTAGTTAACCAGCTTAGGTTTGTGTTTTCTACGCTAGTTTCGTCTCGATCAGAATAACGATTTCGAAGATATTCGCAAAAGTTTTTTAAGCGCTAAATCACCACTTCGCATAAACCATAAGGCGAAACCTAGCATGTTTGGTATCATTGGACTCGACAAGGATTCAGGAGTGTAAGGAGATGGCTCACGTGAAAATAAGTCGACCACACCCAAAGTTATAAGCATTTGAATATTTGAAATATTTGATTTTACCACTAGGTGGCGCTGGCTTGAAACTTCTCAGGCTCCTTCAGGGCATCGTGCTGATGACCTATACCGAGTTTCGTAATGATAGGCTGATGCGTTAATCTCAACATAACAGCGACTGTGACGTAACAGTCGGGATCATTAAAATGTACGCCCCCAACATTTGCATATGCCAGCCCATGTTCAAGGCTTTAGACAAGCCAGTATTAACGTCTGGAGCTGCACAGCCGAATCATCGGACGTTCTGCAGGTAATAGGTATTGTGAAGCAAGCAAGCAGTGACAATAGCTAAAATGGCAGATGGATCCATAATAACTGTTCACGATCCATGATATATTTAGTAATATTTGTAAATTGTCTTTCTAAATGTTTCGTTAGCATGTTGCTAATGTACTGTTAAATGTGGTTAAACTTACCTGTCTCAAACCATTTGAGAACCTTCAGAGCATGGTGCCAATGACACATACTGTGTTTCGTAATGGTACACCAATGCACTCATATAATATAGCATTTTATATCACAATACTGTTTTGTAATTAATGGCAATTTCATGTTCAATTATAGCGCCATTAAAGAAGCACAATCCCACCACTTTTTTATGTGTCCTCAGAGTGAGCCCAAACATGTGTGTCAAATTTGGTGAAAATATCACATTTCATTTTGGAGTTAAACCACTTATATGTATGAGAACATAAAAAATGTCCCATGGATGACTTTGTTTTGATTCTTTTGCCACTTCCTCTCAAAATTTTGACATTTGGCCATTAGCGCTTAGTTAACCAGCTTAGGTTTGTGTTTTCTACGCTGGTTTCGTCTCGATCAGAATAACGGTTTCGAAGATATTCGCAAAAGTTTTTTAAGCGCTAAATCACCACTTCGCACAAACCATAAGGCGAAACCTAGCATGTTTGGTATCATTGGACTCGACAAGGATTCAGGAGTGTAAGGAGATGGCTCACGTGAAAATAAGTCGACCACACCCAAAGTTATAAGCATTTGAATATTTGAAATATTTGATTTTACCACTAGGTGGCGCTGGCTTGAAACTTCTCAGGCTCCTTCAGGGCATCGTGCTGATGACCCATACCGAGTTTCGTAATGATAGGCTGATGCGTTAATCTCAACGTAACAGCGACTGTGACGTAACAGTCGGGATCATTAA
Source organism: Mylopharyngodon piceus (assembly GCA_039654765.1). Taxonomy (NCBI): domain Eukaryota; kingdom Metazoa; phylum Chordata; class Actinopteri; order Cypriniformes; family Xenocyprididae; genus Mylopharyngodon; species Mylopharyngodon piceus. The sequence continues at coordinate 19,509,505 of CM077459.1, read as the reverse complement.
TATGTACGCCCCCAACATTTGCATATGCCAGCCCATGTTCAAGGCTTTAGACAAGCCAGTATTAACGTCTGGAGCTGCACAGCCGAATCATCAGACTAGGTAAGCAAGCAAGGACAACAGCGAAAAATGGCAGATGGAGCAATAATAACTGACATGATCCATGATAACATGATATATTTAGTGATATTTGTAAATTGTCTTTCTAAATGTTTCGTTAGCATGTTGCTAATGTACTGTTAAATGTGGTTAAAGGTACCATTGTTTCTTACTGTATTCACGGAGACCAGAGCCATGTTGTTATTTTCATTTTTAAATGCTTGCAGTCTGTATAATTCATAAACGCATCTTCATTCTTTATAAATCTCTCCAACAGCGTATAATGTTAGCTTTAGCCCTGTTAGCCACGCAACATACTATCAAACTCATTCAGAATCAAATGTAAACATCTGCAAAATACATGCCATACTTACGTGATCTGATATGCTGCATCACATCATTTTAAGAGTTATATCAGCTGTGTGAACTTTGTTTATGCAATGTATTATAGAGTTGCGAGCTTTGGGGCGGGGAGCACGAGCATTTAAAGGTGTACACGCATATAACCGGCGCATTTTTAATTACACCCCAAAACAGACAGTTAAAACATGGTATAATAAAAAATCTATGGGGTATTTTGAGCTGAAACTTCACAGACAAATTCTGGGGACACCAGAGACTTATGTTACATCTTGTGAAATAGTGTTCTAGGGCACCTTTAAGGGTACAAAGTAGTAGTTTTGACAGTCGGGTTCTGGATATGGATACAGATTTTCCTCTTCATTTCCACACAGGAAGTCATCAGATAGTCAGTGTCACAAGCGTTTGCCACTCGGATTAGTTTGCATCCCACGTTCCAGCGCAGACGCAGGAGGCGTTTCATTGGAAGAGGTGAATGAGATTTAACACTCAGTGACTGACAGCATTTCCACCGTCAATTGACCTAAAATATGATCCACTAACAGTGTCTAGTTTTGTTTTAAATTCTATTAAGAAGCCAAGATGTGAAATATTACATACTTCAATAATTTTTGTTTTAATTCCAACTTCTAAAAATAATTTTCATTTTATGTATTTTAGTTTTAGACCTTTAAATTTACAGATGCCATGAAATCAAAAGCATATTTTTATGTATTTTCTGTCTACTGTATATCATCATCCGCAGAATGGCATGTCATATCTAAATATAAAACTCCTCAAAGATGTAAGAAAGACAGAACAAAGGGTTTTACAAAGAAAACACTTATTATACTTCAAAATTTCACCTTTAAATCAATGTGTTACTTGCCAATTCTTTGTGAAATTTCCTAGCAACTTGAGAGAAAATTGTTTCTTCACCAAAATGTTTTTAGTGTATAATGCTGAAACAGATTAGCAGCAAAATCCAGTTATTAAACAGAGTTTATCCAACTATTCAACAGTAAAATAACTTTTCACGCTCCAGAAACACCTCTGAAACGTGAAAATTGGTTGATTGATTGGTGAAAATGTGCTAATTTTGTAGAAAGAATTGGTTAATTGTGTTTCGGTTTGTCATTTCGCGCAAATTGAACCCAATTTTCTGTCGTGATTAACAATCAGGACAAGTCGGAAAATCACTTTCCCTTCACTTAATCTCTTTAATTAATGACTGATTGTGTGACTGATCAAGGTCTGCTATAAAGAGAACAAAATTCGCTTCTAATTCCCCTTAAAACCCTATAGATCCAATCTAGCAGAATCAAGGCCATGACTCAGATAAAAGCCAGTGGTAAGTTCGTTTAGGGACACGCATTGCACTTTTAACGCATAAAGAAGCACATCACAGATCCTCCTGATGAATAAAACAAAGGTGGAAAGGTTAACGGGCAAAAGACGGTAAGCCTCGGCTCTTTATCACGTCCACCGTCGCTATTATAAAGTCATGATTCAAAAGCTGCTGCTTTATACAATGTGATGTGGATGAAAAGATCCACGCGAGGCACTTTAAAAACTTTCAGACGTTAAAATGCCTGATTTTTACAACAACAACTGTTTAGATCCATTCAGATAACCAGAACCTCATTTAACCAGACCAGGTTTGTCGAGAGCACAGGTTCACGTCATGTTGAGCATGACTATTTTCTGTCTGACCTCGAAGATTTTATTCTCTGCATAAAACGAGGTTACAGGTCAAGAATTCCCACACTGATGCCTTAAAAACAACTTTCATTCTTCAGAAATCGCCTGATATGCTTTATATCTGTCTCACACAGGCCAAAGTCTGCTACAAACGATAGTTTCTCCAAGAAGAAATGATTTCAATGTGAGATAATCTACATAATTTTGTGCAATATTCCCAGCCTAGATGCAGTTCGCATATATAATTTTTATTTTTTTATTTTTTAAATGAAATATTTGGCATGATCTGTTTGTTTAAGATCTTTAGATATTTTATTCTTTGCAGTTAATTAACATACAAAGGTATACAGGATATGTACTGTATTTTTTTCAAGATGTTTTGGAATTATATTTATATAATAATTATTATATATTTATTTTACAACTTTTTGTTGACTATTTTAAGACTATTTAACAATTTAAAAAACAGAATTCTACATTTAATTGTTTGTTTGTTTAACAAGTTTAGATATTTTATACGACTATTACAACTCTAATAGAAGACTAATGCAAAATTCTATAGATTTTTATAAATATATATTTTATTTATTTGTGTATTTTATTATTTAACAAGTTTAGATATTTGATAAGACTATTATAACTCTGATAGAAGACTAATTCAAAACTCTGTAGTTTTCTATAAATATTATATATTATTATTTTTTTGTGTATGTTTATTTAACAAGTTTATAAGATTATTACAACTCTAATAGAAAGCAAATGCAAAATTCTATAGATTTCTATAAATATTATACATTGTTATTTATTTATTTATTTATTTGTTTGTTTGTGTATGTTTATTATTTAACAAGTTTAGATATTTGATAAGACTATTATAACTCTGATAGAAGACTAATGCAAAACTCTGTAGTTTTCTATAAATATTATATATTATTAATTTTTTGTGTATGTTTATTTAACAAGTTTATAAGATTATTACAACTCTAATAGAAAGCAAATGCAAAATTCTATAGATTTCTATAAATATTATATATTGTTATTTATTTATTTATTTGTTTGTTTGTGTATGTTTATTATTTAACAAGTTTAGATATTTGATAAGACTATTATAACTCTGATAGAAGACTAATGCAAAACTCTGTAGTTTTCTATAAATATTATATATTATTATTTTTTTGTGTATGTTTATTTAACAAGTTTATAAGACTAACACAACTCTAATAGAAAGCAAATGCAAAATTCTATAGATTTCTATAAATATTATATATTGTTATTTATTTATTTATTTGTTTGTTTGTGTATGTTTATTATTTAACAAGTTTAGATATTTGATAAGACTATTATAACTCTGATAGAAGACTAATGCAAAACTCTGTAGTTTTCTATAAATATTATATATTATTATTTTTTTGTGTATGTTTATTTAACAAGTTTATAAGATTATTACAACTCTAATAGAAAGCAAATGCAAAATTCTATAGATTTCTATAAATATTATATATTGTTATTTATTTATTTATTTGTTTGTTTGTGTATGTTTATTATTTAACAAGTTTATATATTTTTTTTTTTTTTTTTTTTTTTTTTTTTTTTTTTTTTTTTTTTTTTTTTTTTTTTTTATAAGACTATTATAACTCTGATAGAAGACTAATGCAAAACTCTGTAGTTTTCTATAAATATTATATATTATTATTTTTTTGTGTATGTTTATTTAACAAGTTTATAAGACTAACACAACTCTAATAGAAAGCAAATGCAAAATTCTATAGATTTCTATAAATATTATATATTGTTATTTATTTATTTGTTTGTTTGTGTATGTTTATTATTTAACAAGTTTAGATATTTGATAAGACTATTATAACTCTGATAGAAGACTAATGCAAAACTCTGTAGTTTTCTATAAATATTATATATTATTAATTTTTTGTGTATGTTTATTTAACAATTTTATATATTTTATAAGACTATTACAACTCTAATAGAAAGCAAATGCACAATTCTATAGATTTCTATAAATATTATATATTGTTATTTATTTATTTGTTTGTTTGCGTATGTTTATTATTTAACAAGTTTAGATATTTTATAAGACTATTATAACTGATAGAAGACTAATGCAAAACTGTAGATTTCTATAAATATTATGTATTTTATTTGTGTGTTTATTTATTTAACAAGTTTGGATATTTTATTAAACTATTACAACTTTCCATGAATATTAAATATTATATAAAATTAAAATCTATAGAATTTTGTATACTATATTTATTTATTTTAAAATCAATAGAATTATAATATAATCTTAGAATAAAATATCTGAAGTAGTTATTAAAATACCAGATGATTTATTAGTCTAAGACTATTTAATACATTATAAATATCATTATATATATATCTGAATATTTATTTTACAATTGTAACATGACACAAGTTGGACAAAACTATATAGACCATAAACTATAATTCAGCACTGTCTGATGCTACAGCTGTGTTTCAGAGGTATGAATACTTTACAGTCACTCTTGTTCTGAAGCAGTTCCTGTACAGTTTACTAAACATAAATGTGAACTGAAGCGCATCCGGAAATGTCACAGACCTTCAGACGGTCTAATGGCTTTTAAAACGTCACTTCAGTGCTGGTATACGTGAGAATGATTTGACATCGTCCTGACACTGTCACCAATGCTGAGTGAGGGCCGGCACTCGCTGAATTAAACATATATATGCTACATTAATGTAGTTGCCTCAGTATTTTATTCATATTGTCTAGATATAGCTGGGTAAGATACAGAAAACCTTTGACCAAACATCTCTTCAACCTTGTTGAGGTCTTATATAAATTTTAATAGAAATTACAGCGTAAAATCAGTCACAAACTAGACTTTTACAATGTTTAGTCCAGTGTAGTCCAGAAGGTCTCTTGTAGAATTCAACAAATCACTCATAATAACTGAAGTTGTAAAATAGATATTTAATATCGAAGGGTTGCCAGTGTGTTGAGATGGACTCTTATGACCTTTAGACTATCTGACGACACCTTTATAAACCAGTTCACATAATGTAAGCAATACAGGGCTAACCGTTAACATGCTGAGGTTAGGGTTTGACGAATGGCTGAACATTTCTTTGAAGGATTTCTCTAGAGACTTCATCATCTTTCAGTTCATTTTTTGTTTAGAAAATTGCTTTAGCAGAGGGTCCACAAGTCTCTTTTATGTTTTCTTTTGTGTGCTCCGTGCTTCATCCAAGGCTTTTCTTTGGACAATGAATGTCAATCCAACCCTCAATATGACCTCCGAGACGCACGGGGTTCTAAGGGGACCAATGGAGGTAAAGGTCTCAGAGTTTCTTCACTGAACTGACGAGACCTGGAGTTATTTCATAACCTGCACAGCATATAATGCTTTGACCCAACTAGAGGTTCTCTTGATCTTTTTTTAATGCGTTATAATAATTCCTGATGCTCAAGCCATTATATCCGGTCTCACCTTATGTATTACTAATTTAAAAGATATTCTCTCATCTCATTCCTCAAAGATCTTGAATTGAATACTCGTCTATTGAATGCAATTCACAGCTGTTTTCCGGACTAAATGAGAGTATAAAGTCTATACCTTAAATAGAATATTTTCAGGCAAAGAAAGTAAAAATGACAAAAGTGTCTGGAATATCTGTCTGGCTTTACTTTAACCCTGTTTACAGTTTTTGTACGGCCTCATGGGACGCCCCTCGCAAAATGCTCTGCCTCTTTTAAAGTCTTTGTCTGTTTTAAAGAAGATTCGGTCTTAGTGTAAAAGAAAAAGCTTTGTGTGTTCAGTGAGTGAAATCTTTCAAACCTTTTAGAAAGCAGTTAAGAGCAAACAACAATTGAATAGAAGAGTAAATACACACATACACACACATATATATACAAACCCGATTCCAAAAAAGTTGGGACACTGTACAAATTGTGAATAAAAAAGGAATGCAATAATTTACAAATCTCATAAACTTATATTTTATTCACAATAGAATATAGATAACATATCAAATGTTGAAAGTGAGACATTTTCAAATGTCATGCCAAATATTGGCTCATTTTGGATTTCATGAGCTACACATTCCAAAAAAGTTGGGACAGGTAGCAATAAGAGGCCGGAAAAGTTAAATGTACATACAAGGAACAGCTGGAGGACCAATTTGCAACTTATTAGGTCAATTGGCAACATGATTGGGTATAAAATAAGAGCCTCTCAGAGTGGCAGTGTCTCTCAGAAGTCAAGATGGGCAGAGGATCACCAATTCCCCCAAAATAGTGGAGCAATATCAGAAAGGAGTTTCTCAGAGAAAAATTGCAAAGAGTTTGAAGTTATCATCATCTACAGTGCATAATATCATCCAAAGATTCAGAGAATCTGGAACAATCTCTGTGCGTAAGGGTCAAGGCCGGAAAACCATACTGGATGCCCATGATCTTCGGGCCCTTAGACGGCACTGCATCACATACAGGAATGCTTACTGTAATGGAAATCACAACATGGGCTCAGGAATACTTCCAGAAAACATTGTCGGTGAACACAATCCACCGTGCCATTCGCCGTTGCCGGCTAAAACTCTATAGGTCAAAAAAGAAGCCATATCTAAACATGATCCAGAAGCGCAGGCGTTTTCTCTGGGCTAAGGCTCATTTAAAATGGACTGTGGCAAAGTGGAAAACTGTTCTGTGGTCAGACGAATCAAAATTTGAAGTTCTTTTTGGAAAACTGGGACGCCATGTCATCCGGACTAAAGAGGACAAGGACAACCCAAGTTGTTATCAGCGCTCAGTTCAGAAGCCTGCATCTCTGATGGTATGGGGTTGCATGAGTGCATGTGGCATGGGCGGCTTACACATCTGGAAAGGCACCATCAATGCTGAAAGGTATATCCAAGTTCTAGAACAACATATGCTCCCATCCAGACGTCGTCTCTTTCAGGGAAGACCTTGCATTTTCCAACATGACAATGCCAGACCACATACTGCATCGATTACAACATCATGGCTGCGTAGAAGAAGGATCCGGGTACTGAAATGGCCAGCCTGCAGTCCAGATCTTTCACCCATAGAAAACATTTGGCGCATCATAAAGAGGAAGATGCGACAAAGAAGACCTAAGACCGTTGAGCAACTAGAAGCCTGTATTAGACAAGAATGGGACAACATTCCTATTCCTAAACTTGAGCAACTTGTCTCCTCAGTCCCCAGACGTTATAAAAAGAAGAGGGGATGCCACACAGTGGTAAACATGGCCTTGTCCCAACTTTTTTGAGATGTGTTGATGCCATGAAATTTAAAATCAACTTATTTTTCCCTTAAAATGATACATTTTCTCAGTTTAAACATTTGATATGTCATCTATGTTGTATTCTGAATAAAATATTGAAATTTGAAACTTCCACATCATTGCATTCCTTTTTTATTCACAATTGTGTCCCAACTTTTTTGGAATCGGGTTTGTATAAACACACATATACATAAACTAAAATTTAAAAGAGTTGAATGAAGTATCTTCTGCTCACTAGTAGTATTACTACTATTTAAAATAACTGTTTTCTATGTGAATATATGTTAAAATGTAATTTATTCCTGTGATCAACGCTGAATTTTCAGCATCACTACTCCAGTCTTCAGTGTCACATGATCCTTCAGAAATCATTCTAATATGATGATTTGCTGCTCAAGAAACCTTTATGATTATTATCAATGTTGAAAACAGTTTATTCTTCCGGATTCTTTGATTCTTTAAAAGTTCCAAAGAACAGCATTTATTCGAAATAGAATCTTTTGTAACATTATAAATGTCTTTACGGCCACTTTTGATCAATTTAATGCATACTTGCTGAATAAAACTTTTTTGTTTTTTAATAATCTAAATTATCACATTGCTATGCATAATATATATATATATAGAGAGAGAGAGAGTTTTGTGACTGTATGAAATATTTATGGCTGCTACATTTTCTCACTTCATTTTTAATTATACACCCTGCCAGCAATCATCTGCTGCAGCGGACATACATATTAAACAAACTCCTGCTGAGTTTAAAGTCTAAGTTAGGCTTGATTTAGCCATTTCATTTAAATTCATATTATACCAACAGGACATAACCCAACATTGTTAAATATCACTGTACATGCCAAGGCGGATTGCTTTGTTTCGTATTATTCCCAGAACACCTGCCAATATTCCTTCCATTTAAAGGATTCGCCTCACCAGGGAGAATCCTTTAATTGCATGAAAAGTCAAAGCAATTGAAATAGATCAGAAGAGGCGAGCACTGAATGGACTTTAACGTTTGTGAAGCGCAGTGTTCGCATGCTAAGAGAAAAGCTGCCGCAGCGATTAGCAAGAGAGATATTGTCCTCAAACACTCCCACTGCAGCAGCGACTGAGAGCAAACCCAAAGTTTGATTCTTCAGGGTTTGTTGACAGTTCTGTCATACTGTTCGACCTCACATCGATCCAAACCCATATTACTGTCTTTATTCAGTGCAACACAAAAGGACAAACTGTGGCCATTTTGAAACGTTGCAATTGTGACCAGTGGCTGTGACAGGAAAAAAGCACCAGAAAAGTAGTTCATATAACTACTGCATTATATTCTCAGTCAGAAGCTGTTCGCTATTCCAGTGCGAGTCGATTTAAAGCTGCTCAAAGAGACACAGCAGCTCTGAACTGAGTGTTTTATGGTGTCTGAAATGTCTTTGTTGACACAGTCTGGGTCATGATGAGCATCTGAAGAGCGTTCGAGAATCGCAAGCCCTCATACAACAACAAGAAAAGACGAGATGGACAGAGTGAAATTAAGTGTATTTTACGCTGTAAGAGGTAAAAACAAGGTTATGAAAGTGGTACACTAACGTTTGAGGTCGGTAAGATTTATTGAAGTTCCAAAATAGAGCATAACGAGAGGTTTATAAGCAATTTTTTAAGCATTTTTGACCCCCTACAATAGGTTCAAAACAAACAGTTTTGAGTAACAGTTCCTCCTTTCTGAGAGCCTATGCTTCCAGTCTGTCGTGACTGGAACGTTCTTCTCGAAGCGGTTTACATCCTGGGAATTATGCATAGTATTCTATGCCAATACTATCACAATTCAATATGAACCTGCAACGGTACCATGGTCAACATTTATGCAAAATACATACCAATCACTGCAGTTTCCACCAGAAATGAACACTGGAGGCAGTAAAACAGGAAGCACTTTTAATCCTTTTCATACAAAATTATTTTTACAGGAGCAGATTATGGATTAATAAAGGCTTGTTTTTACTCGGCTCCTTGCAAAATATTATATTATGAAGTAGGAGCTCTCAGAAAATTCCCAGTTTGCAAGAGGACGTGAATGCTTTTACTAGTTGGAATCTAGTAATTATAACATGGCGTGAACATCTTCTAAGGCGAAGGTCACTAAACTGAAATGGTGGAGAAGGAAACGAAAACAACCATCTGTCCTTCAGACCGTCACAATGGAGAGCAGCTGCGAACGCCATCAAACGACTTCTGTCCTCACACACACACACACACACACACGTCTGCTATCCTCTTCTTAATAAAACACACTTTTAAGTTTTAATGTGACATTGGCAGGAAGCGTGCGGACACTCAAATGCATTTCTTTCTCTTGCTTTGTCGTGCTGTCTTTCTGCTTTGTTGAAGAAGAGCAGGACGATGAAAGGCTGAAGCGGAGACGGAAGGTGAACAGGTGACGCTACATCTCCTGGAGAGAAGCGTTTAGCAGTGGAGAGACGCTTCGGATGCACAGTGACACCTGGAGGGAGTGAGAGAGAAAGAGAGAAACATCTCCGTTCACAGAGGAGACGCTGAGATGAGAAAAACACAACTGTGCAAATGCATAGACTATAAAACATAATGCAATAATGTAATGAATTATTTCAATGTTGCTCGCAAAAAAAAAACCACTACATTAAGTGGATCCATCCATCCATTCATCTATCAGTCTATCTATCAGTCTATCCATCTGTCTGTCTATCTGTCTATACATCCATCCATTTATCCATCTATCTATCCATCTGTCTGTCTATCTATTGATCTGTCTATCTATCCGTCATCCATCATCTACATGTCCATCCATCCATCCATCATTATAAGTCCATCCATCCATCTCTGTCCATCCATCTATCCTTCCATCCATCTATTCATCCATCATGTCTGTCCATCCCTCCATCCATCCATCATTATAAGTCCATCCATCCATCCATCATCCATCCATCCATCCATCCATCCTCTATATGTCCATCCATCTGTCCATCCATCCATTCATCCATCCATCCTCTATATGTCCATCCATCCATCCATCCATCCGTCCATCATCCATCCTCTATATGTCCATCCATCTGTCTATCCATCATCCATCCATCATCTATATGTCCACCCATCTATTCGTCCATCCATCCATCCATTGTTCTATCATCCATCCATCATTCCATCCATCCATCTATATGTCCATCCATCCATCCGTCCATCATCTATATGTCCATCCATGTATTCGTCCATCCATCCATTCATCCATCCATCATTCCATCCATCCATCCATCATCCATCCATCCATCCATCCATCCATCCATTGTTCTATCATCCATCCATCATTCCATCCATCCATCCATCCGTCCATCATCCATCATCTATATGTCCATCCATCTATTCGTCCATCCATCCATTCATCCATCCATCCATCATTCCATCCATCCATCCATTGTTCTATCATCCATCCATCATTCCATTCATCCATCCATCCATCATTCCATCCATCCATCCATTGTTCTATCATCCATCCATCATTCCATTCATCCATCCATCCATCATCTATATGTCCATCCATCCATCATCCATCATCTATATGTCCATCCATTCATCCATCCATCATTCTATCATCCATCCATCCATCCATTGTTCTATCATCCATCCATCCATCCATCCATTGTTCTATCATCCATCCATCCATCCATCCATCCATCCATCATTATGTCCATCCATCTGTCATCCATCCATCCATTCATCCATCCATCCTCTATATGTCCATCCATCTATCTGTCTGTCCATCCATCCATCCATCCATCCTCTATATGTCCATCCATCTATCTGTCCATCCATCCATCCATTCATCATCCATCCTCTATATGTCCATCCATCTATCTTTCTGTCCATCCATCCATTCATTCATCCATCCATCCATCCATCCATCCATCCATCCATCCTCTATATGTCCATCCATCTATCTGTCCATCCATTCATTCATCCATCCTGTATATGTCCATCCATCTGTCTATCCATCATCCATCCATCATCTATATGTCCACCCATCTATTCGTCCATCCATCCATCCATCATAAATCCATCCATCAATCTATAAGTCCATCCATCTATTCGTCCATCCATCCATTTCAATCCATCCATACATCATAAGTCCATCCATCCATCCATCCATCCATCCATCATCCATCCATCCATCCATCCATCCATCCATCCTCTATATGTCCATCCATCTATCTGTCCATCCATCCATTCATCCATCCATCCTCTATATGTCCATCCATCTATCTGTCCATCCATCCATTCATTCATCCATCCATCCATCCTCTATATGTCCATCCATCTATCTGTCCATCCATCCATTCATCCATCCATCCTCTATATGTCCATCCATCTATCTGTCCATCCATCCATCCATCTATATGTCCATCCATCCATCCGTCCATCATCTATATGTCCATCCATGTATTCGTCCATCCATCCATTCATCCATCCATCATTCCATCCATCCATCCATCATCCATCCATCCATCCATCCATTGTTCTATCATCCATCCATCATTCCATCCATCCATCCATCCATCCATTCATCCATCTATTCGTCCATCCATCCATTCATCCATCCATCATTCCATCCATCCATCCATCATCCATCCATCATCCATCCATCCATCCATCCATTGTTCTATCATCCATCCATCATTCCATCCATCCATCCATCCATCTGTCCATCTATCTAACTGTCCATCCATTCATCCATCCATCATCTATATGTCCATTCATCCATCCATCCATCATCTATATGTCCATCCATCCATCATCCATCATCTATATGTCCATCCATTCGTCCATCCATCCATTCATCCATCCATTGTTCTATCATCCATCCATCCATCCATCCATCCATCCATTGTTCTATCATCCATCCATCCATCCATCCATCCATCCATCCATCCATTCATCCATTGTTCTATCATCCATCCATCCATTGTTCTATCATCCATCCATCCATCGATGTCCATCTATCTATCTGTCCATCCATCCATCCATTCATCCATCCATCCATCATCTATCTGTCCATCTATTCATCTATCCATCATCTATATGTCCGTCCATCCATCCATCCATCCATCCATCCATCCATCCATCCATCATCTATATGTCCATCCATCTATTCGTCCATCCATCCATCCATTCATCCATCCATCATTCTATCATCCATCCATCCATCCATCCATCCATTGTTCTGTCCATCCATCCATTCATCCATTCATCACTTCAATCAAACCAACATTAAAAATTAGTTATTTGAATTTCAATTTAATTTATTTCTTCTTCCTTATATTCAAATTCAAATGCAATTCTGCTTTCTGTTTGCTACTTTAGAGTAAGAAGTTCTGATTTGTGTGAATATCCACATCCAGGGTCTCACTGTGGTTTACGCTCGAAAAGAAAATCCATTATGTACGATGAAATGCAGTAATAGTCATGAAAGCAGTTGAGTTTGAGATGCACAGTGGAGATCCACAGCAGTCTGAATAAACTCCCACAAAGCCACCTGAGAAAAACCATTAAAACGTCTTTGTGAAAGTCTTAATTACAGCAGGGGCTGTTGTTTGGAAATTAAAATTCTTGAGCGACTGCACACAGCGCATTAACGGCTTTCAATAATGAATGCTGACATGATAATTGCACAGACCGACAAAAAGCGCAAGTGCTCGTTCTACACAAGCGCGGCTCTGCTGTTGGTATGAAACATGAATATGGTGACACAAGGGACCGGGGAAAAACGACCTCAAAACGACCTGCAAAGTCTCAAGGTCACGACTGGGTCACAGCTGTAGCATGAACGACTCTTCTGATCAGCGGCTGAAGCAAACACGCTTATGAATCATAACAGTTATTATAGAACAGAATGGGATGCTGGTTTTGTTTTATTCTTCCTTTAATGAGCTTCAGTGAATATGTGATTAGCACAAACAGGTGGTACAATCAGCTCTGCTGGCCATAAAATGACCTGTAGCTGACAGACATCTATATTTATTCCAGTTAATTGATTTAATTTAAGTGTTCGACAAATGGACGACATGCTGTGCTTTTTGTTTTTACACTAAAGTTTGGGGTTTTGTAACATTATAAGCATCTTTACTGTCACTTTAGATCAATTTAATGCGCCCTTGCTCAATAAAAGTATTTATTTTTTGGCTCATTTTGCCTAAGATATAAGACGATATCACATAAATGCATTGCAGCATAGCTACTGCTATGTTTAGAGCAGATTACTTGCATATTTTTTACTGCATACTATTTAAAATAGCATATGAAACAGCATGCATTTCAAACACTGATCTTATTACAGTACAGTACATTAATTCAGCGAAATATACTGCAGCCAAATGGACCAGCGTTCGATTGGCGGCACAGATGGAGTCCGACGAGAGAACTGAAGCCAAATGAATGAAGCACCTGCTCTTCACACGTCCAATTCAAACCTTCAGCTCTTCCACATTCCTGAAGTGTGTGTGAGAGTGTGTGCATTTCACAGAGGAAGAGAGAGATAATTAGAAAGAGGAAGACAATAATGAATGTGTTTGCTAGTGTTAAATCTTCATACACCTTTTAATATTTAAACGAGCCTCCATCATAAATGAGTTTTTAGCAGTGTTAAACGATCCTGACGCTTGTTGAATTTCAATTCGTCCAAAACCACGTCTGTAAAGTTCAAATCCTGTTTCCGGATAATCACAGCAGAGCATTTCAAATCAAAATTGGCTTTCTTAATACACATTATTATAAATGTGAATGATTTTTTTTATCGCATATGATTATAAAGAAAAGAAGCAAAGAATGTTCTGCCTATAACTTTTCTTTTTTGCACCAACTGTCACCATTTTTTTGCTTTAATGAATAAATATATGGTAATAAAAACAAAATATAACAGGGTTCAAACGTTCGTAAGGCCTTTAAGCACGTGCGTAAAAAGATTTTGTTTTATTTAGCAAGCCTGTAACCATCTCGATCATACATGGAAAAGATCATTTACAGCCAATACAGGAAATTTACCATAGGAAATATATGGTTTATAAAGCTTTTTAACAGTTATCAAGAACCTAGGACTAGTTCACCAAAGTTGTTTTTTGAAATAATCTCCAATACTTAACGAACGACTCGATGGAGAGCGGTGGTCCTAGAGGCAAAGTTGCTCAGAATGAGGAGTTCTACCACGTGGTATGAATGTTGTGGACGTGTGCAAAAAATCGCACGATACACGATCCTTTACGCACGTGAAAAATGCGAAGGCACCCCCCGGTGGCAGCTCTATTTTTTGGTTGAATTTTCTTTCAAATTTCTCACAGGCCTCTGGGGCCGTGAGTCAAACAGACCCAGCGAGTTTTCGTTCCGATCGGCCTCTGTTAACCTTGTCTGATACCTGCTCAAAGTGACGTTTTTTGAGATGCGTCAATGTCTGCAAAAATAATCATGGCACCTCAGACAAAGACACTGCATGCCAATTTTCAAGTCGATCGGACTAACGGTGAAGTAGTTATAGCCGTTTTCATGGGTTTTTTTCTGTTATAGCGCCACCAAGTGGCCAGTCGCCACGTCCTTTTTCACGCAACCACAGAATGAGCTCTTACATAGGTGTACCAAGTTTGGTGAAAATATCTCATTCCGTTCATGAGTTATAGCCATTTTAGTAAAAGTGGCTCCACCCACTTTGAACGTTTTGGTGGCCCATAGGGACCGTGAATCGAAATTTCAACTTTTTTTTGATAACTATTGACAATCAGACTCCAGAGAATCTCACTGCATTGGTTTGGTTTCGATCGGGACAAAAACATAGGACTAGTTCGCAAAAATGGGGTTTTCGACGAACGAATCCAAGGCATGCATCTTGTCCATCTTGAGCCAAGGATTCCAACTATAAGACATTTGATTCTATGCCTAACGGTTCAGGAGTTATGAGCCATTTCGTACTTTTGACCGCTGTAGCGCCCCCGTCAGGCTGATTGGGGCGAGACTTGGTGATGTTGTAGACGGTGTGAGTACTACCAGCCCTCAAAGTTTCAAGTCTCTACGACTTACGGTTTGGTCTGCCCGATCACTTTTAGGAGAGAATGCTGATCCTTGGAAAATTTAACAATTACAATAAGGTTTCAGCGCTACAAGCTAGAAGCCCTAATAAACACCAATATTTTTGCTTCTTAGAATATTGTATCATTCATTGGCTTATGCTAACAAGGTACTCTATTAGTTTAATAATTTATTTTATTTTCTCTAGTAATATATATTCCTATAAGGAGCATCTTCAACGATGCAGATATTTATGTCTAAAAACACTGAGTGTTTTCAGTCCGATCAGGATGCAATGTTTATGTCTCAGCAAAAAATGGAATAAGGACATTTATGAATATTTCTGACTACCATTTTTATTCTTTCCACCAACTGCCTCAATGTCTTACCTCATATTCTGCATGAGATTGAACATTTCACGGTTTTACGGTTTTACATTCATGCATTTGGCATTAATTTACGTTCTCACTGGATTCGATCAGTTGATGCTTTCCCTGGGAATTGAACTCATGTTTTACTGTTTGAGCTGCAGGAATGTTTTCAGGAAACTTTGACAAGCAACAAAACTGATGGGTTTTTCCAGAAATGCAGATTTGGAACCCTGCAGGAGAAAAACAAAAAAAGTTGGAGAATGAAGCTTCCTCATTTTCTGACAAGAGGATTATGGAGCCGGAGCTCAGCAGGAAACGGATGAATTACTCCACGCTCGTTAGAACCAGCCAAGCTCTCTCAGCACGACTGCTAATTAATTACTGTAAAGCCACAAAAACACAAGCTCATCACACTAATTACCTTATTAGAATCTAACCGCACCCTGAAAACAGTCTAATGTTTAAGATATCAATGTCTGCATGTTAAAGATGCTCTGTATGTATAATATATACTATATTCCTAGAAAATAAAATAAATTATTTAAACTAATAGGGTGTGTTATCACATTAATAAGCTAACGATACAATATTATAATAAACAAAAATACAGTAAAATTACTATTTTTTTTAATAACCTTTTATCAAAACAGCAGTTGTCCGCACACTGAACACATGTATTCAGACCTATCAGAAATATATCTTTAATTTATACTTTTGCATGTGAAAAAGTGAAATATATTTTATCATCATTTTTTTTTTTTTTGTGATTATAGCTTTTATTTGAGATAATTATAATAAATTACAACAGCAAAAATACAACAAAAAAGGATAGAAAAAAGGAAAAACACATAAATACAGTAAATAATACTTCAGGGGAGAGTAAAACAAACAGAAAATATTTTTTATCATCATACATCTATTATACAAAATGTAATATCTATTTAGATAATATTTATTATCAATATAAATATATTATTTATTAATAATTAAATATACTAAATTCCTAGAAAATAAAATAAATTATTTAAACTAATAGGGTGTGTTATCACATTAATAAGCTAACGATACAATATTATAATACACAAAAATACAGTAAAATTACTATTTTTTTTAATAACCTTTTATCAAAACAGCAATTGTCCGCACACTGAACACATATATTCAGACCTATCAGAAATATATCTTTAATTTATACTTTTGCATGTGAAAAAGTGAAATATATTTTATCATCATTTTTTTTTTTTGTGATTATAGCTTTTATTTGAGATAATTATAATAAATTACAACAGCAAAAATACAACAAAAAAGGATAGAAAAAAGGAAAAACACATAAATACAGTAAATAATACTTCAGGGGAGAGTAAAACAAACAGACAATATTTTTTATCATCATACATCTATTATACAAAATGTAATATCTATTTAGATAATATTTATTATCAATATAAATATATTATTTATTAATAATTAAATATACTAAATTCCTAGAAAATAAAATTAAAGTATCTTGTTAGCATATTAATAAGCTAATGATATAATATTATAATAAGCAAAAACAGTGTGTACAGTTGTGTAAAATTACTATTTATTTTAATTAATTAATTAATTAAATGTTTAATTAATATTGCATATCTATTGTTAAATAATAATTAAATATATTAATTTAATACTAGAAAATAAAATACAAATAATTATTAAAACTCATAGTTTCTTGTTAGAATATAAATAAACAAATATACAATATTATAATAAGCAAAAATACAGTGTACAAAAATATGTAAAGTTACTATACATCTATTTTATTATATATTATGTATATGATTTTTTATCATCTTTATCTTTATCTGTCGTGTGACTTTCACAATTTTGAAGAAATTATTATTATTTAGTGCTGTCAAATCGATTAATCGTGATTAATCACGGTTAATTGCATCTAACATACAAGTTTGTGTATATATATATATATACATACACACACATTATATATTGACAAACTTTTATATTAGATGCAATTAATCATGATTAATTGCGATTAATCGATTTGACAGCACTATTATTATTATTATTGGGGTCATATTGTTTGGTTTTATGGGACATTTTTGATCTTTTTGGAGCTTGAAATCACTTTCACTGTATCGAAAAAGTGTTTTTTGTTCTACAGGAGAAAGAAAATCAGGTTTGGATGGACATGAGGGTGAGTAAATGATCATTATTTTAGGCTGAACTATTCTTTGTCTAGTTTTAGCTTCCATACACATCCAAACTTTTGAATGACTGGATGTGATACCAGTGTATTTGCTCAATTACTTTAAATAAATATGCAGATGTTTTTCAGTCTCTCTGTCAACAGACGGCTGATATTCGGTCTCGTGTTTTTATTGTCTTTAGAGCGACTCGACTGCTTGTCTTTAAAAGTTCAGTCATGTCAAAGTTTTTAGTGAATGGTGTGGGTGGTTTAATATTGGTGAAATATATCCAGCACACGGCGATGGGAAAGATGGATGATGATCTCAAGGCTCAATAAATCTCGGTGTTTCTCCTATACCTGCTCGTCCCACAGGAGAGAGGCTCTTATGTGCGGCCTCAGGAGACTTTATCATCATTATTATCCTCCATAAACCCCTCACGTCTGATTCAGACCCCTTCACTTTCAAATTCAAACACAAGAAGGCTTAACCAGGATCATCATAATCAAACACTACGGCATGATGCAGATAATAAAGACGGCAGAAATAGAGACAGCCATAGGATGATAATTAGAGAAACACAATAATGACTCTTTTCCGCCGCATACATAGGCAACATCCTACTCAAATGACAAGTGGATTAGAACATGTTTGGACATTAATATGCCAAAGTGTTCATTCAAACACAATAATATCACAGATTTTCAATCCATCCTTCATGGTCTTATTGTGCACAATTTATCGGTGCTTGTTATTATTAAGTAGTTTTTTATCACAAAGTAACTTTTTCAATCCAATCAATTTGTGATAGATTCAAATCCATTCCTCCATACATTATAGTATACGGTTTACATTATGGATGTTTTGAACTGCTTTTCACATGCACACACGTCTCTGTCCTGTACAGAATTTTTTTTAGTAACCTGGATTGCACTAAAGTATAGCCCTGCATCATGCTTTTTGAATGAGGAAAAGCTTTCAAAGAGAACGCAAATGAAAGGAGGATGTGAAGAGCTCTCGCTTTGATTAAATAATCACCTTCATCTTCATCTTCACCTCTACCCTTCACAAACATCTCCATTCAATCCGTTTTCCACGTGAGCGATGGTGAGACTGGCAATTAAAACAACGGATTCAAATGCAATTTCTCAAGCGTTTTACATCCATAATGTTGGAACATCCTTCACTGGTGTTTAAAGAGGCGAGAGAAACAAAGAAAATAGATTTCTGTCCCATCGCTCTTGTGGTTACAGTAAGCAGAAGTGGCAGGCTAAGTGTTTTCCTGCTGTTCAATACTAGTATTGATGTTCGCAGCCCTCGAGTGGCTTCAGCACACAGAACAGGGTTTCTGTCTTTTCAAACGATAAACCGCAATGCCAGCAACACAGAAAAGCAATTTAAGAAAAACGCACGCTTCAACCTTCTCAAAAATCACAGACACCTATAGAAGACACCTACAGAGCTACATAAGGGGACAAATCATGAAAATTGGATTTATAAGTGCTATAATCGGGTCCCCGGTGCATCTACCAACCCAGAAAACATGAAAAAGGACAACCCAGTAACTTTGTTTTGGCAAAGTTTCTCTGAAAGCATGTAAAGAGGTACGCTATGTATAGTGGGCGTCCATATGGGATTTGCACAAAAGATTAACATGACGGCACATGCTAGTCGATGAGTTGAATCAACTCCACAGCAACTACATAAATTTATCCACTAACCATTCAGAAACATCCTAAAAGTTGTAACTTCTTCCTGAGTCTCTCCATCAGTGTCGACTCCGGTTTGAACAATGTAAGGCTGAACACTGTCGTCATTTTGGCTGCGTGAGATTCTCCAGCTTTGTTGTTGTTGAGCGACCGAAGCGCGAGCTGTTAAAGCTCCGCCCTCTTCTGGAAAGGAGGCGGGAGCAGCAGCTCATTTGCATTTAAAGGGACACACACAAAAACGGCGTGTTTTTGCTCACACCCAAATAGGGGCAAATTTGACAAGCTATAATAAATGATCTGTGGGGTATTTTGAGCTGAAACTTCACAGACACATTCTGGGGACACCAGAGACTTATATTACATCTTGTGAAAGGGACATTATAGGTCACCTTTAAATGCAGGATAAGGTATTTTTTTATAAGCACTTTTTGTTATACTGGTTGAAACTCTCTTCACATCCTGATAGCAATCGATAATAGAAGTGGTCTAAATATTAAAAAATGTCCAAATGCAATGATACGATGTCCTACCTGCCTGTCAATGTATTTCCATACCTCCGCACACCCTGTTCACGCAGAAATCACACGTCATCAGCGCTTCACCGGGCGCCATAAACAAACAGCAGCTGCCTTTTACAGTTCCTCCTGAACCAAAACAACGAGCTTATGCTGTGTTCACGTCATGGCATAAACGTAATTATGAGATGGCAACCCGTGACGTTCTACTCTGAAATGTTTATTCAGATTTATATGTCAACACTATCAACGCCGAAATGAATCTGCAGCAGTCAGGTGGTACAAGTAAAGCCCAAAGTATAGTTCACTTTTTACGCGTACACGAGGGTCAGCATATGTAAATGCAACAAAAACTCAGGCCAAACATGCATAAAAAAACACATTTTACAAACCCACTGCAAATGTTTTATTGCAAGTAAAATTTATCAAATGCAATTAACTAATCATTTAATAAGATTAAATATCAAGTGTCTGTTTAATATGTGTTCTTTTATCAATTTTCAGGGCTTGTTTTGTTTGTTCCATGGATGGCTCATCTAAACAGGTCAATAAGAGACTATTAACTACTTTTAATTATACTAATGTCTGATTAAAATGTCTACAAATGTATAAAACTGATCAGAGATCAGGTAAATCTTGTTCAGTGGTTCACCACTGGGCGATCTCTTTGAACCCATGAATCTTGTGGAGATCGCCCCCTAGCGGTGAACCATTGAAATGTTTCGAAACAGTTATGACGTAACACGTTATGACGTTTACTGAAATCACATGACTTTGGCAGTTTGATACACGCTCCAAACCACTGATTCGAAACTAAAGATTCGCAAAGGTTTCGAAGCTGTGTTTCGAAATCGCCCATCACTACTGTAAGTTTTTTACGTTCATTATTATTGTAACGTTACGTACTTTGAGACACGAGGTAATTTAATGCTGTCTCTCGTGACAATTTGCAGACTGCGCGCGTTCATGTGTTGAGGAGGAGGCGTGGCTTTGGAGATCTTATGATTTCAAAGCTAGCTTGCTGCCTACTTTAATACCCAAAAACACTCTTTACCAAAGTAAATAATTTTTACAGTATTATATCCTCTCTATTCTCTCGACACTCTGAGGGCATGTTTTTGTGAAAGAACATCTCAACATATCGTAGCCTATATAAAAGCGCCAGTGACTTTTCCTTACAGCACAGGACATCAACTGCAAAACACAACAGGGGCACCTTTGATTCTCAGTATATGCATGCGCATATCAGCAACTTAAATTTCAGCGCCTGGAAGGCAGAAAAGTTTTTGGCATCGAAATTGAGTTTGACAGAGATGATACGAGTCTGTGATGACACTGCGCTTTCTGTGTGAGCATCAATATCTCTTGAGAACTAGAATAGCAACACCCTCGCAAACTGAATGAGAAGCTTTATGCTCAAAACAACAGAAATCCTGACGCAGCCCATTCTTCATGTTTAGTTCTCCCTCTTCAAGGATGCCGCCGTAATACATGATACTTGAGTTATGGTTGCATGGTTGCAGTTGGTACATTTTGTCAATTAAAATACTGCTTTGATTGACTAAAAACAATGAATTCATGACTATTAAAGCACAAAATTAACTAATAGATAGCCTATCACCATACTTTCCCCAGTTGATTAAAATTACCAATTAAGCTGAGAGTATGCAAATGCAATGTGATTTTATTAATGAAGCAAACAGCGGGAATCAGACTGATGTAATGATCAGAGTGATTGTTTTCTCCGAGGTGGACAGTGATGTCACAAATTTCATTGTGAGTGCCAGTTAATAACTCAATTTTCTGCTCCATCAGTCCAGTTAGTTTGCGAGCGGCTGCAGCGGTGAGAGGCGAGTATTAACGAAGTCTTACCATGATTATTTCCTGTAGCCGTAATTGAATTGCTCGCCTGCTGATTACTTCAGCGTGTTGTTAATTATAGAACTTTAACTCCATCATGCCTCTTTAATAGGCTAGCTCTTAGTCCTTGCATAAGTTAATTTATTCTGTTTGTTCCAGACAGACTGTTACAAAGTTGCACCAGTAGGTGGCAGCAAATGACTGTCTTTATGAGTGAGTGTCCGAAATAGGGCACAACTATTTGTAGTGGTGTCCGAAACCATAGTGGATGTTATTGAGTGCACTTATTCAATCCCAAAATGCAACAGATGTACACTCAACTGCTAGAGGGTACCCAAAATGCACTGTGAGGGTCATGCTGTCCCGTGTCTGACCAGAAGATGGCACCCGCAGCTGAATCATTCATCCATTTTCCAAACCGCTGGTCCAATGTGGGTACAGCATAATATCATACATGTATAAATTCCTTTTTAATTGATTATGAAATTGCTTAATTAAGGTTTATAAGTGCTAGTTTCCATGACAGAGTCCAAGATAAATCTTTTCATACTGGAGCTGCCAATTTGCTAAGTGTCAAATGATTGTTTAAAAGCAAGCATAAACTATGCAAAAGCGACACTCAGTGTCTGAATTCACTCACTCGTTTTCATTCACTCCTTCAAGTGGACTATATTAGTGGATTAATGTAGGAAATAGTGAATAAGGGTATAGGGGGCGATTTCGAACACAGCTACTGACTAATTTATCAGATTCGTTCAAAAACTATGAGTCATTGAATCATCCATTCACCTGAATTCATATGAGTCATTGAATAGTTCATTTATCAGATCTGATCAAAAATAATGATTCTTTTAGAAATGAAACAAGTGATATGATTCGTTCATCCAATTAGTTTGGAAAATGCGGATTCGTTTGGAAACAAAACACATAACTAGGTGTGTTCGACTTGATGCGATTAGTATATACTTTGACGTCATACACCGATCGGTCTGCATAGCGCCGCTTCAAGTCGAACATGTCTAATATCTTTATGAGTGAGTCACTGAATCATTCAGACATCCGATATGTTCAAAAGAACTGATTCATTAGGGAATGAAACAAGTGATTGGCTTTATGAGTGAATTGTTGAATCGTTAATTTATCTGATTCATTCAAAAAGTGTGTACTTATTCATTCGCTTGATTCCTTCCAAAGCACTGATTCTTTAGGGAACGCACCAAGTGACTGGCTTCATGAGTGAGTCATCGAACATTCATTCATTAAATTAGTTCAAACACTCTGATTGGTTTAGAAATGAAACCAGTGACTTTATGAGTCAAACAAATTACATAAACTAATAGTAGTTGAGGTGCAGATAAAGTCTAGTTTTCCATAAATGAAGGAGCTCCAGTGTGTTGATTTACAAGTGTTGAAATTCATGTGACATTTTTGAATTGTTTTAAACGCATTAAAACCTCCTCCTTCAATGTGTTCAGTGTTCACCACAGGCGGTAACACAATAAACCGCTCTCAGCTCTGCGTTAATGAATGATAATGATGTTTTTAAAGAATAAACACACACAACAGGAAGTAGCAGCAGGAGGCAGGAAATGGAGCGCAGAAGGTCAATGACTGTGTGGAAGGATCATCAAAGTGTTTGTTTGCTGTCAGTGAAGACGGCTCTCATATCAAAAGACAATGAAATTAGCACTGCTCTTGATTTCCTTCACTCCACCATCAAAGATTCACAGCTGGAAAAGTCATTAAGACAGAGATGTTAGTTGCATTCAGGACATAGCAAACAATTATAACATTAAAAAGGCGCAATCAATCAATCAATCAATCAATAAAACCTTTTTAAAAAATTTCAATTGAAAAAGCTTATTAATAATAGTAATAAGCTTTTCCATTGTAATAAATATTTTTTTATTTCTAAATATTATTATTAGGTTTTTTCGTTTGTAATTATTTTTTTAATTATGTTACTATTATTAATATAACTAATTATTATTATTATATTAATCTTGATAATGATATTATTTATATTTTTATTAATTTCAATTGTAATAATATTATATTATATATACACATTTTTGCAATTCCGTTTGGTGACACTATAGTGGCGCTGAAATGACACTGTAAATGTTGTGCTTATTTACATTAATATTTCTTTTCTTTTTTTTTCTTTTTTTCCAGAGCTCAGCTGTGTCTCTGTTTAATCTCCGGTGCTGTCATGCATTGCTTGCCATTTTCCAAATAAACAAAGATAAGCGATGCTCTGCAGTTGACACTTGTTGATGAGGAGATATGGGGTGTCAGCGCAGTGTGTGTTTGTGTGTAAGTGTCTCTGTAATTCAGCACAGAGATAAGAAACACACTCACACACACACACACACCGCAGCAGCGCCACCGTGAACTGAGACTCCAGCTGTGAAACAAGCGGATGATCCTGATATGATAATTAATGTTTTTCAGATAAACCAGTCCCTAAATTTAAGTTGGTCGCTTTACATGTCAGTCATACTGTCTATTTCTATATAAGTGGGCGGTTCTTGGGTTGAAGTATGGACTAGACTTTTTGTCATCAGAAATTTGGCTATACAAGATGACAGCGTTCATAATGCAACACATCACTTTTAAGAAATTTCGATGTTCATGCACATCCTGAAAAAAATTAAAGCTATGTTAAACAATGACTGAGTGGAATCTGCTAAATACATGTGAAAACTGGAAACGGTTAGCACCCACTTACCTGCCTTTCAGCAAATCAGAACTACTGGTTTAATGTCATTTAATTAATATTCATGAGGAAAGCTGATAAGGTTCATAATGCCCACACAGTTTTCAGAATGCACGTGCAAACCAAACACACACACATATACACAACTGCCGAAGGAGCAAAAGCAAATGCACTGGTTTCTCAGAGTCAATGCCTGAAAACACACACAGAGAGAGAGAGCTGACAGGATTAGATGAGTGTATAATCCCGCAGGATTCGGCTGCTCTCATTCTGCAAATGAATAAATAAATGGATTGTGAAGCTTCAACACACGGTTGGTGGCGGTTTTCATCCACATTTCCTCCTGCAGAACACAAATGAATCCTGCTGTGAACAAATGAAACACTACACCAGACACACAAACTGATGTTTCACCAAATTAATATTCCTGCCGTTGGTTTGTTTTGCGATACTGACCAGCTCACTCTACATTATCGTTCTTACATGACTAAATGGCAAATAGCCTACATAAATAGTTTGTATTCTACATAAATTGTGCACCACATGCATACACCAGTAATACACTACAAATTGTGCGTGTATATAATTCATTTTATTGTGATAAAGACGTTGCACAGAGGAATATTGTCATGCATGTGAGTCTCTGAATGACCAGTTGAATTATTTAGATACATTAATTTATTCTGTAAAAGTCTTTCCATTATAGTTTAAGATTCATGTATTTTTATCAGAAAATATCTGACTATTAAATGCCTTTACTTTAGTAGAGGGAACAGTTTTTAGAAAACCTGACTTAAATTTTGGTCTTTTCCTCACACAAAGCTATCTTACGACTCATATTAAGTTAGTTTTGGTTAACAATATCAACCCTGCTTTGACTGTAGCTTTAAATAGCAGCACTTTTTTCATAAGTCCCCTTTATAAAGCTTTTTATGAGAAATTGATTGAGCAGGGCGGCCAAGTCCTGTCAGATCCCATAATTGCCACAGAGCACTGATGGCCACGTCTGAATAAAATGCCCATCTTGTCTTTAAAAGCTCTATCGTGTGGAATGAGAGGCCATTTTGGGACTCTCTGAGGCCGATGAGTCCCGCTTGGGTGTGTTTCTGGCCTGATCGTTCCTCCTGAATGAACTTAATTCATCAAATCTATTCAGTCTGTCAGCAGGCTCTCCACCGGCCACCGAAGCCCGACTCCCGTTCCAAACCATTTCCTCTGAACGCCCCGTTTTTACCAAACTTTCCCACGTCTGCATCTCTGGTCTCTGATGGGGATGGTGTGATTGACACAGAGATTTTCACAGCATTGGCTTAGTGCCGAGTGCCACGAGCTGAGAAAAATGCAATTAAACCATTTTTTGCTTTTTCCTTTCAAAAGGTCATTTGATTATGTAATAAGTTTGAACTTGTTTGGCCTTTTACATCATGCAGAAACACACTGATGTAGTGAGTGATGTGAATGACGTATGAAATCATTGCGAGTTCACTCTGAATATGATGCAATATGAAGATTATTATTACTATTACTATTATTACTGAATATATGAATATATAAGTATGACAATGAGTTGTTAAAGATACGTGTTCACAAAAAATGTTTTAATGAATGGTTAAAAAGGATTCTAATTTGTAAACTAATTTCTGTCATGACAACTCTCTGAATGTTTGGAATGGTAATGGATGTGACAATGTTGATATGTTTGGTCTTGGCGCAATAGCTACGCTGTTGCTGCTGGTTATTGATGCTGCAACTGCTGTTATTACTGCTGCTGGTGGTTATTGCTTATGCTACTGCTGTTATTGCTGCTGCTGTTGGTTATTGCTGCTGCTGCTGCTGCTGCTACTGCGGTTATTGCTGCTGTTATTGCTGTTGCTGTTGGTTATTGCTAATGCTGGTTATTGCTTTTGCTACTGCTGTTATTGCTGCTGATGTTGGTTATTGCTGCTGCTGCTACTGTTATTGCTGCTGTTATTGCTGCTGTTTTTGCTGCTGCTGCTGCTATTGCTGCTGTTATTGCTGCTGCTGCTATTGGTTATTGTTGCTGTTATTGCTGTTGATGTTGGTTATTGCTGCTGCTGCTGGCTATTGCTGCTGCTGCTACTGTTATTGCTGCTGTTATTGCTGCTGCTGCTATTGGTTATTGCTGCTGATGTTGGTTATTGCTGCTGTTATTGCTGCTGCTGCTGCTGCTGCTGTTATTGCTGCTGATGTTGGTTATTGCTGCTGCTGCTGCTACTGTTATTGCTGCTGTTATTGCTGCTGTTTTTGCTGCTGCTGCTGCTATTGCTGCTGTTATTGCTGCTGCTGCTATTGGTTATTGCTGCTGTTATTGCTGCTGTTTTTGCTGCTGTTGCTGCTATTGCTGCTGTTATTGCTGCTGCTGCTATTGGTTATTGCTGCTGATGTTGGTTATTGCTGCTGCTGTTATTGCTGCTGCTGCTACTGTTATTGCTGCTGTTATTGCTGCTGATGTTGGTTATTGCTGCTGCTGTTATTGTTGCTGCTGTTGGTTATTGCTGCTGCTGCTGCTGCTGTTATTGCTGCTGCTGTTGGTTATTGCTGCTGATGTTATTGCTGCTGCTGTTATTGCTGTTGCTGCTATTGCTGCTGCTATTGCTACTGTTATTGCTGCTGTTATTGCTGCTGATGTTGGTTATTGCTGCTGCTGCTGCTGCTGTTATTGCTGCTGATGTTGGTTATTGCTGCTGCTGCTGCTACTGTTATTGCTGCTGTTATTGCTGCTGCTGCTATTGGTTATTGCTGCTGATGTTGGTTATTGCTGCTACTGTTATTGCTGCTGTTATTGCTGCTGCTGCTATTGGTTATTGCTGCTGATGTTGGTTATTGCTGCTGCTGTTATTGCTGCTGCTGCTACTGTTATTGCTGCTGTTATTGCTGCTGATGTTGGTTATTGCTGCTGCTGCTGGCTATTGCTGCTGTTATTGCTGTTATTGCTGCTGCTGCTGCTACTGTTATTGCTGCTGTTTTTGCTGCTGCTGCTGCTGCTATTGCTGCTGATGTTGGTTATTGCTGCTGCTGCTGCTGCTGTTATTGCTGCTGTTATTGCTGCTGATGTTGGTTATTGCTGCTGCTGCTGCTACTGTTATTGCTGCTGTTTTTGCTGCTGCTACTGTTATTGCTGCTGTTATTGCTGCTGATGTTGGTTATTGCTGCTGCTGCTGGCTATTGCTGCTAGTGCTGCTGTTATTGCTGCTGCTGGCTGTTGCTGCTGCTGCTACTGTTATTGCTGCTGCTAGTTATTGTTATATGACAGAACTTTGTATTTGTTTTTAATAACACACACACACACACATATATATATATACACATGTATATATGTTAAATGAAAGCATTCCTGTAGCTCAAACAATAGAGAATGATGATATCAAAAATACCAAGGTTTTGGGTTTGATTCCCAGGGAATCTATGAACTGATAAAATGTGTACTTTGAATGCAATGAAAGTTGCTTTTATGCCAAATACATAAATGTAAATGTAAAATAATTTGTATTTGGCTGGTAAGCATCCGCAGTTAGCCCCTGCTAGTAGATGTCTTGACTAACTATATTTATCTTTTTCCTGTGACAAGTTTGAGACTGTGTGCTCTTTTGCCATCAGTGCATCCAAAGCAAGATGTTATCTCCAGAATGGCGAGTCCGTGAGCAAAGACAGCATTTAATGCTAACAGATAACCATCTCCAGGAATTATAGATGTCCTTGGTTAGTAGTGATTCAGCAAAACACTGCAAGTTTAAACCATCAGAGCTGTTTTTCCAAGTAAGTAATTATATTTCTATTTTTTTTTAACCAAGAAATACAATACAACCTCTGCCTTCCTCATCTGGCTTCACTGGAGGCAATGAGAGGTGAACATAGTACATAAAAACTACGTCATGCACATGTCCACAGCAAAAAACACCACTTCAGATTGTAAAAACACACCTGTTGGCCAACTTTCCATAAAAAGTGTAATGTAAATAGTTACTTTTGACAGGTTTACTTATATAAAAACTGTTTACATTTTACTTGTTGACAGGAAGCTGCTGTAATGCTGACCGCGGAGCATTTGTCTGGGAATCTCTTTGGCCTGAACTGCCAGGATCCAACTGATGCAGTTCACATTGAGTAACCAAGGGACAGGATTGTGCCAAAGTAGCAGGACGCCTCAAACAGGGTCAAAAGTGTACGAGTTCAACAGGATGGGAGTGTGTGAATGAGGGAGAAACAGTTGTGTCATGATGGTTTTAGGCTGTTGGTTTGAGCATTTACGGTCATTACGCCTGACATGAGAAAATATAAGACTTCAGGATTCAGGGTTGATATTAAAAGTGCCTCATAATGCTTTTTCGGCTATTATCCTTTATGTAGTGTGTTATTTAGCTGTTTCTGAATGTAAAAGGTTTGCAAAGATTGAAGTGCAGGATAAATGGAGTAACAAATTTGCATAACGCCTGCCAGTGGTTTTCTTTGGCTGTTCTCAGACTATGACATCAGATATGGTAATGAGCGTTTGGTTTCTGACACGTGCTGCAAGCGGTCAACCAGTCACAACAGCCTAGGCCATCTGACCAATCAGAGCAGAGCAGGCTCTCGGAAAGTTGGGGTTTAGAGAGATTGAATCCTTGATCGAAAATTGAAATGTTTTTGATCTTGGCTGCATGTAAACCTGCTGTAGGAGACTCTAAAACAAAATTAGGAACCTTTAGATAGCATAATACGGCACTTTAACACTCACCAAGTGCCAGATGCATGTAAAAATTGTTAGTTTATCTTGTTTCAGAGATGTAACAAAGCCCAAGATCTGCCTATGAACAGTAGTGAACACTGAAGGTTCATATATCGCTTCAGTTCAGCTCTAATAAAACTTCTTTGGCAAATGAGACAAAGTTTTCATGACTCCCATCTAAAGACGTGGGAGTTTAATAGAGGCCAAGCAGATAAAATGTTCTGGCCTGAACTGTAAAAAGCAGCTCTGGTATCATTCATGAGCTCCTGCCAAACGTCTCTGCTGCTTTAAAGTCGCTCTAGTTAAAATTTCAAAGAAACTAAGCACCCTTGAGAGTGACAGAAGTAGAAGCGAGGAGCAAAAATCAGCAGAAACAATATATATCTTTATGCATGAACGCGGATGTGGTTTTAGCCAAAATAAATAAGAAATGCCACAATGAGCGGTTCTTGAAGGCCTGTTTGCCGTGTCTCTGACAAGCACAAGCATCCCGGGTGGAAGATGAAAGCGGCATTCGTATTAAAGTGAAGGAGAAACTCTATAAATCTCCTGTTGTGACTGAGTCATCGTGAATGGAAGAGGAGTTTTTACATAATTACTGAAACACCGAGGCGTGTCCGCTAAGCACCCGCGGAGTCAGAGATTAACTCCAGGAACATGTGATTTAGAATAGGCTATATCAGTTCCTTTCGGTGTCGAAGAGCCCTGTTGGGTCATTACCGGCGCGTCTTTTTCAGAGCCGACTGCGGCGTCAACGCATTTAAAACGCTTAGCCGTAGAAAAGGCTCCAGCAAACCCTGAGAAACTGGCACTGAAGAGATCAAAGACGACAGGGAACATCATGCAGGGCAGCGTGCCGATGGTTTACGTCTGCGAATGAGGATCAAAGACGGAATTCATTCGAGTCCATCTGCCGAGTCGAGGTGCTCAGAAGAGCTGAACGCCATCTGCAATATCCAATAACACCAGCCGTTAACCATTCATAAAGAGAGATGTGTGCCGTCGAAAGCTGTGCGCAAACATTCAAGATGCTGAAAATGAACATCAGGGTTTGAAATTTGTCTTGTCATTTTGTGCCTTTAATAAAATGGCTGCACTGCAAAATGTTAAATTTAATTTACGCCAGAATTTAACTTTAGGTGTGTCATAATTAACGTACTTATGCGCTATTCTATGCCATTTTGTAGTATAGTGTGTATTTTTATAGTATTTTGTAGTAGTGTGATCACACTAAAAATCCAACAAGAAAAAGTGCACTTCAATTACTTGGATTAAAAACAAAGTGTGACACTTTATTGAAGACTTATGGGCAAGCGTAAGGATTTGAGCGAGTTTGACAAGGGCAAAATTGTGATGGCTAGATCAGAGCATCTCGAAAACTGCAGCTCTTGTGGGGTGTTCCCGGTCTGCAGTGGTCAGTATCTATCAAAAGTGGTCCAAGGAAGGAACAGTGGTGAACCGGCGACAGGGTCATGGGCGGCCAAGACTCAGCGAAGGCTGGCCCGTGTGCTCCGATCCAACAGACGAGCTACTGTAGCTCAAATTGCTCAAGAAGTTAATGCTGGTTCTGATAGAAAGGTGTCAGAATACACAGTGCATCAGTTTGTTGCGTATGGAGACCAGTCAGGGTGCCCATGCTGACCCCTGTCCACCGCCGAAAGAGCCAACAGTGGACACGTGAGCATCAGAACTGGACCACGGAGCAATGGAAGAAGATGAATCACGTTTTCTTTTACATAATGTGGATGTGTGTCACTTACCTGGGGAACACATGGCACCAGGATGCACTATGGGAAGAAGGGATGCTTTGGGCAATGTTCTGCTGGGAAACCTTGGGTCCTGCCATCCATGTGGATGTTACTTTGACACGTACCACCTACCTAAGCATTGTTGCAGACCATGTACACCCTTTCATGGAAACATGGTGACTGTGGCCTCTTTTTCCCCTGCCACAAAGCAAAAATGGTTCAGGAATGGTTTGAGAAGCACAGCAACAAGCTTGAGATGTTGACTGATGTTATTTGACTATAAATATCATCACTCATGTTCAATTACAGAGTGGTGCCTTTATACTGCATGTGACGCACCTCGTTTGACATAATTGACGCCAAAGGCTATTTGTTCTCGCATGACTAAAAACTACACTGCAAGTATTTTTGTCTTGTTTTCCAGTACAAATATCTAAACATTCTTAATGTGTGTTTCTCACCCAAAACTAAGTCAAAACATGAACTGCTGTTTTTTTGTTCTTAACAGTATAAATCACCATTCACTTCCCTTATATGGGCAATAAAACGTTCGCTTGACATCTTATTTCCTGTGTCTCAGAAGAAAGAAAATGAATGTGGGTTTGGAACGACATGAGGGTGAATAAATGATGACAGCATGTTCATTTCTTTGGTGAACTGTTCTCAGAATGGTCAAAATTGCAGCTGTCTTAAGAAAATCTGTCGTCTTCACCTCAAGTAACTCCTCTCTGATAAAACATCACGACTTGAACAGAAAATCTCATCAGGGACTTTTGCTTTATAGCTTTTCACCTAAAGCACACATTCTGAAATTCAGGGCCGTATTTAAAGTCAATTCCTTGATCATTTTACTGAAGCTTCAGTGATATCCAACACACTGCTCAGAAACAGATGAATATCTCGAAAATAGAAAGTCAGATCTCAGTCGAAGTGGAATTTTACACTATATTTATTCTTAAACCAAGTGCATACACTATGATTTTCCAATTCTGGCGTAATCGAAAATCAGTAGGACAAAATCAGCAGTCTTGAATCGTTTAGTATGACATGCTCATCATCAGCAGATTATTATTATTAATTTACAGTTAATTTTCTCTTTCAGCTCAACTATAGTCAATGGTTTACATACATTTTAAAAAAAATGTCATGTGGTGTGACCGTGATTTATCATAAAATTAATTCATTTCCTTAATATGCTTAACATATATATATTTTTTTTATAAGTTCTTGGTAATTAAAGTGTTTAGAAACAAAGTATTTGCAGTTCTTTTGAGATTCTGTGAAGAATTGCCTTATATTTTTGTTCTATAACTTCAGAGTTGCCTTCTTAGTGTAGTTAACAGACTTATTTTTCATGTAAATCGCATAAAATTGATAAAAATGTTTTAAAAATACCATTCACTTAAGCATACTGTATCAGTGATTCATATTTCAGCCACAGAAATTAGATATTTTATTTTTAATTTAATACAGTTATTGCTATTATTGGTCGCACCACATGATATTTTCAAATTCAGTCAAAATTTACAGGCACAGAATTGGCCACCAAAACAAAACAAGCTAGCTTCCCACAAAAGGTCACTATGAAATTTGTAATAAAACTATATATTTGCAGAAATAACTTAATATTCATTGTTTTTTTTTGTTTTTTTTTGAGGTCATACCACATGATATCCAAATGTGGTAACTACATACCATATTTTTTTCTAAATTTAAGTTACAAACCTGCTCACTGCTTCCATGGGTCCTTCGCAAATTGGTATATGATGCAACTTCCTGTCTTTGAATGGATTTCAACATGAAAGTCCCAAAGGGGTCGTTTTTTGATGGTCGCACCACATGATATTTCACAAAATGGACATCATCGGACAACGTTTGTTTGTATATTATGACGGAAATATAAATACAAATGCTTTGCAATTTTGTACAGGATTACAAAACACGTGAATTCGAATGAATTCGAATAAATTTAGAGTATGGACGACCGGACACTTTAAATAATAGAAAATCACAAATAACTAATGTTTTTTTGAAAAGTTAAAGTGAGATGCACGGGAGAGGTATTACATATATATGGTACCTTTTTATGCATTTGAACCAAATTTTAACTGAAAAAAAATGCAATCGGACATAAAATTTAGGCATCACGTCATTGACCCATACATATATGTAATATTTATTATACTATTAAAATTACCTCAAGTTGTCAACATAAATTCAATAAAAATGCTGTTTGCCAAAGAACATATACAGTTTGGCATTAAAAAAGTGTTTATACCCCACAGTTTGGTTTGGTTTTTACCAAATGCATCGTACAATCCGTTGTATGTCAGGCTTTACTACAGATCACATTGCAGCTCTTTCACTGTGAATGAACATGTGCTTCTTCATCTTTAGCTTTCAAATAATTCCCTGGCGTCACATGATCAAATGCGGACGAACAGCGGACAACCACTTCAGGCTCAGAATCTAAATAATGTGTTCCTGTGTGTTTTGGTCGGGACGTAAACAGACCTGAGAGTCTAATGAGAAAACAGCGTCCGACGGTGAGATTAAGGCTCCCCGTGAACAGGCAATTTGTGAATCGACGTTATTTCTTTCGTGGCCTGCTATCAGACACGTGGAAGTGAACATCAGGTCTGCGGCACATGTCTTACACCCTCAAATCAACCTCGGACTTATTTATGAAATGCAACAGGATTTTCAATTGTATACAGTGCGTGTATAATATATAGACACATACATATAATTAGAAATCCTGTATTATGTACATATATAATTTATCGCCTTCAAGGTTTCTCTGTCCATCCAGCAGGACAGAACAGTGCTGAGTCAGTGAAGAGATGAAAGAGTACAAACTTTATAACATGCTGCCAAACTGAATGTGACTGAGAATATGAGAGAGAGAGAGACAGCAGCAGCAGCGCAGGAGGAAGAATGAGGCGAGAGAGAGAGGAAGTGCTGCAAGCTGGAGGCGTTACAGCAGATGTGCTGAGACCGTGAGCAGCCCTGAGCCGTCCGTCAGAGAAACACCAGCTAAAGTCACTGCCATGTATGTCAATAGCTGTTTCCATCTAAAGTTACGAATTTAACTTATGCACAAAAATTTAATATTGCATAAAACATTTGTGAATAAAGCAGCGTTTCCTTTCCATGTGTTCAAGAGAACAAAATCATCACTTCTTGGGAGACTTTATGTAAAATATCAGTAATAAAAATGGAAGCTGCTGCAATCCGGCTCTTTTTTCCTCCATCATAAATGAGTTGCGTCTCAGAGCAGCAGACGAAACGCAATATTTTGCAATATTGTCATGTGATTTTGCGTTCGGATGCTGGTGGTGCCGTGTGAGACGCTTTTAAACCAAATCATTCTGATGACAGACTTTTTCAGAACCACCAAACCAACATTTGAGATGCTGCGATGTGACTGGTCCACTGGTTAGTCCAGTTATCCAATCACAGCCTCTGCTGAGGCAGTCACATGACTTTATTGTTGCACATCGAGGGATTTATTCAGTAAATGTGTTTCTATCGTAGTTTATGCGCATGTCTTCTTATCGGATAAAGAAATTATCCGCCTCAACTGAGCGCAGAAGTTTTTTATGCACATTTTTATGCGCGTCTTGACATTTCCATCCAGAAAATGCACATAAAAATGAAAAAACATATGGCAGGATGAAAGTTTGCCACACGTATATATGTCTTACCCGCTATGAAACTGTACTTTGCATTTAATGTGACACATACTGTGTGATTTTAATCTTCAGTTTTGTCGATATACCAGTCCAGTTCTGAATATCTGTGATATTATTCATCAAACATCACTTATTTTGTCAAATACTGTAACTAAATGCTAATGTTGTCATTGCACAGCCTGGGGAACCTCATGAATTTATATGGATTTCTGTGTTCATGATGTAAAATGTAGAAGAAAATAAAGGAAACTTCCAGCATCAGGTCTGAGTCTCATTTTAATGAATGAATTGACTTTTATATACATAATAACATCCAATATGCCTTTCTTCCATAATGTCAACCTCTAGATTACTGGTTTTGCTTCAGGAACCAGATTTCATATTGAGCATCAAATGGCGACCAAATGCAGTATCAAATTAAACCAAAATGTCCTTCAAATCAAACATTAAAACGTATTAATTGTGCATGAAACAAATTGTGGTCATCCTCATTTTACATAATTGAATATTATATTTATATACAGTTAATGTCATCTGGATCTTATTTTCTTGATTCTTGAGTATTTTTTTCTTGAGGATCAGCTAAATGACTTGTTTTTTTTGCAGTGTAGAAACATGTTTCCTTCATATTTAATTTCAGCTGGACGAGGGAATTACGCAAGACATGGAGGATGTCTTTTGTACAGAGAAAATCACCATGTAAAAGTGCACCGGATGCTAAACATGCCAAAAAAAAAAAAAAAAAAAGAGCAGAGAATCATCATTATTTCATGTCAACCAGTTCACATTTTCACTGAGGAATGAGGAGAGTAAATGCTTGATCATTTTTAAAGTACATAGTAACGTATACATTCGATAATTAAACACCTTTTTGAAGACACTCAGAGGGTTTAAACCCCTTATCCAGAAATGCATTTGCTGATATTTAAAAAGCTAAATGGACGTCTTGAGCAATGCAAATGTCTCACTATAACATCTGTACTGGAAACAAACCCTCAAAATACTTAAAGCAGCTGTCAGCGTTTTGAAGAAGCTTTTGTGCCGCAGGGGAGAAAAGTCTGAGATTTAATAAGACAAAAAGAGAAAGGGAAAGATTAGAAGAGAGATCAAACTTTAAAGACACTTTAGCTTCATTTCTCCACAGGATGCCAGAAGTCGACGGCTTCCAGTCCTCTTGGGAAGTTCCTCCTGACGAGTTCAGAAGTCATAATTATGATGTGAAGTGCGCTCAAGTGAATTTTGTTGGAAATAAATGGATGCGTCAATCTCTGTTTTTCACGTGTTCGAAGCGCATG
This sequence comes from Mylopharyngodon piceus, assembly GCA_039654765.1. Classification (NCBI taxonomy): domain Eukaryota; kingdom Metazoa; phylum Chordata; class Actinopteri; order Cypriniformes; family Xenocyprididae; genus Mylopharyngodon; species Mylopharyngodon piceus. The sequence goes on along the minus strand of CM077459.1, from coordinate 19,473,175 downwards.
TTTATTTAGGAGCACTTTTCAAAGAAGGAAATTCTAACTTTGTTGCACAAGCTTGTCGGCTCAATCATCTTACACTGCAAAAATTGATTTTCTTACTTTGGTATTTTTGTCTTGTTTTCCTGTAAAAATATCTAAATATTCTTAAATCAAGATAAATTTACTGGAGATGCAAAATGACTTTTGATTAGATGAAACATTAATCAAAATTAGTGAGTTTTTGCTGAAAACAATGGAGTCAGAAAAAATACACTTGTTTTCCCTTTGAATTAAGACTTACTTTTTTTTTTTAATTTTTTTTTTATCTCAGATAAATAAGAATGTTTTGTATGGAAGCTTGTTTCTGCCACTAAATGAAAAAAATAAAAAAAGGTAATTGCGACTTTATCTTTCACAATTCAGACTTTTTTTCTTGCAATTGCGAGTTTATATTTTTCTCAGAATTGTGAGATTTAAACTCACAATTGCGTGATATAAAGTCAGAATTGATAGATATAAAGTCGCATTTCTAACTTTTTCTCAGAATTGCGAGATATAAACACAATTGCGAGTTATAAAGTCAAAATTGCGAGATATAAAGTCGCATTTCTAACTTCTTTCTCAGAATTGCGAGATATAAACACAATTGCGAGTTATAAAATCAAAATTGCGAGATATAAAGTCGCATTTCTAACTTTTTTCTCAGAATTGCGAGATATAAACTCAATTGCGAGTTATAAAGTCAAAATTGCAAGATATAAAGTCGCATTTCTAACTTTTTTCTCAGAATTGCGAGATATAAACTCAATTGCGAGTTATAAAGTCAAAATTGCGAGATATAAAGTCGCATTTCTAACTTCTTTCTCAGAATTGCGAGATATAAACACACAATTGCGAGTTATAAAGTCAAAATTGTGAGATATAAAGTCGCATTTCTAACTTTTTTCTCAGAATTGCGAGATATAAACTCAATTGCGAGTTATAAAGTCAAAATTGCGAGATATAAAGTCGCATTTCTAACTTTTTCTCAGAATTGCGATATAAACACAATTGCGAGTTATAAAGTCAGAATTGCGAGATATAAAGTCGCATTTCTAACTTTTTTCTCAGAATTGCGAGATATAAACACAGTTGCGAGTTATAAAGTCAAAATTGCGAGATATAAAGTCGCACTTCTAACTTTTTCTCAGAATTGCGAGATATAAACACAATTGGGAGTTATAAAGTCAAAAATGAGAGATATAAAGTCGCGTTTCTACATTTTTCTCAGAATTGCGAGATATAAACACAATTGCGAGTTATAGTCAAAATTGCAAGATATAAAGTCGCATTTCTAACTTTTTCTCAGAATTACGAGATATAAACACAATCGCGAGTTATAAAGTCAGAATTGAGAGATATAAAGTCGCATTTCTAACTTCTTTCTCAGAATTGCGAGATATAAACACACAATTGCGAGTTATAAAGTCAAAATTGTGAGATATAAAGTTGCATTTCTAACTTTTTTCTCAGAATTGCGAGATATAAACTCAATTGCGAGTTATAAAGTCAGAATTGCGAGATATAAAGTCGCATTCCTAACTTTTTTCTCAGAATTGCGAGATATAAACTCAATTGCGAGATATAAAGTCAAAATTGCGAGATATAAAGTCGCATTTCTAACTTTTTTTCTCAGAATTGCGAGATATAAACACAATTGCCAGTTATAAAGTCAAAATTGCGAGACAGTCGCATTTCTAACTTTTTTCTCAGAATTGTACGTTTATATCTTGCAATTTAGACTTTATAACTCACAATTCTGACTTTATAACTTGAAATTGCGAGTTTAAATCTTGCAATTCTGAGAAAAAAGTCAGAATTGTGAGATAAAAACACACTTTTTTATTTTTTAGTTCATGGCGGAAACAAGCTTCCATAGTTTTGATATTTGTACTGAAAAATAAGACAAAAATACTGAGTAAGAAAATCATTTTTTGCAGTGTAAGCTTAGCTTTAGCAGCTCACAAAATGCACTCAAAGTAAATTGCAACGTACAACTTAATTATAAATTAAAAAAAAAAAAAGTCAAAATTGTGAGATATAAAGTCACATTTCTAACTTTTTTCTCAGAATTGCGAGATATAAACACAATTGCGAGTTATAAAGTCAGAATTGAGAGATATAAAGTCGCATTTCTAACTTCTTTCTCAGAATTGCGAGATATAAACACACAATTGCGAGTTATAAAGTCGCATTTCTAACTTTTTTCTCAGAATTGCAAGATATAAACACAATTGTGAGTTATAAAGTCAGAATTGAGAGATATAAAGTTGTATTTCTAACTTCTTTCTCAGAATTGCGAGATATAAACACACAATTGTGAGTTATAAAGTCAAAATTGCGAGATATAAAGTCGCATTTCCAACTTTTTCTCAGAATTGCGATATAAACACAATTGCGAGTTATAAAGTCAGAATTGAGAGATGTAAATTCGCATTTCTAACTTTTTTCTCAGAATTGCGATATAAACACAATTGCGAGTTATAAAGTCAAAATTGCTAAACATAGTTGCATTTCTAACTTTTTTCTCAGAATTGTAAGTTTATATCTTGCAATTTAGACTTTATAACTCACAATTCTGACTTTATAACTTGAAATTGCGAGTTTAAATCTCGCAATTCTGAGAAAAAAGTCAGAATTGTGAGATAAAAAGTCACATTTACCTTTTTTATTTTTTAGTTCAAGCTTCCATAGTTTTGATGTTTGTACTGGAAAATAAGACAAAAATACTGAGTAAGAAAATCATTTTTTGCAGTGAAAGCTTAGCTTTAGCAGCTCACAAAATGCACTCAAAGCAAATTGCAACGTAAAACTTAATTATAAATTAAAGAAATGAGAATGAGAGCTGAAAAATGGCTCATTTCTGATGTGAAAACTTTCTTCACGGTGAAAAACATCACATTTTTGACACCAGGGATCATATTTAAAGTCAAAATAGAGCCGATTGTGACTTTAGCATCCTTGTGTCAGCAAGTCCTGACTCGTATTTTGGCAGCTCAGTCAAATCTGTTCATAACTTCATGTGGCGAGTGAAAACTGCACCCTAAGCATTCTGACATATATAAAACAGGCTCAAAACTGCAGCGCATCAAAAGTCATTCATGCATTCTACTGAAAAATACACTGACAATAAAACACTGAACTTTTAAAAGGAGCTAGTCAAAATTTATTGAATTTTTAAATGCCACATAAATCAGGCTAATGTGGTGTTTGACCGTTGCGAGTGACCCTCGGCTGCGCTGCAGGGACAGTGAACTGTGTTGTAACTCTGGATGAAATTAGATGGTGCTGATGTGATTATGGGACCTCAGAGAGACCCAGCAAACATCTCCAACACGCCAGAGTTCAACAGGGACGGCAGACAATACTGAGGCACAAAAACAAACAATATAAACATTTCAAAAGCACTTAAAATCTGGAAATAGACTGCTGTGTCGTGTGTGTCAGTCAAATGAAGTGCACATCCAAAAAAAAACCTGTCTGAGCTGAACGCACTTCAACCGTCGTCAGAAATTCAGAATGCAAATATAGGCAAGGAAGAGTACCAATCACAATGCAGCATGCAAATATCGCAATGGCTTAATGAATATTCTGACAGTGTGAGAAGGTACATGTTGCATTCACTTGTTTTGAAATGAAAATAATGACCAGAATCAAGAAATAGACAACAACTCTAAGACTGAAAGCATGTATCTTCATTACAAGACATTTCTCACTATAAATGTCATGAAGCTCAGTACACAGACACTAAAATGCACAGTCATCTAAAGTGTGTGTGTGTGTGTGTGTGAGCATAATCCTCTTATAGAGTCGATTCAGTGCCGTTCATGTCAGCTGACTTCATGAATGTCTATTAGCTTCTTTGTGTTTGACTTTGAGTAGAAGTGAAGCTTTCAGAGCTTGACTCTATCCCAGCTAAGAAAAATAAGATCTAAGAACCTTCTGCTAATGCAGCCACCCAATAAGTCATTGAAAAGCTTCTGAACGTTCTAGTATCGCGTTCAGTTTTTTAAAAGTTCTGAAAACGTTTTTTTTTCTTTGTTATACGAACATTAAACTGAGATATCAGAAAGTATTTGAACATCAAGTATTTCACCAGTGTTTCAGCTTATGCAGTGGTGCTTTGGAGGACAAGCATGACTTTGTGTTTTAGTTCAGCAGGTCGTGTTGTTTCTGAGAGACAGAGGTCCTGATCTGAGATCTGTGGTCTGTATCACCTCAGTCTCATCTGATTTCTGTGACGGCTGTTAACAGCAGAGATCAGGGCAGATCGGCCTATTACAGATTCAGATCCATGCAGTCGACGCTGGAGGAGGTCGAGACAGAGCGAGCGCGCACCGCGGGGAAATCAGACCAGGACATGGTGACTTACTCCAATATTTCATGCAGCTCATTTTATTGCATAACAGCCGAATCCTGCGTAACCTTCTCAGATCAGTTACACTCGTTACACACAGTCAGTGCTGCTAGTGTGACTGATTTATTCACATTTAATATCTTGTTCTGTTTATGGATAATGCAGTGAATTAAAATATACATCTGATTTGATTTTTCTAGACATATTGCTCTGAGAAAGAGAGTTGATCTGTCATAGTTAAATTGCACTAAACTCCGCCCACTCCTCCTCCACCAATGAGAGCACTCGAGCACTCATTACTGACAGCTGCAGTGATGCTGAGGAGGTTTAAAGCTCCAGTGGTTGATCAGCGTTTGACTCTAAGATGGTTACGCATTGACTGTCTTTACAGTGATATAATCTTTTCTAATTATAATTCTTAGCGAAAATTTAATCAGTACCTCCTCCTAGGGCTTTCAAGCTAAAACCGCCAAACTCAATTCAGACCTTCAGACTGTTCTGACTTGGGTTGCTGTATCTTTTCTAACTGATCCGACTTAGGATTTTTGTTAAACGTACAATCTAATCTGTGAAAAGTCTCAGACTTTCAATGAGGGGGGTGAAGACTTTTGTACTATGAGACTTTTAGAGTATTTAAGCTGTCTATCACTAGCAAAGCTTAATGACTATCCTAGGACAACATGTTAAAACATGCTAATTCATGGTGTCAACGTGCTAAAACATGCCAGCAATGTGTTAAAACATGTTAACAACATGCTAATTCATGTTAGCAATGTGCTAAAACGTGTTAATTCACGCTTGCAAAATGCTAAAAACATGTTAGGAATGTGTTAAAAATGCTAATTCATGATAGCAACAAGTTAAAACATGCTAGCAACATGGTAATTTATGCTAGCAAAATGCTAATTTATGTTACCAACATGTTAAAACATGCTAGCAACGTTAATTCATGTTAAAGTGTTAAAACATGCTAACAGCATGTTAATTAATGCTAGCAAAGTGTTAAAACATGTTAATTCATGTTAACCAATGTGCTAAAACATGCTAGCAACATGTTAATTCATGCTAGCAAAGCTTTAAATCATGTTATCAATGTGTTAAAGATACTAATTCATGCTAACAATGTGCTAACAAATGTTAACAACATGCTAATTCATGTTAGCAATGTTGTAAAACATGTTAGCAACATGTTAATTCATGCTAGCAAAAAGGTTAAAACATGCTAGCAAATTTTTAATTCATGTTAACAATGGGTTAAAACATGTTAACTCACATTAGCAATGTTAACAACATGTTAATGTTAGCAAAGTGTTAAATCATGTTAGCAACATGCTAATTCACGCTAGCAGCATGATAAAACATGCTAGCAACATGATAAATCATGATAGCAATGTGTCAAATCATGCTAGCAGCATGCTAAAACATGCTAGTAACATTTTTTTTTTCTCTGAGTAAAACATTCAAACTTTCTGTTCAAAGTTATTTTAAACTTTCAGACGTGGCTTTGTCAACCCAACATCAAAGTTTGTCATCAACCTTTACTCATCTAAATGATAATATATATTATATAGATAATCTTCTCTCTTCACCTATCTTTCCTCCCTTTGGTATATGGTAATATAATCCTCTAGAGCTCTAGACTTGAACTTAAGAGCACGTGTCTCTTAAACCAAACACTAATAACACTGTGGGACAAAATTTGATTATTTAATGTTGTTTGGGTTGTATTTTATTTTTTACTTTGTGTATTTTTGTACATATATATTTGAGAATGAGGCATCACATGTCCCTTATGAGTTTCCATATCATTTAAGATGCTGGACACAGCTTATATTTCCCTGTTTTTCTCTCATCGTACCACATACATAAGCTTCTGCTCCTCAACTAAATATGACAATAATGCAGACACACTGAGACATCCAGATCTCTCATGCTGTTCTCATCATCTCCTGATTTTATCTGTGCAGATCACAGCGTTTTTGACACTTCAAAACCCAGTTCATTTCCACTGCAGCAACACACACACACACACACACACACACACCCCAAGCGGACGTTTCTCTACTCGACTTCAAAGCCGTCATCACCTGTTCGGGCAAATGAACGTTTTGAAGTGCACAAGGGAACAGAATGAAGGCAGTGTTACCGTGATTTACCGCGGGTTAACAGAGGTAACCGTGGTGAAATTACTTTAACACGCGGCCTCAAGTTATATTACAGCAGCAGTGTCTGTATAATAAAAGACACCACTGTGCAAAATATAAAACTGCATTTAATTACATTTTCAGTGGTTGTCATTCTGGAAGCAGTTTTCCAGTTTATTTTCTCCATAGGACTCAGTATAGAGTTTTAAGCCTTGAATGTAAACAACCACCAAAATATATGTTTTTATTTTGGGAATTGAGAATTACCATCCATAATTATTCATCAGTCATGATACCATATTTCAGATTTTCTTTTTTTTAAAAAAATCATTTTTTAAGGTAGAAAATGTTGGAAAGTTTCGGCCTAGAACTTGTTTTTGTCTTGGCCTGTTTGTTTGTTTTTTATATATATTTTGTTTTATATATATATATATTTTATTCATTCTCAATTCTTTACTCTGCTGTAAACCCTGAACATGAGAGGTAAAACCCAAGCAGATTCAGCTGGTGTTTTGTGAAGGTGTGTGTGGATTAGTTATAAGTTAACTAGTATATATTCATCTCAGTCACGTCCACGTCACATCCTGATGTATTTCTGTTTTCCGCGAGCTGTAGATTGGTTTGGTTCAGGTGGGTTATTTATTTGTTTGTTGTCCTATATCATGGTGATTGGCACGACGTGATCGAGATGGATATCTTTAAATAAGCTTCCCGTTTCGTGGAAAGACCGGGATTTGAATGCAGGCCACGATAAGAGTCTTTGAAAGAGCAACATAACGAGATGACCTGAGAACAAACATAAAGCTGCTGCCGTGCAAATACAATACCACAAGATAACAAAAATTCTGTCTTATGCAATTATTGTTTTTGTCTGATTAGGGTGTGTGCGGCCATCTGGAAGCTCAGAACTGTAGATTAATTTTAATGTTGCTCGGGTGGGAAACACACACACACATAGGTTGTTAGCAGATGGGAAAAAGTATTTATTTTCAGACAAATTGATTGGTTGTGAAGGTGTGTGTGAATGTGTGAGTGTATATATGAGTGTGTGTGCATGTGATTGTGTGGGTGAGTGAGTGATTGTGCGTCTGTGTGTGTGCATGTTTGTATATGTGTGTGAGTGTGCATGTGTGTGTGTGTGTGCATGTGAGTGTGTGAGTGTTTGTATGTGTGAGTGTGCGTGTGAGTGCATGTGTGTGTGCATATGTGTGTTTAATAAACACTTATTTAAGAAAAATATTGATGGCTGTGAAAACCCACAAACCCCATCACGGTTCATACAACACCGTTTATCAAATATGACTTCATAAAAATCAAAGCTTTTCTCTGATATTTCTAATGTTGACGAAATGCATTTAATCTTTCAGAACAGTCTTTAGATGTGAGTTTATTGCTCTGTGACAAGCGTTCACCCTTTAACATCGACCCTGTAGGTGTGTCTGTTTAATTCAGATGTAATTTTCTGCCTGACAGCCTCAGCAGGACGTCTTTAATCTTCACAAAATATTGATTAAAGGATAATACACAGCATCTTCAAAACCTTTATTAAATAAAAAATAAATCAATAAAACAGATGTAAATGAGGCCTTTGGTGGAAGATTCAATATTTGATTCACAGCAGCATATCTGATGTCATTTAAAAGTCTAATTAATCGTGTACACTAATGAGTGCGTGTTAAAATCACAGCCAGGGGCGGAAACAGATCACAGCGGAAAACAAAAAAAGACTGCTTTATGTATGATTCAGTAATCTTGTGGGGTTCATCTTTGTGTTTTTGTGTCTGTGTGCACACTTGCATTCATGCATATCACTCGTGTTTGAGTTTATTGAAGTATGTCCTGTGAGAACATGTGAGCAGAACTTTGTGTTCGCACAACTTCAAACGATTATGATTTCGTTACTGCAGCAAAAGGAGCAGCTGAGCACAAGATTTTTCTTTGCATCCTATACAGCAGTTTTATTGAAATCAGCAGGGTTTGTGAACGAGCACCTGTCTGTGACTCCCGGTCGGCGGTCACGAAAATGAAAGGAAAAGGGGTCAGAAAGAAACGTCGCTGCATGCTGCTGAATAAATATCTGATGTGACAAAGCAGATCATGTTTGATTATCAGTGATTGTTAACACACAAATTATGCGTCTGTGATGTTGGGCCTTTTTTATGAAATGATCACAACCAATCTGTGTCAACTGAAGATTAAAACTGATTAGTTTAAAGGGGACCTATAATGCCCCTTTTACAAGATGTAATATAAGTCTCTGGTGTCCCCAGAATGTGTCTGAAGTTTCAGCTCAAAATACCCCACAGATCATTTATTATAGCTTGTCAAATTTGCCCCTATTTGGGTGTGAGCAAAAACATGCCGTTTTTGTGTGTGTCCCTTTAAATGCAAATGAGCTGCTGCTCCCAGCCCCCTTTCCAGAAGAGGGCGGAGCTTTAACAGCTCGCACTTCGGTTGCTCAACAACAACAAAGCTGGACAATCTCACGCAGCCAAAATGACGATTTATAAATTGTGTGCATGATTTACTATTTTGTTCCCTCAATTTATAAATTGCGCGCACGATTTACTATTTCGTTCTCTCGATTTATAAATTGTGCGCACGATTTACTATTTCGTTCCCTCGATTTATAAATTGTGCGCACGATTCACTATTTCGTTCCCTCGATTTATAAATTGTGCGCACGATTCACTATTTCATTCCCTCAATTTATAAATTGTGCGCACGATTCACTATTTCGTTCCCTCGATTTATAAATTGTGCGCACGATTCACTATTTCGTTCCCTCGATTTATAAATTGTGCGCACGATTCACTATTTCGTTCCCTCGATTTATAAATTGTGCGCACGATTTACTATTTCGTTCTCTCGATTTATAAATTGTGCGCACGATTCACTATTTCGTTCCCTCGATTTATAAATTGTGCGCACGATTCACTATTTCGTTCCCTCGATTTATAAATTGTGCGCACGATTTACTATTTCGTTCCCTCGATTTATAAATTGTGCGCATGATTTACTATTTCGTTCTCATGATTTATAAATTGTGCGCACGATTTACTATTTCATTCCCTCAATTTATAAATCCTAACAAAAAAATTACTATTTCGTTCCCTCGAATTGTGCGCACAATTTATAAATCGAGGGAACGAATCAGTAAATTGTGCGCACAATTAAGCCTACTATTTTTTTCCTGCATGTCATGTGCAGGGCTCCGTAAAAAACAATCACTAATTTTTAAGCCATTCACACTAATGCTACCAAGACCATGATGCCATTCACTTTGAAACATCCTCATCTGCAAAAACATAAGCCACATTCAAACATGTTAAATTGCTGGATTAGCCTACCATTTCTGTTGTAGCACATTTAAACCAATCAATGTATCCTTGTAGTCTTGAATCAAAATAACTTCCCCTCCCTCTTGCAGCGACATCTCTTCTCTGATGACGAAAGTTGGCAACCTGTCACTCACATGAGATCCACCAATAGCAAACCACAACCATCCAATCAATTCCAAAGAGAAAAAAAATCAAGCCCCGCCCTACATTTGCTCTTGTTTGAGAAGCTGTTTCGCTCGGATGTACATGTCACAACAGGGAAGAAAATACAATCAGCGCAACTTAAGTTTCATGCCAGCTTTAAATAGCTACACAGCATCTGCTTTCACACATGCAGGAGTTTTCAGTCTTGACCATAAAACTCATTGTCATTTGCCTGAAAATTATCCTAAAACTGCTGTACTGTTCACTGACATTTTCCACAACATGATTTTTGAGTTTCATGTGCATTTTTAATGTGTGGTTGCTGAACAAAAATTGATTAGCCTATATATAGCTTCAGGAATAAATGATCTCAAAGCATGACACTTCACCATCCACATACACAGGCTAATTTCCCGCATCTGGTTGTTGTAACTGCATTAACCAGCCTTCACAGTCTCAGCACCACCAAACTAATTCACTTTAGCAGAGGAATAAAAAAGCAGCGATCTTTAAAAACCCAATATCAGATTAAAACACCCGGCCGTTATGAATCCGAGTCGCCCATAAACAGGAAGCCAAAATGAGGTAAACGCATTTGGCACGAAGCTTCAAAACATTTAAACGAACAATCTCAGGGAAATTAATCAGGCTTCGCAACAGAGCAGAGTTTCATTATTTTGCGCTATCACACATCTGATAACCGCTTGCCAGATATTTGAGTTTCGCGCTCTTTTGCGAGACGCTTTGTTTATTACAAATGTGTTATCGACGGCCATGTTGACGAGCGGTTTGAGCCGAACCAGATGTATCTGAACAGAGATAAGAGAGCACAGGTCAAACGCACACTTTATCGCAAAAACGACGGTCAGGAGCGCAATCTATCGCCATGACATTTAGACACCGAATGAGAAAATATCCCGGTTTGCGCGAGAGCTGCTAACACCTGTTATCGATGTGAGTGAGGTATGAAATAGACAAAGTGTTTTTGAACCAGGTCGTTTTTGATTGTCCATGAGGTAAAAATATTTAAAAACAAAACTTAAGTCCTAGAAATGTAAGAGTATAGCTTTTATTCAGTATTCTTTGTATATCTCGATCCGCAGGCTATTCCCTCAGCGTTCAAAGCATTGTTGAACACAAGCCCCAGTGCATTGAGTTCAGCAGAAACCATAAAGAAACCCTACCTCAACAAGAAAGAGAATAATTCACCTTCCTGGAAGTCTGTTATTTTAGTCCAGAAGAGGAAAAATTGAATATCTGATGGTTGTTTTTCCTGAGTAGTCGGTTGTGATAAGCAGCATATATGAGAACTGGATATACTGGATATAAAGTCAAAGGGAATAAGTCTTTTATTAGCCCAGACACACTGGCTGAAGAAAGTATTTTGACATTTAAAGTCAATAAGATGAGAAGAAAAGAAGAAGAAGAAAAAAAAAAAAGGCAAATCAATTACAGTCATAATTGTGACTTCTTATGTCATATTTATGACATGAGCCAGAATTATGACATTAGAGATGACTTATGTCATAATATTTAACTTTTTAATCTCATAATTGACTTAGTATGTGATAAAAGTCAAAATTATGACATACTAAGTCATAATGATGACATTAAACATCAAAATTATGATATAAAAAGTTGAAATTATGATAGTCATAATTGTGACTTAATTCTTACAGTATGTCAATTTTGACAAATCAAAATTATTTAGACTTTTTATCCATAGAAATTTATGACATACTAAGTCATAATTATTAGCCTACATACTAGGTCATAATGATGACATTAAACGTCAAAATGATGACAGTCATAATTGTGACTTCTTATGTCATAATTGTGACTTTCTTATGTCATATTTAGGCTATGTCATGACTTAGGCTATGTCAAAATTTTGACTTTTTAATCTCATAATTATGACTTGATATGTAATAAAAAAAAAGTCAAAATGATGATATACTAAGTCTTAATAATGGCATACTAAGTCATAATGATGACATTAAAAGTTTATGACAGTCATAATTGCGACTCCTTACACTGTCAATTTTGACAAGTCAAAATTATGACAAAGACTTAGTATGTCATAATTTAAACTTTTTATCACATACTAAGTCATAATTATGAGATTAAAAAGTCAAATTATGACAACTCAAACTTGGACTTTTCAGCTCTTAATTATGATTTACAAAAGCATGATTATTTTCTTATGTGGAAATTGGCTTTCATAGAAATCAATATTAATTTTATTATCACAAATTTCAGGCTTTATTGTGAATGATGCATCATGCATGTTGGCCGATGTTCTGCATGTTTGAGGAATAATTAATGTCTGTAGCACAAAAAAGCACTGAAGTATGAGCAATAGTGACACCACTAATAAGCCAAATAAACATTGTTTTACTCAATCGAGTGTTTAATCCCACTGATAAAGCAAAAAGGCAGCTTTCAAAATATCATCTCCTCCTCTTAAAAAATACCCAGGGAAAAGATCTGAGTGTCCATCCCTGCAGGGACTCGAGTGTCAGGAACACGGCTGCATCCAGACGTGAGATTAGCTGGAGGAATTATGAGTTTCTCTTGGAGACAGTGAGAGTGTTTACTGGCGGGGGTTCAGCGTGATACGGGATGATGAGATCTGTTTGGTAACGGTCACGCACCCTCAGCATCTTCCAACACACCACACGTGAGCACCATACATGATAGTGAGACACTGTGAAGTGAACCTCGATCTCACAGGAAAATGTAGCTATTCTAGTGAGAGGTGAAGTGGTGATTTTGTATGAAAAAATGCACTGTAAAATGTTTATAATTTTAACTGTAAAAGACTGTAAAAATGTGACAGTAAAAACCTGTTAATTCGTAAACAGTAAGTTCCCATACAGGGAAAAACTGTAATAGTGGGCTCAGTGGGTAGCACTGTTGCCTCACAGCAAGAAGGTCCCCAGTTCGAACCCCAGCTGAGCCAGGAGTCATTTCTGTGTGGAGTTTGCATGCTCTCCCTGTGTCAGTGTGGGTTTTCCTCTGGGTACTCCAGTTTCCCCCACAGTCCAAAGACATGCAGGTTAGGTGGATTGGATATGCCAAAAAATTGTGTGTGTGAATGTGTCCCAGCACTCTCAGTCAGGAAGGGCATCCGGCGTAAAACCTGTGCCAAATCAAGTGTGTGAAGCGGACCTTGCAAATGAGCAGGAATATCGCTAAGAGAGAGATATGTTTGATCTTGGCGGAATAGATCTGCTACACTGCTGCTGTTATTGCTGCTGCTGTTGATTATTGCTGTTGCTGTTGGTTATTGCTGCTGCTGCTGTTATTGCTGCTACTGCTGCTTTTATTGCTGCTGCTGTTGGTTATTGCTGCTGCTGCTGGTGGTGTTATTGATGCTGCTGTTGGCTATTGCTGCTGCTGTTGTTATTGCTGCTACTGCTGCTTTTATTGCTGCTGCTGTTGGTTATTGGTGCTGCTGCTGCTTCTGTTATTGCTGCTGCTGTTGGTTATTGCTGCTGCTGCTGTTATTGATGCTGCTGTTGGTTATTGATGGTGCTGCTGTTATTGCTGCTGCTGTTGGTTATTGCTGCTGCTGCTGTTGCTGTTATTGCTGCTGCTGCTGTTATTGATGCTGCTGTTGCTGCTGCTTTTATTGCTGCTGCTGTTGGTTATTGCTGCTGCTGTTGCTGCTGCTGTTATTGCTGCTGCTGCTTTTATTGTTGCTGCTGTTGGTTATTGCTACTGTTGCTGCTGCTGTTGCTGCTGGTTATTGCTACTGCTGCTATTGCTGCTGCTGTTGGTTATCGCTGCTGCTGCTAGTTATTGCTGCTGCTGTTGGTTATTGCTGCTGCTGTTGTTATTGCTGCTGCTGTTGGTTATTGCTGCTGCTGTTGTTATTGCTGCTGCTGTTGGTTATTGCTGCTGCTGCTGCTGTTATTGCTGCTGCTGTTGTTATTGCTGCTGCTGTTAGTTATTGCTGCTGCTGCTGCTGTTATTGCTGCTGCTGTTGGTTATTGCTGCTGCTGCTGTTATTGCTGCTGCTGTTATTGCTGCTGCTGTTGGTTATTGCTGCTGCTGCTGCTGTTATTGCTGCTGCTGTTGGTTATTGCTGCTGCTGCTGTTGTTATTGCTGCTGCTGTTGGTTATTGCTGCTCCTGTTGGTTATTGCTGCTGCTGCTGCTGTTATTGCTGCTGCTGCTATTGCTGTTATTGCTGCTGCTGCTTTTATTGCTGCTGCTGTTGGTTATTGCTGCTGCTGTTGCTGCTGCTGTTATTGCTGCTGCTGCTGTTATTGCTGCTGCTGTTGGTTATTGCTGCTGTTATTGATGCTGCTGTTGGTTATTGCTGCTGCTGCTGTTATTACTGCTGCTGTTGTTATTGCTGCTACTGCTGCTTTTATTGCTGCTGCTGCTGTTATTGATGCTGCTGTTGGTTATTGATGCTGCTGCTGCTGTTATTGCTGCTGCTGCTGTTATTGCTGCTGCTGTTGTTATTGCTGCTGCTGCTGTTATTGATGTTGCTGTTGGTTATTGCTGCTGCTGTTATTGATGTTGCTGTTGGTTATTGATGCTGCTGCTGTTATTGCTGCTGCTGTTGGTTATTGGTGCTGTGAATCAAATGAACTTTGATTCATCATGGCTTTTCTCTTTACCACCAGTGTTATTATGGTGGATGTCAATATATGTAAAAAGTATGGGTAACACTTTATTTTACAGTGCCGTAGTTACACATTACTACATGTACTTACTATAGTAATAACAGTAAATTATGCATAATTACAAGCAACTAACCCTAAACCAAACCCTAACCCTAACTGTAACTCTATAGTAAGTACATGTAGTTAATTAATAGTACTCAGTACTTATTTGAGTAATTACAATGTAACTACGGCACTCTAAAATAAAGTGTAACCAAAGTATGGAACAGATTTTAGTAGCACTGTGGCCTTGCTAATTCAGCAGAATTTACCGTTATGTATCGTTTAATTTTACGAAAAATTCTGTTAACTCTAAAACACAATACAATGCATAATTCAAAATACAGGTAAAACACCTGTAAAAACAAACAAAAAATAATAATATGGAAAGATCCCTCATATTTAAACAGTACACTGTGCACTTTTTTTTTTGCTGACTTTTTACAGTGGATTTTTTTTTTTTACAACCATAGCTGCCAGTTTTGTAAAACAACCTTTTTTACAGTGTATGAATTGTATGAAAACGTATGATTATTAAATAAAAAAGAAAGCATGAAGCATGAACCAAACATCATTCAAAAACGTACAAATGAGCCATCAGTTCGACAAAAACAAAAAATAGTTACGAATTGCCATGAGAGTGTGTTTCAGAACATTTCATTACTCAGAGGTATTTTTTAATTTTAGGTTTAAATCTAATTTTATTTTCATATTTTATATTTAGTTTGTTTTCAAGATGTTTGCTATTTTTAGTTTAGTTTTTGTTGTTCAGTGAATAGTAGTTTTAATTTATATTTAATAACATAGTTTTATGTTTTTGTTTTAGACATATTTAAATTATATTTGAAAATTATTTTAAGATCTCCTAAAATTCATTTAAATATTAGTTCTCACTCTAAATATATATTATTACAGTTATTTTTTTATTTTTATTTTTTTTATCCATTCCCTTTAATAATTAAAAGATTGAATGATTATATTTATTGTGTGGTGGGCATATGAATTCCTGCTGTATTATATTTGCTAGATATTTTCCACACATTTTTTTGTCCTACAATGTATAAAATATTAAGAAAAATAAGCTTTAACCATCAAAATATTAATTTTGAAACAATCTATAATGATATAAAGCCATAACTTTATCAAAATTGACAAAGATTTCCAAGCAAAAAGACATGCATCGCAACACGGAGGCAGACATTTTGAAATTAAAAATCCTTTCCTAAAGATCATAAATGATCCACCAGGGGGCAGATGATATGTAGATCATCTTATTAAGAAATTATTGGACATGTTAATGCTGTCAATGATGGTGTTAATGATGTAAATGTCTCATGTGTGTTTTTTCTTTCCTATACAGGCTATCAGGACTCAAGTCAACTAGTATTAAACTTCGACTAGGCACTGTTGGTTAGTTTGACATGTCCTGTAAGGTCATCATGGAGAGTGCCGGTTGTTCTCAGATCTAATGGAGCAGTTCAATTCGATTAAAAAGGCGTTTGTCTGTGCTAAGCACATGTAAACAGGAGACACAGCGAGGACTATTAGCGCAGATTGTTGCCATATTAGCGCATTAATTCGTTTTCCATGGGAAATCTGCGAGCTATAACGAGACGCAGTGATGAGGGAAGAAACATTGACTGACGCCTGCTGTCTGACAGAGAGAGACATAGAGCTTCTCAACGGAATATCGCCTTTGATTTGACGGTTTCCTGATTTGGAATAGGACCGTGATGCTGACTGCATGCAGAAATCACAATTTTGATATATACTTTCAATTCCTTTTGCATTTCAGCTGAGGCATGGATTTCATATTTGCTCATAGACATACAAACCATTCAAATTAGATTTCATTGGTTAACTGAGACCGTGGGAATATAAAAGTGCTTCATCTTCAAAAATTAGATTTCATTTCCGTCATTTAAGGCAAGAGAGAGAGAAAACTAGATTTTCACATTTCCTGAAGAAAATTCAGGAAATATTATTAGCTATTAATCAAAGCCTGGCACACGGTGATGGACAGCACAGAGAAATTAATAAAAGACGATTGTGTGCGTGTAAGAAAGAGAATGAAGGGAATGATGGCCACTGAACAAAGGGAATGGAGCTGATCTCATAAGACCACAGACAGTCAACATCCCTTCTGTATAACTCTACAAAAACCACTTACGCATTTTCTGTGAGCCCAAAATACATATTTAACCATCTGCCTGCTGCCCAGTCCATTCAAAAGCAGCATAGTGATTTCTTTTCTTTCTTTAACATGCAGTGTTTCATTTAAAACTATGTTTTACATTAAACTATGTATACTTGTTTTCCACAATGTCTGATGTCAACTAAGAGTAAAGAGTAGGGCTGCACGATTATGACAAAAATCAAAATTGTCGATTAATCCCTTAAAATTGTAATTGCGATTATTAATTACGATTATTACAATTACATTGAATGATGTTTTGAATAGCTTTATACCATTGTTAAAGCAAATGCATGCCAAATTTTTATGTAAAAATAAAAAACAAGCTGAAAACACTCTTCCTGCAAATTTTTTTATTGCTTTTCTATAGCATTAAGCCTCAAATGTCAACTATACATTGGTTTGATTTCTTCGCACCATGTTGTTCTAGGAACTTAGTTATAGGCACTAGCCTATAACTAGCCTCCAGGGTGTTTCCCTGAGAACTAATGTTCCCCTAGGGCCATTTTCCTGGTTGCAATTGCACCGCCAGTAGGAACTCTGAAGTGACGTAAAGTGCGCTTGTTGTTGTGACTTTTATTTTGACGGCGCTGAGAACAGCTCAGTCAGAGCCTGAGCACACAGTGCTCACATTCTCCGTCTTCTTTAGTTTACGGTCTGTGTAACATTCCTGTCTTATATGTTATTAGATATAACTGTAATACAAAGAAAGCAGACAGTACAAAAAGTATTAGCTTTCGCCGTGTGGTTGATGCCCAGTGTCTCTAGCTGAGCAGAAATATAATCATGTTTTGCTTGGTCCGCACTGAAGTAGTCGTGATTCGTCTCTCACAATGTAACATGCTCTAAACACACCTCTTAAGCACGCAGAATAATGTAAGATTTTATTTGTAATCGCGCCTTTGAACGATTACGAAATCGTGGCATCCATAATCGTAATTGAAATTTGATTAATTGTGCAGCCCTAGTAAAGAGCCAACAAAGCTGACTCTATCTGCAAGTTACATCATTGCACCAGCAGGTGGTGCAACATGACACTGTTTATGAGTCATTGATTTGTTCAATTATTCAACGATTTGTTTAAAAACAGTAGATTTGTTTGACTTGAAGTGGCGCTCCGCAGACTGTTTGGTGTATGAGATCAAAGTACAACGAGAGCAATTTGAAAGCATTACGGAGCCGTCTGCTCTCTAATCGTTCTCGCGGTATTTGATGTCATACACGTTCAGTCTGCGCAGCGCCACTTTAAGTCGAAAACGCCTACTAATGAAACAATGGGGCTGTTTTCGAAACCGCCCCCTGTACCCTCATTCACTATTCCCTACATAAGTCAACTAATATAGTCCACCTGAAGGAGTGAACGAAAACAAGTGAGCGAATTTGGAGACTGAGTGCACTGGAAGGGCTGCCGCTTTTGCATAGTTTGTGCTGGATGGATGGATGATTCAGCTGTGGGCGCCATCTTCTGGTGAGACGGGGGAATTCATTTGGCATGATCCTTACAGTGCATTATGGGTATTCTCTAGCCATTGAGTTTACATTGGTTGTCCACTATGGTTTCGGACACCACTACAAAGATTCAGATACACAAGATTCATTCAGGAACTAAAATCATGGTTGCTGAATTCAGAACTGCATAATAGCATACTACTCTTTCTGCCATAGAAAGATAAAAATAGTAAGATTCCGAATTCAGAACGTATTTATGAATGAGGCATTGAATCACTCACTCATCTGATTCATTTTAAAAAAACAGATTCATTCAGGAACTAAATAAATTACTGTATTTATGAGTTTTACATTAAATCATTCACTCAATCGATTCGTTCAACAACACAGATTTATTAAGGAAATCACGAAATAATGGCCTAAATGATACTCCACTTTCAACGTTTTGAACCATTTTTCCGTTTATTCCCGTGAAATTGACAGACTAATTAAAAAGTAAGTAAACCACTCACCCACTCTGTTACGTCCAAATCACACTTGAAATGATTTTGAATAAAGATCGGTGAGGGAAATTAAAGGTTCATCTCCTTGTCTGAGACAAGCATGACACATGGAGTGTTTAATGAGCATTTGATGACTAATGATACAAAAATGAACTGACTGTTAAAAAGAACAGCTGATCATCAGTTCACAAATGAACTGTAAATGTACTTTAATATGCATAAAAAAAACCTTTCAGTTTCTAGATTACAGAACACCTACCCCGTATTTCGATGCACAAACACCTTTTGAAACCGAAACCCTGTTTTTATGTGTTTTTCTACAGTACCCCCTCTGGATGATGTTCATAAAGAAAAGCCCTTGAACACTACTCAGTGTCGAGTGCTTTCATCTGACTCCCCATATTCCAACTCCTCAAGCTCTTCACTTTCATTTACACCAGTGGTGTCCAAACTCGGTCCTGGAGGGCCACTGTCCTGGAGAGTTTAGCTCCAACCCCAATTAAACACACCTGAACCAGCTAATCAAGGTCTAATTAGGCATGCTAGAAACTTCCAGGCAGATGTGTTGAGGCAAGCTGGAGCTAAACACTGCAGGACAGTGTTCCTCCAGGACTGAGTTTGGACACCCCTGATTTACACAGTTCAGAGAGGAAGATTTCAGCAGCAGCGAGTTTAAGTGCTCGGCCTTCACCGACATCACCACAGCTAATCACACCAAACTCTCCATCTGATTTTGCACCAGGTATTTTGTTTGCAGTGAAATGTCAGCGCAGCTGCAGTAATCTAAGATCGATAATGACATTCACCTGTGCGCTGTTTAGCAATGCTAATGACGCTGGTCTGATCGCCACCAGACAGCAACAACAATAAAGCGACAGAGAGAATATACATGAAACAAAACACGCAATCTGAGATTTGAAAACTGTATTAAAGGTGCCTTACATTTCAGCAGTTTTGTAATTAGCTTTATTAAGTCCACTTGCATTGTCAGTCAAGGCAAAAAAGTGACCATTAAGTAATTTTCACATCATTTCCCTGTTCTCCATATGTTTCTCAAATATGTTTCCTTGCTTATTTCTTATTTTCACTGTTTCATTATTTATCATTATTATTCATTTTTTTTATTTACAAAAAAGTACTTGAATTTGACTTTTTGAAATTTAAGTCTTAGAAAACCCTTGAAAACAAGCCATATTTATGAAAAGGTACTTGAAAAGTGCTTGAATTATTGAAAGACAATATATATGAAGTTTTTTCGAACACAAATACAATCTTTTCACGCAAAATTAACGCTGCCACCCATCTGATAGCGTATAGATATAGAGCCATTCTGTATGGCTATGAGCGTGATATTGCTCATATATTTCCAAGTATATGATGCAGCTTTCATTTTTCAGGTCAATCATATATTAATGGGAAAAAAGGTCAGTTTGAATGATGAAAGCGATATCTTTGTCATAGTATCTTTTCAATGGTTAAGGGAATTTCCCATGACTGGGATCTCTTGCTTGTCAGTTGCGCCTTATAAGGTGTTGTTCAAAGTTAAAAAAAAAAAAATGTCCTTGTTTACAACATTGCTTAGTTCCAGAATGAATCAGTGTTTTTAAATGAATGCGGTCTGACATATTTCGGGAATAAGCAATGCATAAATTCGACCTTGCAAAGACTGAAGTGCCTTGTGTAGAGTATGTTTCAGGCCTTTGAGTGCATAAAACGGCAAACTCTTGAAAAGTTGAAAAGTGCAACAGACCCTCCATGTGCTTCATAAGAGGCCACATCATCAAACATCTGCTCTTCACACTGATACTGACGCCAATATATCAGAGTCTCAAGTGCTATACAGGCAGACGGAGAGCGCAACGAGAGCCAGACCAACAAACGAATGGGAAGAAAAGGCAGCAAGCTCATTTCACGCTTGTCATTCATCCCCCTGTAACCTGAATGGTTCCTCCTGCTCAGATTTGGGCTCTTGCAGTCGGAGGTGTGTATTCAGACGCCTGCAGGGGGGAGATAAGATGCACGTTATTCGACAGGTACTGAAGGAGAGGTCAGTCAAGGGTTGGAGGAGGAACCGCTCCATCCTCCAAATGAGAAATCCGACTGCTTGTTTTGGATTGATACTGGGGTTATTTGGTGAGTTTATGTAATGCAAACAGCCATGATAGGAAGTTTAATGAACTGTCAGATGTAGAAGTTTAAAAGGAATGATTTGAATATCAATTTATGTCCAGGTTTTTAAAAGAAGCCCCCTTATTTTGAATGTATAACGGGTGCGTCCATTTGTAACTTGAATATGCGAGGCTTCCGGTGTCATTCGCTTCCAGTTATTTAGCTCTTATACTAGCTACTAATTACATCTTCAACTGAGTAATTTGATTACTGTGCTAATTACTCTCTCTAAAAAGTATTGCATTACTTATTATTAATTACTTTCTAAATATCAACCTTAACAAGCATAGACATGAAACTGCTCTTTTAATTATTTCAACTAAATAACACAAAATTGCATAAATTATTCTTGAACTAAGTATTTAAAGGGAGAAGGTTACATTAAAAACATACCTTTTAACATTAGATGTTAAATTTTTGTTAATTGTGTTATATAGAATTGTTGTATAGTCTATACAGAATTTAATGCAATTACATCAGAAGTAACTGTAATTAAATAACTGAAAAAATAAGAGTAATCCCTTTACTTTTACAAGGGAAAAGTAATTAAATTACAGTAATTAATTACTTTGTAATGAGTTACACCCAACAATGCATACAAGTCATAATTATGACATACTAAGTCGAAATTATGACAATTCGAAATTGACAAAAAGTCATAGTCATAATTTTGACTTTTTATGTCATAATTGACAGAAAAAGTCAATTATGAGATAAAAAGTCGAAATTATGACATGCTAAGTCATTATTATGACAAAAAAAAGTCAAAATTATGGCATGCTAAGATATTATTATGACATAAAAAGACAAAATTATGAGATAAAGTCTAAAGTTTTGTCTAAAGACAAAATTATGAGATAAAGTCTAAAGTCTAAAAATGACAAAAAGTCATACTGTAATAATTTTATCTTTTTATGTCATAATTGACAGGAAAAAGTCTAAATTATGAGATGCCAAGTCATTATTATGACAAAAAAGTCAAAATTATGGCACGGTAAGTCATTATTATGATATAAAAAGACAAAATTATGAGATAAAAAGTCTAAATTATGACAATTTGAAATTGACAAAACGTCATACTGTCATAATTTTGACTTTTTATCTCATAATTGACAGAAAAAGCAGAAATTAGGTGATAAAAAATCGAAATTATGACATACTAAAGTAATAATTGTGACATACTAAGTCGAAATGACATAATTCTAAATTATGACAAAAAGTCATACTAATTTTAAGTTGTAATCATTTTGAGTATGACATAATTCAAGTCATAATTATGACATATACTAAACCGGAATTATAACATTAAAATTTTTTTAGAGACATTTTATCTCATAATTTGACTTTCTAATCTCATAATTAGGCCTATAACTATGTTATAATTATGACTGTCATTTGGCTTTTTATCTCATAATTATGATTTACTATGTCATTTTTGATCTCATAATTTCTACTTTTTTCGAAATTATGAGATAAAAAGTCAAAATTATGAGATAAAACATCTCTAAAAAAGTTTTTAATGTTATAATTTCGGTTTAGTATATGACTTAGTATGTCATGATTGACCAAAACATTTTTTTCTTATGTCGCAGATATGGGCTTCCATAATCTTAAGTCTTGCACATTCACAGAAAATACATTTCCACTGCGTTGCAAAATAAGGTGGATGCAGATACAAACTTGCAGCGGTTCCTCCTTCTGTATAGGCAGCAAAGAGATTAAACTGAGAGCACATGGAGACTTTTGCTAAATCTATTCCAGTGTGAAACTTTTATTAAAGGGAATGTTAAAAGAAACTTCCAGAGCCGTGAGGAGACATCGAGGACTCTCGTTGCTGTCGCACTCGAGGTAATGATATCAAATCTGACTCTCAGATGCACAAAAGATGTGTCATTCACTCGAGCAGACTTCAGCCGTCCATGAGGGATTTGTGACACTCGCCGCTGCCAAGCAATTATGCTGGAGAAGAGGAGAGCGGGAAGAGCTTCTGGACATGCTGAGGAAACATCGACAACTGGAATAAAAGAGACAGAAGACGAAACACGGCCTGGAATCAGCCAAAGTCACATTATGATGCTGCTGCCAAACGCTCTCGGGCTAGAATATATATGTGTGTATATGTATATATGTGTATATACATATCAATAGGCATGATAGTGCTGGAGAATGATATAGGCGTATGCATAAAATTAAATCTCAATTTTTGAGCCTTTTACACACAGTTTTTTCCTAAATAAACACAATGAAATTTTATTATTTTATATGCACCAATATAACAACATATGCAGTAAAAAGAGCCATACTTATTTGCCTAAATATGTTTTACTAAAACATTAAAAAATGACTTAAAAGGTAATGCAATCAAATCATTCCTTCACAGTTTTGAATCGATTCACTGAAACGAACAGTTTCAAACTTATATGTGGCATAATTGGAACGTTTTAGAGCATTTTGTTATTCAATGCAACAAGAAGTTACATAAATTTCAGTGCTTTTTAAACATAACACGTTTACAACGTCTAAATGAGCAGCAGAACACTGATATACGCAGAATTTGAGCCTGAAATTACTTTTACTGATTTGAAATGCTTTGTTTGTATGTTTTGAAGCTTGTTGCCTTTGAAATGCTAATCATTACAAAATGGAAGCATTTCATCTTTTTTTATTCTTTTCGGTAGCAGCTTTGTTCATTTCTCCAACATTCATGTCAGAGATGAAATGTTCAGTGCCGAGATTTCCCATCAGGCTAGTTAGTCTGTCAGATTCACAGTTGGATTGAGTTACATAATAACGTTACTTATCTGTCTGAAAGAGGTTACGCAGGGAAAGCTGATAGATTATTTGTCCTCACGGCAAATAATAGTCTGATAACAACCATCTGCCTTTATGGTGACAATAATGACTAGATAGTTGTGTGCTATTTATATACGTCTGTAGTTTCAAATCGATTGACACAGGTCAAAGAAGTTTCTGAAATCATTTAAAGGGGACCTATTTTTTTGCAAGATGTAATATAAGTCTCTGGTGTCCCCAGAATGTGTCTGTGAAGTTTCAGCTCAAAATACCCCACAGATCATTTATTATAGCTTGTCAGATTTGCCCCTATTTGGGTGTGAGCAAAAACATGCCGTTTTTGTGTGTGTCCCTTTAAATGCAAATGAGCTGCTGCTCCCAGCCCCCTTTCCAGAAGAGGGCGGAGCTTTAACAGCTCGCGCTTCGGCTGCTCAACAACAACAAAGCTGGAGAATCTCACGCAGCCAAAATGATGACGGTGTTCAGCCTTACATTGTTCAAACCGGAGTCGACACTGATGGAGAGACTCAGGAAGAAGTTACAACTTTTAGACGTTTCTGAATGGTTAGTGGATAAATTTATGTAGTTGCTGTGGAGTTGATTCAACTCATCGACTAGCATGTGCCGTCATGTTAATCTTTTGTGCAAATCCAGCGTTGAATTGACCCTCGTTTGTGAAGCAGTCCGGCGTAAAATGACGGCATGTCAACAACACTCTAAACAACTCTTCCTCTTCTCTAAAGCAGCCCAACATGGCCTCGCCCCCTTTGTTGCATGTTCGCGGGGGCGGGGTTTATGTAAATTTTAGGGTTAGTGATGTCACTAACCCCGGAAGAAGCTTGTTGTAGTCCCTACCAGCCGTTTGTTGTAGTCCTTAAACAACTATTTCTGTAAAAGAAAATATCTCCCTTTGCATTGAACTTTGAGTGTCGTAATCTGCAGATGTTGTTTATGCTCAAAAAGCAACATTACACACTAACTAAAGTTAAAAAAGTGAAATCATAATCAACCACCCCTTTAACATTAGCTGCCTTCCTAGACTGCATTTTAATGTAGGGGGAGACCGGGGGCAATTGTAACAAATTTTGGTCATGTCGTCATTACTCAAAAACCTTTTGAAATATTTGGATACAATTTTTATGTCAATAACTTGTATCTGTGTTCTACTTGTTAACAGTCACCAAATGTTTTTACAAGCAATGTTAGAGTCACAATATTGATTGAAATATTGGAAGTGCATTGGTGGCAATTGTAACAACACATGTAATACCTTCATATAAATACCAATGACCACAATAAACTCCAGAGAATATAGATATAGTTAAAACTATTCAATATCCATTACATCCATACTATCCAGAACAATTAATTAACTCCCCTTGCTGTTTTCCTTGGTCTGAACCTAGGCATGCTGTGAACAGAGAGTGTACAGGGCCTACTCAGTAAAATAGATCCCCAGATTGAGAGGCAAAAACACTTTTCTTAAATTATTGGAATCTATCAATCTATTTTGATGTCCTTACTAAGCTGGACACTATTTTGATATTTTGATCCGACTGTACCACCCCGTGACAAGCTACCCTGCTAGCTAGAAACAACAAAGCTAATTGTTTGACAAAGATATAAAATGTTAGATAACAGAATGGTCATCAAAACAAGACAGATTTAATTTCAAAGACATTAATGATTAAGACTGTAGATGAAAAAAATTACTTTTATACCTCAAAAATGATTTTTTGTAGAAAAACTTTAACAAGTATGATTTAGAAGCTTGTCATTTGGCATGCAGAGATGGATCTCCACAGAGCACATGCAAAATGAGTTTCATGGTTCTGTCTCGTTTCTGATTGGTGTAATTTGAGATGTTACATTTGCTCCCCCATCACAGATGCTTTGATTCATATCGTCTTCACGCAAGATAGTAACAATTTGCTGTTTTTTTTTACCTTTTGGCAAGAATATCTTATATTTGTATGATGTTAAAGTCTATAGTGTTCCAAATCATGGTTATATTTCAGTTAAGATGCTCCCTTAGAAGGCTATAGTAGACTAGAGAGCTCACTAGGGTCAAAGATGTTTTTCATAAATGATGTGATATTTTAATATCTGCTACTGTTTTGTGTCTGATTACTGAATCTTTGGCTTCTTCATCATTTGAAACTCTTAAAAGTCTTTTGTGCTGCTTTCTGAAAACCTTTGGGAAGTGAATAATGAAACTTTGTCTTTTTCAATGAAAGCTTCATATGGAGATTTTCTGCCTCGGTACTTTTATAATGAATCATGTCATAATCGCAGAACTCTGAGATGCTTTTGTTTGATTTTCATCTTGAGGGAAAAACACATTAAGTTAGATGTTCATTAGAGTGTTCAGGCCCAAAATGAGAAGCTATAAAACAAGTCATAACATAATGAGAAATGGAGCAATCATTGCTTGTTAAATGCTCATTTGCTGGTGGCGTGGCAAAATCAAGCCTTTAATCTCAACAATCTCTGACATTTACAAAAACATTCTGAGGAAAATTATGTCCATGCTTCTGTTCACTGTCTCAGTCTATCTATCTATCTATTTGTTGGTTAATTTTATAGTTTTGTTCTGACTTTCTGCAGTTACATCGATACACCAGTAGGTGGCAACAAGTGACTGTGTTTGAGAGTGACAAACATTCACTCAACACTGGTGGTTCATTCAGAAACGAATAAAGTGAAACAAGTCATTGAAGCATTCGTAACCGATTCGTTCAGAAACAGATTCATTCAGGAACGAAACACAACTACTAGTGTTGTTCAGAGACACGCAGCGGTTAATTCCTCTTAGTTTGGAATTATTTTTTACGTCGTTTTTTTGTTAAAGAAATGTCTTCAGTTTTCAGTCGATTCATTATAAAGCTGATTCAAAAGTG
This sequence comes from Mylopharyngodon piceus, assembly GCA_039654765.1. Lineage (NCBI taxonomy): Eukaryota > Metazoa > Chordata > Actinopteri > Cypriniformes > Xenocyprididae > Mylopharyngodon > Mylopharyngodon piceus. The sequence continues at coordinate 19,446,488 of CM077459.1, read as the reverse complement.
TCACGTCTACAGCGTGAATCACATCACAGAGGTCCTATTAAGGGATTAGTTTACTTCAGAATGAAAATTTCCTGATAATTTCCTCACCCCCATGTCATCCAAGATGTTCATGTCTTTCTTTCTTTAGTCGAAAAGAAATTAAGGTTTTTGAGCAAAACATTCCAGGATTTTTCTCCATATAGTGGACTTCACTGGGGTTCAACGGGTTGAAGGTCCAAATGTCAGTTTCAGAGCTCTACACGATCCCAGACGAGGAATAAGGGTCTTATCTAGTCACGCGTGACCTTTCCAACATGATTACGTAATGTGTGGCGCATCGCAGAGCAGTGCAATATGAGCATTTGTGGTTTAAAAGTATATAAATTTTTATTTTTTTTTAGAAAATGGCCGATGGTTTCTCTAGATAAGACCCTTATTCCTCGTCTGGGATCGTGTAGAAGCTGCACTGAAACTGACATTTGGACCTTCAACCCATTGAACCCCAGTGAAGTCCACTATATGGAGAAAAATCCTGGAATATTTTGCTCAAAAACCTTTTCAACTGAAGAAAGACATCTTGGATGACATGGGGGTGAGGAAATTATCAGGAAATTTGAATTCTGAAGTGAACTAATCCTTTAAGTGTGTCTCCCACAAACTAATTACCATTTGTCACGTCTGTTATACAAGTTCATTTTCTTATCTAAACTGAAAGAAAAAAGCCAAAACTGAACTCTACCTGCAGGGATTTAGGATTATATACACAAACAGTTCAGTAGACAGCTAATTAGTCATTCTCTGCGACTACATTTCCTGTTTTGAATGCAAATGTCACATCCATAACGCTAGAAATTCCCAGTAGGTCATTCGGGTATTCCATGCACACATGAAACAAACTGAACCCGCAGTATGCTACTACTAGAAAATGGTGCAAGTAGTTTGATATCACAAACATATTATGTCCTCAGTGGTAATGTTCAAGTACGAACACAAATGCTGCACATCTCAGCATGCAGTAAAACAGATCATCACCCGTTCACACCAAGAATAATAACTACAAAGATAACTATAATGATGACTATATTAGCATCAACACAACGCACGATAACAATCTTTTTCCAGATGATGAACGATAAAACCATTGACAGCCAGAGTCCATTTTGCTTTAAAGAGCTTGAGCATTTAAAGCGATGGACGCTAATATAATTATCTTTATAATCGTTTCTGGTGTGAATGGGCCTTAAATGAATCTAACGATATCGTTTCTCTGTGCCATTATCGTTATAGCTTTGCTGTCAACTCTGCTGTTCTTTTATATTTAGAATTAATTTTAGAACTATATCTTTATCGTTATAGTTATTATCCGTGGTGTGAACTATAATGATAACTATAAAGTATTAATAGTCATTCTAATTCCACGATAGTAGGGATGTTTACACCACAACTATAACTAGGTACAACCAAAGACTTTATAGACCTTATGTAGCTCTGCCCCTTTTCAGCGCTGCGCTCGTTGTCTTTTGACTTCCGGTTTGTATTTCCACAGCGATCTTACGTATTTATGAATGAACTGCTCGTTTTAAAATCTTCTCGGTTTACTGACATTTGTTAAGACATCTGCTATACATAACAGTGCTCATGATAACTTTCATTAATTCTACAACAGGTAAATCCACTTCACCAGCTAATTATCCTTTGACAGCGATGCCATAGAAATGTACAGAGCTACCGCAAAAACGGAAGTTCAAAGACAATTTTATAAAGATGGCGGCGCGCTTGTTTCTCTGGCGCATAAGGTCTATAGAAAGACAGTGCAATCGTATTATTATGAATGGGAGAAAGTGCAACGCGCAATATGGCAGAATAAGTCCCGCCTTCTAAATAAGAGCCAATCGCTGACTGGTAAAGTCATCTCGTCACTGCAGCTTCCATTAGAAGCTCCGGTTCCTATAGAAACAGTCAGACGCGCGCTTCCCATAGAGACGCGCACTCAGGCTTGATCCAGCCTGAAAAATGCTGTCATAATTCGAGAGTTTATGAAGAAAATGTATGAGACAGTTGTTGTCAGATTTCTTTGGTGATTTAAAATATGAAATTTAATCGAAAGCTTGGCGAACAGTTTTGGTGAATTTGATGCGTTTGATGAATTTGCATGCCTGAGAGGCGTTTCAAAGATGGCCGCTGAGTAACTTTTATACAACTAGAACTATAATGTATCTTTTTTTTTTTCAAGTTGATGAATGATAAAAACATTGACAGCCAATCAGAATCCATGCTGCTTTAAAGAGCTCAAGCTTTTAAAGCGACAGACAACAAAACTGTAGCGAGCTTATAGTAAACAGAACGATACTGTTAGTTTGTGTGGATGCTAATATAGTTATTATATATCGTTATTATAGTTATAGGTCTTGGTGTGAATGGGCCTTAAAGGATTAGTTCACTTTCAAATGAAAATTAGCCCAAGCTTTTCTCACCCTCAAGCCATCCTTGGTGTATATGACTTTCTTCTTTCTGATAAACACAATCTGAGAAATATTAATAAATATCCTGACGCATCCGAGCTTTATAATGGCAGTGAGCGGGATCAAGGAGTATGAGCTCAAGAAAGTGCATCCATCATAAATGTACTCCACACGGCTCCGGGGGGTTAATAAAGGCCTTCTGAAGCGAAGCGATGCATTTGTGTAAAAAAAAGTATCCATATTTAACAAGTTATGAAGTAAAATATCTAGCTTCCGCTAGACCGCCTTCCCTATACGACTTACAAAGAAAGTGTAAAACTCTCGCAGTTCAAAAAGTTTATGCTGTACGTTTTACGCCTTCCCTATTCAACTTACGGAAAAAGCTTAACTGACGCGACGCCAGTTTACACTTTCTTCGTAAGTTGAATACGGAAGGCGGTCTGGTGGAAGCTAGATATTTTACTTCATAACTTGTTAAATATAGATATTTTTTTTACACAAACACATCGCTTCGCTTCAGAAAGCCTTTATTAACCCCCCGGAGCCGTGTGGAGAACGTTTATGATGGATGGATGCATTTTCTTGAGCTCATACTCATTGGTATCGCTCATTGCCATTATAAAAGCTCGGATGTGTCAGGGTATTTATTAATATATCTCCGATTGTGTTCGTCTGAAAGAAGAAAGTCATATACACCTAGGATGGCTTGAGGGTGAGTAAAGCTTGGGCTAATTTTCATTTGAAAGTGAACTAATCCTTTAACAGAATAAAGAAATAAAATTAGACTTGCTGGAACCAGAAAAAAGAGGCACTGAATATCTTCAGGGTCAAAGATTGTGATTTTCTGGAAGGGTTTTCAAAGACGTGTTTATATAGGACAGCAGATCAGAGCCAAGACACAAACGACACTGGTCTGGCACAGAAACAGTTTACTGAATATTGGATATTACTGAGTGATATTAAAGAAAATTTCAATTGAGTTTTTCCGCTTTATTGCTCTTTGTGGGATTTTACCTCATTAGACACCCTTGATGCAGAAATCGCACAGATGTTCTCAAATTCAAGCCAAAAGCCAAAAGGAGACCACAGGGATGATGTGGTGTGTGTGTGTGTGTGTGTGTGTGTGACGGATGGATCGTTATTGGGGCTCAAATTCAAGAATCCAATTAAAAAGCCCAACTGAGCATAACTGACAGGGCAAGATCACTTTCAGACAGGAATCTACTTAAACATTGACTTCATATCATCATACAGACTTTTAATGTAGGTGCTGATGAACTACAGCAACTCAGCAAGAATGATAGCTTTTTCATATATTTTATTTCATTAATAAAAATGCATTCATATTCAGATGAAAGGAACGTCCTTTGTCTAGCCGGTGTTTTCATTAAAATAGCCTAATGCACGTTTTACGCATCTCTCATCTTCTCAAAATTATGTTAAACTGTGACCAGTTAACCTTGCCAATACAGACTCTCTAAAATCACACAAAATAATTTTGACATAAATTGTCGAGATTAATGCAAAGAGACATGACATGCTGGAGGGTCTAAAAGCTGCACATATTCCCGTTAAAGTAAATATCTTCTCTAAAATGTTATTTTAGGTTGTTTTGAACAACAATCTTTTAATAACCAACACATCAACAAAGCACAGCCGAACCCAAATATGACAAATCATCAAATCTGTCACTAATGTTTTCGCTTTCATATATATACTTGTTTATTTTCTGACAGAGGGACTGCAGACAGATAACAGTAATTATTTCATTTCTATAAACTGTCGCTTATCAATGAGCTGCTGGAAAAGTAAAGAACTTTCCTCTAAAAATACTCTCCGTCTCTCTTTGCTGCAGCACGTCATTTATCTATAGACCCGGGAGATTAAAACATTAAAAATATAGCACTTTCCATTTGCTTTATCATGAAGAAACACTAAAGCACAAAGACAGTGTTCATGAATCACTGCTTCTGCTTGTCCGAACACACTCTGACTGCAAACTTCATGATGCTTCGTGCTCAATATAAACTAGTAGTTATGTGATGTACTTTAAGATCGATCGGCTCATTTCGCGTGGGTGTCTCTCTGTTTCAGGACGCACTGGGGCAATTTTCTCTTGAGCGACACAAAAGTGTTCAGCCGTGATGAAAAAGAAGAATGTGTGTGATGTTCTGGTTGAGTTGAGGACATCTTAATAGTGTAGTTTATTTAAAGCCGTTCCTTAAGACAATGATCATGAACACCCACCCACGTATTGACATTTACGAGTTTGCGGAGTTTAATTAGATCGGCTAAAAGTTAAATATTTAATGGCACTGCAATGGCAATGCAAATGTTTAATCTAAGATTAAATCAATATTAAAATTTATGCACGTACGGGAGGTTTATGGCGCTTTGTAGCGTCATCAGGAGTTTACCGTCTGCTAGGCAGGATTCTTCTAAGGAATCTCACAAAAGACAAATTTAAAATGCACAAAGCTTTCTAATGTCATTCAGTCGTTTTTAAGCATATAGCTTATCTGTGACTTAAAGAAATCAAAATTTTTTAGCTTTTAGTTTAAATATGTTAGCCTTAAGGTTATGAATAAGGTGGTGTGTTCCAAAACAATGACAAAATTCGCATTTAGGAGATCAAAATTTACAGTCTCACTTCCGCTAAAGTGGATCACGGATTTTCATGACATTTCATGAAATCTTCTGTCCAATCAAATGCTCTCTAGAATCTGAAGTCCCGCCCCCACACTATAAACAGACGCTGAAGCTGCGGCTGAAATCGGTCATTTGTTCGCACATTTACTAGTTTCTATATGGTGAATGGCACATAGTGCACTATATAGAGGATAGGGAACGATTCAGACAGTGTAAATATGCTTTCCATTGACGCGAATGATGTCCGTTTTTGCGTTAAGCCTGATTAATACCTACTTGATGCGTCTGCAAGTTTGCTTGGGTGCGCGCAACAAAAGTGATGTCATCGCGGCATTGGCGAAAGTGCGCATCGAAACCTGATTAAAGCGTGATTTATACTTGACACGTTCGCAAGTTCGCTTGAGTGCACTGCACGTGACAAAAATAATGTCATCGCGGCGTTGGTGGAAGTGCGCGTTGAGTGCGCGCGAACGCATGTCGCGTGGCGGTGTGCACGGCAAATTTTGTAACTTTACGCGCGGCATCCGCAAATATACGAATGCGATGCGAATCTGGCCGAGCATGGATGTCTCACCACAGCGGCACCTAGTTTGCACGTCTAAATTAGTTGCTTACATTTACAAAATGTGCCTACAATACCAGAAATAATCCCTTTTAATGAAAATAAAAATGTTCACGAAACTAAATGAAAATGTTTAGTGAAATTAGAAAATATTTAAGAGATCATTAATTTAGTTGTATGCATTTTCTCATATCCATATATTTTGTTCTAATGTCACAAGTAATAATCTCAAGGTTTTACATGATTATTTTTGTAGTGTGGTTTTGGTGAAGTGTAAGTTAATAAACATCGTCAGGCCGCTGCTTCCTGCTGATTTAGAGAACAATTTCTCAAAGTCGCCCCCTGTCGTTTCAAAAATAGAACAACGGCATCAAGTATAAACGTCCAAAAAGTGTTAACTTTCGTGACGTAGTAGACAATGCCATGATGTTCTACAATACATATATACGCTATAACGCGTAGTACATCATGTCATTGTGTAGAACGTCATGGCATTGTCTACTAGGTTGCAGAAGTTAACGCTTTTTGGACGTACGTCAAATGCGTATGGCTGTATCGCACCGGAAGCTCGTTATTTTACTTTATAAAGTTTTAGACGCGCAAACTGGGTGCCGGTGTGGTGATGCTCAGCCAGATTCGGACACATTTGAATTCTACAAACAAAGCTATATTTTAAAGCAATATGCAGGAGAAATGGTTAGAGATTATGAGGAAAATTGGGTTTTATGAGCTCAACGGCTCTGGCCGAGCTGTGATCTAGGCAAAACGCTATTGGCTATTTTGAAAAAAGGGGAGGGGCTTCTAGATTTATCATAAAGCTGCGTGTTCCAAGGCACTTAAATGGACCTTTAGAAGGGTTAGTTCACCCAAAAATGAAATTTCTGTCATTAATTACTCACCCTCATGTCGTTCCACACCTGTAAGACCTTCGTTCATCTTCGGAACACAAATTAAGATATTTTTGATGAAATCTGATGGCTCAGTGAGGCCTGCATCGCCAGCAATAACACTCCCTTTTTCAATGCCCAGAAAGCTACTAAAAACATATTTAAAACAGATCATGTGACTGCAGTGGTTCAACCTTAATATTATAAAGCGACTAGAATACTTTTTGTGCACCAAAAATAACAAAAAAGCGACTTTATTCAACAATATCTAGTGATGGGCGATTTCGAAACACTGCTTCATGAAGCTTTATGAATCTTTTGTTTCGAATCAGTGGTTCGGAGCGTGTATCAAACTGCCAAAGTCACGTGAACTATTGAAGTTTCAAAACTCTTATGACGTAACGAAGCCTCGTTTACTAAAATCATGTGATTTTGGCGCTCTGAACCACTGATTCGAAACAAATGATTCGTAAAGCTTCATGAAGCAGTGTTTTGAAATCGCCCATCACTAGATACTGTATTGTTAAATAAAGTCATTTTTATGTTTTTTTTTTGGCACACAAAAAGTATTCTCGTCGCTTCATAACATTAAGGTTGAACCACTGTAGTCACATGATCTGTTTTAAATATGTTTTTAGTAGCTTTCTGGGCATCTGAAAGTGTTAATTATCTTGCTGTCAATGGAGGCCTCACTGAGCCATCGGATTTTATCAAAAATATCTTAATTTGTGTTCTGAAGATGAACGAAGGTGTGGAACGACATGAGGGTGAGGAATTAATGACAGAAATTTTCATTTTTGGGTGAATTAACCCTTTAACATTTCGTCCCGCCTCTACTGTATACTATAATAAACATGGACTATTTTCCAGACAAGCAAGGTTCAAACCAGGAACAGGAATGTAGATTCAAGGATAACTTTTATAACGTCTCAGTCTGCTCCATCTCATGAGTGCTTTACAGATTAATGATTAGACAGCAGACTGTCTGTCAGTCTGCAGAGGTCAAAGTCTTTGACGTGCAGTTCTGCAGATGTGAGACTCAAACTTTAATTCATCTAAATATTCAACACGATCTACTAGTACTGCGTATCTCTACGCTGAAATGACTTTTTGCGTGCATATGATACGCAATAGGATTAGTGGTGTGGAGTAGGGGTGTTTTATATGTACGAAAATTGCGTATTATATGCACGCAAATGGTATAAATAGCACGCCAAATACAAACAGAAAATCGTGCTATTGTTACGCACTTTCATTAGATCGGGCTCAAATAAAACAGCATGAAGGATGAGAGAAATCTATCTATCTATCTATCGATCTATCTATCTGTTTCCATTGTTTTTGGTCCTTCATATTTCTAAATTGAATGTAGAATGTTTTATATACACCTTTGTGTATGTTTCTTTGGCATCCAAACTTGTTTCCTGAGTCAGTTCCACAACCATTTTATTTATTTCTGTGTTTATTCTTTCATTTTTAGTATTAATACTTGAATGATTTCATCATTTCTGAGGCACACCACTATATTTAGCAGCACATATGTAAAATAAAGTAAGTCTTGAGGGAGGAGTGACAAACATCGTGACCCCGCCCCCTGTGGGCGGCGCATCAGGTGGCGCAGGTTTCATAAAGCCCCGCGCGGAGCATCTGCACCAGCAGCGGCACCGTGAGGCTCCGTCATGGCGCGGAAGTCTCCAGCCTCTCCGGTGTGTCAGGAAGTGGCGCGGAACCCTCACCCGCTTACCTAGTGTTCCTTCCCGCGATGCAAGCCCTCCACAGACCCGGGCTGCACCGGGCACCTGACGCCGAGCTGTGGCAGGACAGGATGTCGGAGAACCAGAGCGCCTCGAACGGCTCCGAGCCGAGCCGCTTCAGCAACCTGGAGGACATCGACGTGGCCGCGGACGGAAACCTGGAGCTGCGCGTTATGATCTCCATCGTGTACTCGGTGGTGTGCGCGGTGGGTCTGGTGGGGAACCTGCTGGTCTTCTTCCTCATGAAAGTCCGGCAGGGGAGGAAGAAGTCCACCATCAACTACTTCATCATGAACCTGGCGGTCACGGACTTCCAGTTCGTCCTCACGCTGCCCTTCTGGGCGGTGGACACGGCGCTGGACTTCACCTGGCCCTTCGGACACGTCATGTGCAAGGTGGTGGTCACGGTGACCGTGATGAACGTGTACGCGAGCGCGTTCTTCCTCACAGCCATGAGCGTCACGCGCTACTGGTCCGTGGCGTCCGCGCTCAAGGACCGAACGCGCAACACGCGCTGCTCGGTGAAGCTGGTCAGCGCGCTTCTGTGGCTCCTGGCCACGGTGGCCTCGGTGCCCACGGCGATATTCAGCGGGGTGAACTCGATCAACGGCGTCAAGCTGTGCCTACTGCGCTTCCCCAGCGACCAGGACTGGCTCGCGATCTATCACCTCCAGAAGATCCTGGTGGGCTTCGTGTTACCGATGCTCATCACCATCGTGTGTTACCTGCTGCTGCTGCGCCTCATCCGCCAGCGGAGCATGAACAACAACCTCCCCAAGCGCAGGTCCAGAGTCACCAAATCCGTCACGATCGTGGTCTTGTCGTTCTTCATCTGCTGGCTGCCCAACCACGCCATCACCTTCTGGGGAGTCCTGGTCAAGTTCAACGTCATCCAGTGGGACAAAATCTACTACATGCTCCACACGTACGTGTTCCCGGTCACCGTTTGCCTGGCGCACTCGAATAGCTGCTTGAACCCGGTCTTGTACTGCCTCATGCGCAGGGAGTTCAGGAAAATGCTGAAGGACTTCTTCTGGAGGATTTCCTCACCGGCGATCGCCAACAGCTGTCAGATCCGCCCGTTCTCCGGCACCGCGAAGGCGCGCGACGACAGTCATGCGGCGATTCCGCTGAACGTGATGGAGACCGAGGACTTCAGACTGTCGTTGGTGAACGGGCAAACCGACGCGCTACCGTCCACAGACTGCGTCGTTATGAGGTAGACTGGAGGAAATCTCTTTTTTATTGTAATTGTTTAATTGTTCCATGAACTATGTGCAGAAATTGTCCTTTGCAAGCCATTTGTCCGCTGCTTTTTTAACGCTTCTTCAAAACTGGTTTTATTCCGTGTAAAGGCGCGCGTGAAGCAGACCTGGATGTACAGAGTACCGAAATAAAATATTGGGCTTAAGCTGCACTGCTTTTTTTTTTATATTTTCCACTTTAACTCATGTTTGGAGGAAGATACTGTTGCATTGAAAAATCAATAATTGTATTAAGATACAACACTTCATATATATTATAAATATTTTACCAACCCCATTTTTTCACTTTTACTCATGTTTGAAGGAAGATATTGTTGCATTGAAAATCAATCGCTCAATTATATAAATAATTTATAATAATTTATAATAATTTAACAATTCTTATATATATATATTTGACCAACCCCATTTTTTCACTTTTATTCATGTTTGGAGGAAGATATTGTTGCACTGAAAAATCAATGGCTCAATATAACTATTTTTTTCAATTTAATTACTATAATTGCTTATACATCTTAATAATTATATATATATATATATATATATATATATACACCTTTACTCACAGAAAAATTTTGTTGCTTTAAAAACAAATCTCTGCCCTGAAATTGAAATAATTGCTATAATGTCATGATCATACTGTAAATGAAGCAGAGGTTAAAGCAGCAACTTGAAATTGATACATTATTCATATCTGGTTTCCGACCTCCTTTTTGGTGTTTGAATTTATTGCCTGGAAATTCTGAAATAATTAAAATGTATTGCTCATTTGACGTGTAATAAAGCTGTGTCAGAGACCTCAACCATGTGAAGGTGATGGTCCGAAAGGAAATGAATGTAAACAGTGTTACTATGTTGTCCATTTGAAGGGCATAATAAAGTCCTGTCTTATCATAGCAATGTTTGTTTTCCTCATAAACACAATTACAAAGTTAACTTTTACTGTTATTCCATCTTAATTAACATTTGACAGCAGGTCTGTGGTTTAGGGAGTGAATCGAGACTGAAGCAACAGCTTTATTATCTCAACACAGACACATAAACCAATGCAAACAATAACAGCACAACAGGGGAATTTATGAGCTTTACGATGCAAAGATGGTTTGGTTCACAAAACAACAGTTTGCTTTGAGTTCATAAATTGTTTAAAAGCTTGTTTTAACAGAGAGAGAGAGGCAGTTTGCATTCAGTGATCCACATTTATTGTTTTTGAACCGGACAAAAATTCATTTCTGTTGTGTGAAATGTGATTTAACACATCAGCTACATCACAGCCTGTTTAAAATAATATTCTTTATTAACACAAGAGGGCACTATGATCGTAATTTCAAATACAATACCAATAATCTGAAATATTAACCTGTATTGAAGTTTCTGGAAAGTCAGAAACCAAATTATCACAGACACATCTGGTCACTTTGAAAACAATCCCACGGCTAGTTAATGATTGCATCGGTCTGGCAGGTGGTTTATCAGTTAAATATGGTCATAGTTGTGAAGTTATTTCATTTTTTGCTGTTTTAGGAAGATTTAGAGAAGGTAATATCTGTGGTTTTCAGCTTGATCGACGTTGTGCTGCTGATTTACTGCTGGTCTGAAGTTTGTTCTGCATCGACCGTCAGAAACGTCACCATCTTTGCAAAGTCCTCGTAGTGGATTTGTCCGTCAAACGCCACGCCGGCTTCACTCAGCAGCTCGTCAACTGGGACATAAACATCATTATTATTTCACTAATTTAATTCATTTGCAATATAATGAGTAATTAGCTAAGCAAGTCATTTCTATGCTGATATGTTCTGAATTGCTTCTGGACTGCAGGTGTTTTCAATATGACATAAAAATTGAAATTTGCAACTTTACTTTTTTCCCTCCATGCATTGGTCATTTTTGAGATTTTGGGCTATTTTGCTTCAAAAATGCAGTCTTGTTTCAAATTAGAGGAAAGGAAACACCTAAAATATACATTTAAGTGTTTAATTTATTACCTATTTTTCCATTATACATATCTTTAAAGGCTGTTTTATCAAAATTAGTTTATTTGTCCATTTCAGCAGCTTTACATACACTAAACTTTACAGTTTTACTCCTATTTATATTCTGAAAGTTTTTGCAGAGAATCTTGTTCATTTATCATTCTCTTAATTTATAGAAGATTTTCTTCAAAAAACATGTTGAATTTTTTTTTTTTCTGGCTGTATTTTCTGATTTATGGAGTGAATCGCCTCTGAATCGCCTCTGTAAAAGGCTTTAACGCTAATAATTTTGACAAAATTAAAACAAGAATGTTGGTTTTATCCAATGTTTAGATTTCTCTTCTGGAATTTTATGCAAATGAGTCCATATTAAATTAGATAATGCCTCATTTGCATAATCAAACATAACCTTTCTTGTAATACAAAACAACTGTCTTAGTGTAATGTGATTCATCTACTGGTGAAAGTGTGGTGATATATTTTAATTTACCCTAATAAAATGCATAAATTAGTCAAACTTCCTATTTTACATGACTTTTGAGACTTTGTTTGTTATGATATTCAAAATAGAAACACTTTAATTGTTGTAAGTCAGAGATATAGTACGAATAGCCAATATCTGATGCATTGTGGGTAATGTAGTTCTACCTCTCCTGTGCGTTTTGGTTGAATCAGATTTATCAGTCATGTCGGAAAGATCATATTTACAAGTTGAACGTACATGAACAAAGTCGTAAATACGAGTGGGAAGCTCGGGATTTTCTTTGGGACTTGGGAGAGAGTCAGTGAAAAACATGGCGGAAAACCACAATACTTATAATTATTTAATAAATTTAATTAAAAACATAAAAAAGCCAAACACACCTGTTGCACTTTCTTTGTTCTTCATTTTCTAGAAGTAGAGTTGCTGTATTTTTGTGTAGTTAATTAAGAGGAGGTACACTGCCATCTTGCTCCGACGAAAGTGACTTAACGACTTCCCAACTCGTAAATACGACCTTCCCAGAAGGACTTGAACGCACTATACCTTCTTGATCTGCGAGTCGTTCTCCAAAGCCCGTCAGTCTGGCCCTGAGCTCCGCCGCCGCGATGAAGCCTCGTTTCTCCGTGTCCATCACCCTCACGGCCCGCAGGATCTCGACCCGCGGGTTTTCCCGCCGGATCTGCGCGTGCATCACACTGAGAAACGTGGAGAAGTCCAACTCGCCGCTCTTATCTGGGACAGACAGAGTCAAAGCACTTTGCCAAAAAGCTTCGCATACAGAAACCGCTTGATCACATCTGACATGCTGAACGTCGGGTTTATATTTAGTACATTTCATCACATTTGTCAAGCATTTCATCATGTGATGTCAGTTCATATGTCTCTCCTTTCCAATAAAAATCATTCTGGAAGAGTAGCGTGGTACTTCCAGTGCTCTGTTTTTCTTCCAGGTGACTCTATAAACCATCTTTCTGCGTTCACTGTCCTTATCTGGATGTTCTGGGCACTGAGGTCTGCGGTTGTTATTGTTGAGTTTCATCTACGCACTTCTACAGATTTCCAGTTTATTTTACTTAGTAAGCAAAGTTTACACTGTTGACTTTACCTGGGGCTTGGAAGTTTAGGAGGACATCCAGCCAATAACCTAACATTGATGTGAGTCATTTGTTTGGATGTTCAAATACTTCCAGTATCTTGTTTTAATGTTCAGAGTCACTGTAATTCAGTCAGGGATCGTTTTCAATGAGCCACCTGGACTCAAACAATGGAGAAGTAAAATCCCATTCATTTTCTCCATAAGGGAATTGATTTAATTTCGTCATCTACAGTGCCTTTCACACCGAGCGTGATTAAGTGATGTGAATGTTCGGCGCAATGATGCTCTTGAATTGAAACGATCCCTATGGAGTTATTCACACTATTTCCCCAAAACAGGCCGTCCAATTAGATTTGAGCTTTAGATCATGTGCCCAGAGCCGCTGCTGTTGCTCGAAAGGGCGAGATTTGTGGCGCTGTTTTGAAAACCAGTGTAAACACCGAAAAAATGTTGAGAATGGATGTTAAAGGGATAGTTCACCCAAAAAATTATCCCATGATTTACTCACCCTCAAGCCATCCTAAATGTATATGACTATCTTCTTTATTAACCCCCTGGAGCCGTATGGATTACTTTTATGATGGATGGATGCACTTTTTTTTTGCTTCAAAATCTCGCCCCCCATTCACTCCCATTATAAAGCTTAGAAGAGTCAGGATATTATTAAATATATCTCCGATTGTGTTCGTCTGAATGAAGATAGTCATATACACCTAGGATGGCTTGAGAGCGAGTAAATCATGAGATAATATTCATTTTTGGGTGAACTATCCCTTTAAGTTCTTGTTATCGTTGGTATCTGAGAACCGATTTATTCTCACGTGTTTACTTCATATTTCTTTATACAGAATATCATTTCTAGTCATTTTCCACTGAATTATGCGATCTGATGAGTTTGAAACAGCGTACAGAGCTCTGCGTGTCTGTTTTCTTCCGGGTGCACGCGTGTTATAGTGCTCATTCACTCTGTCAATCATATCACGTGATCATCATAACTCCTGCCCTTCCTCGTTCTGAGTTTTGCACATAAGCAACTGAGAGAAATGTTTCTACAGATGAAACATGAAGCCAAATAGATATATGATTATGACGATATATATTCTGTGTGTGTTTTTCATGCAGCTCGGAGTATTTTTATAATAATATAATAAGGTGTAGCGTTCAGTCTATTATAAAACACTACAAATAATGCATGTCTTCCCATTATATAATCAAATTCGCAAGTTATTACAAGCACTCGATGGTGGTTTAAAGTGAGCAAAAACAGTAATAATCTCATACATTGTGATGCGCTTGATGCTAATTGTAGCTCTAGCTTTGCATTCAGTGTGAATTCGCTTCACTTTATTGCGTCATGCTCAGTATGTTTATTGAATTGAATTGAACTTTAAAGTTGTTAATCAATGGTATATGCTTCTGTTAAAGCATTATTTTTAAATAATCATGTTCAACAGCAGAATTCCCAGTGAAAAACTACATTACCCATGATTCTGCAAAACAATCTCCAGCAAACAAAGAATCGCAATAAGCAAATTTAGCGAACAACCACTCCTATGAAGCACTGGGAATGTTACAAATATTGGTCTATATTTGCATATTTTGCAATAAACATAAAATATATTGTTTCTATATACATAATCAACATCTTTAAATCAATAGTTTATAGTTATATATCGGTTTTATTTTGATTATGTGATTCGCATTGCTTAATGGGATTGTAGTTCTTTCCCTCATTAAAGCTAGTCTGATTTTTAAATACTTTTTTGCTTCAAATCAAAGTTTGTAATGTGTTAGCTGGTCAGTTTGGTTCATCGATTATAACTCTTTAACGAGGAGTATTTTAAAATGAAATAGTTATCTGTTTGACTGACAGGTGGGGAGCAGAAGGGGAGGAGTTTAGGAAACCCATTTGGAAACAACCATTATTTTGTAGCTTGCAACCCATTTTACTTCAACAGACCAGCGGATATAGATACTACTATACCTATTTTATGGGTCAGTAAGTGTCTGTCGAGCTCCGTCAGGGTCGGACAGCATCCCAGAGATCTCATGACCGTCAACAGATCCTGCGCTTTCATTTTACCCCTGCGCTTCTGGTCGTACAGCGAAAAACACTCCTTATACTCTGAATGAAGACAAAAACATATTACTATACACATGCAAACACTTGAAACACAACATTAGAGAACAAAGCACGCCTTAACCAAGTTAACTTAGAAAAAATCAGATGTTTTAGTTTAAAATGTATCTAAATGACAGGTACGAATGTTTATTTTTTATAAGGATTGGCAAAGAATCTCTTTAATCCCAAAGGAAGGATTTGTTCTGGCACTAACTGAGACAACCTGTTTAAGAGGGAATCAAGATTACAGCATTATCAACAACAGCAGGTGGATGAATGAATCAAAGCCAGACAGTACGACACGCTGAAGCGTTTCTGCAGTTTATATCTTTGTGTAAATCGCGCATCATCTGTCTGTCATCTTCTTGTTTTTATCCTCATATTTTGTTGAGTCCCATGTTCAGTTCTCTCTCTCTCTTTATGCATCAGAGGATCCACACTGTGTTTGTGCTGCAGTAATCGGGCAGTTGAAGTGAAGTGACCGCAACAAATGCCATTTTGTCTCCAGTGGAAGAAAAGCTTCAGAGCAATGCTTTATAATAACCTCCCATTATAACAGCAATATATATTTATATAATGTTTAGAAGATATATATACATGTGTATATATAAGTGTTTTATGTGTGTTAATGAAAGCTATTACAAAGTGTTCATTTAAAAGTGGCTGAATTTCTATATTAACATATTTTTGGCTTGTGTTAAAAACATAAAACCGAATTTATCAGATTAGTAATTATTCTTACAGTGCCTGTAAGAATAGGTTTGTAGTCTTGAGAGAGAATAAACCTAATAAACCTATAGCCTCGGTCTAAAATACTATAGTATTTACTATAGTAAATTGTAGTATACTGTATATAGGCTATTATAGTATTTACAACACTTTCTTAATGAATGCAACAGCATACTGTAGTATTAACTATAGTGAACTGATAAACTGTAATAAATACTGTAGTATACTGCAGTATAATATACCCTATAGTTGTAGAAAACTTAGTGTAATTTGTTTATATTACTATAGTTGTTATATTGCCACAATTACCACAACAAATCAATTCAAGTACTTTACTATAGTATGGTTCAAAAACACCATTGTGTTTACTATAAATTACTATAGTATTTTTTCATGGTGGTACTTACCGTTGATTTGATCTTGACTGAGGAATTTCGCCTGCAATTAATGACAGAAGAAGGCAATTATACTTTAAAACGTAAATTTATTTATTTATACTTGTAAATAAAACGCTAAGAACGGATGCTAAACTGACCATGTCCATGTGCAGCCCTGCTTTACCCTGGTATCGGACATTTGCAAATGTTGTCAGCTAAATGAGACGAACTTTTATTCCTGCAGGCGGCGCTCGACTGCATAGAAACTGAGTCGCATTCAAATCTCACCAGAGATTATGATTTATCGAAAACATAGAATCGTAGAATCGTTTAAAGATATTAAATCCAATGTATATTGTCCCATTCAATCACGTTAGGATGATTTTTAAAAACATTTCTCCAATAATAATGATAATAATAAGACTGACCAGCGCTGAGGAAAGAAACGGGTATCACGTGACAGCGGCGTCAACGTTTGTCGTTCTTAAGCTGTGATTTTACACCTGAGAGACTTTAATAAACACTGAATATTTAATATTTTAAAATATACAGTGAAAATTTATAAAGTTAGAATTATTAATATAGACGCATTGTCCCTATTTAAGTAGAGAAGACGTCCCGTCCCTTCTACCCTATTTGTCCACATCGTAGTCAATACTTTCTTTAAATAAAATATTTTTTTAAATGGTTTATTTTTCATTTATTAACAAAATATTACTTAAGCCAAGACAACAGATGTATAGGGTAAAAAAAAGTAACCAATATAATTTCCTAAGTCTATTAATCACCTTTATTTTGGATTACAAGTCTTCTGATATGTTTTACAGATGCAAATGAGGCATGTCTAAATAAATATGAGCTAATTTGCATACATTTCCAGAACAGAAATCAGACCACTTGAACATTTTCATTTTGTTGACATTTTGGATCTCTCTTTTAAATCAGAAAATAGAGTCAACAGGCAGAAAATGCTTTCACAATGTTTTCAGGAATAAAATGTTATATAAATCAGGTGAACAAACCCCTCTGTAAAAACCGCTGGTCTGATTTTTCCCCCAGGATTCTTTGATGAATATAAAGTTCTAAAGAACAGTATTTATCTGAAATAGAATCTTTTGTCACATTATAAACGTTTTTACTGTCACTTCTTATTAGTTTAACGTGTTCTTGCTGAATAAAATGATTAATTTCTCAAAAAAAAACATCATTTGAACGGCAGTGTATCTTGACAATTTAGAAAAGAATAGAATAGAATAGAATAGAATTTGTGCAAAGACAAAATGTTTTGCATAAATTCATACAATGCATGCTGTGCATAAAGTCCATTTCTGAAGGTGCATATAAACACATTAATAAAGAGTTTATGGTTGCAATGACAGTCAGATTTGTTGATCTGGCCTGACAGGTTCAGTCTGTGAGCGTCACGTGTTTGTCTCTCAGGTGCAGCGTGTAAAGGGCCCACGGCTCCGGTATATACATCACTCCTGGATATTTCTTCCGTAACACCGTGTCCTTCCACAGACAGGCGACCCAGACGGTCACTAACACGAGCGATATCGAAAAACTGTAGAGCAGGAAGAGTCCGTTACTGTCGGGCAGAAAACCTTTACGCTTCTGGTGCACGACTGTAGCCATCATGGCAAAAAACGTGAAAATGAAGGGGATGAAAATTTGTCCTTCCGTCACAAGATACCTGAGGAGTAAAGAGAAATACATTTTAGTTCCAAGTCAACTAAAATCTGATTGCATAAGCAGCATTTTGCTAAAAAAAAACCCCTCTAAAAACACCCCTTACCTGTGGTAAAAACACTAACACACTACCTCAAGTGGCTTATTGCTTTAATTAATCATCAGTCTAACAGATAAGGAAAGGAAATGCCCTGTGTCAGATGGCACTCTAAAGTAAACACAAAGTTAACGTGTGACACTGGAGCTCATGTCCTCGGCACGACACATGATACAGACACTGTTCTTTCTTTAACGGCTGAGCTTATAAATAATTGTGATCCAGGATGGAGAGTTGAGTTTTGCTGTGGTGAATAATGAAATACGGTGTGCTGCATTCAGACCATCTGGCTCCCGATGAGCAGGTCAAACACTTGTTAGTGTTACAGGGAGAAACTGACCAGTAGTAAAGGCCACTAGGACCCAGTAGAAGCCAAGCGGAGATGGGCATCTTCTTCTCTGCTTTGACAATAGTGAAACAGCCAGTGAAATACAGGAACAGGATGAGAAATAGAGGAACATACCTGTAAAAATGGAAGATAAATGCGTAAAAAATGATTTTTAGACACCTTCCCAGCTAATAGGGAACGTTCTAGCAATGTTCTCGCAACGTTATGAACAAACGTTCTTCCAAAGTTATCTGGTCTTTAATAAAACATTTTGTACAAGAGAATTAATACCAGCACTTTAATGAAATTATAAACGGCAAATTTCTGCTTTTAATCACTCTTGAGGCAAGGATGTTTCTACTAAATAATGATTTTCTGTTTAATTAGGTTAATTAGTATGAAGTAAATCAGTGCTGAAATGTAAGAGCTGAATGTGTGCAGCTTACCACATGCAATGACCCAGACTTTCATCATAATACTGTAGCAACTCAAACGAGTCAATCTGTCGGAAAACAGAAAAACTAGATGCAAACCTGTAATATTTCCTGAAGAAAATGTCAATGACTATATGCTATAACCACATATGCTACAAACTGTTACATACAAAGAGTCTTGAAAGCACTTGATTCTGATCATTACAGAGAGTTTTTCTGGGCTGTTTTACCAGAGTTTGTGGTCTGAGGTTCTTCATGATGGGGTTTTCTCTGACGCTCAGGTGCAGCTGGTATCCGCTGAGCAGAAGCCGATGGTTGATGGAGTCTCCCACCAGGTGTGCGCTCGCGCCCATCACAAACGTGATGATGCACAGGTAGACGGCGGAGCGAGGCAACGTCTTCGGGCTTCGCTCTATGAGCTGGAACAGAACGACACATGAGATATTATATACCAAAATGCAGTACACTCAACTTGACTTCTCCATTTCAGAGTGATGAAGTACAGCTGTGATTTATTATTGTCAAAAATTACAACACTGAATTGAAGAAATACAAAATAGCAAAATATATTGAATGCAACTTGCTGAATTAAACAAGTGAGGTCATGTGACAATGGTATTGCATACTATTTCACTTAAAAATAGCAGACAATCATGAACAAACTCAAAACTGCCTGGCTTTCCAGCACATATATCTAAACATTCTTAAATCAAGACACATTTACTGGAGATGCAAAACGACTTCAGATATTAAGTCTGAAAAATGGACCAAAATGAAGTGAGTTTTTGCTGAAAACAAGAATAAATATAGCTGCAAGCAGCAAATAATGGGCTTCAAGCATTTTAAGGCCTTTAAGCACGTGCGTAAAAAGATTTTTTGCTTTATTTAGCAAGCCTAACCATCTCGATCATACATGGAAAAGACAATTTACAGCCAATACAGGCAATTTACCATATGAAATATATGGTTTTTAAAGCTTATTAACAGTTGAGCCAAAAACGTAGGACTAGTTCGCCAAAGTTGGTGTTTGAAATGATCTCCAATTGTTTAACGAACAATTCGATGGACAGACGCGGTCCTAGAGGCAACGTTGCTCAGAATGAGGAGTTCTACCATGTGGTAGGAGTTCTACAATCATTTGCGCACGTGAAAAACGCAAAGGCGCCCCCCAGTGGCCGATTTCTTTCGAATTTCTCACAGGCCTCTAGGGCCGTGAGTCAAACAGGCCAGCGAGTTTCATTCTGATTGGCCTCCGTTAACCTTGTCTGATAGCTGCTCAAACTTCATTGGCCGATGGCGGCCATGTTTTTTGAGATACGTCAATGTCCTCATGGACAGTTATGTCACATTGGACTAAGACACTGCATGCAAATTTTCAAGTCGATTGGACTAACGGTGAAGTAGTTATAGCCATTTTCATGTTTTTCCTGTTATAGCGCCACCAAGTGGCCAGTCGCCACGTCCTTTTTTATGTGACCACAAAATAAGCTCTTACATAGGTGTTCCAAGTTTGGTGAAAATATCTTATTTCGTTGACGAGTTATAGCCATTTTAGTAAAAGTGGATCCACCCACTTCAAACGTTTTGGCGGCCCTTAGGGGCCGTGAATCAAAATTTCAACTTTTTTTTTGATAATTATTGACAATCGGACTCCGGAGAATCTCGCTGCACTGGTTTGGTTCCAGTCGGGCCAAAAACCTAGGACTAGTTTTTCAAAAAATGCAAAATTGAGCCAAGGATTCCAACGATAAAAGACACTTAAACCTACGTCTAATGGTTCAGGAGTTATGAGCCATTTCAGCACTACGAGCTTGAACCCCTAAATACTTGTCAATAGGGTCATAAAAATCTTGTTTTTCCTTTGAATTAAGTTTATTTTTCTGACCCAAATGCCAGATATTTATTTGTTTGGGTTGATTTCAAATATCAACATTGTCCAACAGCGTTTTTGAAATATAGCTTACCCCACCTTTAAGCAAAAACTTGATGCATTTCTCACACAAAAAAAGTAATTTTGCTCCTCAAGTAAATGCATCTTGATTTAAGAATGTTTAGATATTTGTGCTGGAAAACAAGACAAAAATACAGAGGAAGAAAACACTGACCTGGGAATAGTTTATCATATCATAACAGATTTCTTGACGCATGCAATGCGTGGCATCAATCTTGTAAACTTCAGTTTTTGGACACAGAGAAATCGGAAATGTCAGCCAGATATTTCCGCAGATTATAAAGGTCAGTGTCGTTTATTCCCAACAGGTTTGAGGTGATGCATCATTTCGATGACATGTAGCTTCTCAGGTCATAAATATCACCTGCTTCTGCTCTTTTGCTCTGTGAGCTTTAATAAAATGTCTGCGCTTTGAGAAATGTGACACTGACAAAGTGTCAAAAAACAAGAGCCATCCATCCTGGAAGTGCAATGCATCTCAGTGCAGTCTTCAAAGGGGTGGGGCTTACATAAGGGGCGGGGCTTAGTAAACCCAATTAGTGACCTGCTCCATATTAAACTCACCTTGAGCAGCAGGAAGGGTGTAGTGATGTTGTACAGCATGTGGAAGTAGTCGCCAGCGCTGGGTCTGTTCAAAGGGAACCACTCCAAAGGACAAAAGATCTAGAGAAAAAGCTTCACATTTCACCACAAGAGTACAGGTGTAATTGCACTGCAAAAATCATATTCTTACTCCGTCTTGTTTTCCAACACAATTATCTAAACATCTGTAAAACAAGATATATTCACTTGAGAAGGAAAATTACACTTTTATATCTTGATTTCAGAGAAATCTAATAGATTTTTTTGCTTAAAACAAGAAAACAGAAAACTAATCTTGTTTTTGCTTTTGAATTAGATTATTTTTCTGACCCATTGGCAAACAGATTTTTTCTTGTTTTGAGCAAAAACATCACAAAATGTTGTTAGATTTCTCTGAAAGCAAGACATACAATCCTTGTATCATTTTGCAGTAAATCTATCTTGTTTTAAGGAAGTTTACAGAGTAAGAAAAAGTTTTTTTGAAGTGTAAGTTAAAATATTTTTGCAGTGTTAAAATTGTGAATTATTGTGAAGTATAAACATGTTATTAGTTAAATTTCAGTTTAACCTTACAAAATAGTGTGGAAAAACTACAGTATATTACATTTAACAAGACAACAAAAAGGAGGATAAAGTGTTTTTCAGATGCCTTATAACTGAAATAAAACATTGTACAAGAGAATTAATACAAGCACTTTAATAAAATTATAAACTGCACATTAGGGAAATACAGATTTAATTGCTTACTTAAAATGTGTTTGCAACAAATATTTACTGTGTAAAAACAGTTTTTTTTTAAGTTTTAGTAATTTTTTTAACTATGTATTTTAAATATTTATCTTATTTCAGTTTACATTTTTTTATTTGGACATGTTTTTTATGGTTTCAATATTATTGTTATTATGATTAATGTAAAAATACTGCAGTAAAAACCAGTTAATTTGTTATCATTCAATTCACCTTACAAAACAGTGTGGAAAAACTAGTGTATATTATATTTAACAAGACAACACCTGCAATTGTACAATAAAATACTGTAAAAATGTCTTTTCCTTGTAAGTAAAAAAAAAAAAAAGTGAATTATCTTTATAATTGACAGTGAAAAACCAGATAAAACAGATCCCCTTTTCATAAAAAGTATGAAAAAATAAAAATTTGTGTCTTTGCTTGTACTATTCTGTACAATGTTTGAGACTCCTGTTATTGCCTCTTTAAAAAAATAAAAAATAAAATAAAAGCGACTGCTAAATTAATAAATGTAAATGTTTTGGCATAACACATGAAATTTTGTCTACTTATGAATTTCTATATTTTTTTATTTCTGTATTTTTCTAAACGTGAAAGCTCTGAATAGTTTCATATCTCGTGTATTCACTGAAAATGATGTGACGCTTTATTCACCATGACTAAGTGTCTCCCAAAGTCCAGCAGCCAGTTCTGGATGGTGAAGCAGCACCAGAGGTCCATGTGAAACTGAGCTTTCCTCAGACAGGCGTCCGTCTCCCTCGACCCGTGTCTGTGCAGATATGACATCAGATATAAAAAGATAATGAGAAATGTGTCAGTGCCTGAGGTCATTAAAGTCACACAACAGTCTGCTGGATGCTGATGCTTTTAGGAATGTCTGTCTGATAAAGGATGTCAGGTCCAGCTGTGTTTCCCAGAGCATCTGGCAAATATGATTTATTTATTTATGTCCATCTGGCTCACTCTGGTTATGTCACCTTAATTTTTTGTTCCGTTGTTTGACTTTCATGCTGACTTTGCATCAGGGACCAGATGTTCAGCTTTATTCTAATTGTTGACATGAGGATGCTAATGCCACTCCAGAAGACCATAATATCAACAAAAAGACAAAACTAGTATTAGATCACATTCAAAGTGTGCATTGCAATAATATAAACAAGTTTTGCAAAACTCACCACCAAGTCCATAGAAGTAGGACATGTTTAAGTATGTTGGGGAAAGTTATTTTTAAAAGTAATCCATTACAATATTGTGTTACTCCCAAAAAGTAACTATCAGTTACTTTTTATGGAAAGTAATGCACTACGTTTTGATGAGAAACTCACAGAAAAAGCATCAAACAACAAATGTATGCAGTGTAAAAATGTGAATTATTTTAAAGGAAAAATAAATACTACAGTAGAAACTGTTAATTGGTTAAATTTCAATTCACCTTACGAAATAGAGTGGAAAAACTGCATGTATATTACATGTAACAAGACAATACAAAGGAACAAACATCACTAAAAGTGCAAGTGTCATGATGATGATTTGGGACGCTTTGGGATGCTTCTTCAGATCATGAAGAGGATGGAGCGCGTCTCATGGACCGCCGTGGGAAACGCATTTTAATCTCATCCGATTTGTTTCCCTCAAATCCCAACCCAATATCTCCGGCTGCAGGAGGTTTGGAAGGCATCAAAGAGCTTTTGCCTTCTGAATGTGATTCTAAGGTGGATTCAGCCCAATCCAAGCACCTCTCTTACTAAATATTAAATCATTAGATTATTTAATTGTGAACATAGACAAACGCCACAAACACATATTCACTTTTCAATGCATCATAAAACAGAAATAAGTTCAAAGTGTCAAAAATAAGGCAAAATAAAAGTTTCAAACCTGGTCAGGAAGGCAGCATGCATCACACAGTTCTGCCTCTTGCGCATGATGGGTGGCATTTCAGTGCCACCATGAAGATTTCTTGCTTTTCACTCACACTGGAGTCAGATGTTCCCTTTGAATGACCTTTGACCTCATCGAGCAGAGGTAAAACATGAAAAGAAAGCAATCATTCTGGTTGAGTCTTGATCTCTCCTCGATGCGGCGCTTGTAAAGACACTCATCGCAGGTGTCTGGTGTAGCTGTAACACAAGAAGATTCGATCCCACTGAGCTGACAACATATAGCACCTGACTTCTGACTATTTATTCATACATAAGGTAAAATAAAACATCAGTAAATAAAATAAAAACAACTAGTTTGGCTCACTTGAGAAAATGAATAAATCGAGCCTGTCTGTTCAAACAAAATCCTGTAAAGATTAGGTTTTGTGAGCGCTTCATGTGCATTTATAGTTGAGATAAACCTTTAATCCAAACCCCTCCCTTTGTGAAACGCATGGTTTAGGATTTAATATTTCTGTTGAATGTACAGCACCATGTGTCCCTGGAAAAAGCATTTTAATACCTGCCAAAGAAAAAAAAAAAAACAATATTTATAAATGAAACATGAAATCTACTTACATGGATTGTTTTAGTCTATACAGTATATCTACACAATAAAACACACTTTTATTATAAAATAAATATTATTTTATTAGTGATATTATCTATTTTACATGATGTATTCATATTTCAGATAACATAATTTAAAAATATATATTTATATAAATATAAAATATGTAAAATAGTTAATTTATATAGTTTAAAAATATAGTTGCAAAATGCTTTAAAAGATATAATACAATAAGAAATATTTATATCATATATGAAAACTATGCTTACCTTGGTAATTTTTTGGTATTTTTCTTATTCAAATGGGACTTTTATTTCGAAAAAATGGCATCACAGGAATCCCAGTGTCGCACTTCCTGTTATTGCTGACTTCATTTCCGGGCGTCGTTTCTAGCAGAGGTGAAAGACACAAATACATTGACCCCAGATTTGAGCTTTATTTCGGATTTAATGTCGGATTTATCAGCGAAATCTGGATTCGTTTTGTTGAATTGATCAGCGGACATTATCGCGGAGGGACATAGAGCGGAAATAAGAACAAAACGAAGCATAAAACTGACGGAATGCGGCGAGTAAACTCGTTTCTATAGAAGTGAAAGAGAATTCCTACTGAAATTCGTTTGAATTAAACAGATTACGTCAGAATTTGATATTAATAGTGAATGATTCGTGTATTATAAGATATAGGATTGTTATTATTATTTCAGTTACAAGATATACTATTATAAGAGCCTTCAGATTACATTCATATAATCAGAAATTCAATGTGACGGCATGAAGTTAGACTAAACGTCTCCATTTGTTTTATGTAAGATCCATATTATTAGATCATATTATATTAATAACCACTATAATGGCTGTTGGTCAGGCGGAAACTCTACATTGGTTTCATATATGAGCTGAAGAGCTCAGGCAGGTGTTTTTAATGGGAGGCGGGTTGATCTGTTCTGAGATCAGTGGGCGAATCTTGCACAGATGGCGGAGGTACCGGCTCTGGCCCGGTTGGAGTCCCTGGCTCGGTACGTTCACAAAGCAGCCAGTGAGGGGAGAGTCCTGACCCTGGCTGCCCTGCTCCTGAACCACTCCACCGTCCAGACCCGATACCTGCTGGAGTATGTGACCCAGGTGGCCGGCCAGAGATCCACACCTCTCATTATTGCTGCTCGGAACGGACATGACAAGGTGGTCCGGCTACTTTTGGACCACTACAAAGTGGACACCGAACAGACGGGGACTGTCAGATTTGACGGGTAAGTTTGAACTTCATTTCTGGACTGAAGTTTAGATACTTTTCTTATACTATATAAATTATGTAAGGGATACGTTTGCTGACAGTATAATACCTGTATTATTTATTACACGGTTACTCATATACATGAAATATTCATTTGAGCTAAAAATTATTTTATAATCATACCTGTATATTATCCTAAAGTTTCCGCTAAGAAAAAAAGTCAATTACAATGTACAAAACAATCGGGTTGGCAACAAAATTACTGAAGTCCTCTGAGGTAATTTTTATAACAGTTGATAATGACGCAAAAAATGGCGTATGAAATAAAAGAGCGCGAGTCCGCGGAGTGATACGATGCACATGAAAGTAGCGCCGGTTTAATGGACTATTGAATCGAGTATTCCAGAAAGCAGGCTGTATATTTTAAAGTAATAGTCCGCCCAATTAATTCTGACTCCCTCACGTTGTTCTTTTTTTGGAGCATAAAAAGAGGTGTTTAGCAAAATTGCTCTTTTCCAGACAGTGAAAGTGAATGGAGATCTCCAAAAAGGACAAAAAAAGAGGCATCATTAAGGCCCGTTTACACCAAGATCTATAACGATAGCTATATTAGCGTTAACAACAACGCAAGACAATGTTCTGTTTATTATAACCACACACTGCAGTTATGTTTTTTATGTTTTATTCCTTTCATGCTCCACAGTAAAAATGTAATACTTTTTTTATACCTCGATCAATAGATTTATTTCTGATTTTTGTAAACCTTTTAGATTTTATACTAATTTTAGTTAATTTTACAGAGGGATTTTAAAAAATTTGAAATACATGTTTGAAACAACATGAGGGTGAATAAACACTGACAGAAATGTCATTTTTTTCGTTAACTATTCCTATCCATTTTAACGTCATTCGCCTCCAGTTATTTAACTGTACAAAAACAGTCTGTTATGCTTCTTGATGTTGCAGATTGGCATTTGTTGTCGTAATCATAAACACAAGTTTGTAGTGCAGTCGCGCATAAAATAAAATAAAATAAAATAAAATAATCGCAGCTTGTCAGAGCTGTACGCCTCTGTGATCAGTAGTAAATGCTTCTCCATCTGAAAGCCAGAGGGCGCAGAAACTTGCGCAGAAACTCCAAATATGCCCTGCAGTAGAAGTCGATGATGTCATTCCAGAAAATCTCTATGGGCATCATACTATCGCTGTAGCTGAATAAACAGAAGATTGAAACGCTTTGATTGATTAAACAAGACTAATAAACACACGACTGCCTTATTCTGTGTAAGAAGCCACATCATCACACAGAAGGATGCTCAACTGTCGTTATGAAGTGAGTTTGGCGTAAAAACGTTATTAAATGTTGTCTTTTGTTGGACAAGATTTTAATAAATGTTTCTCATGTCTGGAAAGATGTTTCACACATGTTGCTTTTTCAAATGTATATTATAAGCGATTCAAACTCGCAGTGCTTTCAGATGGATTAGCATTTGGAGCCATACTTCATTGATAAGCTGTGCATAAAAAAATAATCGCAGCTTTGCGATTTCATAATCACACTAAGAATCATGTTTAAGTGCGATAAATCGTGCAGTCCTAGATAGAGCTCCATGTCATTGCTGACGCATTTTTCACTCTTACAGGTATATTATCGATGGCGCCACGGCTCTTTGGTGTGCAGCCGGCGCTGGGCATTTCGAGGTGGTACGTTTGCTGGTTTCCCACGGCGCCAACGTGAACCACACCACCCTAACTAACTCCACCCCCCTCAGGGCTGCGTGCTTCGACGGCCGGCTGGACATCGTACGGTACCTCGTGGAGCACAAGGCTGACATCAGCATCGCAAATAAGTACGACAATACTTGTTTGATGATCGCCGCCTATAAGGGCCACGCTGATGTCGTTTACTTCCTGCTGGAAAGGGGCGCCAATCCCAACGCTAAAGCTCACTGCGGGGCCACGGCACTGCACTTTGCCGCCGAAGCCGGGCATCTGGACATTGTGAAGGAGCTGGTGAAATGCCAAGCGGCTATGGTGGTTAACGGACATGGCATGACGCCACTGAAGGTGGCGGCCGAAAGTTGCAAGGCGGATGTGGTAGAACTGCTACTGTCCCATGCAGATTGCGACGCACACAGCCGCATCGAGGCATTGGAACTGCTTGGAGCATCTTTCGCCAACGACCGTGAGAATTACGACATTCTTAAGACCTACCACTACTTGTACCTGGCCATGCTGGAGCGATTTCGTGATCCCCAGAGGGCCATTGCCAAAGAGTTGCTGTCACCTGTGCATGCGTACGGAGGGAGGACTGAATGCCGGACTTTGCAAGACTTGGAAGCCATTCGGCACGACCGGGATGCGCTGCACATGGAAGGCCTGATGATTCGCGAACGAATTCTGGGTGCGGATAACATAGACGTGTCGCATCCCATTATATACCGCGGTGCAGTCTATGCCGACAACATGGAGTTCGACCTGTGCATCAAGCTGTGGCTGCACGCCCTGCACCTACGCCAGCAAGGAAACCGCAACACGCATAAAGACCTCTTGAGATTCGCGCAAGTGTTCTCGCAAATGGTCCACTTGAAGGAGCCGGTCCGCGCGTCGGACGTGGAGCACGTTTTGCGCGCCAGCGTCCTGGAGATCCGCCGCAGCATGGCACGTGTGCAAACTGCCACGGAAGCGGACTTGCCGGCGGCCAACGACAACTACGAGTCTAACGTGTTCACCTTCCTCTACCTGGTTTGCATTTCAACCAAAACGCAGTGCGGCGAAGAGGAACGAGCACGTATAAACAAACAGATCTACGACTTAATACGCCTGGATCCGCGTTCCCGAGAGGGCTCGTCACTTTTGCACCTGGCAGCGAGCTCCAGTACACCCGTAGATGACTTCCACACCAACGACGTTTGCAGTTTCCCCAACGCGCAAGTGACTAAGCTGCTCATAGACTGCGGTGCCCAAGTGAACGCCGTGGACAATGAAGGAAACAGTCCTCTACACCTCATAGTACAATACAACCGTCCCATCAGCGACTTCCTGACTCTCCATGCCATCATCATCAGCCTCGTCGAAGCCGGCGCTCATACGGACATGACCAACAAGCAAAAGAAGACCCCGCTTGACAAGAGCACAACAGGCGTTTCTGAAATCCTTCTGAAGACGCAAATGAAGATGAGTCTGAAATGCCTGGCGGCTCGCGCCGTGCAACAACATCAGATCTTGTATCGGGACCAGATTCCCAAAAGTCTGGAGGAGTTTGTTGAATTTCACTGACCTGTACTTTTAGTTTTCCGTCAGATCTGGTTTAATGTTTTTGGAGTTTGATTTAACTTGACTCTTGATTTGACCTTGTTTACGTACTCAGCATGGATTGTAAGTCTAGATTTTGTCCCTAATTTACTTGTTGATCCATTTGAGAGATGTTAAATCTGACTGCTGCATTTTAACCCAAAGTAACTGGAGTCTCCAGTTTCATCCTGGTTCTTTTTTTATCAAATCAAAGAGGGTGTTGATGCTCATGGATACATGCAGCGCTAAAGACTCTTATTTTGAAAATTTCTTCTTTTGACGAACAGCATTTTATTGTGTTGTACTTTAGTCATTGTGACAATGAACAGCTCTTTTTTTAAAATAAGCTGCTCTTTTGTCAACCTTTTCATAATTTTTTGGTTTTCTTAACATATTTTATAAAAGGTTTATTTAAAACAGAGTCTAAAATGTCTATTTTATGAGGAATCAATAGCTGAGAGTTGATGTCCTAAAGCTAAACTCCGTGCCAGGCGATTTCTTTTATTTGAATATTAAAATGTGCCTGTAACCAAAAGTTGGACATTTATAATTATTAATGTAACTATTATGGGTTTTGTTTTTGTTTTGTTTTTTTAAACATGATGCCACTGTAAAGCCAATTAGCAAGTCTGTAATTCTGACTTGCGTTAATGAACATTTGCTGGAGCTCTTTTGGAGTCACGGGGCCTTATTCTGGAAGGTGCTGTTGTGTGAGAAGCATGTCTTCCCGCTTTTATCTCTGTGTGTGTGTGTGTGTGTGTGTGTGTGTGTTTTGAGTGCTTGAGTGCTTGAATGTGGCCGATTCTGAATGTGGAGGTTTTTAACCCTCTGTGTTTGCACCATGTTTTATTCTTTAATTACTGGGGATTGTTCCATTGTTTCCAATCCAAATAAAACGATTAAAAACATCGATCAAAGATGCCTGTCAGATTCCATGTGCTTCTGTTGCATTTGAGTTGTGATTTTTAAGAAGGGTTTGCTAGATCCTCTTAGGGTCCGTTTACACGACACCGTTTTCAACTAAAAACAGAAAACTTTTTATGCGTTTTGTATAAATATTTACTTGATGAATTGTCAATACAGTATATAACAATACAATGTATAGGGTATGAATTTACCCAAAATTCAACATATTGACAAAATGATAACTGCAAATCTACATTTTGCTGCCTGGAGTCCAGTTGTTTCTGTGAATTGAAGCAATTAATTTGCTTCTCTTTTCTTTAGCTTTTGGCAGTCTGTAAAAATGTACCTCAGATTTCTTGTCAAATCTATTTGTTCAGTGAATCGCAAGCTCTTTCCCGTTTTGAATGTGTTTTGTGTGTTTTTCGCGGCATTCACGCCGATAACCAATGCTGCCACTCAGTGGGCGTAACCGCAGTCACTCCCGCCGACGGTGACGTCATGTGACCTTAAGCAGCGCCATCTTTGATTTTGAACGGGAATGAAAGCGACGCTGTGAGGGATGGACATACACCTCTTCAGTGGGTTGTACTGTTATTTCACGGGTTTTTGGATTGTTCTGCTGACAAAACACTGCAAAATATCTTTCCAAGAAATTTCTGTAGACAAAAAACTCCAGAAAACATGAGCTGTAGAAAATTAAAAGTGATCTAGGAGCTTTTTACAGCGGACGCCATTGAAAACACGGTAAGTCTGTCTCTCCTTGCTTTCATACCTGTCATGGCGCTGCTCTGAAAAAGGTCTATAGTTGTGTAGTGTTTCTTTACAAAATTACATCGCCAACTACTGGCCTGGTAGCATAATACAGCGTTTTTCCTCGTTTTCGCGGATCCGAGTGAATGGGGATCGTTTTGACAATGTTATCGTTTGTACGCGAAAATCGCAAAGGAATAACCTTTCCGTTTTTAGTACTTCGTTGCCGTGTAAACGTACCCTTAAGTCTTCATGTGTCAAACACACCTATTTATTCTTATTCTGGATTTTTTCCACGTGTTAGAATAATTAAAGTGATAAACTCTGAAATAACACAAATGGAACTATATGGGATTGATAGTGAGCAAAATATGCAGCTTTTTTTTTAAATGTATGTTTTGTAATATGTACATATGTAGGCACAGTTCATATTTGAATATAA
This sequence comes from Mylopharyngodon piceus, assembly GCA_039654765.1. Lineage (NCBI taxonomy): Eukaryota > Metazoa > Chordata > Actinopteri > Cypriniformes > Xenocyprididae > Mylopharyngodon > Mylopharyngodon piceus. The sequence continues at coordinate 19,415,203 of CM077459.1, read as the reverse complement.
AACTAATTTGTTCTGGTTTGAATTCATAAACAACGATTTATTGTTTTAAATGGATTTTAATTTATTCAGTGGTTCAATAAAAAAAACACATGACGAACATTCGGCTGTCATTTCTACATGCAATAAAATGCCAACATAAGTGACAACAATTAAAACAAGTGCCAAGGTGTCTTATACTGTGAAAGCTGTAAAGCCATGTCAAAAGAAAATTACTGTATGAGAACATTTTGGATTGAGTGACTGTGTTCAGAACAGCATACCACCATACTTAATTATTGCTGCAGTATATAGTATGTATATGCACAGTATGCCTTTTTTTTTTGCATGTCATGATCACCTACATTTGTCAAAATGTGCACACTGCACAGAATAAATTTTATTGCAATGCAATGCATTTTTAACATCTCCTTCCTGACTCATAATTTGATAAGAAAAAAAAAAAATTGATTTTAAATGCAAAGTAACCTAATAATTATTTCAGAGATGATAACTGGAATGTGACAAAATTAAGCAATGCTGTTGAAAAGGTTTACATATAGAATAATGCATACTATTTCACTCAGAAAATAGCCAGCAGCAGTAAACTAGTATTGCATTCTGAACACAGCCACTGTGTATTTTCGAGACAGTGATCACAAAGTGTTTAAGGGTAGTTGAGGTGTCAAGGATGATTTATTTATTTCTATAGCATCTAATTATTGTCTATTTATTAAATATTTCATTGTGACCTGACCATATTAATGGAGTGAATACATGAAATATTGTACTTTTATATTTCTAAAATACTCATTACAGTACAGTAATATTTAAGTCAATTTTTTTGTTATTATTTATGACAATAAATGTACAAAGAAAATAAAAAAAATAAATTATTGCAAATAAAAGGTGGAAAACTGGTGACCAGTTACAGCACATAAAATGTGTTTCCTATCCATTTTATTATTTCAACTACCCTTAAGCGCTTTTACCAGTTTCAATTGATTAAAAAAAAAAAACAGAAATACACATATGTAAGTGGCAACAAAAAGTGCATGATATTAGTAATTTTATGGTTAAATATTTTTTTTTTTTATCATTGTATTACATTATATTGCTGAACTTTTTCATATTTACATATTTCAAGTTCAAAATTCTTTACAATGTGCAAGTGCATCAGCTTGAATTTATGCTGCAGCAAAAAAGTCTTGTTCCGCAATCTGAAGTTTGTTTCATGATACACAAACATTTTATCAGCACCGAAACCTCACGATGGTTCAAACTGAAGCCTATTCATTAGTGTTCCTTTCCACTTCGTTTTCTTTTGACCTGGATTTCAAAGTCTCACACTGAAGCTTCAGCCTCTTCACATCTTTGCCTTAATTGGCAGCGCGGCCCTGGGAAGCGAGCTGATTGGTCAGATTGCTGGAGGGTGTGGCAGTGCTTAAGAGCCACTGATTGGCTGACACACACCCGTGTCTGGAGAATCCCTGAGTGATTGGCTGAAGAGGTTGCCGTGTGGTTGCCGTGGCATTACCGATCCTCTGCTGTCTTCTCATTGGTCGCCTGCTCGTCTCTCTTTCTCTTTTGCCTATGGAAGAATCCAAGCTGCGGATGAAAGAAAAACAGTGACTTGTTTTGTTTTGAAGCTTCCCAGGAGATTTAACCTCAAACAAACCCTAAGATATTATGCAAACATATGTTTTGATATGTTAATTTAGCTCTACTTAATCTAAAGTAAAAGAGAGTGGCAACATATGGACAGAATTTAGGAATGGCTCTGGATAAAGAGGGATTTCAGTAGGTAACTTTAAATAAAATCCGTCCCAAACCTTCCAAAGCGCCAGTACTAGCAGGGCCAGAAGTTGTAGTCCTCCCAGAGTGCTTCCAATAATCACCCAGATGGGAATTCTGTATTCATCCTCCTTCCTAATCTCCAGGATTATCTACAAAACCATAATTTGAAACAGTCAAATTCTCATAGGAATTGGATATATGAGATTTGGCCTCTTACATATGAGGATGTTAAAAGATCTGTGTAATTAAGTTAAAGTTGACTAACTAATACTGTCTTTAGCCAGAAGAGGGCAGCATGTCATTTGAGTGATTCTACAGAAGAGTTGGTTCATTTTCCACCTGCTTACATATTTAAAAATAAAGGTTCTTTATTGTCATTGAGGGTTCCATTAAGAACCTTTAACATTCCTTTCTATTCCAGGTTCTATATAGTGGAAAAAGGTTCCTTAGGTTATTAACTTTTCACTGAAAGGTTCTTTGGGGAACCAAAATGGATGCAAAAACCCAATATTAGAACCTTTATTTGTAAGAGTGTATCAGAAAAGTCTCAAAAGTGAGCTGTTGCATTGAACAAAATGAACCCACAATACTTTCTGTAAACAACTGGTCTTTCTTTCTCATTACAATCCTACATATTATACTTGCTTCTAGGCACAAGCAAATGTAATAAAGGGATCTCAAATGCATAATTTCATTTCATATCCATGAGTTTTACAGCATACTCACATGTCTCACGGGCCGTTCCTCATGGAGGAACATCGGACTGGAGGCGCTCAACTCAACAGCGGCCGTCATTACCAGATCTAACCGTTTAAATTTCACCTGAGGAGAAAATGAAAGGAAGGGCAAACAGAATCAATTGCATCGCTGCCAAAAACTTGAAAAGACCAACTTTCTGTTTCAACAGTCACCTTTATTTATATAGCGCTTTTTACAATGCAGATCGTGTCAAAGCAGCTTTACAGTGATAACTGGTATATGTTTGGCTGCACAGCAGCTCTTAAAGAAAATGGTGTCATTATCCATCTTAAGTAAATTCAGTATTGATTCATTCCGTTGTAAGAATCAATAGTTATTAATTTAGTTAATTTATCTATATCAGCACTGGAGTGAACAGTGATGTCATCATCCAGCTCAGTTCAGTTCGCATATACACACAACGCAATATCATACATCAACTGCACTCATCAAAACAGTTTTTAAACTTTATAGCTGGTTTCTTGAGGGTCTACACTGTTAAAAAAACATGGTTATTTGATGGTCCACTTTAGACACTCAATGAAAAAACCATTTGACCAGTTGACATTTCCATAATTCATTAATGTTGCAAGTTGCAACCTTATTTTTTACGGTAAAGTTCTGGCAACCAAAAGTTTTCCAGCAGGGTTGAAAGAAAATGCCTGAGATACTCACGGCTAATAAATTGTGAAGATTGAGCCATCCTGTTGCGGTGATGCTAACGTCTCCTTGGGGAAGCAGGTTGATTCTACACTGCGCAAATAATGCATCGCTGGTGGACGTGTTCTGTGAACACAAATAGCACAGTATGTGTGACATTAAAGAGGCCATATTATGCCCTTCATGTTGTTTTTGGGCTCTACTAGAACAGGTTTTCATGTTTGAATGTTGATTATTTTCCTCATATTCTCCATTGTTGCAGCTCCTCTCTTCCCAGTCTGTCAGTAACGCTCTGTTTAGTTCCTGTCTCTATGAAGCCCCTCCTTCTGAAAAGCACAATGTGCTCTGATTGGTCGGCTGGAGCAGTGTGTTGTGATTGGTGATTTAGGAAATGTCCCGCCCCTTACCATAACCGCCAGTTTCAACACACTACTATCTAGCTCAACCAGGCCCCGCCCCTTTATTCTGCGTATGAATTATTTAAATGAGGAATATTGTGAAGAAAACTCAAGACTACAATGGAGGCGTTTCAGGGAGTTCAAAATCACTGACACTGATATAGAGAAGAACTCCTGCTGGAGGGACTTTGCAGTGTAATGGATTTAGGCCGGTAAGAGCTGTGGGTGTAAACCTCACTCCCCTGATCTCAAGAGGTGCTCTAGTAACTGAGACTAGAGACTGCGGTCTTTAGCCTCCTTGTTAGAGCGTCCGACTCCCATGCCGGCGGACCCGGGTTAGAGTCCTACTTACAGCGGGTGGCTCAAACAGGAGGGGTTATATTGGTGCCGTGACCCGGATGGGAGTGGTGTTTAGGGGGGGTGAGTGTAATGGACGTAGGCCGGTAAGAGCTGTGCATATGAACCTCACTCCCCTGATCTCAAGAGACACTCTACAGACTTTAGCCTCCTTGTTAGAGTGCCCGACTCCCATGCCGGTGGACTCGGGTTCGAGTCCCGCTTAGAGCAGGCAGTTCGAACAGGAGGGGTTATATTGGTGCCGTGACCCGGATGGGAGTGAGGTTTAGGGGGGTGAGTGTAACGGATTTAGGCCGGTAAGAGCTGTGCATGTAAACCTCACTCCCCTGATCTCAAGAGGCACTCAAGAGACTGCGGTCTTTAGCCTCCTTGTTAGAGCGCCCAACTCCCATGCCGGCAGACCGGGGTTCGAGTCCCGCTTAGAGCGGGCAGTTCGAAGAGGAGGGATTACAACAGTACCATTACACACTAAAAAAAGATGAACATGGAAAAAAAGCATAATAAGTCCTCTTTAAAACGGCTTTGATCACGTCACACTTGGAAACAGAATGTGCCAGAGAGGAAACTGCTAAAACTGTGACGGAGTGAATCATTTCCAATTTGGAGCACATATAGACTGCAAACGAACGGTCTTCTTATCTCCATCCAACTGAATGTGATGAAAAAGGTTGGGTAGTTTGTTTTCATCAAGCTTGTCACTTTTACATTCTGTTGCTTTGTTTCGCAGCAGATGGAGACAGTTAGTTTATCACAAAACTTTTGAAGAAGTTTGGACGAAGTGTAAAAAGAGCAAAGTTTACCATGTGTGGGTTGAGAGAGAGGTCTTCCTGCGAGGTCGAGCCGGCGGTGATGACACGTGGAACATTGCAGTGCGATCCAGCCATCTGAGACGAGCAAGCAGAGGTCATAAACACACGGCACAAGCCTTTCTTGATAATAAAACAGATGAGGATTTACACATGAACACCGCTTACTAAAACAGAACTACTGATTGAACTCAAGCTGTTCCAACTTAAATAAACTGGATCAACAGATCACTTGCATTATGAAACAGGCAAAAATAACAAGCTCTGGAAGCAGTTAGGATTTGTTTACAACACTAATAACAGTGTTTCAGATTAACTAACAAGGATGCACAGCGAAAAATTATTTTCTTACTCAGTATTTTTGTCTTGTTTTTCAGTAAATATCTAAATATTCTTAAATCAAGACACATTTACTTGAGAAGCAAAATGACTTAAGGTATTGCGTCTTGTTTTCTGAAAACATTATTAAAACTAGGTGACTTTATGCTTAAAACAAGAACAAATATGCCAAAAAAAACGTGTTTTCCCTTTTATTTTTCTGTTTTATTTAGAAACTTGTTTCCACCACAGAATAAAAATTAAAAAAGTAATTGTGACTTTTTATCTCACAATTCTGACTTTTTTTCTAGCAATTGTGTTTATATCTTACAACTCTGAGAAAAAAAGTCAGAATTGTGAGATATAAACTCGGAATTGGGAAAAATGAAGTCGGAATTGCGAGATATAAACTTGAAATAAGGAAAAATGAAGTCGGAATTGCGAGATATAAACTCGAAATTGGGAAAAATAAAGTCAGAATTGCAAGATATAAACTCGAAGTTGCGAGAAAAAAGTTTGAATTGTGAGATAAAAAGTTGTAATTACCTTTTGTTTTTTTATTCCGTGGCGGAAAAAAAACTTCCATAGTTCTACACATAAAATCACTTAATTTTTATACATTTTTCAGAAAATAAGACTTAATTATTTTAAGTATATTTGGCAGGATCTTGATTTAAGAATGTTTAGATATTTGTACTGAAAAACAAGTCATAAATACTGAGTAAGAAAATATTTTTTTACAGTGTGAAGTTTGTAGTTTGAGGTTGAAGTTCAGTGATGGAAAAATATGTAAATATAAATAAGTGAATTAAAAATGCACCTGATCGATATCCAAGTCTGAGAGGTGCAAGAGAGCGTGTGCGTTTCTGGTCACAGTGAAGACATTTAACGTGAAGAGAAGCTCAGATACAGGGAAGAGGCCAAGATTCTGGATCTGCAAAAACAAATAGGTTCTGTTTTAGCAAAAACATCTTAGACGTCCAAAGGAAATATTTATTTTGTTCAAATGCACAGTGCATGAAGAACGGTTCTCTGATTCATTATGAAGAATATTATTTAAAACCTGGTTTGGATATGGAGAGCCCACCTGATAAGAGAGGTTGAAGGGCGGTCCAGTCCCAACAGGGACGTTCTGGGCAAGCTCATGTTTGATCTCAAAACGGGATGAACTGGAATCTCTGAAAGAAAGTGAAATATTAAAGAACAATGGTAACACTTCACAATAAGGTCCTATAATGTTGCATTAACTAATGTTAACTAATAACTAAAAATGAGCAATACATTTGTTACAGTATTTATTATTGTCTTTTTAAACATTAGGTTACAAAAATACAACTGTTCATTGTTAGTTCATGTTAGTCCAGGTCGATGTTTTGATTGTAATAATGTATTATTAAATGTTAAAATTAACATTAACTGAGATGCTTTAGAAGTATTTTTTCCATTGTTAGTTCATGTTAACTAATGTAGTTAACTAATGTTACATATATAAGCTTATTGTAAAGTGTTACCATAACCGTTTATTAGCTTTAAGATATTTCTGGGTGACTCTCACAAAACCTGTCAAGAACATGTCTGGGTCATATTTCACCTCAAAATCAGAAGAAAAATATATTAAAATTTACAAATATTTTGTCCTGTTTTTGGATCCTTAAGATTTTTTTTTATTATTATTGATTGAACACCCTACAGTTTAAATGGATTTTTTTTTTTTCACATTTCAATAATAATTATAAAAAATTAAATAAATAAAAAAGATAATTAATTTTCTTATCCTAAATATAATTGCTTTTCTTATTTCTTTGATTCACTCTAATGCTTTGTTACCTTGTGAAGAGAATATCAGCCTCATATTTCAGACTGTGGTAAATGTCGTTGATGTTGTCCTCTGGAAACATCTCTTCTCCCTCACTGCAACAAAACAATGCGCTCTTAGATTCATCTCAACAAAACAATCAAATAAAACTACAAACAAAAATTAGTCATGAGTCACCTGGAAGTGTCACCGCTGTTTGCAAACAGTAATTTCATCTATATTAAATTTATACATCAATAAAAATATCCTCAGATGATCATGAGATTCTCATTGGTTCAAAGGTCATAACATCATCTGGACACTACCAGGTGTACTAGGAACTGCATAGCAACACTCTGGTAACTATACAGAACAACCTATCAACCACAAAGCAACACCCTAACAACCGCATAGCAACACCCTAACAGCCACCCAGAATACCTTAACAACATCCCAGCAACCACACAGAACACCCTAGTATCTGTATAGCAACACCCTACCAACTACCCAGAATACCTTAACATCATCCTAGTAGCAACCACCCAGAACACCCTAGTATCTGTATAGCAACACCCTACCAACTACCCAGAATACCTTAGCAACATCCTAGCAACCACACAGAACACCCTAGTTTCTGTCTAGCAACACCCTACCAACTACCCAGAATACCTTAACATCATCCTAGTAGCAACCACCCAGAACACCCTAGTATCTGTATAGCAACACCCTACCAACTACCCAGAATACCTTAGCAACATCCTAGCAACCACACAGAACACCCTAGTTTCTGTCTAGCAACACCCTTAAAACTACCTAGAATACCTTAGCAACATCCTAGTAGCAACCACCCAGAACACCCTAGTATCTGTCTAACAACACCCTACCAACTACCCAGAATACTTTAGCAACATCCTAGCAACCACCCAGAACACCCTAGTATCTCCCTAGCAACACCCTAGCAACCACACAAAATACCTTAGACAACATCCCAGCAACCACACAGAACACCCTAGTATCTGTATAGCAACACCCTACCAACTACCCAGAATACCTTAACATCATCCTAGTAGCAACCACCCAGAACACCCTAGTATCTGTATAGCAACACCCTACCAACTACCCAGAATACCTTAGCAACATCCTAGCAACCACACAGAACACCCTAGTTTCTGTCTAGCAACACCCTAAAAACTACCTAGAATACCTTAGCAACATCCTAGTAGCAACCACCCAGAACACCCTAGTATCTGTCTAACAACACCCTACCAACTACCCAGAATACTTTAGCAACATCCTAGCAACCACCCAGAACACCCTAGTATCTCCCTAGCAACACCCTAGCAACCACACAAAATACCTTAGACAACATCCCAGCAACCACACAGAACACCCTAGTATCTGTCTAGCAACACCCTACCAACTACCCAGAATACCATAGCAACATCCTAGCAACCACCCAGAACACCCGAGTATCTGCCAAGCAACACCCTAGCAGCCACCAGAATACCTTAGAAACATCTTAGCAACCACCCAGAACACCCTAGTATCTGCCTAGCAACACCCTAGCAACCACCCAGAACACCCTAGTATCTGCCTAGCAACACCCTAGCAACCACCCAGAATACCTTAGCAATTGCATAGCAGCACCCTAGCAAACACCCAGAACACTATACATCAATAAAAAATATCCTCAGATAAAATTCTTATGGATTCATGACCTCACCTGGAGACCCTCAGGGTGATCTGGATGAAGTTCAAGAAGACAGATCTGCTGAACTCAAACTCCAGGCGAAAATTTACCTGGATAAATCAAGTAAAACTTCAAGTTAAGACAACAGAGAAGCCAAACACAAAACACAACAAAAGGACAAACTGTTCTTGTATTCTACAGTCATTTCCGGTTTCTGCATTTCTCATTGTCATCTAATTGGCCGTACCGGCGGTGATTAATGGAATTGTTGCTTTGTACAGGATTTGAACAGAAGGTGCCATGAATTTCCGACCGGCCCCAGAGACACGAGGGGAAAACCGAAGAGTCTGGGGCGACGCCAGCCCAGCGAGAGCACAGGAAACCGCAGGGAAAAACTAAATAACCACAGAACGTACCTGAGGAACAGTCCCACTGAGAGACAGAGACTGATCAAACATGAGAATCAGACCTTTGGTATGTGGAAAATGAGTAGAAAAATGATGGTCTCTCTGTCCCATTCTGACGGCATAAACAAATATGGCATATGAAGAGAATCATGGGAATTTACATGATGAGTTTTCCATTCTGCGGCTTCTGTCGATGTCAGGAGGATTACAGACATGTTTTTAACAACCCCAGGCTTCTGTTTTGTTACAGATTGACTCCAATGTTCTCTCAAATTGGAACATGTGACATTTGTTTTTCCAAGCAAGTGAGCGGTAGCATTGTTTTGATCACTTCTTTATTAACAAAAATGAACCAGAATGAACCAATGCATGTTTTTGAACATTTTCTATTAAGTACCATGTAAATATCTTGCCATATGCAAATGGTATTGAAGTTCCATGGTATATACAGTACATAACAATGCCATCACTAAACCATGCAACTATCATTTGATCAATAATATTCAGATTAGTCAGTGGTTACAGGTTTGAAGTGTCTTACCTGAGCATGTGACCTCATAAACGGCGCGCTGACGTTGCATGTCCGGTAGAGGCTCGTATCATCAGAGTTCGGGCACTCGATTGCAATGTCTGAAGGTCCCTGAAAAACAAACTAATTTTCAATTTCAAACCAATACACTTCCACTGAGAAAAGCCCTCAAATGAAGATCATTCCAAGATATTATCGAGTAAATGACTGAATGGACACATATGGTCAATATATTGACTTTAGAAGTGGGCCAATCAGCAGTAGGGGGCGTGTCCACTCATGATGGGGTAGGAGAGAGAGTGAGCCAATCAGCAGTAGGGGGCGTGTCCACTCATGATGGGGGAGGAGAGAGAGTGAGCCAATCAGCAGTAGGGGGTGTGTCTATTCATGATGGGGGAGGAGAGAGTGAGCCAATCAGCTGTAGGGGGCATGTCTACTCATGATGGAGTAGGAGAGCGAATGAGCCAATCAGCAGTAGGGGGCGTGTCCACTCATGATGGGGTAGGAGAGAGAGTGAGCCAATCAGCAGTAGGGACGTGTACACTCGTAATGGGAAGGAGAGAAAATGAGCAAATCAGCAGTAGGGGGTGTGTCCACTCATGATGGGGGAGGAGAGAAAGTGAGCTAATGAGCAGTAGGGGGCGTGTCTACCCATGATGGGGGAGGAGAGAGAGTGAGCCAATCAGCAGTAGGGGGTGTGTCTATTCATGATGGGGGAGGAGAGAGTGAGCCAATCAGCAGTAGGGGTGTGTCCACTCATGATGGCGGAGGAGAGAAAGTGAGCTAATCAGCAGTAGGGGGCGTGTCTACCCATGATGGGGGAGGAGAGAGAGTGAGCCAATCAGCAGTAGGGGGTGTGTCTATTCATGATGGGGGAGGAGAGAGTGAGCCAATCAGCAGTAGGGAGCGTGTCTACTCATGATGGGGTAGGAGAGAGAGTGAGCCAATCAGCAGTAGGGACGTGTACACTCGTGATGGGGAGGAGAGTGAGCAAATCAGCAGTAGGGGGCGTGTACACTCATGATGGGGGAGAAGAGAAAGTGAGCTAATCAGCAGTAGGGGGCGTGTCTACCCATGATGGGGGAGGAGAGAGAGTGAGCCAATCAGCAGTAGGGGGCGTGTCTATTCATGATGGGGGAGGAGAGAGTGAGCCAATCAGCAGTAGGGGCGTGTTCACTCGTGATGGGGAGGAGAGTGAGCAAATCAGCAGTAGGGGTGTGTCCACTCATGATGGGGGAGGAGAGAAAGTGAGCTAATCAGCAGTAGGGGGCGTGTCTACCCATGATGGGGGAGGAGAGAGAGTGAGCCAATCAGCAGTAGGGGGTGTGTCTATTCATGATGGGGGAGGAGAGAGTGAGCCAATCAGCAGTAGGGGTGTGTCCACTCATGATGGCGGAGGAGAGAAAGTGAGCTAATCAGCAGTAGGGGGCGTGTCTACCCATGATGGGGGAGGAGAGAGAGTGAGCCAATCAGCAGTAGGGGGTGTGTCTATTCATGATGGGGGAGGAGAGAGTGAGCCAATCAGCAGTAGGGAGCGTGTCTACTCATGATGGGGGAGGAGAGAGAGTGAGCCAATCAGCAGTAGGGACGTGTACACTCGTGATGGGGAGGAGAGTGAGCAAATCAGCAGTAGGGGGCGTGTACACTCATGATGGGGGAGAAGAGAAAGTGAGCTAATCAGCAGTAGGGGGCGTGTCTACCCATGATGGGGGAGGAGAGAGAGTGAGCCAATCAGCAGTAGGGGGCGTGTCTATTCATGATGGGGGAGGAGAGAGTGAGCCAATCAGCAGTAGGGGGCGTGTCCACTCATGATGGGGTAAGAGAGAGAGTGAGCCAATCAGCAGTAGGGGCGTGTTCACTCGTGATGGGGAGGAGAGTGAGCAAATCAGCAGTAGGGGGTGTGTCCACTCATGATGGGGGAGGAGAGTTAGCCAATCAGCAGTAGGGGTGTGTACACTCATAATGGGGTATGAGAGAGAGTGAGCCAATCAGCAGTAGGGGCGTGTTCACTCGTGATGGGGAGGAGAGTGAGCAAATCAGCAGTAGGGGGTGTGTCCACTCATGATGGGGGAGGAGAGTTAGCCAATCAGCAGTAGGGGTGTGTACACTCATAATGGGGTATGAGAGAGAGTGAGCCAATCAGCAGCAGGGGGCGTGTACACTCATGATGGGGGAGGAGAGAAAGTGAGCTAATCAGCAGTAGGGGGCGTGTCTACTCATGATGGAGGAGAGAGAGTGAGCCAATCAGCAGAAGGGGGCGTGTCTATTCATGATAGGGGAGGAGAGAGTGTGAGCCAATCAGCAGTAGGGGGCGTGTCTACTCATGATGGAGGAGAGAGAGTGAGCCAATCAGCAGAAGGGGGCGTGTCTATTCATGATAGGGGAGGAGAGAGTGTGAGCCAATCAGCAGTAGGGGGCGTGTCCACTCATGATGGGGGAGGAGAGAGGGAGGAGGGAGATTTGAAGAAAGACTGTAGAAATAGAGATGGCTGAGAGACATTACAAAAGAGAACATTCAGAAATAACATTTTCATAACTTGATGGCAACGTTAACAAAACATTTTTAGAACCTATTTTTGTTTGCTGGGTATGAAGTCATTGAGGAATTTACTGGGTTTTGGAACAGATCCACACACACAGACTCATGGTTTCCCTTCCACTCTTAGCCTCTTTATCAGCAACCCCTTCCATCTCATGTTTGAATTCCTTCTTTAATGCTCTAAACCCTCATAAATACAGGTGAATCCCGGGCTGAGACTCGGATCAGTGTGTTTTTCCTAAAGACGAACCTTCACCACCAGACTGGAGAACTGGAGGTTTGGAGAATGCGTGAGATGCAGGATTGTGCCGTAAGCATTCTCTCCTCGGTTCTCCAAACGTGCCTCCACCAGAACTTTCCTCCGGCTGGCCTCCACCACACGCTCGCTGCTCGTCCTCGCCCTCTGATGGACGCACAGCGGCCACGCGGCACGCTCGCTCCGCCCGCAGAACTGCCTGAAAGAGACAGAGACACAGTCAGGGACTGAGGTGTGTTTCAGTGTGTGAGGAAGAGCAAATGTGTGCCTGAGGTTCAAACCTGCGATCTAATAAGTCAGAGCTGCTCTGCAGGATGAGGTTTGGAACACACTGATCGTCATTATCACAACCATTCCAGAACGGAAGCTAGAGAGAGAGAGATTTTAGAAGAATGCATGACAAAGAAGTTATCAATCTGTCTGTCTGTTTATCTGTCTGTCTCACCTCTGACTGCAGACTGGTAGGCCAGCCGTCGTCCAGCACCGGCCCTTCTTCTGCATTTTGCAGGCCGACGTTGACAGTGAAGATCACGGGTCGTGTGTAGTCTGTCACTTCCTGTGTAAACAATCAGATTCTGTTTCAAAACACATTGCACTCACAAAAATATTTAGGCCTTAATTTATGATGTATGTATTTGAATTGCATATAAACTGTCCATCCATTTGGATTACACAAACTAATAAACTTAATGTGATGCATATTTGTCAGTCATACATAAATGAAACAGGTCAGATTTCTGTATAAGTACTAATACATTGAAAGTGTTTTAATAAATCATCAATAAATCCAATTTGTTTCAATTTCATACATTTTCAGTAACTGAATTTACCTTGTTCCACTTGTTTAACCATTAAAAAAAATGAACAAATTTAAGCTGATTCTAAGTGATTTGAATAAATGCATTTTGAAAATATGATTCAAATAAAATCAAATAGATCAAATAAATTAATAATAAACTATGCCATGAATTGCCAGAAACCATGACTGACAAATATGCATCACATTGAGTTCATTAGTTTTTTATGTTAAAACTGTGAAATTTTATATGCAAATCAAATACTTAAATCTTAAATTTAAGCCTAAATATTTTTTGAGGGTGCAGAAACATTAATATTCATCAATATTCATAAATATTAATACATGCGATCATCAAATATTGACAACCATTACTCTTGTAGAAGCGGTGTGAAATATTTGATGTAAATCAAGCATGACCAGAGTGGATATTTCATGAAAATCAAGAAATTTTTATAGTTCTCTGGAATATTCAATTCTGATTGGTTAATCACAGCATTATGCGCATAAATATTTGTGTATAATGTACTGTAAGCTGGTAAGATTTTTTAATGTTTTTGAAAGAAGTCTCTTCTGCTCACTAAGGCTGAAAATTAAAGTCAAAATCAAATATTATTACAATTTAAAATAGCTGTTTTCTGTATAAATATATATTAAAATGTAATTTATTCCTGTGATCAAAGCTGAATTTTCAGCATCATTACTCCAGTCTTCAGTCACATGATCCTTCAGAAATCATTCTAATATGATGATTTGCTGCTCAAGAAACATTTTTGATCATTATCAATGTTGAAAACAGTTCATATTTTTATGTGAAAGGTTTTGTTTCAGGATTCTTTGATAGTTCAAAAGAACAGCGTTTATTTGAAATAGAAATCTTTTGTAATATTATAAATGTCTTTGCTGCCCCTTTTTAATGTGTCCTTGCTGAATAAACAAATTTTTTTAATCGTGCTAGTGTGTAGTTGCTAGTTTCAGGTCTCTCGTCTCACTCCACACTCTCTTTTGCTACATAAAAATGAAATAATTTCAGCTGAAATGGATAAACGCGTCTGCAACATGATTATATGTACAGAAAGTGTCTCACATGAACGTGGAAATACACTTGCAGGCAGTAGTTTGAGTCCGGCCGCAGGGTGACGTCTCTGGGCTGCGGGTCCTCTGTGCTGTCTAACACGGCTCTGGGAAAATATCTGTTCTCCTCGAAACCAAAGCTGTACCTCAGCGCTGAACAGAAGGATAACATCTCAATGTCAACATCTCTGTTTATGCACTGCAAAAAATGTTCTTCCTCAGTATTTTTGACTTGTCTTTCAGTACAAATATCTAAACATTCTTAAATCAAAACACATTTACTGGAGAAGCAAAATAACTGAAGATATTAAGTCTTGTATACTGAAAATCTGATCAAAATGAAGCGAGTTTATGCTTAAAATAAGACAAAATATCTGCCAGTGGGGTCAAAAATATAAACTTAATATAAATTTAAAACAATATTATTTGTCTGAATCAACTGGCAAATATTTGTTCTTGTTTTAAGCGTAAAGTCACTTCATTTTGATCAGTTTTTCAGAAAACAAGACTTTATATCTTATGTAATTTTGCTTCTCAAGTATCTTAAAGGGGTACTTCACCACTGGCAAAATGGGCTTTCAATAAAAATTGGCTGCTTATACAGTAGAAAGGTAAAAAAAAAAAATTAAATCGGTGCTACCTGAGTAGAGAAAACAGATTAAAAAAGGTTGCCAAATAGGTAGGAAAACTCCAATAACCATAATGCACTGGGCATGTTGCCATCCAAGGCCACTCCCACCAGTCTGCTAATGCTATGGATACACTTTCTAGAGTCAAATACCGCCTTGCTTTAGTAGGAAATACTTTTTAGCAAACTTTTAGTCATATAGTTGTCAACTTTCCGGGTGCAAGAATTCAGAGTAAACGTTTGTTAGTTACTTTCGGTTTTCAGTTAAGAATCCAACGCATTGTAGGCAGTGGCCAAAAGCTGCAAAGAATCGTAAATACGGAGAGAATGCAGTGACGGAAAATCTGAAAAATATAATTTCAAACTGAATGACCACGAACATAGTGTTTAGGCCAAATGGAGGGGAAAAAGCCGAAAGAAACTGCAGTTTCATCAGTTCCGCCAGAAGCAAAACCCTACCGTGTATATAAAAAAGCATTTTGTTTCATTATATAATAACGCTGTTTAAAGAGTAAAAAATATTGCCATTGGATCATGTTTGATAAAGAGCTGAATATGGTCTATGACTCTCAGTTTAAGTGCATGCATGACCCTCTGGACCTGATCTTATAAGTTCCAGATGGGAAATGAAGGGGATGCCTGACACCGTTTTACGATGGTTTCCACGGGCGTCTCTCTCTCTAAATGCCGGGATTAAAGTGTTTTCTCTCTGGCCGGAGGCTTTGTGCATTAGGAAAAACTGTTCTAATATTAAGAAGTGACCTTTCATGGTAACATCTGAAAGAGATTACACACAGGCACAGGACACTGGAAAATACAACAAATGTGCTTTTATCATTCAGGTTCGCTAATGGACATCCAGTTACATACCGACTCTCTTTGGATCAGTCATCGGTGTCTGTGCCGTGACGTTCAGGCAAACGTTGGCCAACATACACGACACCTCTCGGCCTCCTCGGATGCAGTCTTTATTAAAAACATTGATTTTTGAAGGCTCAAAATTAATGCTGATTCCAACACGGACAACACTGCGAGACCTGTTCGAAAACACGTGAAGAGGAGACTTAATGGAGTTCTCTTGTGTATCATCTTTGTTTTTCCTAATGTGAATGGTTCAAACTCACCAAAGCAGAACTGCGGCCCCTAAAGAGCCCACAGACAGATCTATGAGCTTATCTCCATTTACATCCATCATCCCATGCACACTGCGGCCGAAATAACGGAGACCTGGAGAGATGTCACCACCGGCTATTCTCTGAGGTAGAGTGAGAAACATTCATGATTAAGAAATAACCAACAAAGGATGTTTTGCTAATGTTACAATTAATATGAAAACGTTATTTCGGAATGTTCTCTGGTTATGCAAATCATTCTCATTCTGCAAACATTATGGGGATGTTACTTTTGAATGTTCTCTGAACATTCTAAAACAAGTAGTTACATTTACAAAAATTCCAGAAAAAACATTCCATGCACTAACGTTCTGAGAGCATTATTAAAGACCAGATAACTTTGAACAAACGTTCTTTTAACGTTATTGGAAGAATGTTTGTTCATAACCCTTGCCAGAACGTTCTGAGAACATTTCCTGTTAGCTGGGAAGGTGAAAAAAGGTCATACCTGTTATTATATTTAGTATTTTGGCATTTCTGGAATGGCGTTTAATAAAGTAAAATCAGTGACTCGCAGCTAAGTCTTACCTGTTTGTATTTGGGTTGGATGCTTTTTTGTCGGCCATAGAAGAGATAGATAGCTCCTTTGTGATTGTCCTCCAATGGCGCGCCCACTACCAGCTCACTGAAGCCGTCACCATTCAAGTCCGGAAGGGCGGACATAGCCGCACCAAAACGAGAATCATGGGTCTGTTCTGATGGTCCAAGAGTCCCATCTGGTATAAAAGAGCCCTACAGAGAGAGAAAGACAAGAAAATATTCATTAAAATGGTTGTGTTCAGAATGGAACACTAGTATACTAGCGTGAAGTATGCACATGACCTCATAATGCTGTCACCTCACAAGTTTGGTTAATTGGTATTTTTTTGATAAAAAATAATCTGCTGATTTTTCTTCTGGTTCATTCATCAAACTGCTATATATTTAGTTTATTTACCTAGTCTTGCCAATACTTTGTAAATACTGTAGGTACAACATTCATAAATTATATAGCCTTTTTCAAAGCACAAAACACACAATAATTTAACATATAATAATATGTATAATATATAATAATATGTATCATATGAACGAGCAATTATACTGTTCACGAATCGTATATACAAAACATGCATTTTCCCTTGAAAATAGCGACAGTAATTCAGCGTCAGGCATTTTTCAGTAATCGTTCTGACGGATTGAGTTCATTCAGTGAAGGATTCGTTAATTCACTGATTGAAACTCACTGTTCAAACTAATAATTCCTGATTTCCTGAGAGATTTGAACAACTCATTAAAGAAACGACTCATAAGAGTCATTTTTTGTGTGTGTGAAACACACCACTGTACACTGAAATAACCGGCTCGAGAGAGTCATTTGCTGGCGAATCGGACTACGGCCTAAGGAATCGGTTCATATGTTATTTTCTAATGAATCGGATTACAGTTGCGTCGCGCGGCATGTTTGTTTTTACCTGCTGCTCAATAAACGATGTTTTTACCTCATATTCGACGCAGCCTTCAAACTCACCACTCAGGTAACAAAAATATATATAATTTATTTTGCTGTGGCGCTGTAGATTTACCGTGAGGTAGGCCTACATAAACAAGCGGCGTATACTGTAAACGGTGCGTATAGTTTTTCTGAGCACCAGTATTCTTTGAGATAAC
Source organism: Mylopharyngodon piceus (assembly GCA_039654765.1). Lineage (NCBI taxonomy): Eukaryota > Metazoa > Chordata > Actinopteri > Cypriniformes > Xenocyprididae > Mylopharyngodon > Mylopharyngodon piceus. The sequence continues at coordinate 19,397,617 of CM077459.1, read as the reverse complement.
ATTATGGTGTTGTGTAGGATGTTGTCACCTGTGAGTTGATGGAGTAGATGTAAATTCGGCCTTTCTCCCACCCTCTGTAGAAGTACATGGGAGCTCCAACAAGTAAAAGATCCGTCAATCCATCGTCATCCAGATCAATTGGTGCCAACTCACTTCCATAATACGACCCGATCTACAATTCACCAAAAACACACTCTGTCAGCATTTGATATCCACATACATTAGGCCATGTATATAATTGTTCTGGGTGGTTGCTACTAGGGTGGTCTATGACAACGGTTTTCAACGTTTTTGCTTGGCATAACTGGAAAAATGTTTATTCATTATAAAAATGGCCAAATAATAAGAAATATCTTAATTTTTAGTTGTTTTAACTTATTTTAATGCTTATTTTGTCTTATTTTAAATAATTTTAAGTCAACTTGAGGCCCCCTTGTTGAGAACTGGGATTTTTTTTTTTTTTTAACCCTTTTTATCATTCACCTGGTGAGAATCATAAATTTGATCACTTAGTCATAAGATTTATGATCTGAGGAACCACAAAATGATGTGGTGAGATGGGAGAAGCGATGCATTTAGAAACTTCAAATCATTTGAAAACTGAATTAATTGCGTGTCAAAATGATTCACAGTTTCGATTTCAAAGTATTGCTGTATTTTTTGTAGAAAACGTACTTTGTCGACTTGCTCCAATCAAAGTGATTTGAATGCGCCTTACATTGTAATGATGCTTGAATATTTTTTTTTTTTTTTAGTAACATTTCATTTTACTTAAAGTTGAAATTTCACACTAACCAAAGAACTATTTAAGTGTATTTCAACAGCCACACAATGTGATATTTTACTTTTGCTTCAGTGATGGAACACACATTGTATGGCAGATTCTTCATTTACCACGCTGTTTTGAATTCTCATTTCAACCCTGAAAGTTCCTGTCGGCTTTACAAATGCCAGAAAACAGGAGACACACTTTATCACATTCCCGTCTAAGTGCTTCCCTAAGGGCTCACACTCACACACACGGTCTGGTGCATAACAGGTTGACAGCTAAATGAATGTTGTGGTCGGCGACCGGCAGCGTTTGAAATGGTAAGCGTTTATTGTGTACATTCACTGCAGGCCATGCGTACACAAACACACACACACACATGTGCAGATGAGATTCACATGGGCCGCAGAGACGCCTGCCCATCTGGAGCGGGTGACTGAGTCTAGACCTTCACACGCCGTCTCCTGTCCACACACATGGTCTGCATTAATCTACTGATGTGCCTCTCCAATCAAACGCCACCGTTTCAGAGAGAAGAAGGTATGATGGAAAAATGCAGACAGATGGATTAAGGAAGGAGTTAGGAGAAACGTTCATCATTTAGGCCAAGCACACACTACTTTTGCATGCACTGTTTAATGCAAATTAGTCCTATTATAGATTATTGACAAAACAGCACTATTTCCCTGGTGCAATTAACGTTACACTATTACCATCTGTGGAAAGCAGGTCGTAAATGGAATTTTGTTGAAAAGAGGCGATTGTGTATGTTTTGTTCTGATAGGTGGCAGTAGTTTATCAAATGATGGAGAAGAACATTATAAATGGGCTATTTTTGCTCTGACTCTTGCACTCTCTCACTCTTTTGCAATTTCATTGGTTGTTTTGTACAATTCCAATATTGAATATATAACAATTTAGTTTACAGCACAGCATGTAAAAAAGCAAAACACATGATGCACATTCTTTATTCATGATTTTGTAGAAGTAGAGTTAAAAATCTTGCTGTATTTTTTGTAGAAAAGGTGTATCGCTATCTTGCTCCAGCCAAAGTGATTTGAACGCACCTGACGTTGTAATTACGACTTCCCAACAATCCGTAAATACGAACCTTCCAAGAGCACTTTAATGAACCTTATAATACTATATAGTTGCTCATTGTTGCCGTTTCATTAGTCAGGACAGTATGCACACTTGATGGCTGCTCAGCCAGATTTAAAACCAGTCTGAACAGGCAGGTGGCTACCCAGGTGAAAAAAAAGTACACTTCTATAATGTACTTAAAGTGCTCTATTTTCGCGCACTAATTTTGTACTTAATATACTAAAAATTCTTATTTAGTACTTCTTAAGATAATCTTAAGAACATCTAAGTGTACTCAACTGTGCTATTTTGAGACACCATGAAATATGAACTAAAATGTGCTTTTAATATACTATCTCTGTATTTAAAAAAATATTTAGTTACCACTTGTAGTACACTATGGGTTCAAATGTACTATAAGTGGTATCTAAATACATTTTTTAAATACAGAGATAGTATATTAAAAGCACATTTTAGTTCAAATTTCGTAGTGTCTCAAAATAGCACAGTTGAGTACACTTAGATGTTCTTAAGAAGTACTAAAGAAGAATTTTTAGTATATTAAGTACAAAATTAGTGCACGAAAATAGAGCACTTTAAGTACATTATAGAAATGTACTTTTTTTTTTCACCTGGGTATGATCTGGTATCTGCATGAAGTACCAAAATGTATTGTGATACTACTGTGCATTACTCAAAAATAAGGATATTTTTGGCAGTAATTTAGATTTTTACTTCCCCCACCAACATTTTCACTGGGCCCAACCATAAGGTTTTTAATTTGTAGTAAGCCTTATTGTCGAGCCCTGCCATGGTTGGTGGTACCATGGTATTCTTGGAAGTACTTTAGAGTAGTGTTGTCAAAAGTACTGACTTCGGTACCAAGTCGGTACTGAAATTTTAAAAATGTGACTATGTCTGTGATTGGCTACAATGATCAACACTTCAAAAACATGTTGTAAATAGACATCTTTGACACTCTTCACCAAGCGCTTACACAGATACACACAGGAGCATTTGAAAGCAGGCATCTATCAGCGGATATATTAAGGATCTGCTGATAGATGCCTTCTTTCAAATGCTCCTGTTTCCGAGTGTCAAAGATGTCTATTTACGACATGTTTTTGAAGCGTTGATCATTGTAGCCAATCACAGACATACCTGTGAGCGCGTGAACACAATGGGCAATCAGAGGTGTTTAAGAATCCGCTCAACAGCACTCAAAATTCTAGGGGGAAATGCTGGTACCATCACATTTTTAAAATTTCAGTACCGACTTGGTACCAAAGTCTGTACTTCTGACAACACTACTTTGGAGTACCATGTAAACACCTTCCACAGTACTTCTTTAAAACATGAAAGTGTGGTGATCTTCAGTCTTGTAGTATGTACTTTGCTTTACCTGCTGTCCGTAGAGAGAATGCAGTATGGTGAGGTTGCCACTGTTAGTCAGGGTGAAGATGACGACCTTCCCTGTGTGGTTGAATCGAGGGGCTCCAGCAACGTACAGCTGACCATACTGATCTGAGACCACTGAGGACACCATGTACCCTAGAAACAATTGTCAAATTTTATACATAAATACAAGCTATCTGTCAATTGACTTTTTTGTGGAAAAATGCACAATGCAGATGAACATTAATAATATTTTAGAGACAAAAGACAGCACGTACAGTGCATCTGGGAAGTATTCACAGCGCTTCACTTTTTCCACTTTTTCTGTTACAGCCTTATTCCAAAATTGATTGAATTTATTATTTTCCTCAAAATTCTACAAACAATACCCCATAATGACAATGTGAAAGAAGTTTGTTTGAAATCTTTGCAAATTTATTAAAAATAAAAAACGAAAAAAATCACATGTACATAAGTATTCACAGCCTTTGCCATGACACTCAAAATTGAGCTCAGGTGCATCCTGTTTCCACTGATCATCCTTGAGATGTTTCTACAACTTGATTGGAGTCCACCGGTGGTAAATTCAGTTGATTGGACATGATTTGGAAAGGCACACACCTGTCTAAATAAGGTCCCACAAGTTAACAGTGCATGTCAGAGTACAAACCAAGCCATGAAGTCCAAGGAATTGTCTGTAGACCTCCGAGACAGGATTGTATCGAGGCACAGATCTGGGGAAGGGTACAGAAAAATGTCTGCAGCATTGAAGGTCCCAATGAACACAGTGGCCTCAATTATCCATAAATGGAAGAAGTTTGGAACCACCAGGACTCTTCCTAGAGCGGGCCGCCCGGCCAAACTGAGCGATCGGGGGAGAAGGGCCTTAGTCAGGGAGGTGACTAAGAACCCAATGGTCACTCTGACAGAACTCCAGCGTTTCTCTGTGGAGAGAGGAGAACCTTCCAGAAGAACAACCATCTCTGCAGCACTCCACTAATCAGGCCTGTATGATAGAGTGGCCAGACGGAAGCCACTCCTCAGTGAAAGGCACTTGACAGCCAGCCTGGAGTTTGCCAAAAGGCACCTGAAGGACTCTCAGACCATGAGAAGCAAAATTCTCTGGTCTGATGAAACAAAGATTGAACTCTTTGGCCTGAATAGCAAGCGTCATGTCTGGAGGAAACCAGGCACCGCTCATCACCTGGCCAATACTATCCCTACAGTGAAGCATGGTGGTGGCAGCTTCAAGCTGTGGGGATGTCTTTCAGCAGCAGGAACTGGGAGACTAGTCAGGATCGAGAGAAAGATGAATGCAGCAATGTACAGAGACATCCTTGATGAAAACCTGCTCCAGAGCGCTCTGGACCTCAGACTGGGGCGAAGGTTCATCTTCCAACAGGACAGCGACCCTAAGCACACAGTCAAGATAACAAAGGAGTGGCTACGGGACAACTCTGTGAATGTCCTTGAGTGGCCCAGCCAGAGCCCAGACTTGAACCCGATTGAACATCTCTGGAGAGATCTGAAAATGGCTGTGCACCAACGCTCCCCATCCAACCTGATGGACCTTGAGAGGTCCTGCAAAGAAGAATGGGAGAAACTGCCCAAAAGTAGGTGTGCCAAGCTTGTAGCATCATATTCAAAAAGACTTGAGGCTGTAATTGGTGCCAAAGGTGCTTCAACAAAGTATTGAGCAAAGGTTGTGAATACTTGCGTACATGTGATATTTTCATATTTTTTTTTTTTTAAGTTTGCAAAGATTTCAAACAAATTTTATCATTATGAGCTATTGTTTGTAGAATTGTGAGGAAAATAATGAATTGAATCCATTTTGGAATAAGGCTGTAACATAACAAAGTGTGGAAAAAGTGAAGCGCTGTGAATACTTTGCGGATGCTCTGTATTTCCATGCTGGTTTGGTGCTGATGTCGTTTGCTGGTTAAGTTAATTAAGTAGTTAACCTTATGTATTAAAATTAGTCCATACTACACAAGGAAGACCTGATAACTTTGAAGAACAGACTGAACAGTCTTATATTCCTTTTCGTAGCACTCAAATCTCTTGCACTCCCATCTATTTAAATTTAGCAGGTCATCTTGATTTGATGGGTTTTAATATGTGTTTGCACAAATAATACTGGTAGAGAACAGAGTGAACATTCTTGACCAATTCTTTTATGTTCCACAGAAGAAAGAAAGTCATAAGGGTTTTTGAACGACTCAATGTTTTTTTTTTTGTTTTTTGTTTTTTTTTACATATTGATTTTTGTCCGTCATGGAATCAGATCCTCGATATGTACTAACTAAAAACGGTTAATTTTTCTTACCCAGATATGCTCCATGGTTCTTTAGTTCCTCTGGAAACTCTTTCATGTAAGAGGACTTTGGTGGGATGACTTTACCGTGACGGGTCTCCTTCAGAACAGCTCCATTCCAGTCATATGCGCCAACGGCACCAACCAGAATTCCGTCCTTTAAGAGAATGGTTTGCATTTTCGTTTGTTCACATACAAAAATGAGTTTTACCATACAGCATGGTAGTTGTTTGAAAGGGAAATACACAATCACAAGCGGTAAAGAACAAAACACACACCCACAGTCTTGCATCAGGACTGGGTTCGTGTACCTGCAGGGAGGATTCAATGAGTATTATGGGATCATGACAAACGGCCTGGCAGGGACTTTGGCGGTATAAGGAATGCAAATGGAGAGTTTGCCAAACCTCTCCCGCACCGATCTGAGAGCTCCTGCCAAAAACTGCACTGTATTAACATCTGGGACTGTAGCATTCAAACCCATAATGAACCCATTTCTGACCGATACCACCACTGCACTCAAATATGCTTGGTCATAGTTCTATTCCAGTTCTGTTTCAAAGTAAGACTGAATATCCAGTACTAACTAACTAAATGAGTGATGCTAACCCATTCACAACTCAATGCTACAATACTAGAAAGTTGTAGGTGGTTTCTAGGGCATTGCAATGCAGTTGCTAAAGTGTTTGCAGTATTATTTTAGTATTATTTATATTCTATAACCGTATTCGTTCATATTTTGAATTAGCTTTCATTATAGTCTTTAAGTAGTTTAAAAAAAATGGGTTCCACAGTGGCTTAGCAAACACCACTAATAATACAACACAAACCTTCTCCAAGAGGAAGACTTGGTCAATATGAAGTTTAATGCACAGGAAGATATTTTAAGTACAAACAGTGGTCATATCAGCGATCAGGACCACCCTTTGTGATTAACCGGACATAAAAGTCTCCGGCTTGATGATATCCTGAATGCATGCGAGTGAGCGCAGCAGTCATCTGTGAGTCTGACTAGAGGTCTAAAACTCGCTGTGTTCACTGCCAAAGTTTTCCTCATGCAATGTCGACGTGGACACTTTGACAGCGTTCCATGGCACATTTGCACAATAAACTCTCTCCAATACACTCTGTGGGTTGTTCCATTCGCTTTTATTAGTGGTGCTTGCAAAGGCAAACCCCTGAACAAAACCCTAATCCTGAGTATTAAACTTCAGCTCGTAACTCGTCCCGCACACTTTGTGCAAAAGAAATGAATGATGCCTCAAATTGTGTGGGTTGATGAAGAATACACTAGCAACCACCTAGCAATGCCCTAGCAACCAGGTATAATGTTGTGATTGCACCAAATCAGAAATAACGTAATTATGAGTTTCTGACAAGTAAAAAAACTATACATGTCTAAACAAAATGGCAGTGGTTTCAATAGTTAAAGGTAGTTCAATAACATTTTACCATTTAATATGTTATGTTATTGTGTCTCTGCAATTATAGAGCTCTTTCTTTGTCCTTCAGTACTTTGCAGGAGCATAAAGAGGATAATTAATGTTCTGTCATGACAACTCTCAGAATAGATCTGCTACGCTGCTGTTGCTGTTGGTTATTGCTGTGGCTGTTGGTTGCTGCTGCTGCTGTTATCGCTGCTGCTGCTGCTGCTATCGCTGCTGCTGTTGTTATTGCTGCTATTGCTGGTTATTGCTGCAGCTGTTGGTTATTGCTGCTGTTGTTGTTGTTTTTGTTGCTGCTTTTGCTGCTGCTGCTGCAGAGCAAGTACGGGACTTGCTACTGCCAATACATGACATGCTGCTGTAAGCAAGTAAGACATGCTGCTGCTGTACAATATAACATACATGAATTACATGAATAGCAGATCTATACAGGTGGAGCTGGGGAAGGTGGAGGGTTTCTGAAAGCATGCTGCAACTGCTACAGCAAATGCTGACCAGTGACCAAGAATTTAAAGGTTGTGCCGCAGTTGTTGTTATTGCTGTTGTTATTGCTGCCGTTATTGCTGCTGCTGCTGTTGTTGTTGTTGTTGTTGTTGTTATTGCTGCTGCTGCTGTTGTTGTTATTGTTGCTGCTGCTGTTGTTGTTGTTGTTGTTGTTGTTGTTGTTGTTGTTGCTGCTGCTGTTGCTGCAGAGCAAGTACAGGACTTGCTACTCCCAATACATAACATGCCGCTGTGAGCAAGCAAGACATGCTACTGCTGTACAATATAGCATACATGAATTACCCATAGCAGATCTATACAGGTGGAGCTGGGGAGCTGCAACTGCCACAGCAAATGCTGACCAGTGACCAAGAATTTAAAGATTGAACAGCGAGCTCATTGGCTACCAATACAGCAGGAACCAATCAGCTTTGCCCTATAGATAATTATATGGTTGCAAGCAGGTTGAGATAAGGACCTATCAGCCTATGCCAGCTAGAGTTTCATGACAGAACTTTGTATTAGTGATCAAGTATTTTATTGTCATTATCTATTTAAGCATTTTGAGCATCACCACAGAAACTAATCATAAGCTTGGAGTAGATTAAAGGTAAAGGTTGCTTAACCTTTAAATTTAAATATTTAAATGTATCATAATTAATTAAAATGTATTTTTTTGATGGAATTTGGTTGAAATGGTACATATATGAGACATAGGCTATATAAGAAGGATCTTGGAAGGCAGAAGATCCTTCTTTTATCCAAAATCTAAAGCACCAACATCCTTGCGGACAATCCCACAATGCATTGTAGGCTTAGAGATGCAGACGATGTGAGGTAAAAGTTCATTATAAATTCACTCAATATTTGTGTGTTCTTTGTATTTTTATGCTTGTTGGAGTATCATGTTGTTTGCTAATGACAAACTCTTGGAATCAATTGCAATTGCTATTCAAACAAGTTGCCTATTGAGTAAATCAGATTCTATTTGATTTTCACATCTTATTTCACCAACATAGGCAGAAGACAGCAGTATAACTAGGTTTTGCAACAGAGTTTTGAGGCCTGGCACCTCTTTAGCTCTTTACAAAACAAAAGCAGTTGAATCTAGCATGCCATGTCTGTGTCAGCGGCCCAAGCTAATAAACTGACTTCCAAACGTTTTATTTCCATCTGATTAGGTTTTATTTACTGCAGTCTTGATGGACACTGAACTCTTTTTCTTATAAAACGAAATAAAGTCATCCCTTTAAAAACATTTACAGCCACAAGCAAATAAGGCAAAAGCCTTCCTTTACAAATAGAGTCACATGCACAAGCGTGCACATAAAACACAAGGGCACGTGTGTGAGAGTGTGTGAGGATTCCTCGCTCAAGCAGCCTAATTCAACAAAACCATATGTGTTCTCTGGACCTCATTCCCTTAGAGAAGGCAAGAATGAAAAAAAAACTTTCCGAGACGTTATCTCCCGTCTCGAATTGCCACTGTCAAAAGCAGCTTCTGGGATCCAACAGAGAAAGTTATGAAAAAAATGTTATTTTTCTCCGGGTAAGTTGTCCTTCATCTAACACGAAAAGAGCCCCCGACCTTCAAACCCCTCTCCTCCATGAAAAATTGTCCTTCTCTCAGAAGACGGTCTGTTTTCATGCCGCTCACAGCATGTGGAACAGCTTCAAACGTAAACAAGCCTTATTTTAATTGAAAGAGTGGCGTTTCATGCTTCTGTCGGGCCCTAAAAGGACGTACCTCAGGTTTGTTTTCCCATGGGCACAGAGCGGTAAACGAATCATTCTTTCAATGACTCTTTATTTTGACTGATGCTGTAGTTTCTGCTCCAGGCTAATGCAAGAGATTCAAACTCAATCACAGAGTGCAAAGAGCAAAATAACAGCATTTCATGCACCTCACTGAGTACTTAATATAATTCTCTGCACATTAGCGCTGTTGTCAATATTTATATTTCTTCTGGATGGAATGGATGGAGAAACACTCACCTCCACGATATGTGAGGAGAATCCAGCTTGAGACATCTGCAAACCAAAGGCTGTACCGTTCTGGTTGGTACCTGCAGAAAAGTCAATTTTTGAGTGTATTGCTGTGCAAAATTCACTGTGATGATGCTAATGGTTTGTGTATGGTTGGCAGGCTGTTGCTATAGTTTGTATGTTGCTGTGCAGTTGATAGGGTTTTCTGAGTGGTTTTAAATGTGGTTTCTACAGTGTTATGAGTGGATTTTAGCATGTTACTATGCGTTCTGTTTGTTTTCTGTGGCATTCTGGTCTCTAGATATGGCTTAAGCATGGGATTATGCTTATGTTAAACATTTATTCACCAATTTCACAAAGTTCATACCCTCCAAGCTGAAGATCTTCTCTCCTAGAGCATCAACGATATCCTTCAGGGCCGACTCATCAGTGACGCTGAAGAAGTGCTCCTCAGGATCAGTGGCTATGAACTTGATTTCCCTCAAAAAAGCTTCAGGATTGATCCCTCGCCGATTATAGTAGCCAAGAACCTGGAACGGCATTGGAATATCTGAGCTATGTTCACCTGTTCGACCTGTGCACCTGTTTGAAAACAACTCAAGAGTTTGAGTTACATGACTGACGGACCAAAGTAAACCTGAAGAACGCATCTGGAGGATTTTACTGAAAAGAAGCAGTAACTCACCGCGATACCATACAAGGTGATATTATCCTTCTCGCTTTCTTCCACGGCTTTCTTTAGGTCTGGGCTGTCATGCGATTCTCCATCAGTGATGACAATCATGACTTTCTTAGCATCTGGACGACCTCCGTGTTTGAATGCTTGAGTTCTGTTATAAATGCATATACACTGTGTAAATGAGTGAATCACACTCAAAAAATAAATCTTTGGCTGACTTTGATTAAAATACCACAATATCAACCCCCCCACCCCCCTCAAAAAAAAGCCCATATAAAACTATTTTAAATTCCAACATAATAGAACATTAACAAGTCTCCCCATTTTCTCATCTTGCTAAAAATGCAATAAAATACCACTTTATTTCAACAATTACTCTCCCTGTCCAGCCCCATGAAAAGCATGATGCGAAATGGAAATCCTGTTTTCTATATTTGATTGAGCTATTTGATTGAAATATGTTTACCTATCCTGTTTGAACGAAAAAACTTGATACAATGACGTTAAATCAAAATTAATTGTTTAAATAAGTAAATAACATCTATATGGGTTCTCACACTGGGGTAACCTATTCATAGTTCCTATAACTATTGGTGGAAGTATCTGCTTTTTGGCAAGTTCGCACCACAGGAAATGGGAACGAATTTAGTACTAGGAATGCCTTTTGGGGGGAGAAAATTAGCTCCTAACCCAGCACAATAAGAACTACCAGTGACGCTCAGCTAGCAACACTGGGCATCAACTACATGGAAAACGCTATAATACTTTTCCGTATACAGTTTACTTTCTTTGTTTAAAAGTTCTATCTAATAATGTATAAGAGAGGACTGTTAAACAGATCGTAAACTTATGAAGACGGAGAATGGTAGCGCTGTGTGCTCAGGCTCTGGCTAAGCCGTTCTTGGCGCTGTCAAAATAAGAGTCCTGCACAACAACCAGAGCGGCAGGACGTGACGGCTTACATCACTTCAAAGTTCCAACTGGCGGTGCGAATGCAACCAGGAAAATGGTCCTAAGGGAACATTTAGTTCTCGGGGACTGCCCTGGTGGCTAGTTCCTATAACTACCCGGTTTAAAAAGCCCCTAATAAATAATTTTTTTTAGTGCACTTTGTTTCACAGTTTTTACTAGTTGAGCTTTGATTATAATTAAATTAATTGGTACAAAGGGATTTAATTTATAAATAAATTTGCCAGTTAACAATCATGTTAGCTGATCCAAAATGACGCTCTGCTTTATTGTGATTTATGCAGTTGCTAATCACCTTGAGTCGTTTGTTTTGCCTTATTTCAATTGTAAATGACAATGCACAGAAGTTTATGAATTGCAGACAGACAAACACAAACGTGTGTACCGAGCCGCATTAATCCCGAGAGCCGTGCGTGTCTCCTCTCCACCTCGCTGGTCGATATTCTTAGCTGCCGCTACAACCTCCTCAACCGTACGGAAATCATCCAGCCGAAACTCGTTCACTACTCGTTCACCGTACTGCACCACACCTACCTGGACAACAGGACACAACACCAGGTGAGATGGCATAATTTACATTATACTTGCTTTTACATGTCATCAAATTCTGTTGTTCAACTTAAGGCTGGAATACACTACATGATTTTGGCCCAGATTCTGTGCTAGTCTGCAGATTTGAGTTGACAGATTTCACGGAAAATTGCGTAGTGTATGATGGGCACAGACTATGACGATTTTTTTTTTAGTTTCAAAATATGATTCCATTCAGTCGTCGGAGATCAGACATGTTTGAGTTTTTTGAGCCGATTTTAGAATACATAGGCTGTATCAGAAATCGAATACTTCCCCACTATATAGTATGTGAAAAACAGTATGCCAAAAGAGTAGTATGTCCGAATACTGTGGCTTTGTCCCAAATCGCATACTCTTGAGTAGGTACTTCTTTTGAATAAGTAATTACTTCACGACCACTAAAAAAGTACTTCACTGCCATTCACAAATCCTCTCCCGGTGCCTCATGGGATAGTAAAGTGTCCTTCGAATGCACACTTCAGAATCTCGCCGGAAGTAGTAGGTCATAGTAGGTCATATTTTTGCCTACTCTTTTATGAGTACTGTGAATTCGGACATACTTCTTTTGTCACATACTGTTTTTCGCCTGCTATATAGTAGGGAAATATGCGATTTCAGATGCAGCCATATTGTTTACGTTTGTCATGTGTCTCCTAGCAACAAGGTCCACATTTTTGCATCTGTTTGTTGCGTTCAGAATGACATGAAAGGTAGTGTGGGATCCTAAGTCGGATCCTAAGTGTATGATGCCTAGTGTTTTAAAATTTGTTCAGATTTGAAAAGTCTTGTAATGTTGTCCAGCCTTTAAAAATGAATGCATTAAACAGAAATTTAGCTTTAAAATATTAAAAATATATCTAGATATTTCCATAATGCATCATAATTACCATTTAATAAAATTATGTATATTTTCTTGAATTATCAGATTTGTCTGCACAAGTTTGGATGAAGTTCCTGAGCCTCACGAGTACAGTGGTAAGTGCTGTTTTTGTACAACCCAAAGCAAATTCAAAACAGACGCATAATTCAGACGCACCTGGATCTGTCCTGGACCGACGTAAAACTTCTGTAGCACATTTATCAGGAAATCTTGAACCTCATACCAGGGGTAGATGGAGTTGGATCCATCTAACACAATCACTATGTCCATGTAGGTCTCGCATCCTGTGGAGAAACTGATGCTGTCAGAATGCATGTGATGAAAGCAGATTCCATTTGCAAATCTAAGAAGCTTCATCAATAAAGAGTTTGACATTACTTTGAAAGGCTGGAGCGATGCTGTGGGTGAAGTTGAAGCTGCTATTGACTCTTGAACAGATGCCCGTGCTGTAGTAGGAACTTCCACACTCGTATGACCACAGCGGCCCACATGCCTAAAACACAGTCAGCATGAAAGTGTTCACAACCCATTTGTGCTTTCAGCAGTTTGTGAAATTTCTTTAGAATAACGTGCACTGATGAATAGTTCTCTGATCATTGAGAAAGTAAATAGAGTTAATGCATTAAAAGATAGCATTAAAGTGAGCATAATTATTACCACAAAGCTGTTATCCTTGGGGTTAGAGGTGAGACTCATTCCCAACCTCATTTTCTCTTTGCGTTCAGACACATTGTTTAGGGATATCTTTCCTTGAAAGTCCAGGGGAAAAATATTACAAAATGTTGGTACAGTACATCTTAATATTGAGGTGTCAAATGGGTGATATGATACCTAGATGCAGTCGTGTGCAGTTTGTGGCAGGTTTCCTGTCTAGTGGACATCTGTAGACATCACCTGTCTGATGTTCGCCGCTCCTCTCAAAGGGAGCTCCTACTAGGAGCCTGAAATACAAGAATTTACTTTCTTAAATACTTGTATAACATGCTTTATTTGATCATGTTTAATTGTTTGATGTATTCTGTAATTATGTATATCTGTAAAAACTTGGCACCCAAGTCTTTTGACTTGGGCCAGTAAGAAACCACTCCAAATATACCTGGAAACGCCATAGGAAACACCAAAAATACAATAGCAACTTTAGCAATGCTCTAGCAACATAGCAACACCCTAGCATCATGGAGGTAAGTTTTGCACAGGAAAGCAGCACTCAAGATTATCTCCAGGAAAAGTAACAGTAGCAGATCAGTCCAAACAGCCATTTTATGAGAAACGCAAATAGGATCACAAGTTCAACATTCCAGCAGTGTTCCAGTCAAAGTCATTCACTCCCTGATAGGAAGAAAATGCTACATGAGCCCAGCAGTAGGGAATCGCTAAGCAGATTTTTCCAGCTTCTGAGGTAGGTTTGAGACCGAGCCAATACCAGAAACCAACAGCAAAACTCAGTAATTCTGTTCACGTTGAGATCAAGACGTTTAGAACAACGATGACAAACCGCATCCCAGAGTTTGGCCTGTGAACTCCATCCATGTCAATGTTTACATTCCTCTACTGCCACTGTGACCTGCAGTGCGGCCGTGTGTTTTTGGATCACAAAAACGCTGCTGTCAATCAATCCGCAGTCTTGTCATATTGTAAATATGAAACCCCCCCAACATAAACCATTCTGAGTTGGTTTGTTGGTTATAACTGGCCACCTTTCATTAATCAGGATGGTCTAGTTTGATTTTATAGAGGTTTCTGGCAGTTAAGACCAGCTGAAAACCAACTTCACTAGGTTCAGAAACCACCTAAACCTATTAATACCAGCAAACTAAGAGAGGTTTAAACTAGTCTTTTCAGACGGGAAATTATTTTGCTGTATTACCATGGTGAATAAATATGGTAATCTTTCAGTATTATGCTATAAAGTACCATAGTAGGGGTTGTTTTTGCTTTAAGGCACATGATGGATTGCATTTGTTTTCGGGATGTGCAACACTCTCAGTTCCCATAATGCACCGCACTCTGAACATCAGTCATTATTGGAATGTACTGTTACTCTTTGGCACCTGTAGTGAAGGTTTAGTCTATCCTGAAGCAAAGTTATTTGAAGAACGTCTGTTTAAACCCAGTCTTTTTTCCAGGCCGTCCGATGCTAGAACAACATGCCAGGGTTTTCACAATAAATTGGAGCTCAACATCTGAAAAGATGATGGTTCATCTTACCCTAAACAACGTATGAGTATTCAAGCATAAATAGATTTGTCATTATATATTTTGTCATTGCATTTCAAACTAATTGCTCTGTGAATCCATACAGTTTGAATGAGCTATATGTATTCTATTTGGAAATGCAATGTCTGTCTAGGTTGGCAGTTTGTTTGGGTTTTCCATTCAACAGTGCCATGACAGAGTGATATTTCATCCTATAATGATGTTTTCTGTTAGCAGCAAGCTGTATGATTGCAATATGATGAAGAAATAGTGCAAAGGCTTCTATTCACTCTGATTAGCTTTCATAGCACTGAATTAACATTCAATTTACGTTTGCACAAAATAAACTGTCATTTCAAGATATATCAAGCATACATACAGTATATAAAACCTAGTGGTTAAACATTGGGACTGGTAACTAGAAAGCTCTAGGTTCAACCCCAATCAAGGTTGATTGATAAACTACAACTTTACAACAATTTACTAAACAGTTGTGATTGAAACTTGGTATATACTGTACAATGTTTACTTAAAGTAAGTCGTTCTCTTTTTTTCCAGCACAAACACGTGTCCTTCCTATGCAAATGAGGCTTATTATAGAATGCAAAAGTTTGCCCTGTTTGCATTTAGATTTATGCATTTTATCCAATGCAACTTGCATTGCATTTCAAGTTCACGCATTTACTGAAAGATATTTGTACTGGAAAACAAGACAAAAAAACTGAGGAAGAACATCATTTTTTTACAGCGCTATAGTGGTAATGCTTCTTTTGAACTCTATGCTTATTTGATATTATTGCCAAAAATTGTATTATGTTAACATTAGCAACATTAAATTTACATTGTGAAATTCCTGTCAACAGTTAGAATAATCTTTTATTTTTCATGAAATATTATGAAGACAAATGTGCACTGATAAATCATTCACAATAAAACCAGGAGCATTTATTAAAAGTTGATATTTTATGTTGAATTATAAAAAAAAAAAAAAAAAATGTGTAAACAACAGGATGCACTCAAACTTTGACTAGAACTGCATTGCATAGTTCTGCAAAAAATTTTTTAGATGCATGAAATATTTTATATCCATAAGTGCATAAAGCAAAATAGTCCCTTGACTTAATTTAAGTGACATTCTACAAAAATAAAAAAAACAACAACATTCCTCTTGGTTCCTGCACAGTAAATCACATTCCAGAAGGAAAAGCGCGCCACACGGTTTGTCTTGATGCACAGGAGGGGGTTTGGGAATTACAAGCCACAAAACACATACTTTCCAGAGCTCACGAGCGGCGCACGAGCGCTCGTAGACGGGTCGAGACAAGTGCAAATACTTTCCACTTATTTACCTGTGCACATCAAAGGCCCCCAGATTTCTCAATGCTGGGGACCACGAGTTATTCATCAGTGATGACAAACCTCAGGATTAAAAAACAGGAAGCTGACGTCCGGATTTGGAGGTTTTAGTGCAGTGGGAGTTTGGTTTATGGTGTGTATTGTTTTGTGTCTGGGCTTTTATGAGTCTAAAACAATACCCTGTGTTTTAAAGGCTGTAAACTGTGACCGTGTAATGGTTTAGGACTAATTGATTAGCTTTAACACAGTCGGCTGGGTTACAGTAAATGCCATTATTTGCTCATGACGCAAGTAGCATTCTGCAAGGATCAGCAGGCTGCAATTTTGCATGCACCTTGTTTTAAAATTTATGCTTAACATCATGGTCTACCTAAACCTGCTGTATTTTTTGTATATTAAACAATTTCTCACATAGTTCACAATGTTCAGACTCACTATTAGTCATTCTTAGTTTGACTTCCTGGTAGCATCCGAAATCGCATACTCTCTTGAGTAGGTACTTATTTTGAATAGGTAATTGTATAGTTTGAGTAGTAATTACATCATGACAGCTAAAAAAGCATGTTCTATATAGTATGAATGTAATCCGGAAGTACTACATTCACCATGTTATCATTATCATGTGACCTACCAGCGTCAGTTGCATCACTTCACTGCCATTCACAAATCCTCTCCCGTGTCAATCGTATGCACACTTCAGAATCTTGCCAGAAGTAGTAGGTCATCCAGGTATGACAGTGTTGGGGGTAAAGCATTACAAGTAACTTGAGTTATGTAATCAGATTACTTTTTTTCAAGTAACTAGTAAAGTAACACATTGCTTTTAAATATACAACAAAATATCTGAGTTAAGTCAGGTGCCCACTGTGCGATTTTAGCCACGATTTGGTTGTCTTGAGACAAATTTTGAGAATCCTAAAAGATTCCTATAATCCTAGGCTAAAATCTGTAGTCTTTGATCGCTAGTTTGACGTTCACAGACAGCCGATTAATGACCGTTGCGATCAAATTTGACCTCCGACGAAATTCTGGCAGTGTCAGAAGACTTAGCACACAGTCCTGCAGTGTGACTTTTCCTACTACGAATGTCAAATTGTCTTCGTTTTTCAAGACGAGCCGTGAACAAAATTAACACTAGAGATGTCTTTGTTAGCCACCATTTCAGTCCCGCGTGTAATGCAACTCACTGTCACCGAACATGTATGGGTTGATGATGTAAAACTCCGCACAAGTTGTCATGCGCACATCCGTTTTTAACGCGTCTTGACTGTCATACAGTCTGACATATAGGACAGCTGAGATCCCACAGTGTGACATGAGGATCATGAACGTACAGTCTGACAAGCAACGATCGTAAAGGACTATTATAAATCGCACAGTGTGCACCCGGCTTTACTTTTTCAAATGAGTAATGCACGTTACTGTTTTCCCATTTATTGACTGACACCTCTCCTGTCCTCATGTTGAGAGAATGTTAAATATGTGTTTGTGTGTGTGTATATATTATGTATATATATAGATTTTTACTTCTTTATTTCGGACACAGCCCCTATCTCTTTCAAAACATTTATTTGTCAACTTCTGACTCAACCAATGATGTGAGTTTGGGGCAGGACTATCGATTCTCTGACCAATGACAAATGAGGTGTAAAAATATTGAAAAAAAGTTGTTTTTGTTTGTTTGTTTTAAATACAATAAAAATACCAATTTATTTGACTACACTATAAAAAAATTTCAACCTATTTCAACTTTAAATCTTAAGTTCAGTTGCCTTAAATATTTAAGTATAATCAAATTGGTCATTTCAAATTAAATTATATTAAATTGACCTTAAAAAATCAAGTTGACTTAAGTTAACTTAAAAAGTTAAAAATGGCAAATTATTTTGACGAGTTAAAGTAATGTAAAAACATAAGCAGTGTTGGGTTAGTTACTCTAAAAAGTAATTAATTACTAGCTACTAATTACATCTTCAGCAGCGTAAATACTGTACTAATTACTCTCTCTAATAAGTATTGCATTACTTGCATACAATGTGCAGAACCATCACTGCATTATTACATCTGTAAACGTACTTGACTCTCTAAGAATTTTAATACATAATACTGTAATATTTCTAAGACTAAGACGATCTGCAATGACTCAGTTGCTACAGATGCATAAAACTTGTGTCATTGTTTTTCATTGTGAACGGTTCTGTTTATCGCTTCTTTAATTTCCCATGAATCTGATCCTTGCAGAAATCTGCAGCTGAATTACGTGGCGTCAGGAGAACCACAGTTTGATTTACTTCAGTGAGAGCGATTCGTCTTCCTGCTGGGAGAGTTTCAAGGTCGATTCTGAGACTGTGTGTTTGCCAGCAGACAGCAGAACGTTGATGTGTGCGCGATTGCATTTCACAACACTATTCCATCGGAAAAAAATGATGGATGGAAGTATTCATGAAGAAAATGATTGCTGAAGTTCTGCATTTCTCAATAATATCTTGATTGTTTCTTATAGACAGCATTAGAGTGCAACAGTCGGGTTCTGGGAGTAAAAACTCAATTTCCTCCATAGGAAAATTGATTTTTAACAATAACTCAAAATGTCAGACATACTGTGAGCTACGAGGTTGTTAATCGATGGTATTTGCTTCTGTTGAAGACGTCATCTGCATTATTTAAACTATATAATCATGTTTAACATCGGAATTCGTGGTGAAAAACTACATTACCCATGATGCTATGCAGAAAATTCCACCAATCAAAGAGTCGAAACTGTTAGCTCCGACCCACTCCAACGAAGCACTGCAGATGACTTAATCAAGTCAGTCTCCTTACGCTCTCTATATAATAATAGTTAAATATTTGAATATATATATGCCTATTTTGCAGTAAACTTACAGCATATTGTTTTTATACATTTTTAAACGAGTAGTTTTTAATGTGATTATGCTGTTCGCAATGCTTAATGAAAATGTTTTCTCAGGCCTATGAAACTCAAACTGGGAATAAAAATTCAAGGATTCCATACAGAACTGGTTTTCTCTTTGCTCTATATGGATTGGCTGACAAAAGAAATCTTTTCAAATCAGTTCCTGAAGATGCAGTCTTACCATTTCCGCCCACCAGCCTCATGTTGCTGAACCGTATATCCAAACTGAGCTTCTTTCGAACCCTTGATGATTCTTGCATGTCTTGTGTCGATATTAAAGCAAGTCCGCGGCCCTGAAATAAACACAAACAGCTTTTTAATTGGATTCAATTCATGTTAAATACTTTACCATTTGTAGACCATTCCAGAGAATCCTTCATGTCTTGAGGGCAAATGATTCAGGATGCTTAAGGTAAAAACTTATCGTTAAGGGTTTGATTAAAATGAAGTGACTTTACGCTTCAAACAAGAGCAAATATCCACAAACTGGGTAAAAAAAATAAAATTGTTTTCACTTTAAATCAAGGTCATTTTCCTGAACCCTTTGGAAGATTTTTTTTTTTCTTGTTTCATGTATAAACTCACCTTTTTTAAATACATTTATGGGAAAAGCAAAATGAGTCTTGATTTGAGAATGTTTAGATATTTGTACTGGAAAACAAGATAAAAATTCTGAGGAAGAAAATCACTTTCCAGTGTAGTGATGCTTGTCTTAGCAAATTATTTTTGGCATAAATACTGCGTTCACATTAAGAGTCACTGATAAAAGGTCTAAATGTTACAATATGTCTAAGAAACGCTCTTACTCTTTTGTTGTTTTTAAAGAGGGAAAATTTATCTCACATGGTGCACAAAGATGATAAACAGTCAATAAGACCACAAGAAAGAGCAGGACTAAATTCAAGCTAAACGCCATCGGGAGCACAAATCAAAGGGAATTTTGTGTCCTGTGATGGTCTGTTCTCACTTCCCTCGGGTTCTGGATGGACATTGGCAGCAGCTCAACAGTAAGTGCCTCTGGATTTCATTTAAATGTTTATCAGGGTAGGTCACTCGAATATGGTATCGTAGAAGTGATGTCACATCGCCTTTCAAGTTTAATTTCCTGGGGAAACGTTTCCCCTGACGGGGAAAAAAGAAAAAGGGTCAATCACATTTCCTCTGTATTCTTCTCTTTTTCTCAGCAGGATGCTGAGAAAGTCCCACAAAGAAAGAGGTTCAGGATGAAAAGTCATCAGGCAACACTTTGGTGATATTTGTTAAAGGAACACTCCACTTTTTTTGAAAATAGGCTCATTTTCCAAATCCCCTAGAGTTAAACAGTTGAGTTTTACCGTTTTCGAATCCATTCAGCCGATCTCCGGGTCTGGCGGTACCACTTTTAGCATAGCTTAGCATAGTTCATTGAATCTGATTAGACCGTTAGCATCTCGTTAAAAAATGACCAAAGAGTTTCGATATTTTTCCTATTTAAAACTTGTCTCTTCTGTAGTTACATCGTGTACTAAGACCGACGGAAAATTAAAAGTTGCGATTTTCTAGGCCGATATGACTAGGAACTATAAACTCATTCAGGCGTAATAATCAAGGAACTTTGCTGCCGTACCATGGGTGCAGCTCATTGCGCCTGCTGCAGCCAAGTTTTAAATAGGAAAAATATCGAAACTCTTTGGTCATTTTTTAACGAGATGCTAACGGTCTAATCAGATTCAATGAACTATGCTAAGCTATGCTAAAAGTGGTACCGCCAGACCTGGAGATCGGCTGAATGGATTCGAAAACGGTAAAACTCAACTGTTTAACTCTAGGGGAGTTGGAAAATGAGCCTATTTTCAAAAAAAGTGTTCCTTTAAATGATATTTTTCTATATATGAAACTAAAACCGCCAGTAGGTGGCTTAATACGAGAGTCAAAGAATCATTCATTCACAATTCGATCAAACCGACTGATTTATTTATGAATGATACAGGGTGTTTGGAACTATTATTATTGGTCAAATAGAGCAAAAACAGTCAAAATTGTCTAAATATTTTAATGAATATCAAACTATTGAACTGTTGTATTGAAATGAATATTACATTTGCAATTCCCGGGAAAACAGCACTTTTCCTTGTGTGATATTGCTTAGCAATATAATATGTTATAAAAAACAAAATCTCATACAGTGACAGTTCATATCTTGAATTTTGCAGGCATTTTTATTCATTTTGGTGGCATTTCCAACACTGCACAACGCTATTTTACGCCAACGCCAGACTCGTTTGTTGTTAAGCTTAATGGAGGGCTATTGCCTGGCTCTATGTAGATACAGTATTTTAATCGTGTGATATACTGAAATATAAAAAAATGTCTTGCAAAAAGGGCACTTGTCTAGTCAGAGACGAAAAGGACAGGTCCTTGAGCATCACTTAAATATTAGTAATTTCAGTACTTTAACTTACTTATTTCAGTTAGTAACAACACTGGTTGTATTGAACCCAAAACACTCCTTTAATAAACCATCTCTGGGAATATGAGGCGAAGCGTTAGCCAATCGCTACTTGTTATTGTGAAACCAGCCAAGATCTGTGGCAAAATTACAGCCACTTTACAATAGTAATGACTATAACGAATGTCATGTGCTCAGATGCTCTGCATTTTTGAGGGGATCTGGTGACATTAGAGTCATTTTTCATGTGTGACTCACCATGTGCACCAAATCCTAGTGAGAAACCTTATTGCGCACTGCATAAAAAAATATATATATTGGGTAAAATGCATATATTTTAATTAGATTGAGACAAAAATCTCCAGTTGGGTCGCCAGAATTGGATTTATCGCAGTGCTTTCAGACCGGTTCTGGCTCAGATGAGAAATGAATCCACGACCAACACTTTGGGCCAGAAATGATCCTAACCAGACATTACACTCACATGGCAAGTGACTGTGTAAGATTCCAGGATGGTAAAGTCTTCACAAAAGGATTCTGGGAAAGTGCTCTTAATTTTGAGTTATTGAACAGGTGGCTCTTCTGACTCATCCAAGTTTCTAGATATGGCTCAGGTCTCTCTTTCTGTCCAGCAGGTGAAAATCATAAGTCAGATCACTTAATAAAGAAACAGCACACCTCTCCTCAACAAGACATATGATTTTGATGTCCACACTGCAAAAAATTTATTATTTTTGTCTTGTATTCCAGGACAAATATCTAAACATTCAAGGTAGGTTTACTTGAGAAAGAAAATGACTTAAGATGTTAAGTCATTTAACATCTCAAGTAAATGTATCTTGATTTGAGAATTTTTAGATATTTGTACTGGAAAACAAGACAAAAAAATACCAAGTAAGACATCTGTGTCCCAAAAGTAAATATTTGAAACCCGTATCTGAGGTTTTGATTAAGCTAAAAGTAGGTTAAAATCTGTCAGACGGATGGTATTTTCTCCTCATTACTGGCAATTATTAGCGTATCAGATCTCCCGCCAGAATTCCAGGCCGAGACACTTCCTGTGTCATCATCAGCCAATCAGAGCGCTTTCTAAAAGCGCAAACAAGAAACAATTCCGCAAGTATTCAAATTTAATGCATCACAGTGACAACAAATATGGTCCTTGATTCACATGTGTTTTGACTCTAAAGTTTGCCCCATCTGTTATTGATGTGAGTTAGCCAGGAAGTAGGTCCTTTTCCCAGAGCATTCCTTAAAAATATCTCGCCTCAGACGTACTTTTTCCATTTCGAGACGTCTATTGTTTTTAAATGACCGTATTTAAGAGCTCAGAGACCCACGTTAACAGTGTAGGCTAATAAATCTGCGCCCTCTGCTGGAGGCCACATGCAAACGCAGCGCTAAATTCCATGCTTTTATGTTTCCTAAACGTTTCATAAGTTTTTTATTATTATTTGAATGCAGGCAAATGAAGTCAGTTTTATTCTTCTCATTAGAAATCTTTCAATAAATCTTTTTCTGACTATTTGGACAGCTTTTTGACTGGTTGCATCCCCTAAAATAACAAATATTTAAAATATTATAATGATTATTAAATATTATGCATATTGTCTTGTGTATGCCAGTTTGGGAGCTGCTACTCTTGGAAATCCAGTCAGTTGAACTGTAGGACTGAAGTTCTGGCACCTCTAGTTTGGATCGATCTGTATTCATGAGCTAATACTTGAGGTAACCACTTCTCAGCTCATTAAAAATCTCTTGGAAGACAGTCCACCAGAATACATCTTCTGTGCATAAATATTATTATAATCGAACTTATGTATAACATGTGCCCTCTTGTGTAGGTCCATTAGATGAGTTAGTGTTTAAGTGGGTCCAGATTGTGTGTTTGATCCTGATCATAAAAGTCCATCTGGATGTTCTGGTTGGAGGTCACACAGTAATTCCTCCTCCTTTATCAACCTGTCGTTCCCAGAGCAGTAAAGGATCACTTTAATGAACTTGAGATCAACTTGATAAACCCCAAACACTCACAAAAATATCTAAAGTACTTAATTTCTCAGAACTTAGAAAGCGCAGAACTATTATGACTGTTTTATCACACTTGTTAATGAAATAATCTCTTTAATATCTCGATTTTGTGTCCTATAGGCAGCAATGAGATTAAAATAAAGAGCTTTTGCCCAAGTATTCACAGGTTTCTCCTGAGAAAAAGATACATTTACTTAAAGGACATAAGATATTAAAATGAAATGAGTTTATGCATAAAACTGCCAGTGGGGTCAGAAAATACACTTGTTTTCCCTTTGAATTAAGTTATTTTTCTGACCCCATTGGCAGATATTTGTTCTAAGCATAAACTCACTTAATATCTTAAGTCATTTTGCTTCTCCAGTAAATGCATCATGATTTAAGAATGTTTAGATATTTGTACTGGAAAACAAGACAAAAATAATTTTTTTGCAGTGTACGCTCTCTCAAACACCTGTCAATCATGCTTGCATGAACTCACTCACCTGGCAGCAGAGCGCCGATCCACATCAGCCAGAAGTAAGTGTACTCCATAAGTTCATGCGTGAATCGATCAGTGCGTGTGCATGAGGTCGTCCCAGCGAGAGCAGACGGTCGGGTCTGATTGAGTCATGAACCGCAGCAGAACTACATCTGAGAAGGAGGAGCTGACAGCTGACACGAGTAGGAGGAAAACGAGCCGACCGTCCTCAAACTGACAACACCGAGAGAGAGTTTGGAGCAGGTACCCGGTGAGGTGCGTTTATTAGACCAGACTGACCTTTCTAGCAGCTTCCCGCATGCTTTTACTGCTCTTAAAGCTGCTTCATCTCTCTCTCCAGATGTTCAGCTGTTCAGCTCTCCAGGTTACATCTGTCAGGAAACGCCACAGAGCTCAACGGACTTCCATAACATGGTGATTTATACACTCCAAAGACCTCAAGAAACCAAAATTGTGGCTATAGTTCACCCACAACTGTCAAAAATGTTCATTTTTGGGAGAACTATACGTTTAAGTTAATTCTTGAGTGGCATGAAGCTTTAAAATACATTTATTTTGAATCTATACACTTCTGGACAAAAACAGTACAATGATGATTAGTTGTGTAATGTAATCGCTGCACTATAAAAAAATATTTCAAAGTTGTAAATAAAACAATGATAATTAATTTTACAAGAAGATACTATTCCAGTCTTTCTACACTGCAAAAAAAAAAAAAAAAAAAAAAGACTTTCTTACTTAGTATTTACTCAGTATTGAATGGAAACTTGTTTCCACCACTGAGTAAGAAATAAAAAAAGTATAATTGCGACTTTTTATGCCACAGTTCTGACATTTTTTTCTCAAAATTGGGTGATATAAACTCACAATTGCGAGATATAAAGTCAGAATTTCGAGATATAAAGTCAGGATCGCAAGATATAAAGTCAGAATCACGTGATATAAAGTCAGAATCGCGTGATATAAAGTCAGAATCGCGAGATATAAAGTCAGGATCGCGAGATATAAAGTCAGAATCGCGTGATATAAAGTCAGGATCACGAGATATAAAGTCAGAATCGCGAGTTATAAAGTCAGGATCGCGTGTTATAAAGTCAGGATCGCGAGATATAAAGTCAGAATCGCGAGATATAAAGTCAGAATCGCGTGATATAAAGTCAGAATCGCGAGATATAAAGTCAGAATCGCGAGATATAAAGTAAGAATCGCGAGTTATAAAGTCAGAATCGCGAGATATAAAGTTAGAATCGTGAGATATAAAGTCAGAATCGCGTGATATAAAGTCAGGATCGCGAGATATAAAGTCAGAATCGCGAGTTATAAAGTCAGGATCGCGAGATATAAAGTCAGGATCGCGAGATATAAAGTCAGGATCGCGTGATATAAAGTCAGAATTGGGAGTTATAAAGTCAGAATCGCGTGATATAAAGTCAGAATTGGGAGTTATAAAGTCAGAATCGCGTGATATAAAGTCAGAATCGGGAGTTATAAAGTCAGGATCGCGAGATATAAAGTCAGAATCGCGAGATATAAAGTCAGAATCGCGAGATATAAAGTCAGAATCGCGTGATATAAAGTCAGAATCGCGAGATATAAAGTCAGAATCGCGTGATATAAAGTCAGAATCGCGAGATATAAAGTAAGAATCGCGAGTTATAAAGTCAGAATCGCGAGATATAAAGTTAGAATCGCGAGATATAAAGTCAGAATCGCGTGATATAAAGTCAGGATCGCGAGATATAAAGTCAGGATCGCGAGATATAAAGTCAGGATCGCGTGATATAAAGTCAGAATTGGGAGTTATAAAGTCAGAATCGCGTGATATAAAGTCAGAATTGGGAGTTATAAAGTCAGAATCGCGTGATATAAAGTCAGAATCGGGAGTTATAAAGTCAGAATCGCGAGATATAAAGTCAGAATTGCGTGATATAAAGTCAGAATTGGGAGTTATAAAGTCAGAATCGCGTGATATAAAGTCAGAATCGGGAGTTATAAAGTCAGAATCGCGAGATATAAAGTCAGAATCGCGTGATATAAAGTCAGGATCGCGAGATATAAAGTCAGGATCGCGAGATATAAAGTCAGGATCGCGTGATATAAAGTCAGAATCGCGAGTTATAAAGTCAAAATCGCGAGTTATAAAGTCAGAATCGCGAGATATAAAGTCAGGATCGCGTGATATAAAGTCAGGATCGCGAGATATAAAGTCAGGATCGCGAGTTATAAAGTCAGGATCGCGAGTTATAAAGTCAGGATCGCGTGATATAAAGTCAGGATCGCGAGATATAAAGTCAGGATCGCGTGATATAAAGTCAGAATCGCGTGATATAAAGTCAGAATCGCGTGATATAAAGTCAGAATCGCGAGATATAAAGTCAGGATCGCGAGATATAAAGTCAGGATCGCGAGATATAAAGTCAGGATCGCGAGATATAAAGTCAGAATCGTGAGTTATAAAGTCAGGATCGCGAGTTATAAAGTCAGAATTGCGAGTTATAAAGTCAGAATTGCGAGATATAAAGTCGCAATTACCTTTTTTTTATTTTTTATTTAGTGGCGGAAACAAATAGCATTTTGATAATTTTTCAGAATACAAGACTATATCTTCTCAAGTAAATGTATCTTGATTTAAGAATGTTTAGATATTTGTACTAGAAAACGACAAAATTACTGAGGAAGAACATTCTTCAATTTTCTTGCAGCATACTTCAAAATTTCATGTGTAGTTTAGTGTTACTTGCTGTTTGGTATTTGTGAAATTTACTAGCGATTTCTGAGAGAAAATAGTTTCAAAGGAAATACTACACCAATTAGTTTTTTCAGCGTGTGGTTTAGTTTGTCAAATGTGGGCGTCACACTCTTCTGGAAACCAAAGTAAACAGATGAATATCCTGGAAGCGGGTGAGGGGGATATACAACTACAAACCACCAACCACAACAAAGACGCTGCTGATTAAACGGTCACCTTCATGACTCAGTGTGTTTAAGAGACTCCAGACAGGAGGAGTTGTTTGATACGCTAGAAAAACACAGCAGGAACTGATTAACCCTAGAGATGCTCTTTACCGTAAGTCAGAAAAAAATGAAAGTTCAGTCATCATTGTGTCATTTCAAAGCCATATAAGTTTCTTCCATGGAACACAAAAGATGTAGGTGTCAAGATCCCAAAGGGACATAATGGCACCATATAAGTATTCAGGAAGTCATATGATAGATTAATGTGAGGAACAGACCCAAATATAAGTCATAATTCACATAATTCAAGCTGTTTTTTGTTCTTTTATTTTTTGTCTTCTCTTTAGTTTTTAGGATCTTTTGTGTTCCATAGGAAAAAGAAAAAATATACATGTTCTCAATGTCTACCTTAGTCTTGTTTTCCTGTAAAAAAAAAAAAAAAAAAAAAATCTGCAATCCTTTAAAAAAGATAAATGCATCTCTGAAGCAAAACTGCATAAGCTGCATAAACACTTTTCAGAGGATATATATTTAAAGGGGACCTATTATGCCCCTTTTACAAGATGTAATATAAGTCTCTGGTGTCCCCAGAATGTGTCTGTGAAGTTTCAGCTCAAAATACCCCACAGATCATTTATTATAGCTTGTCAAATTTGCCCCTATTTGGGTGTGAGCAAAAACACGCCGTTTTTGTGTGTGTCCCTTTAAATGCAAATGAGCTGCTGCTCCCGCCCCCTTTCCAGAAGAGGGCGGAGCTTTAACAGCTCGCGCTTCGGTTGCGCAACAACAACAAAGCTGGAGAATCTCACGCAGACAAAATGAGGATTGTCAGTAACGGTGTTCAGCCTTACATTGTTCAAACCGGAGTCGACACTGATGGAGAGACTCAGGAAGAAGTTACAACTTTTAGAATGAAACTGGACGTTTCTGAACATAGTTTATGTAAATTTTGGGGTTTGTGATGTCACTAACCCGGGAAGAAGCTTGTTGTAGTCCCTACCAGCCGTTTGTTGTAGAGATTTCTGTAAAAGAAAATATCTCCCTTTGCATTGAACTTTGAGTGTTGTAACTTTGCAGATGTTGTTTATGCTCAAACAGCAACATTACACACTAACTAAAGTTAAAAAGGTGAAATCATAATCAACCACCCCTTTAAAATATCTAAAAAAAATTACTTGAGAAGCAACACTGCATAAGATATTAAGACTTGTCTTCAGAGAATATATCTTTAATATGAGCTTTTAAGTATAAACAAGTTAAAAAAGTTTAAAAATCTAGCAGTGCAGGTAGACAAAAAACAATTACATTCAAGATATAATCAATGAAACCATGCACTAATATCTAAGTGTTGCTTTTAAGATATTTTAAATGGAAAACAATTTATTTTAAAAAAAGTATTTTTTTTGCAGAGAGTGTATTTTGTCGAGGAGAAATTGGTGCACAAATTCAAAAAGAAAAGCCATGGAAATAATCTGGAATATGGATCAGCAGACGTCAGGGCGCTATAAACCTTTAAATACAGACTTTGTGGGTGTGTTTCAACTAATAATGTTCACAGCCAAAAACGGCTACAATTAAACCTGCGTCAAATTAACCTCAAAATGAATCAGATGTGCTAAAATAACATCTGACAGCCACTTCAAACTGAAGTGAAGTCAGTCTGAAACATGAGGTCATCTGTGTCTTTATTAAATCCTGTGACAGGATGGAAGGGCGTCATGGAGTAAATCTGTGCAAAGTTGGCCGTGGATTTCGTTCATCTGGACCAGACGGAGAAGCATGAAGACGGTGTTGTGTCTGCTAGATCAGGTCTGTTTCAGAGTTAACCCTGAAAATGCATGTGTGCGCTTATGAATGTGTGTGTAGGTGT
This sequence comes from Mylopharyngodon piceus, assembly GCA_039654765.1. NCBI lineage: Eukaryota > Metazoa > Chordata > Actinopteri > Cypriniformes > Xenocyprididae > Mylopharyngodon > Mylopharyngodon piceus. Next base: position 19,368,804 of record CM077459.1, on the reverse strand, counting down.
GTGTGCATGTGTTTCACAGACGCGTGTGTGTTTGTGTGCAATATGGACTCCATTATGAACAGGATGTTCCTGCCAGGTTGAACTTTTTCAAATAGATTTAATGCGGGCACTAGGGTGTTGCCATGCCGTTTCAAAAATGTGTTACATTGTTTTCGGCATGTTGCTAAGGAGTTGCTATGGTGTTCTGGGTGGTTGTTAGGTGTATATATATGTCAAGTTATAATATAAACTGTATATATATTTCATTTGTAAACTATTTGTCCAGACAGTCAGTAGTTACAAAAAACTTCCAGTCAAAGGCTTAAGCATTGTGTTTTTAAATAGAACTGAATGGAGCTTATTTTATCCAGATTTAGCTCTCAGAAGTTATTGTTTCTCAGAAATAGAAATCACTCTGACAGAATGATGGGGTAAATCATAGGTTTAGTCATGTGATATAATTCTGTCTCCTAGGAAATGATTTCTGAAGCCAAAAGAAATCTGAACGTTCCCACCAGCTCACAGACACTGCTGCAAAATCATTTACTCTTATAAATATAGTGTTTATAACAATGAAGTGATACAGCTGAGAAAATGACGATGGCATTCGCTTTCATTTTCATTTTCATAGAGAAATATTAAATTCACCTATTTCCAGACTTTTAACCATTGTCTATCAATATAAATAATAAAGCAAGAACTTGACGTACTCAAAACAAAAGTTTTATATCAAATTAATCAATCAGTCTGACATCGGTATAAAACAGCTTCACAGAATGAAACACTTGAAACACTCAAAACAGCCAAATTAATATTAAATAAACTTTAAATTCGGACTGGATGAGAAACAGTCCATGCTGATGTAAAATTGCAGTGTTTCTAAGTTGGCACATGAAAATTAAACTCTACAACCTACTGTATAGCAAACTGCCCATACATACTGCATACTGTAGAATTATTAGTATGTAGTGTAGTATAGTATGAGCTAAACAATGTGGGTTGGGCTGATTATTTGCAGCAAGTGTGTCTGATCACTGACCGTTGGTGGCTTTTCATGATGGATATGTGAGAGTGAAAATGAGTGTTTATTTAAAGGCACAATATGTAGTTTTTCGCCACTAGAGGTCGCCTATTCAGAACAAAGGCGTAGCTTGATGACGTCGAGATTGAGTGCGGATTCTTGGGAGATGTCGTCTTCACGTCTACTGGAAAAGAATCGGGACGGGACTCGGGCATCATTGATAGGCGACGCATGGACACAGTCCGTCTCCTGGTTAAAATAGCTTATTTCTCTGGATTTAAACATTCTTGGAAACATTTGGGATAATGTAAGTACACAAGTCAACAAAATATATAACATTGTTCTAGTGGTTTTTGGAAATTTTAATCCAAAAATCTTACATATTGTGCATTTCCATCAGCAAACATTTTCAAGTAACAGTAACACAGCTGAAGATTTTTGCAATTGCAATTTGTGACAACTAGCCCCTGTCTCCTTTATTTTCCAAAAACTCCAAAACATTCATTTTTATTCATCAAATACATTTAATTCCATTTTAGTGCCCAGGGTTTTTATAACTAACTGAAAGTAAAATTAAACGTAAAAAAAAAAAAAAAAAAGTTGCTTGAAATTAAATAAATATTAACTAAAATAAAATAAATATAAAAAAACTTATTTTATTTCAGCAAGTTTCAAGTTTTATTTTGATGTTCTATACCTGAAACTGAAATAAATGTTAATAAAAACTATATAGACATAAAAAATGACAAAATGCACAACAAAATTACTAAAACCTAAACTAAAATGTTATATATTATATGTATCAAATATATATATATCAAGTATATATCAAATTAAATGTAATATTTAAATCTAAATATTAGTGAAAAGTATCTCAATGATACTAAAATAAAATAACAGCTGCTGAATACTAGCATACTATTCTTACTATTTTTGCAATAAAAAGATATGGTAAAAGTAGTACAAGTGCACTCAAGGCTGCGTCCGAAATCTTTTACTTCCCTACTATACAGTAGGTGAAAAACAGTATGTGAATAAAGAAATATGTCCGAATTCACAGTACCCGTAGGTCACATGATAATGACAATATGGCAGATGTAGTACATTCATACTATAAAGAACATACTTTTTTAGCAGTCATGAAGTAATATCTTATTCAAAATAAGTACCTACTCAAGAGAGTATGCGATTTCAGACGCAGCCCAAGTGTACCTTCACCTGCAGTGGCTGATGGGAAGTTGTTGTGTCTCATCTCACAGCCACATGAGGGCGTCAGACCACTTTTGGCTTGTGTCCTGATGACACAAAACATTTACATTGACATTTATTCATTCAGCAGCCTTCATTCAATCAAAGAGTACATATACACGAGGAAGATGTTATGAACATTATATTGTCTGTGTATGCATTTCCAAAATGAAGTAAACTGACCTCAGCAGGGTTTAATCTTCAAAACATTGAGTTGAATACATAGTAAAACTGGACTGAACAGGCAGATTTATTCAGCACATGTTGAAGAGGGATCAGAGCTGATTTCAGCATGACAGTCAGACACGGCGTGTGTTATATAATCACTGGAGAGAGAGAGATGCAGGAGGGAGGAGTCGTGTTTCCAGCATGTGTGTTTGTGTTTGAATCACAGACTCAACAGCAGCAGCAGATGTGTGTCATTTACTCTCTCTGTCTTTCTCCTTTAGCTTCCCTTCAGTAAATCAGCAGCAGAAGAGCATTCTGGGATCATTTGGAGCTCCAAAAGAGCAGATCTTCATGACCAAAGTTAAGGTAAGAAGACTGACATGAGAGTTTGAATGAAGATATAAACAGTGAGGAACTAGTTAAGTCTATGGCTGAGAGCACTGAATTAATAAAAATATTTTTATAGTAATTTTTTTTTTTTCAATTATGCTAGAAATGCATATATATGGGCTGTCAAATCGATTAATCGCGATTAATCACATCTAATATAAAAGTTTGTGTTTATATAATATATGTGTGTACGTGTGTGTGTGTGTGTATATATATATATATATGCACACACACATATATATATATATACACACACAATATGGGCTGTCAAATCGATTAATCATGATTAATCGCATCTAATTTAAAAGTTTGTTTATATATGTGTGTGTACGTGTGTGTGTGTATATATATATATATATACTGTATATACACACACACATATATACATAAATATAATATATATATATATACACACACAAATTATATAAACAAACTTTTGTTATATGCGATTAATCGCGATTAATCGATTTGACAGCGCTAATATATATATTGATTTACTGCAAAACATCACCAATTAAATCCTTATTTATATTGACAAATTATATATAATGTCTAAGACAGCTTCACATATTTTGTTTATTTTGTTATATCCAATGCAAAATCATTTTCTTGTGTTGTTTTGTAGTAAACTGCCAACATTTTTTCTTGTTTTAAGCATACAACTCGCTAAATAGTGTCATATTAATGTTTAAAACAAGTAAAAACAATTTTCCAGTGTGGTAGGAAAAATAAACTCAGTTCGATTCTTAATATTTTGTAAAATAAAATGCATTCCGATGCATTATATTCCATGTAAACATGTTTCTGAATAAAAGTGTTTTCTAGCAGTATCAAAAACATTACAGTCCAACAAAATATGTTTCTAGTAAATGAAAAAAAAAAAAAAACATACTGATTAAAAAGTGTTTTTTGCCTTCAAAAAAAATCTTTAAAAAATTATTATCCAATAAAAACAAACAACAGGGAATGTGTGGGAATCTTGCAGGAAACACACAACCTGTAGTTTGAATTACAATCACACAAGTGAGTTAAATTGCGATGGTTTGTGAATTCAGCAGTGCTCATGTTGTCTTTATATGAAGATATTAATATAATTCACTTCCTGTCTTGAGCAGAGGGTGCGGATGGATCCCCATTGTGTTTGAATCCCTGAAGATTCGGTTCGAGTCTGAGTGCGTGTGTGTTTGAGAGCAAAAGAAGGAAACGCACAGGGGCAAAGCAGGAATTGAGCTGAAACAATAGCAAACAATGAAATGCAACTCGCTAAAACACAAACCACAGGATGAGAGAATGTTTTACTAGTCAGTCACTTCAATATTTTGCAATTTAACATCCATGTGATCTTTTTAGTGACTATTGTTCATAGTAGTGACCTATAGTGGACAATAAAACGGGTGAGAAACATTCATTCTGCGTTTCTTTTCATCCACTATATAGGGTGCCAAAGGCTGAAGAAGATTATATGTAGCACATCTTTCTTTTGCAAATCCTCCAACTCATTAAACGGAGTTACACAATCTTGGCCGTCTGTGCGAACACAACATCACCCGCTAGATCAGAGAGAGAGCGGCGCGAGGGAAAATAGGTCATGTTCTCTGTGTGATTGTGACGTTTGAACATGTGGGAGGCGGCAGCTGTCAAACTCTGCATCGAATTATAAACCTCAGACAGAGTCACAAAACAGAAACCTGCGAAACTGTTAACCTGAGTGCTCTTCATGGGGGAAATAATAATTCTCTCAAATTAATCAACTTGAAAAGTGTGTCACTATAAATAGATTGTATGAATATTAAAAGTGTGTGTGTGATCAAAACCGGTGCAAATCATTATTATATCATAATTCATTACTATTATTATTATTTTTTGTGGCTGCTGTTTTTGCTTAGACTGTATGTACTCCTTTTATTATTTGATTTTGAACCTTTTTAATCACGAATGTTTTATTAATAAGAGAGGCAGAATACATATTAATGGTGATTGATGTGTTATTAACACTGTTGGTTTAGTCTGATTAGTGTTTGCGCTGCATTTCTCACTGTGTTCATCTTCTCTAGATGTCGTGGCACTCCACGTACAGAAGCTCAAAGTTCCGGCATGTTTATGGAAAGGCGGGAAGCAGGGAGCAGTGTTATGAGGGAATTCCCATCACACACAGCGTCCATGACAACCACTTCTGTGCTGTTAACCCCAAATTCCTCGCCGTGGTCACCGAGAGCGCGGGAGGAGGAGCGTTCCTCGTTATCCCACTTCATAAGGTAGAGTTAACTGAACTGATCGGCCACCTGAAGCTGTGCATACTAAAACTAACTAGTTTAACCAACCAAGTGAAGCATAATCGCACTGTGCATACTAAAACTAACTAGTTTAACCAATCGAGAAGCATAATCGCACTGTGCATACTAAAACTAACTAGTTTAACAAATCAAGAAGCATAATCGCACTGTGCATACTAAAACTAACTAGTTTAACAAATCAAGAAGCATAATCGCACTGTGCATACTTAAAACTAGCTAGTTTAACCAACCAAGTGAAGCATAATCGCACTGTGCATACTAAAACTAACTAGTTTAACAAATCAAGAAGCATAATCATACTGTGCATACTAAAACTAACTAGTTTAACAAATCAAGAAGCATAATCATACTGTGCATACTAAAACTAACTAGTTTAACAAATCAAGAAGCATAATCGCACTGTGCATACTAAAACTAACTAGTTTAACAAATCAAGAAGCATAATCGCACTGTGCATACTAAAACTAACTAGTTTAACAAATCAAGAAGCATAATCGCACTGTGCATACTAAAACTAACTAGTTTAACCAACCAAGTGAAGCATAATCGCACTGTGCATACTAAAACTAACTAGTTTAACCAATCAAGAAGCATAATCGCACTGTGCATACTAAAACTAACTAGTTTAACCAACCAAGTGAAGCATAATCGCACTGTGCATACTAAAACTAACTAGTTTAAACAACAAAGTAAAGCATAATTATACTGTGCATACTAAAACTAACTAGTTTAACCAATCAAGAAGCATAATCGCACTGTGCATACTAAAACTAACTAGTTTGACCCAAACAAGTAAAACATAATTGCACTGTGCATACTAAAAGTAACTAATTTAACCAATCAAGAAGCTTAATCGCACTGTGCATACTAAAACTAACTAGTTTAACCAATCAAGAAGCTTAATCGCACTGTGCATACTAAAACTAACTAGTTTAACCAACCAAGTGAAGCATAATCATACTGTGCATACTAAAACTAACTAGTTTAGCCAACCAAGTGAAGCATAATCATACTGTGCATACTAAAACTAACTAGTTTAACCAATCAAGAAGCATAATTGCACTGTGCATACTAAAACTAACTAGTTTAACCAATCAAGAAGCATAATTGCACTGTGCATACTAAAACTAACTAGTTTAACCAACCAAGTGAAGCATAATCATACTGTGCATACTAAAACTAACTAGTTTAACAAATCAAGAAGCATAATCATACTGTGCATACTAAAACTAACTAGTTTAACAAATCAAGAAGCATAATCGCACTGTGCATACTAAAACTAACTAGTTTAACCAACCAAGTGAAGCATAATCATACTGTGCATACTAAAACTAACTAGTTTAACCAATCAAGAAGCATAATTGCACTGTGCATACTAAAACTAACTAGTTTAACCAATCAAGAAGCATAATTGCACTGTGCATACTAAAACTAACTAGTTTAACCAACCAAGTGAAGTATAATCATACTGTGCATACTAAAACTAACTAGTTTAACCAACCAAGTGAAGCATAATCATACTGTGCATACTAAAACTAACTAGTTTAACCAATCAAGAAGCATAATCGCACTGTGCATACTAAAACTAACTAGTTTAACCAACCAAGTGAAGCATAATCATACTGTGCATACTAAAACTAACTAGTTTAACCAACCAAGTGAAGCATAATCATACTGTGCATACTAAAACTAACTAGTTTAACCAACCAAGTGAAGCATAATCATACTGTGCATACTAAAATCCATACTAGTTTAACTATCCAGTCAGTAATCATAAACATATTTTAGATACTAATACAAACTAATTTAACCATCCAACAAACTACAGCATAACCATTTACTGTATTTACAGAAACAAAATAATTTAACCAACCAACTGAAACATAACCGTTCTGTATATACTAAAAAAAATTAGTTCAACCATGCAACCAATTAAAGCACAAACATGTTTTATATACTAAAACATAAAAGTACATGGTAAAACTAGTTTAACTATCCAGCCAATTCAAGCGTATTTGTACTGTGCATACTAAAACAAACTTTTTTTGTCAACATTACACAGTAATGTTGTTTAACCAGAGGTCATGTGCAAATTAGAGACTGTAGTAATCCATAAGCGTGTGTGTTCAGACACGTGTGCTCAGTGTTTGGAGGATGTACTGATATCAATGTCAGGCTGGGAGTGAGAGATGGAGACACATGTGACTGGTACAGATGCTCAATCAGCCCTCTGTTAGAGTTCTGATACTAGTTATTTCAGTCCTCAAGCGTACACAAACTCCACTGAATCAAAATCACATCAGAAATGTGTTTTACTGAACTAAAGAGGGTGTAGTGAATTAAATGTTTTTACTCTCAAAAAATTCATGGTATTTTGGGTAATGTGGCTGCTCAGATTTCTGTGGAACCACAATGGATAGTTTGTTTGTAGCGCCACATTCTGGTAGACATAAGAACTGCAGCCAAGAGAATTTTAATTATAATGGAAGTTGCCATACTTTTACTATAGTGAATATATATATTGTTGTTGTTTTATGTTCACTTTTTACCCAACAGATAAAAATTGCATATGATGATATTGAGTTTGGAGGATACGATTCACAAAAATATTCTAATTTAAGCTAGCTAGGCTTCACTAGATGTTACCAACTTACAAAATCACTGCTAGATTAAAAAAAAAAATATCCCGTGTGACAACTTGCCCCGGTCTAAATATGAGCTCATTCTCTCTCAGCCAGGGCGAATAGACCCTCATCACCCAAAGGTCTGTGGCCACCAGGGCAGCGTGATGGACATCAAATGGAGTCCATTCATGGACAACATCATCGCGTCCAGCTCAGAGGACTGCACGGTGAGAAATAAACCTGTTATGAGAAATAAATAATTAATGCCAATGCAGTATCTGAATAATACTAAAATAAAACTGCCCTTGACCTTTGAACTCCAGGTGAGAATCTGGCAGATTCCTGATGGCGGTTTGAGAAGGAACATGACAGAAGCTCTGATGATCCTGATTGGCCACAGCCGGAGGGCGGGGCTTATTGAGTGGCATCCCACCTGCAGCGGAATCCTGCTCAGCGCCGGATACGACTGCAAGGTAATTAAGACAACCAGAACTAGATATGAATGACAAAACAATGGTGATATTTTGTTGTTTACGGAACAGATTATGATTTGGAATCTGGAAGAGGGCGTGGCTGTGAAGATGATTGACAGCCATCCAGATGTCGTCCTCTGTATGTCCTTCAACACCGATGGAAGTTTACTGGCCACCAGCTGTAAGGATAAAAAACTGCGGATTATTGATCCTCGTTCAGGGGAAGTTCTGCAGGTTAGTTCAGACGTCATATACTGGCACAAGCCAACAAATGTTAAATTATATTAATTTTTAGATTTATATTTTAATTGTACATTGTATTTTAACTGAACCTGTTTAATTATATATAATCTGTACATCCAAACAGGAAGCAGACTGTAAAAGCACCAGAGTGAACCGCGTTGTGTTTCTGGGTAATCTGAAACGCGTCCTCACCACGGGCGTCTCCAGGTGGAACACCAGACAGATTGCATTATGGGATCAGGTAGAGTCTAAACGTTTTAATGTCACTAGGGCGACTAGAACAAGTCAACAAATTCATTGAGACATTTGTTTAAATATGTAGGATGACCTGTCTGCACCCGTCATGGAGGAAGAGATCGACGGACTGTCGGGCATCCTCTTCCCGTTCTATGATGCCGACACACACATGGTCTATCTGGCCGGGAAGGTGAGTGAGCCTCTATTAAAAAAGTGTAAATAGGCCGCCTTGTTGGCAGAAGCTATTTACACTAACTTCGTCCACCATTGTCTGATTAAGGCAGACAAAATTATAAAAGAAACCTGTCTGATAACAGGATCAGCAGTGTGGAGAGTATCCACTTTTTACCAAACTCATTCTTTTCCCTTTTCCCATCGCATATCAGCTCGAAGAGGGATTTTTAAGTGGAAATAAAGTGCCCAACGGTGCCTAAAAGTGTTTAACGGGTAGGGTTATGGATGAGCTTTAGGGACAGGCAAGTAATGTCCCAATAAAGCAGAATCCATGTAAATTTTAATAAATATAATCAAATACATTGAGTATGCTGTTATTGTTGCATACTGTTTTATAATGTACTACAATACACTGAGGTGCAAATAGTATTTGCACTAAGTATAAATGGCATCTAATTTACACTTAGTGCAAATAAAACTATGAGCGAACGTGCAGAACTGCGTGCGTAATCTTGCTGTCGAAATTGTCTTGTATCCACAGGGTGACGGAAACATCAGGTATTATGAGGTCAGTCCTGAGAAACCCTTCCTGCAGTTGCTGATGGAGTTCAGGTCTCCGGCTCCTCAGAAGGGTCTGGGTGAGTTACTGTACTGTTACTCAAACACGTTAGGAGGATCATAGAGCTGCACGATTCTCGTTAAATTGAGAAACACGATTTATTTGTTTCAAACAGATTCTGAACAGACAACTAAACAAAATAACATGTAATTTCTGACAAAATGTTAATTGCTGCAGTCTATTTAAAATGTTATTAATCTGAATTTATTATTTAAAAAAAAAAAAACAGGTTGAATGAATGATTCAATGACTCACTCATAAATACTTCACTTGTTTCATTACTGGATGAATCAGCGTTTTTGAACGAATCTCTTGAATGAATGATTCAATGGCAAATACATTTTTTAACAGTCGCTTGTCGCCACCTAGTGGCGTAATGATGTGATGACACAATCATTATTTGAAGCACCAAGTTACTTTCAAAAGGTGATTTGCTCTATCATAGACATCAGTGTTTATATCCGAACTATAAACTTTTATCCCAGTACTTCTGTGATAATATTAAGGTGGAGGTGACAAGTTAATCATTGGAGGTGAACAAGTCTGATCTGGTGACGTTTGCATGCAGGTTTGATGCCCAAACGCGGCATCGATGTGGGCGAGTGCGAGATCTTCAGGTTTTATAAGCTGGTGACTCTGAAAAATCTGGTGGAGCCCATTTCCATGATCGTCCCACGCAGGGTGAGAGAAACCAAGATTTTATAATCAAAACACAGGCGAAGAAGAAGCAGAAACAGGCGATAGAAGCATTGCTGACGCATATGTAAAATAACGCGATCATCAAACATTAAACAGCATATAAATCAAAACTGCCTAATGTTCCTGAATGAAATGTTGAACCCAAAAAGAGAAAACGACTGAAGCTTTGGCGGTGTTGATGGACCCGATCTCAATCTCTGAAGCCGATCTGGAGGAAGTCTTTGACAAAAAATTTGCTTTTTTGTTTAAAATGTTCAAGTGAATGCATGAAGCTAGAATTTTTGTTGTTGTTTTTGATGTTTGTTTAAAAGCAACAAGTAAATGTTCAAAAATGCTGGCAGTGGCTGGCAATTTTTTTAAATAACGCTGTCGGGGAAAGAGTTAATTTTACTTATATTCCAAGTCTTCTGAAGTCATATAATGGTTTGTGTGTATAACAGACTGAAATTAAGCCATTATCCACTGAAAAAATCTTCCCTTCTGTAATGTTATCTGTGTTTAATTATCATCTGTGTCTGCTGCAGTCTGAGTCGTTTCAGGAGGATGTTTTTCCGATGACGGCGGGCACAGAATCGGCCCTGTCGGCTGCGGAGTGGCTCAGTGGGACTGACAGAGGTGACATCTTCATATATATCAGGGAATAAATGCATAAATAAACATGATTTGAATTCATTAATGCTGCCGTGTGTAAATGCATCTGTGTTTGTACAGGGCCAGTGCTGATTTCTCTTAAAGAAGCATATAAACGTCCAAATCCAGCAGGTCTCAGAGCATCGAAACGGGACAGACGGACAGTTAAGGGCATTGACTTACTGGAGAACATTTCTCCCAACACAGACAAAGAGGTGTGTGTGTTTGTGTTATTGTTTGGAGTTTCTCTTTCAAAGCTCATGAGGAGCTCTCATATACAGTATGATTCATGTAAAGACATAAAGCAGCATTCACAACCCATTTTACTAAAGTAATGTGATGTGATTCTGCTCAGAGTATAAAGGATGAGGCAAAGAGAACAAGATTGGAATAATTAAGATTTTTCAATGTTTGTGAAAGAAGAAGTCTCTTACACTCACCAAGGCTTCATTTATTTGATCAAAAATACAGAAAAAACAGCAATATTGTGAAATATCAAAACAACTATTTTCTATGTGAATATACTGTAACTTATTCTTGTGATTCAAAGCTTCTCCAGTGTCACATGATCCTTCAGAAATCATTCTAATAGGCTGATTTGATGCTCAAGAAACACATCTGATTATTATCAATGTTGAAAACAGTTGTGCTGCTTCAGATTTTTGTGGAAATCTTTTTAATTTGATATTGAAGCTATAAAAGTTAGCTTTTGTTTTGTGTATTTTTGAAATTAACCAAGTAAATAGGCAAGTCTCATGAGGGCTTCGTTAATTAAGATAATGTATTGTACAGAAACTGTAACTGATATTTAAACATAAAATAAATGTGAGTATACTTCTATGTGCTCATGTAGCTAGACCAAAAATGTTATTAATAGAGAATGAAAGTCTTTTTGTGACTGTTTTGGGGTCTTCAGATCAAACCTGTGCTGGGTTTGTGCATCTTATGAAACAAATACTGATTCAGACTTGTGACTCTCAACTAAACAAAGCTTCAGACATCATAAATCACATATTTTTGGCAAAACAAATCAAGCTTTGATGCCTTTGTAGCCCAATATGAGAATACTGGGGTGTTTTTCCTAGGAGAAACATCTGTGAACTTCTCCATTTGCTCTCTATTTAAGCTTTTGATGTCTAGGAGGAAAAAATGAGACATCCTAGAGATCACATATGTGTTTTTTCAGCTGCTGAAGATGGTCTACAGGCAGCAGGATGAGCTGAGGAAACTCAAAGATGAACTAGGAGAGAAAGATGAGAGAATCCGACAACTGGAGCTGGAGCTCAAGAACCTGAGAAACACGTGACGACAAAACAGCTGATGGACCATGTTATTATGAGCACACTGAGGAAATAATTGTTTTATTAAGATCTTATGGATGTATTTTTAAATTTAATAACATTATTTAAGATGGATGTCATTTTAAAGTGTTAGTTCTCCCAAAAATGAAATTTCAGTCATTATTTATTCACTCCCATGCTGATATTTTTACCGTGGAATTGATGTGTTGGAGCTTTGCAGTATTATTTAGCATCCACTTTAATTATAGGCTATTTTCTAACAATCTGCTGAACATCCACAGAAGAAAGAAACTCGTACAGGTTTAAGATGGCATGTTGGTGAGTAAATGATGAATTTTCAGATATTGGTGAACAGTTCCTTTAAGATACAGATGTACAAATGAAGTCATGATGTGTCCGTTTACAAACAATTGTTAAGAAACAGATTTGCTTATGAAGTTCTTCTGGTTGTCTGCCAGAAGATGGCGCTAGAGGAGAGCGAAAAAAGCAAAGACCTTCATCTCAAACTCTCAATCTGCTCTACAAATACATTCATTTTCATACTCAATGATTGTGTTCGTCATTAATGCTGGCATGTACATATATATTTGTAAGTACAACACGACATGTTTACCATAAAAATAAAACATTGCTCAACCACATTATCAATATTTTTCATATTCCACAGGATCCTTCTTTACAATTTACCCACCAGTTGTTACTAAGTAATCTAATTACTTTTCCCTTGAAAAAGTAAAGGGATTACTCTTAATATTTCTGTAATTTAATTACAGTTACTTCTGATGTAATTGCATTAAATACTGTACTAGAACAATTCTATATAAAAACAATAGTGGGTTTAAGATCAAAATGTAATCAAACCTCCATTTGCCCACTTTGGTCAGTTCAAGAGTAATTTATGCAGTTGTATATCGTTTTAAAATAATTAAAAGAGCAATTTCATGTCCTTGTATTGTTCAACTGGTCGAGGTTGATATGAGATTTAGAAAGTAGGCTAATTAATAAGTAATCCAATACTTTTTAGAGAGAGTAATCTAATTACTCTCTCTATTGAAGATGTCTTAGCTAGTAGCTTAATAGGCTAATTACTTGCTTTTTTGAAGTAACACACTGCTAATAAGCATTAAGTTTCTTCAGTACAAACAGTGACTCATTCATCTTTACTACAAATGAGTTCAGGAGCATTTGTAGGCTACTGCAGGTGGGGAAATTATAAGGTTTATCTCTTTGAGAAAGAAATAGCTGTGTTGGTTTAGCGTTAAACCACGACCAGATTGTTAAAGCTGAGAAGAGAAAGTCACCGACTCGCGGGGTTCAAAGGAGATCCAGAAACGCTCTTATTTGCCTCCAGGATTCATGGCCTGAATGTGGATCTCGCACCTCATTTAGAATGAATGACAGATCCTTGTAAACAGTCGTGCAACGTCTGCAGCCTCCCACAGCATGTGTCCTGAAACACAACCAAAAAGCTTTGAGAACGTCCGCCAAGGATCCGCAGAAAATGTCAGCGATAGCGCTCCGGTTTCACATAAAATGTAGAGATTTCTGTCATTTGTCTCTCTGTGGCCAGAATGAAATCACCTCCAGCTGAATATTTGAGGCGCTGGAATCCAATATCAGAAGATGAACATCAACAATAGGCCTATCTTTTATTCTCATAGCTACCACGATTAAGCCACGATCATTAAGAAAAGCTACGAGTGCCTTGGGATACAACATAAAATGTTAAACGTAATGTTTAAATGTAAATGTAAAATGTTTTTCCTAACTATGTTGTATCAAAGTCCCTTTAAGACAAGTCATTTCACTCGGCGGCCATCTTTGAAACGCCTCTCGGGCATTCAAGTGCAGCTCCTATCTCTATCAAATTCTCCAAAGCTGTTTGCCAAGCTTTCGATTACATTTCATATTTGAAATCACCAAATGAAATCTGACAACAACTGTCTCATAAATTTTGATTCTAAATGCTGGAATCATGACAAAAAACAGTATTTTTAAGGCTGGCTCAAGCTAATGCGCATGCGCAGTCCTAAATGCACGTCTCGTCTATCATTTCGGAGGCGGGAGTCTGACTGTTTCTATCCACCTTATTCCGACGCCCCATGACGCTTTGCGCGAATTATGGGTGTAACTTCCTTTAAGCTGTAAACAGTCAGTGAAAGGCTCGCTCTATGAACGCAATAATACGTTTTATTTTTAAACTGGGTACAATGAGATGACATTATTCTACTCACCCTTCATCCAACGAACATTAAAAGGACATTTAAAAGTGTAAAAGCATAAACAAGGTACTTTCAAGAGGCCATGAAAAAGCGCGATTCTTTCCACAGCAAAAACAGACGGGTTAAATATAACTATAGTGATATATATATCTGTATTATGTAATATACATTGCCTTAATAAAAAATGTTAATGAACTTAATTGCGTGATACTATTTCAAAGTGATTTACATCATTTTTACAGATAATAAATTGTATTTACCTGTGAAAACAAACCTGGAAAGAGACGTGAGGCTTTGAGGAGAAAAACGAGAGATTCTTCGTGCATTCCAGTGAATTATTAATGGGATATATCGTAAATTATATCGGGAGAACAGACCACAAATGTGCAGTATATGTTGTCCTTTTTCATACTATTACAGCGGTATGCAAAGGGACAAAAGAAATTAATCACGAGGATAGAAAGCAGCGACTGAAAAGAGCTCTTGCCATAGATATTCTTGTTATAACATGTTACGTTAAAATACCAAGCGTTACGTTATTCTCATGATGTCTGAAAATAAAACATTAAAAAAATATTGACAGCTCATTCAGTAAAACTGACGGATAAGCTTTATTTATAGGGCAACCTTATGATTTGAAACGATTCGTTTAAGTCTTTTTAAATGGAAGTTCCCCAAACCGGAAGTGGAACCCATAATTCGAAACGCAGTAGGCTAGTCAGGAATAAGGTGGATAGAAACCGGAGCTTCTAACGGCCGCTGCAGTGACGCGATGACTTTACCAATCGGCGATTGGCTCTTATTTAGAAGGCGGGACTTATTCCGCCATATTGTGCGTTGCACTTTCTCCCATTCAAAACAGTACGAGTGACGCGTCTTGTGTTATTCTACAGTCTTTGGTTGTATTCCTTTTCTCTTTAGATCACAAGAAGTATTTGCGTGATAAACGCATAGAAATAACTGGTAATAGTAATTTACAGAAGAATCTAGTGTTTTTTTTGGGGGGGGGGGGTGAACCATTCCTAATTGTGGTGTTATTTTAGCATGTAAACAACCTGATCCCCCCCTGAAATATTAGCCTAGCATACAGATTAATCCATGTTTGATGGTGGAGACGATCGAGAATCATTTTTTTCTGATAATATTTCAGCAATCATGTCAGTGAATTTTCTATCAGTTGTTTAGCATTATAATTAGAAAAGCCAGTTCGCTAATAAATCACTCTTTGGATCTAATCCGGCAAACGGTTCGCGAAAAGGTCTGATATTGTTCGCGCTTTAGTTTGATTAATTTGAACAGTTCACTCACGTGACACACTGATTCATTTGCAGCAGTTTCCTCACATCGTAACGTACGTTAGAATACAAAATGAAGGCGCTGGAGCAGGTGGATATTAATCTACGATCTGTTCAGGAAACAAAACTTTCTATCAGGTTTATTAACCAATCTACTGCATTTTTACAGAGCCCCTAAAGGCACATGGTGATGGAAGAATGTGAGATGGGAAGATGCTTTTTGCGTTCACACTCAAAAGTTTTGCGTTCCCCTGAGAAACTTTGCAAATCAAGTTTCTCGGGGAGCACAAAACATTGAAATAATTTTTTTTCCGTTACTTTTTCCCCTTCACTCTACATTTTAGGTTATATCCTGTGTACTTTTTTGATGGGGTACTGATAAAAGTCTAGAATCTGTAAGTGTCCTAGCTGCTTTAAGGTCGCTCAGACATACTCGGCACACATTGTTCTGCTTTCCAGAGTTAATATGATCATTGTCCGCCAAGAAAAAGACAATTACATTGGTGTAATCGATCTTTGTGACTGCAGAAGAGCTTTTAGTTATGAGATGGGCTGGATAATGGCTTCTTCTGCTCTGAGGGACAAAATGAAGCCATATTGTTCATGCATAAATGTAGGCAGAGCACTTAATTTTGTGTCTAAAATGGATTGAAAATGAGCAATGGCCAGGGTTAGCGCGATTGTCGGTGACTTGATCTGCTTACATTTGGCCGGTTTGAAGATTATGAGAATGTTATCAATGTCATTAGACGTCTGGTAATGGCAGAAATAATGACCAGAGTGACTGACGCATTGCATCATGGGAAATTGTTCAGACCCAGCTAGACAGCATAATTGAAGTAATAAGCTTAAGAAACATAAATCTCGGTGATTGTAGAAGGCGCTGGAGGAAAGATTAATGTCACCTCAGTCTTGGGAATAGAAATTTGCCTCATCTATCTAATGCGAAAACAATACATGAAAAATAATAAGAATAAGTATTATTTTCTGCATTTTTTTTTAACTATTGTTGACTATTTTCTTCTTTAAGTTGTTTTAAAGATCAGTTCCTTTAAAATGTATTGCATAAACGTTCTTTACTACAGACTTTCACATTCGTTATCAAGTTTGTCCTTCTGATTGTGGCTTTTGTCTCACTATTTCACATTCATCCTAAGAATATGCTAATTATGAGCCTGTCAAGATCATCTCACCGCCTTACAAGCTGATGAAATAATAATGGTTGCGCGGCATTTAATTTGATTGTAGATTGATTCAGATGTTCTCAGAGCAGTCTGATTTGATTTGCCATGCCATTTCTGATGTGTACGAGCTGAGACGTTGAGTTGTAAAATGTCTTGCATTTGTTCAACTTCCATTTAAAGTTTATATACTTTCTCGTAATCCCTTGCGTTAATAGCAAACAATTTTTAGGTTTATTCGAAGACCGTTCCTAAAAGTGAATATGAGGTGCTTGACACCAATATAAAACAGTTTATGAGGTGCAAAAAGGTTTTATTGGGGATATTTTCAACAGCCAAGGAAGAATGAGAGGGCAAGTCGAGTTCGCCAGGGCCGTTTGAGGAATGTCTCAGTGGGTCGATACTTTTGAGAAGTATTTTGAATTTTATGTTTCTTGGCAACCATCTCACAACATTTGGTGATGGACATCAGTCACCAAGTTTATGTGTTGATTCTTGGTTCGTTTTTTACAAAGTTGAAGTACCAAGTTGCATAAGCCATAAGTACATACTAGGAAAATATTCATAAACACAAGTCCAAAGGGAAGAGAGCACTCCATGTGTTTAAACATATAGGTCAACATTTTCTTGAAGAACTTCTCTAGTTTTCCTGTTTATTTGACGGTTTTGAAGCTATGCATTTAAAAAATGCATTTTCATTTTTTACGAAGTCACTCAACTATTATGCAAACTTCACCAGTTTGGTTTATTTACAGAAGTGAATTCTCTCACTGGGATTTAACTTTCTACTCAACTCTTGAAGGTCGGGTCGATTCCGCAGCCGTTTTCAGTACTGGATTAAAGGTCGCAGCATCGACCTCGTCATGATGACATCGGATGAAGAGGACGTGAGGCCTGAAATATCCTTTTTCCAGGCATTGTACTTGGCGGCGTTCGCTTTGAATTAAAGAATGTGTGGAAGGATGTACCTTTAACCACAAATATACATTCCAAGGTTCAGACGAGGACCGACATTGTTGTCCAGTACCCACTATTGTGTCTTCTACGGTTTACGCCGTTGAATCGATATTGTCTGTCCTAACTAACCTTTCTGAACTTCATTAAGTCCTGAACTGCTGTTATGTGCTTTCATAACTTCGTTAGATCTCTTTTGTGGCTGGTAGCTCGCTCCTGGATGTGCCATTGATTTTAATCGATGTCCAAGGTATAAAATGGCAAAACTCTTTCAGAATGTAATATTGCATCATGAGCTGGGGAAGTTTTGTGAGAACATTTCAGGAGGTCTATGTTAATCTATTTTATATCTATAATTAAATACTAATATTTAATAAAAAGGGATTTTGGCTGCTGCCAGTGCCAGTTCATTTCACTGAACATGTCAAGGCTTATTCATTACAATAATGAAGCAATCCATTCTGATGTTCCTGTTCTTACTGTACCAGGAACGAGTTGGATTTCAATAAAATATTCAAAAATTCATTAATTAAAAACCTGCCAGCCAATATTTTATTATTTATTTATTAAACATGTCGAGGCTTATTCTTTCCAATAATGAAGCAATCCATTCTGATGTTCCTGTTCTTACTGTACCAGGGACGAGTTGGATTTCATTAAAATGTTCAATAATTCAATCATTTAAAACATGCCAGTCAATATTTATTTATTTATTTTAAGAGGATCAGCAAATGTATTCAATGTATATTTTTTTATTTTATTTTATTTTATTTTATTTTATTTTATTTTAGGCCACAACCGGTCTTAATTTAACGGGAAGGAAGTTTGAAAGTTTTGAAAACTTTTCCTAGTACAATGAACTCTACGTCAAGAGATTAAGGAAAAATTGAATCCTGTGCATTGAATGCAATTTCTATTCATGTTAACTTGTGTAAGTGCCATTGAAAATTCACACATTGCTTTTACATCAGACTCATTTATATATCACACAACAACAGGACGACATAATATGATTAGGTGCGGTTTATTCCTGCAAAATGAAATAAAGGGAGCCTGGAGCTGTAGCTGTGAGTTACGGAGGTGAGGGGGCCTGTGATTTATTATGGAGTCCACGGAGGAGAAAAGCTCATGCTTTACATGCAGATGCTGTTTTGCAGGGGAGGAAAATGACGCTGGGCGTAGCAGACGGGTCTATCCATCACCGCTGTGCCAAAACACAGATGAGATTGAGTCTGAAGTGTCCACAGAAACACCTGTTATTGCAAAATGCCATGTTTGCATTATAATACAGAATCAGCTTCTAAGGTGAGATATACACCCTAGTGAGTCAACAAACACAAGCAATTAAAAATGGCAAAATTTATGCAACATGGAGGACGAAGCGAGATAAATGTTTTGTGCTGGGTTCACAAATATCATAGTAATTCATTGGACTTATATTATTTTAAGGGGATGTTCATCTGTATTTTGTAGAGTTTACTACATAAAATGGAGGGGAGCATTATATGGAAGCCCGTTTCCGCCACTAAATAAAAAAATAAAAACAGTAATTGCGACTTTTTATCTCAGAATTCTGACTTTTTATCTCACTATTGCGAGTTATAAAGTCACAATTCTGAGATATAAACTCGCAATTACATGATATAATGTTAGAATTGCGAGATATAAACTCGCAATTGCCTGATATAAAGTCAGAATTGCGAGATATGAACTCGCAATTGCCTGATATAAAGTCACAATTCTGAGATATAAACTCGCAATTGCGTGACATAAAGTCACAATTCTGAGATATAAACTCACAATTACGTGACATAAAGTCACAATTCTGAGATATAAACTCGCAATTACGTGATATAAAGTCAGAATTGCGAGATATAAACTCACAATTGCGTGATATAACGTTAGAAATGCAAGATATAAACTCGCAATTGCGTGATAAAATGTCAGAATTGCGAGATATAAACACGCAATTGCGTGATAAAAAGTCAGAATTGCGAGATATAAACTCGCAATTGCGTGATATAAAGTCACAATTCTGAGATATAAACTCACAATTGCGTGATATAAAGTCACAATTCTGAGATATAAACTCGCAATTACGTGATATAATGTTAGAATTGCGAGATATAAACTCGCAATTGCGTGATATAAAGTCAGAATTGCGAGATATAAACTCGCAATTGCGTGATATAAAGTCACAATTCTGAGATATAAACTCGCAATTGCGTGATATAAAGTCAGAATTGCGAGATATAAACTCGCAATTGCGTGATATAAAGTCAGAATTGCGAGATATAAACTCGCAATTGCGTGATATAAAGTCACAATTCTGAGATATAAACTCGCAATTGCGTGATATAAAGTCAGAATTGTGAGATATAAACTCACAATTGCCTGATATAAAGTCACAATTCTGAGATATAAACTCACAATTATGTGATATAAAGTCACAATTCTGAGATATAAACTCGCAATTACCTGATATAAAGTTAGAATTGCGAGATATAAACTCGCAATTGCGTGATATAAAGTCAGAATTGCGAGATATAAACTCACAATTGCCTGATATAAAGTCACAATTCTGAGATATAAACTCGCAATTGCCTGATATAAAGTCACAATTCTGAGATATAAACCCGCAATTGCGTGATATAATGTTAGAATTGCGAGATATAAACCCGCAATTGCGTGATATAAAGTCAGAATTGCGAGATATAAACTCGCAATTGCGTGATATAAAGTCGTGATATAAAGTCTCGCAATGATAGTTGTGATATAAAGTCGTGATATAAAGTCTCGCAATTGCGTGATATAAAGTCTGAGATATAAACTCACAATTGCGTGATATAAAGTCACAATTCTGAGATATAAACTCGCAATTGCGTGATATAAAGTCACAATTCTGAGATATAAACTCACAATTGCGTGATATAAAGTCACAATTCTGAGATATAAACTCACAATTGCGTGATATAAAGTCACAATTCTGAGATATAAACTCGCAATTGCGTGATATAAAGTCACAATTCTGAGATATAAACTCGCAATTGCGTGATATAAAGTCACAATTCTGAGATATAAACTCGCAATTGCGTGATATAAACTCACAATTCTGAGATATAAACTCACAATTGCGTGATATAAAGTCACAATTATGAGATATAAACTCGCAATTGCGTGATATAAAGTCGTGATATAAAGTCTCGCAATGATAGTCGTGATATAAAGTCGTGATATAAAGTCTCGCAATTGCGTGATATAAAGTCTGAGATATAAACTCACAATTGCGTGATATAAAGTCACAATTCTGAGATATAAACTCGCAATTGCGTGATATAAAGTCACAATTCTGAGATATAAACTCGCAATTGCCTGATATAAAGTCACAATTCTGAGATATAAACCCGCAATTGCGTGATATAAAGTCAGAATTGCGAGATATAAACTCGCAATTGCGTGATATAAAGTCACAATTCTGAGATATAAACTCGCAATTACATGATATAATGTTAGAATTGCGAGATATAAACTCGCAATTGCGTGATATAAAGTCACAATTCTGAGATATAAACTCGCAATTACGTGATAAATTGTTAGAATTGCGAGATATAAACTCGCAATTGCGTGATATAAAGTCGTGATATAAAGTCTCGCAATGATAGTCGTGATATAAAGTCGTGATATAAAGTCTCGCAATTGCGTGATATAAAGTCTGAGATATAAACTCACAATTGCGTGATATAAAGTCACAATTCTGAGATATAAACTCGCAATTACGTGATATAATGTCAGAATTGCGAGAAAAAGTTTCACACAATTGTGAGAAAAAAGTCAGAATTCTGAGATAAAAAGTTGCAATTACTGTTTTTATTTTTTTATTTAGTGGTGGAAACGGGCTTCCATAGCATAATGACCAGACATTGTTGGAGGATTTATGTCTTCATTCATATGTTACCTATTCAAAATAAAGGCGTTTTAGCATGAGTGTCATGAAATCTGGTACAAAATATAATTTTTTTTTCAAATAGCATTTTTTTAACATGTACTATGTGCTTCGGTAGAGGGAAAATTGCCATTGAAAATGTCTTTAATTTGAGTATGGATATATGAATCCACTTTGAACTTTCATTCTGCGAAAATGGAAAAAATCAGTGTAAAGATTCTTCAGAAATTCCACAAAAATATTTAAACAAGACAATAAATTAGATTTGAGGTTGGAAGAGTGAGTAAATGATGCAAAGTTTTCATATTTGGGGTGAACTATGAAGGTGAAGGTTTATGAAAAACCCTGAAAACAAGACAGATTTAGAGTCTTGCATTGGATCTCAGAGAAGGCCAAACCACAGAGATGATGCAGACTCAACCCAAAAGTTATAACACTGACAAATTGATATCACGTGTCCTCTCTCAGTCAAGCGTGAAATCACACAATAAACACTCGTTTCCTCACTCTCGCCTTGTTTTTCTTCTCTGTTTGCGTTCGCTGGCCTCAATAATGACCATTCTAAGCACGAACCCCCAATCCACTGTGAGGTCAATGTTCCTCAAAGAGGCACTTAACGTCAGCGGCATGCTGGGATACAGTACGTGTGCAGTGAATATTAACGGCTGTGTCTGCTGGTCATGTGGAGTTCTGAGAATGAAAGGTAACAGGCTTTGAGTACGCCAACATTTGCAGATGCATAGAAATCTGGTTACCGGCCACAGATGAGTAATCACAAACCATGTGACCGAAAGGATGACAGCAAGGTGAGACAGCCAAAGAAAATGAAAGAAAACAATACAAGGGCCACTCACATAGAACACAACAGCAACCATCCAGAATACCATAGCAATGCTTTGGCAACCATCCACAACACTCTTGCATTATGATGGTACTGTTACATACCATACCATTTAAAGCTGCTTGTACGTTCAAAATGACGTTTCTATAAGCAGATGGGCTTATTGAATAAAACAGGTCGCAGTTGCTCAGCAGAAAGAGAGTTGTGCAGATGTTCTCATGCAGGCTGAATGAAATGTGCAGCACATTGACTCATAAATCATGCAGTTCTTATACAGCTGCTCGTGTTCTCTGGGCAATGTTGCACAGGATCATTTTTTAACACGGACTTTAGGTTTGTTTGTCAAGGTAGTGAGTGGACGTAGTATATTACACTGTGAGAAAAATGCGTGTGTGTGTTTCTTTGAGCATAAGCGTATAAGTAGGTATAACCGAGTTTTCCCCGACTCTGCCTCAAGGTGGACTTCATCATGAGCTTTCACCGATTGCTTTATGAGACAGCGCGTGATAAACGAGAGCTTTCCAGGGGAAACAGAAATCAAATTATCCCCGACAGGCAATCCGAATGACCGCGAGCACTTCCGCTGAGTCAGCAGCGTATTAGACGTGTCTATTGCTCGCAGATTATCAGTCAGGTAATAGATTCCCATTCTTCAGAAATACACAGCTGCCTATTTGACCCTCTCCATGTCTCAAAAGTAGACGTATGCTATAGCCTATTACATAACCTTCTCAATGAAGTTTCAAGGATTTGCACATTAACATGTTCATTTTTGCCTGATTTCTGAAGCTTCAGACTCTCTCAGTTCTCTAAGCACATACTGATGACAGATTTTGTTTATGCATTGTGATGGAAGCGACTAAACCCAGTGACCTCAGAAGCTTGTTTTTGTTTTACCAACATCAATAAGCACTTGGGTAAATGAAATCACATTGTTTAACATTGTTTCTTTGAGTTTTTAATATGAAGCTAAAAAATAAAATAAAATATGTAATAAAATACAACAAAGTACCTTTTATTGGTAAATACAAAGTTCTGTCATGAATATCTAACTGGCGTAGGCTGATAGGTCCTTAACTCAGTCTGCTTGCAATCACATCATTCTCTATAGGGCAGAGCTGATTGATTCCTGCTGCATCAGTAGCCAATGAGTTCGCTGCTCAACCTTCAAATACTTGGTCAGCATTTGCTGTAGCATTTGCAGCACGCTTTCAGAAACCCTCCATCTGTTCCAGCCCTTCCCAGCCCATCCCCAGCTCCATCCCCAGCTCCACCTGCATAGATCTGCTACGGGTAATTCATGTACACTACATTGTACAACAGCAGCATGTCTTACTTGCTCACAGCTGCATGTAGTGTGTGTATTGGGAGTAGCAAGTCCCGTACTTACTCTGCAGCAGAAGCAGCAATAACAGCAGCAGCAATAACCAACAGCAGCAGCAATAAGATCAGCAGCAATAATGAAAAAAGCAGCAAGCATCAATAACAGCAGCAGTAATAACCAACAGCAGCTGCCATAACAGCAGCAGCAAAAAACAACAGCAGCAGCAATAACAGCAGCAGTAATAACCAACAGCAGCAGCAATAACCAACAGCAATAACCAAAAGCAATAACATCAGCAGTAATAACCAACAGCAGCTGCGATAACAGCAGCAGCAATAACCAACAGCAATAACCAAAAGCAATAACAGCAACAGCAAAAACCAACAGCAGCAGCAATAACAGCAGCAGTAATAACCAACAGCAGCAGCAATAACCAACAGCAATAACAGCAGCAGCAGCGATAACAGCAGCAGTAATAACCAACAGCAGCTGCGATAACAGCAGCAGCAATAACCAACAGCAATAACAGCAGCAGTAATAACCAACAGCAGCTGCGATAACAGCAGCAGCAATAACCAACAGCAATAACAGCAGCAGCAATAACCAACAGCAATAACAGCAGCAGTAATAACCAACAGCAGCTGCGATAACAGCAGCAGCAAAAACCAACAGCAGCAGCAATAACAGCAGCAGTAATAACCAACAGCAGCTGCGATAACAGCAGCAGCAATAACCAACAGCAGCAGCAATAACAGCAGCAGCAAAAACCAACAGCAGTAATAACCAACAGCAGCAGCAATAACAGCAGCAGTAATAACCAACAGCAATAACAGCAGCAGTAATAACCAACAGCAATAACCAACAGCAATAACAGCAGCAGTAATAACCAACAGCAGCTGCGATAACAGCAGCAGCAAAAACCAACAGCAGCAGCAATAACAGCAGCAGTAATAACCAACAGCAGCAGCGATAACAGCAGCAGCAAAAACCAACAGCAATAACCAAAAGCAATAACAGCAGCAGTAATAACCAACAGCAGCTGCGATAACAGCAACAGCAAAAACCAACAGCAGCTGCGATAACATCAGCAGTAATAACCAACAGCAGCTGCGATAACAACAGCAGCAAAAACCAACAGCAGCAGCAATAACTAACAGCAACAGCAATAACAGCAGCAGCAATAACAGCAGCAGTAATAACCAACAGCAGCAGCAATAACCAACAGCAATAACAGCAGCAGCAGCGATAACAGCAGCAGTAATAACTAACAGCAACAGCAATAACAGCAGCAGCAATAACAGCAGCAGTAATAACCAACAGCAGCAGCAATAACAGCAGCAGTAATAACCAACAGCAGCAGTAATAACCAACAGCAGCAGCGATAACAGCAGCAGCAAAAACCAACAGCAATAACCAAAAGCAATAACATCAGCAGTAATAACCAACAGCAGCTGCGATAACAGCAGCAGTAATAACCAACAGCAGCAGCAAAAACCAACAGCAGCTGCGATAACAGCAGCAGCAATAACCCACAGCAGCAATAACCAACAGCAATAACAGCAGCAGTAATAACCAACAGCAGCAGCAATAACAGCAACAGCAAAAACCAACAGCAGCAGCAATAACAGCAGCAGTAATAACCCACAGCAGCAGCAATAACCAACAGCAATAACAGCAGCAGCGTAGCAGATCTATTCCGCCAAGACCAAACATATCAATATTGTCTCATCCATTACCATGCCAAACACTGCGAGAGTTGTCATGACAGAAATTATGAATAATCAGATTTTTTGTTTGCATCCATCAAGTTCCTTAAAATAATCAAATAAAAATATTAATAAATATTAAACAGAAAATAAACACATTCAAAATAAAGTATAAATAATAGTAAAATAAAATAATGAAATAATAAATCTATATAATAATAAAATCAAATTCACTAAATTATTCATTTCCAGTATCCAGCGAAAAAAGCTTTAATGTAATTTACCTACTGTTTCCATAGAATATCGCAAACCCCTTGCTCTCATAAACACACCAAACCTCAATGTGTGTCTAAAACACACTAGTGCATATGAAAAACTCATCAAGCACCAGAGCTTGACGTCCCTGGACACCCAGCAGACATTTCATATGAGATTGTTTGCAATTTGTCTCCGTGACATAGTGCTAATGGTTGAGCATTTAGCGCTAATAGGATGAGGGCAGGTGAAGATGTTCTGAACAAGCAGG
Organism: Mylopharyngodon piceus; assembly: GCA_039654765.1. Taxonomy (NCBI): domain Eukaryota; kingdom Metazoa; phylum Chordata; class Actinopteri; order Cypriniformes; family Xenocyprididae; genus Mylopharyngodon; species Mylopharyngodon piceus. The sequence continues at coordinate 19,342,712 of CM077459.1, read as the reverse complement.
TGGATGAAACGTTCTGCTCTCTGATCACCAAAACAAACCTGGAGCAGATGGCTAATGCCAGACAGAATCAGATTGACATGCACAAGTTAACTGACAGTGAAAAAACCAACACACCATGTTGTGCCATTACTGTGCTGTTGTTAAGGTGCAATAGTGTTTATATTTACAAAATATCATTAATATGACCTGACGTCCCCCTCGCACGGTTGCCAAACACCGGGGAGACATTTTCACCATTTCCACATGGAAAGGAACATAAAAGAGGAGCCGTCACATGAGCAAGACACGCAGATGGATGAAAATATGCTCAACAGATGGAAAAAGGCAAAAACGTGTAAAACTGACTGGGAACTGACAGTGTCCCATGGAGCCATTCACTGTGTCTGAACTTCAAAGAAGCATCTGGATCAGCCCAAACCTCCTCTGAGAAACACGTCCTCAGCGGACACAGAGGGATTTTACTTATTACACAGTTTCAATGTCCAACGTCATGTCCACTGTGCAAAATAAAACATCAGTTTACCAGCGAATGAATAGTTCGGGTCAATCTAATAAAGCCTGTCAGGAACATGTTTTAAGTTATATTTCAACCCAAGATGAGTTATATTTTGCATGAAGAAATTGCAAAATATACATATGTGACAATTAATCACGTATTTCTCTTTAATGGTAATTAATGCAACGATCAAACAAAAAATGTTTGTTCCAGGCACAAGCCCTCCAGAGCGGTTTTAGTTTCCCCAAAAACAGTAAACCTGAAGTGCACATAATCTCAGCGAGCATCACTGCTGCACTGAAATTAGACATTTGTTTGGTTGATCAAGCATTGCCGCCAACCTAGTTTAGCATCTCATGAGGCCCGCAGGGCTGATCCGCTCCAGACTGACATTCAGTGAAAGCGTTCTGTCAGAGGAGCTTCTGTTTGGGCTCAGATAGGAAAATAAAACATCAAATGTGTTTACATAAAAGTTCTGTCCTGTCAATCACAATAATGAAACCTGAATCTCATTTTCTATAATGCATGATTTTTAGAGTCGATGCGAAATCAAAAATATCCTTAACACACATTTATGCATCGTTTCACTATTGCATGTTATTCCAGATAAAGTCACGTTTCGTTACGCACCTTGCTTTTGGAGTCACAGTTCGATACAAGTGTGTGATAAAGAGTATAAATTAAATTCTGTCATTAATTACTCACCCTCATGTCGTTCCACACCCGTAAGACCTTAGTTCATCTTCGGATCATCTTAAAATATTTTTTTAAGAAACCCAAGAGGTTTCTGATCCCCCATAGAAAGCAGCGTAAGTACAACATTCAAGGTCTAGAAAGGTAGTAAAAATGTCGTTAAAATAGTCCACTTGACTACAGTGGTTCAACCTTAATGTTATGAAGCGATGAGAATACTTTTTGCGCGCAAAAAAAAAACAAGGATGAGCGAGAAGAGGAAAAAGAGTATTTTGTCTCATTATAAAAGCGAAAAAACTTGTCATACAGATAAGACAATACATCATTCGAAACTGTAAAGGGTATACTGTAAAAAAAATTATATTTTTATTTATGTACACTCGCAATAAGAACAAAACATTTTGCTTTTGTAAAATAAAGAAAACAAACAGGATGTCGCTTTCTGCTGTTCCAGTTTTCTTTCCGCGAAGTTTGTGGAGCACGTCACAAAAATTAATCGATACTCTGCATATATACTAGCAAGATCATGTGTGCCATCTGAACTTTTGTTTTGGGTTGGTGCATATATCGTCTCTTCTTCTTCTGCTCTTTTTCCTGTTGTGGCGGTTAGCAAACAGCATTGCATTACCACACCGCCTCCTTCTGGATTGGAGTGTGGATCTCCTGTGACTGACTGTATTCGTCGTCTGACTGTATGCACCGAACCATGATGTCCGTACCGAGATGGTTTGGGATGAATACATGTACCGTTACACCCCTATATTTTAATCATTGAAATATGTAAACTGCACGTCATGTTTTGCTTTTTATTGGAACGTTTATATCGTAATGGTGGTTACGCGCAAGAAACATATATGTATTCAGTAAAACAGGTTGCATCACTTCCAGTTTAGGTCTTTTATATGTGCTTTGTTAAATATAGAGCCATTTTACTCAAGATTCAAAGAAGCAATAACCGCATGTCTATCGCATTTGCAGATTGGTACATAAAAGTTTTCACTTACATTTAGAGATAAATCAAATAAAAAGCCAACAATAAAAAGAACTAACTAGGTTAGCTGGATAACTTAAACATCCATAGATATAGTCGTCAGAACACAGGAAATCTCGCAAACGTGAGCCAAACGTGACTTTAGAGTAAACAAACATGGCGGACAACAGGCAAGAAGGAATGGCGATAATGGAAATAGCATTTGGACTTCTTTTTACAGAAAATTTGTCAGAAAAAAAGCAAAGGTTTGGATAAAGTAGTGACGATGTGAACGTGGACTTTACATGATACAGCGTGAGATGGAGGTGAGTTCGTCACGAATGTCACATGTCAGCTCACTTTCTGAGTGGGTATTGTTTCGTTCCACATGACAAATCTACGGAGTGGGTGTGCGTTTGTCCTCGGGGTCAGTACTGCTAAGTCAGAGGTCAATTCCCGTGGAATTGGGTTACTTTTACACTGTTGCCGCGGGTTGTTTTTTAGTGAACATGATTTTTACCCGGGAACCCACCACCGGAACGTGACTGGGCTAGTTTTCGGAAAGGATGAATTGGGCCCAAAATGGGCCGATTATCTTGTAGTGTGTGGGTGCCTTAAACTGATGAAAGGTTGCGTTGAATTCTCTGAACCATTAAACAGAATTACAGCCCATGTCATTCAGAGGAATGACCGTAAGGCGCTTTGATTTGTGCAGGAACCTGGAAAGAATTTCGGAGGGAGAGATTGGAAGAATTAAGCTGCCATATAAAGCAACACGAGAGCTCGGGCTTCAGCCATGTGTGTGAACATTTGAAGGAAATTCAGAGGGCAATGATACGTTAAACAGGGTTTTGCAGAGTAATCCACCTCTGCATGATGTTCTTAAAGACTTCACATCAGGAGACGATTAGCAGGACGCGGTTATCCTGCATGGATGGAAAACCAAAAGGAATGTTATTCCCATCCAATACTGTGCAAACTAACAAAAACTGTTTCTTATTACAAGCTACTCATACTTTCAAGCTCTGTAGGTAAAGTACAGTCATATATATTAGGCCTACATATAAAATTTAAATATTAACCATTGTTTTTCTGCCACAGAACATTGCCAATCTCAGTTAAGCTGCTAACATTCGACTTTAGTAGATAGATTTAACTACAACTAATATAATCATAATTACAATGGCTCGTGCACAGCTCATGTTTGAATCGCTGTGTAAGCCCAAAGCTATGATTTCCCGCCGTACTTCTGCTGAGGGGTTGAAACTAAAGCCCAAAATAAATATAAACAGACTGTGAACAAGCAAAAGCCTGTTGAGGAAAAGCTTGTCAAAAGGTCAAATAAATCATGACCAGCTGCTGCCGAGTCAAAACCTCTCGAGAGACATGCGGTTCAATTTCACAAATAAACACCAGCGTCACGCCAAGATATTGCAAATTAAATTAATTTGACCAACACATTTTAATGTACAACAATACATGTTATGATAATTATGTTGTTGACTAAAGGTGCGGTCACATTTAACATTGCTCGGCGAAATTTAGTCATTCCATTAGAAATCCACATGATCAGAAGTTTCGCATGATGGTGAAAAAGTTCAGAATCAGATTTCACTCATATTCAAGTTCATGAATTCACCGCATTGACCAACAAAAAGCTGCTTCATTTGGAAGAGACTTGAGAAGTGAGCTGGGCTTAATTTATTGTTACACAATGGACCTTTTTTCGCACGCAGTTTCGCTGAAATTTCACTAATGTGACCCCACCTTAAGAAACAAAATAGACAGCAATTAGTAGCCTAAATAAATGTACCGGTAAATGTATAGGCAGGTGCACAACGCCTGTACACTCTGCTTATGTTGTTTATTAATACATTTAAATTGCAAACCTCTTTTTATTGTAATATGAGATCACACCATATTGCAGAAGATTGAAAAATCAGAAAACAAAAAACTGCAATGACAAACACAGATATGAGCAATTAGCGTATGAATCTCAACAATGGTGACAACAAAATATTCAGACAATCAGATCAACTCTGGACATCACAAAAAGCTACTAAAAGACAGAACAAAAACCACAGCAAAAAATAAAAGCAAATAATTAGAATGAAAGAAAATAATAGGACAATTCAGCTGCATAATTTATTCATGCTGTGATGCATGCTGGGAGTTTTGTACTATTGTTCCCAGCATGCATTGCGGCATGACACTTTTGATTGTCACCTTTTTTGAGATTCATGTTCTGATTCTTGATGTCTTTGTGTTTTTTAGTTTTCTGATTGGTTTTGTTCCATTATAACATTTCACTGACGGTCGGTTTCGTTTTGCTATGAGATTTCAAAGACAGTCGGTTTTGTTTCGTTATGAGATCTCAATGATGGTCAGGTTTGTTCCTTTAGGAGATCTCGATAGCAGTCGGTTTCGTTCCTTTACGAGATTTCAAAGACAGTCGGTTTTGTTTGGTTGTGAGATTTCAATGATGGTCGGTTTCGTTCCTTTACAAGATTTCAATGGCGGTCGGTTTTGTTCCTTTAAGCGAATTTGTTCGGTTACGAGATTTCAATTACTGTCAGTTTTCAATGGCGGTCGGTTTTCTTCTGTTACAAGATTTCAAAGACAGTCAGTTTTATTCTTTCACAGGATTTTAATGATAGTCAGTTTTGTTACATTACGAGATTTCAATGACGGTTGATTTTGCTGGGTTATGAGATTTCATTGATGGTCAGTTTCGTTTCGTTACGAGATTTCAGTGATGGTTGATTTTGTTTCTTTGCAAGATTTTAATGACGGTCAGTTTTGCTTGGTTATGAGGTTTCAATGATGGTTGGTTTCGTTCCTTTACAAGATTTCAATGGCGGTCGGTTTTGTTCCTTTACGTGATTTTAGTGATGGTCGAATTTGTTCGGTTTACGAGATTTCAATTACTGTCAGTTTTCAATGGCGGTCGGTTTTCTTCTGTTACAAGATTTCAAAGACAGTCGGTTTTGTTTTGTTATGATATCTCAGTGATGGTCAGGTTTGTTCCTTTAGGAGATCTCGATAGCAGTCGTTTTCTTTCCTTTACGAGATTTCAAAGACAGTCGGTTTTGTTTGGTTATGAGATTTCAATGATGGTCGGTTTCGTTCCTTTACAAGATTTCAATGGCGGTCGGTTTTGTTCCTTTACGTGATTTTAGTGATGGTCGAATTTGTTCGGTTACGAGATTTCAATTACTGTCAGTTTTCAATGGCGGTCGGTTTTCTTCTGTTACAAGATTTCAAAGACAGTTAGTTTTGTTCTTTCACAGGATTTTAATGATAGTCAGTTTTGTTACGTTACGAGATTTCAATGACGGTTGATTTTGCTGGGTTATGAGATTTCATTGATGGTCGGTTTCGTTTCATTACGAGATTTCAGTGATGGTTGATTTTGTTTCTTTGCAAGATTTTAATGACGGTCAGTTTTGCTGGGTTATGAGGTTTCAATGATGGTCGGTTTCGTTCCTTTACAAGATTTCAATGGCGCTCGGTTTTGTTCCTTTACGTGCTTTTAGTGATGGTCGGTTTTGTTCAGTTACGAGATTTCAATTACTGTCAGTTTTCAATGGCGGTCGGTTTTCTTCTGTTACAAGATTTCAAAGACAGTCAGTTTTGTTCTTTCACAGGATTTTAATGATAGTCAGTTTTGTTACGTTACGAGATTTCAATGACGGTTGATTTTGCTGGGTTATGAGATTTCATTGATGGTCGGTTTCGTTTCGTTACGAGATTTCAGTGATGGTTGATTTTGTTTCTTTGCAAGATTTTAATGACGGTCAGTTTTGCTGGGTTATGAGGTTTCAATGATGGTCGGTTTCGTTCCTTTACAAGATTTCAATGGCGGTCGGTTTTGTTCCTTTACGTGCTTTTAGTGATGGTCGGTTTTGTTCAGTTACGAGATTTCAATTACTGTCAGTTTTCAATGGCGGTCGGTTTTCTTCTGTTACAAGATTTCAAAGACAGTCAGTTTTGTTCTTTCACAGGATTTTAATGATAGTCAGTTTTGTTACGTTACGAGACTTCAATGACGGTTGATTTTGCTGGGTTATGAGATTTCATTGATGGTCGGTTTTGTTTCGTTAAGAGATTTTAGTGATGGTTGATTTTGTTTCTTTGCAAGATTTCAGTGATGGTCGGTTTTGTTCTGTTATGAGATCTCAATGACGGTTGGTTTTCAGTGTCAGTCGGTTTTGTTCTGTTACAAGATTTCAAAGACAGTCAGTTTTGTTCTTTCAAAGGATTTTAATGATAGTCAGTTTTGTTACGTTACAAGATTTCAGTGACAGTCAGTTTTGCTGGGTTATGAGATTTCAGTGATGGTCGGTTTTGTTCTGTTATGAGATTTCAATGACAGTCAGTTTTGATGGATTACGAGATCTCAATGATGGTTGGCTTTGTTCCATTACAAGATTTTAATGATGGTTGGTTTTCAGTGTTGGTTTTATTTAATTACAAGATTTCAATGACAGTTCATTTTTTTCCGTTAAGAGATTTCAATGACGGACAGTCGGTTTTGTTTCGTTATGAGTTTTCAATGATGGTCAGTTTTGTTCCTTTACCATATCTCAACGACTGTCAGTTTTGTTTCATTACAAGATTTCAATGACGGTCTGTTTTGTTTCTTTGCGAGATCTCAATGACAGTCGGTTTTGTTGCTTTACAAGATTTCAATGACTGTCGGCTTTGTTTTGTGAAGAGATTTCAATGATGGTCTGTTTTGTTCGGTTATGAGATTTCAATGATGGTCGGTTTTGTTTCTTTGTTCTTTTATGAGATTTCAAAGACAGTCGGTTTTGTTCCTTTACGAGATTTCAGTGACGGTCGGTTTTGTTCGGTTATGAGATTTCAATGACAGTTTGTTCCATTACAACATTTCAATGATGGTTGATTTTGTTTCATTACAAGATTTTAATCACGGTTGGTTTTCAGTGTCAGTTTTATTTGATGGACATTTTTTTTCCTTTATGAGATTTCAATGATGGTCAGTTTTGTTCGATCTCACAAAGGAACAAAACCGACCGTCAGTGAAATCTCGTAATGAAACAAGACTGACAGTCATTGAGATCTCTTAAAGGAATGAATCTGACTTAACGAGATTTCAGCTTGTTTCATTATGACATTTCAATTATGTCTGGTTATGATAATTCAATGATGGACGTTTTGTTTTCTTTTTACGAGATCTCAATGACGGTAGGTTTTGTTCCTTTGTTACTTTACGAGATTTCAAAGACGGTCAGTTTAGTTTCTTTACCAAATTTCAATGATGGTTGATTTTGGTCCTTACTAGATCTCAATGACAATCAGTTTTGTTCCTTTACAAGATCTCAATGGTTGATGGTTTTGTTTTGTTATGAGATTACAATGACGGTTGATGGTTTGTTCAGTTACGGGATCTTGGTCGGTTTTGTTCCATTATGAGATTTCAGTGACGATTGAATTTGAAACAAATCAAACTGTCAGTTTTGTTTAAGTTTGAGATTTCAATGATGGTCAGTTTTGTTCATTTACACGATTTCTACGAAGGTCTGTTTTGTTTCGTTTCGAGATTTCAATGATGGTCAGTTTTGTTCATTTACACGATTTCTACGAAGGTCGGTTTTGTTTCGTTTCGAGATTTCAATGATGGTCAGTTTTGTTCAGTTACACGATTTCTACGAAGGTTGGTTTTGTTTCGTTTCGAGATTTCAATGATGGTCAGTTTTGTTCATTTACACGATTTCTACGAAGGTCTGTTTTGTTTCGTTTCGAGATTTCAATGATGGTCAGTTTTGTTCATTTACACGATTTCTACGAAGGTCGGTTTTGTTTCGTTTCGAGATTTCAATGATGGTCAGTTTTGTTCATTTACACGATTTCTACGAAGGTCGGTTTTGTTTCGTTTCGAGATTTCAATGATGGTCAGTTTTGTTCATTTACACGATTTCTACAAAGGTTGGTTTTGTTTCGTTTCGAGATTTCAATGATGGTCAGTTTTGTTCATTTACACGATTTCTACGAAGGTCGGTTTTGTTCCGTTGCCAGATTTCAATGACGGTCAGTTTTTCTGGGTTATGAGATTTCAATGACGGTCGGTTTTGTTCCATTCTTAGATTTCAATGACGGTCGGTTTTGTTCCTTAACAAAATTTAAATAATGGCTGTTTTTTTCCATTACGAGATTTCAATGGCACTTTTTTGTTTACTAACGAGATTTTAATGACTGTTGGCTTTGTTTCTTAAAGAGATTTTAATGACAGTTGGTTTTGTTCCATTACGAGATCTCAATGACGGTCGGTTTTCATTGTCAGTAGGTTTTGTTCCTTTGCTCTTTTACGAGATTTCAAAGACAGTCAGTTTTGTTTCATTATGAGATTTCAATGATGGTTGGTTTTATTCGGTTATGAGATTTCAGTGACGACCGGCTTGGAGCGGTTCAGACTGCACAGGTTAAAGACATATATTTAAAACATGGTGTGTATTAAAATCTCTCTGTGGTTAGAAATATTTTATTTATATTAGAATAATTTCTGAAGGATCATGTGACACTGAAGACTAGAGTGGCTGATTAAAATTCAGTTTTGCATCACAGAAATAAATAATATTTTAAAGAATATTAAAATAGAAAACCATTATTTTAAATTGTAATAATATTTCACAATATTACTGTTTTTCTGTATTTTTGATAAAATAAATGCAGGCTTGATGAGCGTATGAGACTTCTTTCAAAAACATTAAATATAGTAATGAAAAAATAGAGTGCTTCCACGTAAGTTTAAAGTATAAAGTACCATATCATTTGTGATGTGAAACTAACTAACTACGTCATGTAATGTAGGGATTATTTTTGCCCCAGGGTTACACCCCTTATTATCTGAGGTTTATTTTAACCCTTTATTCAATACAGTTTATGGTGACTGTACTGGGGCATTGGGCAGTATGTGATGTGCTATAGGAACTATTTTACACTCTTTATACAGTACAGCTTATTGCGACTGTACTGGGGCATTAGGACCCACTAAGACTGTAGGTTGATCAGACCCGCTAGCCTCATAACACCTCTTCCCGCAGCCACCCAGTCTCCCATCCAGATAGAGACCGGACTCAACCCTGCTTAGCTTCAGTGGGTGTGCAGGTGAAAGCTTCAGGTTGACCACTGCAAGGCTTTTCAAGCATCGTTCCAACAATAGACCCTCTTATGTTGAAATATTAATCTCAACAATGGTGACATGCTTCATGATTCAACACAATTTCAGCACCAAGAGAAAAACTAACACTAAAGGTATGTTTACATGACAATGATATACTAAAAAAAGAAAACTTTTTTTTTTTTTTTTTTACAGATGACAACATTACTAAAATTCATGCCGCAATGCATGCTGGGAGCCATTGATGAGATTTGATTGGTGCACCCAGGATGCACTGCAGCATTAAGCTTTTTGTTGATTGTCACCATTACTGAGATTCATACGCTGATTGTTTATGTCAGTGTGTGTCTGAATGATAACGTAGTTTGAAATTTTCTGTCCAACATGTCTTTTTAAATTATGATCAGATTGTCATGACACTGCTGGAGCAAATGCTGCAGTCTCACAAGACCAGCAGAAAATTTAGAGGCACTAATAACACTAAAACCTAGCAATCAGTGATGAGGTTTTTAGATATCATCAATAAAGCAAACCACTTTATGATGCTTACATTATTAATAAGTAGCAAGCATCTGACTGCCTTTAACAAGCATGTTTTTTTTTCTGTATCTTTATCCAAGTATTAAAGAAGCCAAAAAAAAAGTTAATTTGAAAAGTCAAGGAGCAAGAGCACAACTAAAGGAAACGCTATTCACCATTAAAAAATGTATTATTTTCAAGTATAAATAAATAAGTGAAGCTGGCAAAGCTGTTTTTTTAGAGTTGTTTAATCGTCCTCTGCTGAGATCTAGAAAGATTTAATTTAATTGTTTGATTTTCTGAGGAATTGATTGGATGGTGAAAGTGTCTCATCTACTTCAGCTCCGTCTGTCGAAGATGACAATGGATGCGCCCGGGTATAGTCATAATTTAGAGCAGCGACAACTGTGGCTAAACGGTCTGATTTGTGAGTGGCAGTCTTTACGGCATTTTGCGCACCCATACAGTAGGTTGATGATGTTGGTTGCATGGGTTGGTGCTGTCGTAACCTTCCTTTTCAGATGTTTCAGATCATTGTCTTCCTCTGCTATGGCTAAACCCTTGCGTATATTCTCTTGCCAAGCATTACAGCTGGATATAAGAGTATGCATACTTGATATTTTTGCTTGGTTCAAGATGACTGTATTTGGAACACGGTCCATCCAGCACACCCCTTTGTTTCTTTGCATGCACCGCAGGTGGAAACTGTTGAGACGGTGCTTCTGGTGCATATAGTTTGTCCAGCTTTTGCTGCCATAAAGGAGAGTGCTTAAAGGGGTCCTACAATGCCCCTTTTACAAGATGTAATAGTCTCTGGTGTCTCCAGAATGTGTCTGTGAAGTTTCAGCTCAAAATACCCCACAGATCAGCTTGTCAAATTTGCCCCTATTTGGGTGTGAGCAAAAACACGCCGTTTTTGTGTGTGTCCCTTTAAATGCAAATGAGCTGCTGCTCCCGCCCCCTTTCCAGAAGAGGGCGGAGCTTTAACAGCTCGCGCTTCAGTTGCTCAACAACAACAAAGCTGGAGAATCTCACGCAGCCAAAATGAGGATTGTCAGTAACGGTGTTCAGCCTTACATTGTTCAAACCGGAGTCGACACTGATGGAGAGACTCAGGAAGAAGTTACAACTTTTAGGACGTTTCTGAATGGTTAGTGGATAAATTTATGTAGTTGCTGTGGAGTTGATTCAACTCATCGACTAGCATGTGCCGTCATGTTAATCTTTTGTGCAAATCCAGCGTTGAATTGACCCTCGTTTGTGAAGCAGTCCGGTGTAAAATGACGGCATGTCAACAACACTGAACTACAACAACTCTTCCTCTTCTCTAAAGCAGCCCAACATGGCCTCGCCCCCTTTGTTGTGTGTTCTCAGAGGGCGGGGTTTATGTAAATTTTTGGGTTAGTGATGTCACAAACCCGGGAAGAAGCTCGTTGTAGTCCCTACCAGCCGTTTGTTGTAGTCCTTAAACAGAGATTTGTGTAAAAGGAAATATCTCCCTTTGCATACGTCGTAACTTTGCAGATGTTGTCATAATCAACCACCCCTTTAAAACGCAAGCTCTGTACACTGTCATTTTGATTGCTCCTGTGAGCTTTTTCTTCACCCTCACTCTCTTGGACAGCCTGTCCTTGACAGAAGCTGCTTTCCCAATCTGCCTGTTTACCTCTGACTCTAGTGAGAAGGTGTTAGACACTGTAGATCCTAACTAGGTAAATTCGTCCACAACCTGTAATTTGTGGTCGTCAATGCAGATGTTTGGTATTCCACTGACGTCCTGGCCTAAGATCTCAGTCTTCTTGAGATGGTAAAACCAAATTCTTTGCAGGCATTTGAGAAGCGTCTGACTAGTCTCTGTAGTGTCCGTCAATGCGGCGTCATCAGCGAAAATGATCTCCTGTATTAGGACGTGGTGCACTTTGGTGTCTCACGGGATGACACACATCACACAAAGTTTTGCTAAAAGATTATGGAATATCATGCACTGGTGAGTCATTCACAATAAGACCAGGAACTTGAGTAAGAAAGTAGCTTAAATATTAAATTTATTCAACAAATACTCAATAAAGAATGTTATCTGTGAGCTTTCTGGGTTCAGGTCCCTCCATCTCTGGGATCCTGTGAAAATCAAACAGAACAATCCATTGCATCTCTTTAAATAATAATGCATCCTGTGGGAAAGAGTGAATAACGCTGTGAAACCCAAAGTAAACATGCAGGAGCTTAGGGACGCCAATAAAAACTTACATCAACAATTAGCTCAATTTTAATATGAAGCTTGATGCTGCAGCGAAAGATGAATTCCAGATGGAGACTGATGTTGAGCGTAAGCTCATGGAATATTATTCCCCAGAACGGAGACGGACAGATATGTAAACATGCTAAGATGCTTAACACATTTCCAGCTGTGGTTGTGTGGCCTTATTCACACCATCCCGATGGTGTTTCCAGAGCTGCTGGCAGCTTCCCGTATGCATTGTTTAGATGAATTCCACACAGATGGAATTCCGAACCCCCTCCCGTCCTAAAGTGTTTGAGATGTTATGTAATTCCCAGAACTATGACTTCAAAGAACTGAAATGCACATAATGAAGAATTCCAAAAATTACACGCATCACTTTAAAAGGCTGAAGTCCGAAGGAATTTGATCCAGGTCTCCTAAATACTGTTTTATCCAGACACATATCACATCTCAAACTAAATAAGACATTCAGATGTCCGTGTGCTTTAAAATCAGGAAAAATGAGTTTTGAATCTGGCTTTTTCCAATGTTCAGATTTTGGTTCTGGAAAATTATGCAAATTACTGCATATTTAATTAGATAATGCATAATTTGCATATTTAAACATAATATTTCAGAAAACGTGTAATAGAAAAAAAAATGTGTGCAATATTTAATGTAATCAATCAACTGGGGAAATATGATGATATCTATTAGTTAAATTTATCACCCTATAGACCTTAAAAAGCAAAATTAGACTATTTTATTCTAAATTTTGGTTCTAAGCAGCAATGTGCTTCATTTAAAAGGCACAGTAACTTCAGAAAGCTCCATTAATACTCTCTAAATGTCTGACTGTATTTCTAGACGCATTTGTCTTTATGGAATTAAGCTAATCCTGAAGTTTATTTGATTTATCCGTAATGTTGGAGTCTGTCAGTGAGATTTCTAGCCACGATCGTCCCGTGTTTCTGTTTTAATAATCAGAAGCTTCTGGCTCTGGAAGTGGAATAAATTCTCTGCCAAAAGGAACGTAGCAGATTTTAACGAAAACCCAGATAGGTAAGCAAAGTTACACATCTGCTGTTTAAAGACCTCCACAAAGATGATCATTTGGTTTTTTTTGTTTTTTTCCCCCATACATAAGCACATTTTTGCACAATTAGTGTCCCAAAAAAAATAATTTAATCAGAATGCATGGCTACTTTTGAACGGAGAAAAGCTTTTTACCTGCATGATAGTGTGGTTATGACATCGACCAGCAGGGGCTAAAAAAACACGAGCAGATCTTCAGCTCTAATCTGTTTTGAGATGCGTTTAAAATGAACACCCTCCCCTCAGATTCAAGAGTCAAACGGTTCTGAGTCATTTCTGTCAGCATGAATCACATGAGATGAAATGATGGAGAAAGATGATGCTGAAACTACATCTAACACCCATTTGCTACATTCATCTGTTATGACAGTTGGTGTTTAATGATCAGGATGGTTTAGTGCTTAGCTCAGGCAAACCCAGTTACGCTGGATGATCAAACACCTGTGGATCAGCTTGAAAAAAACTGCTGATCTGAAATTTCCACAGAAGCCGCTGAGATGTTAAACTGTTAAAAATGTAAATCAAGATCAAATCAAGAAATTCAGATTAGAAGTTTCTGTAAATGTGGAAAAAAGTTTTGTTGTAGTGGTTCTGTACAAAAGAAATGTGACCAAAGATTGAGCCCATACACATGTGTACCGAGTTTGGTGAAAATATCTCAAACTGTAACCATTTTAGTAAAAGTGGCTCCGCCCATTTCGAAGGTTTTGGCGACCGTGAATCGAAATTTCAACTTTTTTTTGATAATTATTGATATGCAGACTCCAGAGAACATTTCTTCCGATTGGATGAAAAACCTAGGACTAGTTTGCAAAAGTAGGTTTTTGATAAAATTCAAAATTGCTGAAAAATGTTTATACCGGAAATGAAATTGGAGATATACGTTTTGTTCGACTTGAGTCAAGGATTACAGTGACATGAGACACTTGAGTCTACGACAAACAGCCTAGGAGTTATGATCACTGTAGCGCCACCTATTGGCCAATCTCGGTCATACTCGGTCAACCTCTCCCCAAACTGAGACCTATCATATGGCCAAGTTTCAAGTCTCTAGCACTTGTGGTTTGGTCTGCACGATCAGTTTTACGGCACAAGAAAAATAATAAAAATCCTTACAATTACAATAGGGTTTCAGCGCTTTGTGCTTGAACCCCTAACATGAAACAAGACGTTTGTTTTAACAACTTTATGTATTTAGCTTTATAACTCCAATCTGTTTTGCTGCACTGTTGCTCTGGGCTCTGAATGTTACTTTAATGAGTCATTATAAACGTCTCTAATATCTTAAATCTCCAATATTAAAAACGCCTGAAGCACTCGTCGAGACAAAGGAAAAAATAATCTCAATGTTCTCGGATCACAGGGTGAAAATACTCTGTAGCTCACCTCTGAACATTGATTTTTGCACCGTCTCTACTTCCTTGATAATCCATTGTGGTTTGACAGTTTTTGCTTTCTCTCAAAGCGACCTCTCGACCTCAGCGTTGCTACAGGAAATGGCCCCTGTATGTGGGAAGAAGTAGGGAGGCCAGTTGTCTGTTTTACGTGGCTCTCGGGAGCTGCTGCTTATGAGTGTTTTATAAAAGCCATAAATCTTACATGTCCTCTGTAAATCACAGCTTATATTTAGCGTTTAGCTCAGAGATCTGTGTCAAAACACAAGCACGTGTACAGAGCAAACAGGTCGTAAAAGATGATTGTGCAACAGTTTCCAACTTCCTATTTGGACAAGGTTAATTGAACCCTTGAGAAAAACAGATTAAACCAGACTAAAGTGCTTTGCTGGTCTGAAGCGCCCTAAAGCTCTCTAAAAAAACAAAACAGACTCGCTTAATCAGAATTACCGGGCAGGGAGACCAGCTAAACACTTCAGACTTCTTCTTTTTTTTACCACAAAAGATCAATATGAGACTTTCTTCTACTTCAAATATGAAATTTCCCCCTCGAAAAAACTATGGTTTTAACTATAGCTTAATCTATACTGCTGTTGAAATGTTAAGGGTCAGTAAGTTTGGTTTTGAAAGAAGTTTCTTCTGCTCATCAAGGCTGCATTTATTTGATCAAAAAAATACAGTAAAAACAGTAAAATATTATTACAATTTAAAACAGCTGTTTTCTATGTGACTATATAGTAAAATGTAATTTATATCCTGTGATCAAAGCTGAATTTTCAGCATCATTACTCCAGTTTTCAGTGTCACATGATCCTTCAGAAATCATTCTAATATGCTGATTTAATGCTCTCAAGATATTTCTGTGGAAACCATGATATATTTTATTTTTCTGGATTCTTTGATGAACAGAAAGTTCAAAAGAACAGCATTTATTTAAAATTGAAATATTTTGTAACATTATACATGTCTTTACTGTCACTTTTAATCAATTTAATGTGGTCTTGCTGAATAAAAATATTTTTAAAAAACCATACCGACCCCAAACTTTTGTGTAGTAAAGATGTCAAGCGCCATAAAATCCCATCAAACTACAACAACTGACCAGAGAGAAAAATAAGCTGGAATAACGTCAACTTGAGGTGGAGGAATTCTTTTGTCTTATTAAAGTTACAAAGAAAATTGCCAAATATAATGTATATTCATGAAATATAGTAAAATACTAAATATTAAAGTAGTAGCTGATTATGATTTCACTTTTTTTTAACTTTAGTTAGTGTGTGTAACATCTGCAAAGTTACGACGCTCAAAGTTCAATGCAAAGGGAGATATTTACTTTTAAACAATTCTCTGTTTAAAAGGTTAGTTCACCCAAAAATGAAATTTCTGTTATTAATTACTCATCCTCATGTCGTTCCAAACCCGCAAGACCTTCGTTCATCTGTCAGTCTCGTACACAGTTGGCGCAGTGAGCTGGCGTTCGGGCGTAAAACACGGGACACTGCGCCAACTGCATAGGAGACTGACAGTGAAGAGGGAAAATTGTTGAATAAAGTCGTTATTTTTGTTTCGTTTTTGTGCACAAAAAGTATTCTTGCCGCTTCATAACATTAAGGTTGAACCATTGTAGTCACGAGGACTATTTTAACGATGTCTTTAATACCTTTTTTGGACCTTTAATGTGGTAATTTCATTGCATTCTATAGGAGATAAATAACCTCTTAGATTTCATCAAAAATATCTTAATTTGTGTTCTGAAGATGAACGAAGGTCTTACGGGTGTGGAACGACATAAGGGTGAGTAATTAATGACAGAAATTTCATTTTTGGGTGAACTAACCCTTTAAGGACTACAACGAGCTTCTTCCAGGGTTTGTGACATCACTAACCCTAAAATTTACATAAACCCCGCCCCCGGGAACATGCAACAAAGGGGGTGTGGCCATGTTGGGCTGCTTTAGAGAAGAGGAAGAGTTGTTGTAGTTCAGTGTTGTTGACATGCCGTAATTTTACACCGGACTGCTTCACAAACGAGGGTCAATTCAACGCTGGATTTGCACAAAAGATTAATATGACGGCACATGCTGGTCGATGAGTTGAATCAACTCCACAGCAACTACATAAATTTATCCACTAACCGTTCAGAAATGTCCTAAAAGTTGTAACTTCTTCCTGAGTCTCTCCATCAGTGTCGACTCCGGTTTGAACAATGTAAGGCTGAACACCGTTACTGACAATCCTCATTTTGGCTGCGTGAGATTGTCCAGCTTTGTTGTTGTTGAGCGACCGAAGCGCGAGCTGTTAAAGCTCCGCCCTCTTCTGGAAAGGGGGCCGGGAGCAGCAGCTCATTTGCATTTAAAGGGACACACACAAAAACGGCGTATTTTTGCTCACACCCAAATAGGGGCAGATTTGTCAAGCTATAATAAATGATCTGTGGGGTATTTTGAGCTGAAACTTCACAGACACATTCTGGGGACACCAGAGACTTATATTACATCTTGTGAAAGTGGCATAATAGGTCCACATGAAATAGAGGCCTGTCTGCCTGAAGAAAAAAAAAAAATATCAGGAAATTTAGCTTGAATTAATTTTTTTATTTATTTACTTGTTTTAATTTCCATTGGCAAATAGATTTTTTCTTCTCGTTTTAAGCATAAATCTAACAAAATGTAATGAAAAAATGCCAATGAGGAAAGAATAAATATTAAAGACTTAAAGGAACGTTCCAGATTCAATACAGATGACTTAAAAAAAGAAACAGACTTCATCTCAATTCATTTTCATCTTAATTTATCATTATTTTTCACACTTCATAGACAGAAAACAAACCATTACACATAACAAATGAATAATAATTCTGTCTGGCAACAGTGAAAAAACATTTTCACATTATGAAACACTTAATCAAAGTGTACACCAAAACTCAAAACTGAAAATTTTGAGGACCAACTGGACATACATGGTTTGAAATCTGACATCTTTGTGCATGGGCGCTGAGTTCTGCAGTCAGATTGTTTGAGCCAATCAACTGAGCCGTAAACATCATGTGACTAATAACACTGAAGGAGCAACAATGATTGGGTGATGACATCGCAGAAGATTGTGGTTCATCAGAATCCACAGCTACTTTGGAACGGAGAAAGTGGAGAAAGATGCTTTTCACAGTCATGACCTGGGATTTCCAATCAGCATTAAAGAGCCCAACAGTAATGCTGGATAAAACAAGTACGAACCCAGCAGGTATTCTATAAATACTTTAAGAAAACTCAACAACATCTCTAACACCAGAACAACTGAACCAATAAACACACAACCACATGGAAAAAACACTAAAGGTGGAAGTAACTCAATTACATTATTCTGCATTCTGGTATCTAAATTGTTAAATGCAATTACAATCATGATTATTATCAGAATTATAGTGAGCGTCACTCCAAACAGAGCAGTGATCACAATCACACACAACATTGTGAGTTCTGCACCAACTGCACAGAACATGAATAACAGGAATAATTCTCGGACCTTCATTTTTTTGAGCTCGAATGATAACTTTAAAAATGCAAAAGCGCCGCTTGTGACACCTAAAGCAGCAAAACATGCTACGAAAACATCAGAGAAAGTCCTTATGCTAGTGATTGAACCAAGGGTCACTCCTAAACCCACTGTAAATAAAAACTCTGTTCGGATTTTTCCCATGTTATTTGACTTGCACATTGGTAGATCCTTAATAAAGACAGCTGCAACTGTGGAGCACAGAGCCAAATTTAATGCAAAAGCAACATGTGGACCCAAAGCATTTCTGATGGATGCCATAAACGTCACAAGTCCAGCAAAAGTTGTCTGAAAAATTAACATTTTGACCTTCCTTTCGGTAGCCAGAACAACTACAATCAGTGAAATGATCAGACTCCATCCAACCACTCCTAAAGTGTCAGATGAAACCTGATTTTCTTCAAGTTTTCCGCCTATATATTTTAGTCTTTTCAAAAGCTCAAGTCTTTCAGCTTCTAACTGTTGTGTCTCATTCAATGTTTTGTGAAATTTTGCTCCGTTGAGCCAAACTAGCTTGTCTATTTCCGCTACGAGAGCTGCTGTTTGAGCAGATTTGGGTTCAGAGTTTCTTATCATGTGAAATCTGCCTCCACATGCGTTGATCATTTCTCCAGCGATCCCTCTGGACGCTCCTGTGAAACGTTCCTGGTGCAGAAGAACAATGCAGTACTGCAGAACTTCTGCTCCCAGCAGCTCCTGGGCTCGTTTCACAACATCACACTGTTCTGGTTCTTCATCTTCCAGATTCAGGACCATTAAAATGGCGTGAGGTCCAGGAGACGAGAGAAACAGCGCTGTTGTGAAGCTCTGTCTCGCTGTGTCCTCCTCACAGAGGTTTGGTCCAGTGACCAGCATCATTCTACGACCCTCGTCTGTAATTACTGGAGTCTTTACAATCTCTCTGTCCTTCTGTCCACCATCTTTCCTTCCTGACAGAATATCTGCAGCTCTGAATCTGGAGTGACCTCGGATTCCCACAATTAGGATTCTCACGTCATCATCACGAGAAGCTGGAGGAGAAAGTAGAAGATGAAAATATCCGAAAACATTATTTGAATTAAAAGTGAACTGTTTGAACTCTAATATAATTGCTCATGTAAAACATTTTTGGTTTAACCATCTGATGCATGGTAATTTATTACAATATGTTTATTTTTTTAAAAGGAAATATTTGCTTACCCACAAATTTCCATAGACTTACATCACATTACAACGCTAAATGCATGGTGTCCACTACAGTGGTCAGATTTATTTTTAGTTACCGAAAGTATAATAACAACATATAATAATAATTTTAAAAACATGTACAAGACTAATTCTATTGTTGTTTTAAGTAAAAAGAGCATGCATCAGAACAGTATAGAGAGCAGATACACATTTGCATGACATTATACATTACCTTCAACCTGCATAGATGTGATGTGAAATGCAAGAAACAGTGTGAAGAGCCATTTTGGTTCTGTCCTGTTTAGTTTCATTTTTCAAACTGGAGAGTAAAGCCACCGTTAATCTGTGAATTTAAAATGTAATCTTACGATATAACCAAAACTATGAAGCATATTTACTTACAGTACGATCGTTTCATTTAACGGCACTGTCAGTGAATTCTCTTTATTTGCTTTCACTTTGTAAAGTGAAAGTTTCACTTTTGATACTGCTCGCGTGATTCTCCAGCTACAGCCATATTTAGAAGGGAGTCGTATGTCCACTCATAATGAGTAATGAATGTAACCGAAGGTCGAACAGCTTGGAACAGCTGAATTTTGAGCCAGCACTTTTCAGTCAGTTTAATATACAACACATATCAGAACTGAAGGCACGGGCAGAATCGACAAGTTTTAAATACTCAAAAACCAATCAGAACTTTCATTTCAGCCGTGCGGCATATTTCCTAACCAATCATATTTTCTGTTTCAGCTCAAGGGGCGGGACTTGAGAGTGTCGCTGTCAATCACTGGCGTCCAGCTGAACTCTTGACGTTTGAGCGCCTCAGCAAAATACTGCTGTAGCCTGGTAAAATATTACGGAAATATCCTTGTTTGCCTATAAAATATGATAGTATACTGACTGAGAAACACTGTCACTGACAACATTTTTAGCAGTCTTGTCGTGTGTCTCATATTTTTGACGCATGTTTATCATCAAAACTAGCGATAAAGATTCATGAATGAATCACTCTGAATCGGTTCTTGTTGAATAGCATAACCATAGATATACATAATAAAGGCTAGATGTCTCGTCCGCGCTGCTGGCCAATGGAGGTCGACGTCCGCACCTGGCGGCCATCTTGTCACAGTCAGCTCGCTCACTCGTAACATTGTGTTTTAATGGTGCATGTACTTTTTAAATAATCATAACTTGCTCAATTTTCTACCGATTTTCAAACTGTTTGGTTTGTTATAAACGTCAGAGATGTACTTATGACACTGCATACTTATGAATAATTATAACCATGGAATTCCATATGAAGATAACATTGAACAGAACAGATAGTTGCAATGAATATACACACGCACAAGGTATTTATGTTAAATCAATATATAGGCTACTAAAACTCAGTGTACAGAATGGCAACATTATATATATTATATATATTATATATATATATACACATACACACACATACATATACATATATATATATATATATATATATATATATACATACACACACTTTTATAATATGAATATTACTATTATAATAAAATAATTTGAATTATTACATGTTTATTTTAACTTCTTCAGGGTTGGGCCATTTACTAGGCTGCACAAAAGTATGGCATCTTCTCCTATAAAGCCAGCAATTTCCTGTATCATAATGTAAGATGTTTTTAACAAACCAAACCGATTGGAAATCATGTGCAACTTAAGTTATATTGAAAAGAAAGAGCAATTCTGCCTCTCCCACTGATGTAAAATTGCTGGGTAGCAGCTAAACTGTAACTACTAGGTCTCACTCAAAGCTTCTTGTTATTAGCCAGCTAATAACTACAACCACATCCACAAAGATTGTAATTTAGACAAAAGATTAGTTGTCATGAAATCGTTATTGGTGTCAGTAAAACCTGTATAATTGAACAGCTCGATTGTGGTCTCAGCCTTGATAACTTGCGGAAGTAGCCGTGATACACAACTATGCTGCACGATTAAGTCATTTTTCGAAAAGAAAAGCTGCAATTTCAACATGTTCAAGCATCCAGAATTATAGCCACGTTAATAACGTTTGTAAGAAACCAATCCATTTGTAAATCCGTCAAGATTTCAGCGAGATAAGAGTATTTGTGTTCGTGCAGATCGCTCACCTTACATCAGGTACCACAGAGCTTGCCTGTGACAAGATGGCCGCCGGTGATGACGTTAGAGACTCCGCCGTAAGACATCTAGCCTTTATTATGTATATCTATGAGCATAACAGTCTGATTCGGTGATTCAGTTTTAATCGTTCGGATAGCTCACTCACTCACGAACTGAATCGTTTGTAAGTTTCACACTCTGGACATTAAAGGGATACTGTACAAAAATAGCCCTGGATGAAGTGGAATATTTAGCTACAATCCATTACAATTCAAGCCAGCGATGAAGGTCTTTATTAAGTTCAACAGGTGCATGCGCAGCTGAATGACAACAACAGGTAAAGACATTCTCCAACCAAACGAGTTTCAAAACAGGACCCGGTTTCACAGACAGGGCTTAGCCTAAGCCAGGATTAGGCCTTAGTTCAATTAAGTATCTTATTGGTGGATCCAAAATGGTCAATATTCATATTCATGCATTTTAATCATTTATGGCTTATGATTTATCAATATTACTTTTGATTTCATATATTCATGTACTCCTATTCTATATATTAATTCTCATCATATTTTCAAGTATTTACTTTTTATTGTACCCTTATGGTTATTCTTCTTTTATATTTAAGAGTATGTATGCTTGCTATATTCAGTTGTTCTTCAAAGTGTTCCAGTGTGACAGGTCACGTTGACACGTTTGTGGTTAGATATTGGATGCCTGCCAAGTACTGCAGAAGCGATGATGTTTACAGAATTAGTTGCTCATTTGAACTTGATGTACTTTTATATCAAAATATGTCCATTTCTATTTCTGCTGACATGTGATAATGTAAGATCTGCAAAATTCCCTTAAGGGGGTCAAAACATCCCCTATATCTATTTTCATCTATTTTTGACACTTGACCAGTCTAATGGGTAAATCCATTTGACCTTTTCTCATTAGAACAAAACATAAGTTTGATTGGGATGTAAATTTCCCTATGCTTATGGTATAAAATGGACTGAGTCGTTGATAGTTTAGCTTTTCTCCTTTGCTTTTTCCTTTGCTCTTCTGCTTCTTCTCTCCTATCTGCAAATGTCTTAATTATTGTTCCTTCTTTCTGTATATTCTGATCTTGATCTATTAGATACAATACTCTGGATTTTACAATACTCCAAATTTTATTATTAACTATTAATTACTTAATGAATTTGTTTGTCTCTATAATTTCTAATGAATAAATTTGTTATTACTTATTCAAATTTAATCTCTGACATAATCATTGCTGGACTGCCTGGATCTCATTTTCTCAAGTTTTTGCATCACTCTTATAAATTGACACTTGAAAAAAACATTACAGGTGTGCATCTTGAGACAAAACAATGGCAGTGACATGTTTTAAGATATGTCAGTACAAGGTGCTTTCAGTTAAAAGAGCTCAAACATGCATTTTAGTCTAAGACTAGTATAAGCCTTGTCTGTGAAACCGGGGGAAAGTGTTTGTTTCTCAGAAATCGATTACTACACCGTTAAACGCAGCCAAGGCTTGAGGCAGCTACAGCAATCTATCACACCACGTTAAAGAGTGTAAAAAACACATTTATTATTTGTATTTCACGACAGAATTTGAAAGCAGAGACATTGTTTTATATTAAAAGTAACAAAGCACAAAGCTTGCGATTTTTGGATGGTAGGTAGGTGCGCTACAGATTGCTAACGTTTAACTCTTTCAGCATTTTTTTTTTTAAAAAAGTTGCCAGCCACTGCCAGCGTTTTTGAATGGCTCCCAGAATATTTTGTCGTATGAATATCTGAACATGCATCATATATCAAAAGAAAGAACAGAGCCTCTGCTTTTAAACTAAAGTCCATTTTATTGTAGCTTCATGCATTCTTTTTTATAAACACTTGTGGGTAAGATTCATAAAAAAGCAACATTTTGAACAATTAGCTGAGAAAAAAAACAAAAAAACTTTTTTTTACAAAGACTACGACGTGCATAAGCAATGCTTTTATCACTTGTTTCGGCTCCTTTTTTGCCTGTTTTGATTCAGAACTCGTTCAAGAGATGCGTAATAACGCCCCCTACCGTATAACAGTGAAAACACAGAAAGACAGAAAATTCCGTCAATGGCGGAGAAAGTGTTAATGTTCATGCATCAACAGAAAACAGCATAGACTAATGCTACCTTCATGTGCTCTCTGAATTATCGTAAATATGAGTTTCCTATGTAAAAATTGCACATGAACGCCTTCCCATTTCGAAACGATTAGCTCGTAATCACGACTTCAGAAGTGGGAATTATCAAATTTCCGATAACACGTGAAGGCAGCATAAAAGATTGATTTTGTGATTTAAGAAACCATCAGTATCGATTCAAATTGGAGAAGCTCTACTTAAACTTCACCGTTTTGGTCAATGATTTTGGCCCTCTATAACCATTTCGGCCCAAACCGAAAATTGCTGTTACGGCCAAAATTTTTTGGTTTCTGAAAATTTGGTGCATTACTACTATTAACAGTAATGCAACATAAAACAAGTAAGAACTGACCAAGCTTTCTATAAGTACTTTGAGAAAACTCAAAATAAAATAAGAAATAAGAAAGACTGAACCAATGAGCACACAGCCACATGAAAAAAACAGTGTAGGACCAGTTAAACCAATCACATTATGTAGAGTTTCACTCTTTAAATGCCAACATACCATTGTAAATCCAAACATTAGCAGCATTATTGTCATCTTCACATCAAGCAGAGCAAACACAGTCACAAACCCCATTGATAGTGTCGCCCCAAAAATACAACAAAGAAATGACCAGAGTGCAAAGACAGGAGATTCATGTCTAATAGTTTTTTTGGAAAATGAGAGTTCAGAAGCCCCATATGTGACCCCAGGAGCAGCGTGACACGCTATGAGCACATCTGACCACGACCTGACACTGATAATTGTCCCAAAGACCAGAGCTGAACCCACCAGAAATGGGAAACCGATTGATTTGGGGTCTGTTGCAAGTACTGTTGCTAGTGATGTTATCAAAGCCAAATTTAGCGGTACAGCAACATCTGGACTCAGAACATGTTTTAGATAGACCATAAGCAATACAAGTACAGCAAATTTTGCCCCAAAGTTCAAAGTTTTGTTATTTCCTTTAGTGTAAATAACAAGTACGGTAAGTGAAATGAGGAAAATCCATCCTACAATTCCAGCTGCTCCTCCTAGAGTGTCATATATAGATAAGAACAGATTTTCATAATTTACATTTTGATTGGCTTTTTCTCTAAGGATTTTTTCTATTTCTTGTACTTTTTTCAAAAGGTCCAGCCTTTCTGACTGTAACTGTTGTGTCTCAATCAATGTTGAGTGACGTTTTGCTCCGTTGAGCCAAACTAGCTTGTCTATTTCCGCTACGAGAGCTGCTGTTTGAGCAGGTTTGGGTTCAGAGTCTTTTATCATGTGAAATCTGCCTCCACATGCGTTGATCATTTCTCCAGCGATCCCTCTGGACGCTCCTGTGAAACGTTCCTGGTGCAGAAGAACAATGCAGTAC
The DNA here is from genome assembly GCA_039654765.1 of Mylopharyngodon piceus. NCBI lineage: Eukaryota > Metazoa > Chordata > Actinopteri > Cypriniformes > Xenocyprididae > Mylopharyngodon > Mylopharyngodon piceus. Next base: position 19,317,809 of record CM077459.1, on the reverse strand, counting down.
TGCAGAACTTCTGCTCCCAGCAGCTCCTGGGCTCGTTTCACAACATCACACTGTTCTGGTTCTTCATCTTCCAGATTCAGGACCATTAAAACGGCGTGAGGTCCAGGAGACGAGAGAAACAGCGCTGTTGTGAAGCTCTGTCTCGCTGTGTCCTCCTCACAGAGGTTTGGTCCAGTGACCAGCATCATTCTACGACCCTCGTCTGTAATTACTGGAGTCTTTACAATCTCTCTGTCCTCCTGTCCACCGTCTTTCCTTCCTGACAGAATATCTGCAGCTCTGAATCTGGAGTGACCTCGGATTCCCACAATTAGGATTCTCACGTCATCATCACGAGAAGCTGAAGAGGAAATTAAAAGATAAAAATATCAAAAACATTATTTGAATTAAAAGTGAACAATCTGTTAACTATACAGTGTTTGATATAATTGCTCAAGTAAAACATTTTTGGTTTAACCTTCTGATTCATGGTAATTTATGTTTATTTTTTAAAAGGAAATATTTGCTTACCTACAAATATCCATTGACTTACATCACATTACAACCCTAAATGCGTGGTGTCCACTACAGTGGTCAGATTTATTTTTAGTCACCGAAAGTATAATAACAACAAACATAATAATAATTTAAAATAAAAGTATAGAGAGCAGATACACATGACATTATACATTACCTTCAACCTGTATAGATGTGATGTGAAATGCAAGAATCAGTGTGAAGAGCCATTTTGGTTCTGTCCTGTTTAGTTTCATTTTTCAAACTGGAGAGTAAAGCCACCGTTAATCTGTGAATTTAAAATGTATAACCAAAGATAACCAAAACTGTGAAGCATATACTTACAGTACGATCGTTTTATTTAACGGCACTGTCAGTGAATTCTCTTTATTTGCTTTCACTTTGTAAAGTGAAAGTTTCACTTTTGATACTGCTCGCGTGATTTCCCAGCTACAGCCATATTTCGGAAGGAGTCGTGTGTCCACTTAATGAGTAATGATGTAATGTAACTTGGGAGAGCACAGTTTTGAAACAGAATTTTAAGTGAGTTTAGTATACACAAATCAGAACCGAAGGAACGGGCAGAATAGACAAGTTTTAAATACTCAAAAACCAATCAGAACTTGTATTTCAGCCGCGCGGCATATTTCCTAACCAATCATATTTTCTGTTTCAGCTCAAGGGGCGGGACTTGAGAGTGTCGCTGTCAATCACTGGCGTCCGTCCAACTGAACTTCGGACTGTTGAGCGCGCCTCAGGAAAATCCGACTGTACCCCGGTAAAATTTTACGGAAATATCCTTGTTTGACGATAAATATTACCGTATACTGAATGAGAAACACTGTCACTTACAATATTTCACCAGTGTTACACGTGTATCGCGTATTTTCTGACGTACGTGTATAATCAGAACTAGCGAACGAATCACTATTTTGAGTCGGTTCTTTTTGAATAGCAAAATGGTCTGATTCGGTTGGCGATTCAGTCTGAATCATTTGGATAGCTCACTCACGAACTGAATCGTTTATAACAGGTTCAGGTACATGAACAAGTTACTGTAGGACCTGGATGAAATGCAATATTTACTTAGAATGCATTACAATCCATACCAGTAAAGAGTCTTTATTAAGTTCAACCTCTGCATGACTCTATGAATGAAAGACATTTTCAAACCAAACGATTTCAGTACATCAAACAAGCATTTAAAATACCATGTTTTGGACATATAGGCTACATAAATACTATGCTACCGGAATCTGTCGATCAGTTATACCTAGGTAAACCACAGTATTGCCATCTCTGTACCATGTTACTGCCACAGACAGTAGTCACATCATCACTATTATTAACCATATTTTATGGTCAATTGCTTTTTTCCTGTTATATTTATACAAATGTAAAATTTATATGTATTTGTGTGTATATTATGTAAACACACACACAATATAGTGTCATTTGGTGTGGTTGCCGTTTCCTCTCCAAATTACTATTAATGATCCTAAAAATAGTGCTACATAAAACAAGTTAGAACAGACCATGTTTTGTATAATTACTTTGAGAAAACTCATCATCATCCCTAAAATAAGAAAGACTGAACCAATGAGCACACAGCCACATGAAAAAAACAGTGTAGGACCAGTTAAACCAATCACATTCCCTAGAGTTTCACTCTTTAAATGCCCATATGCCATTGTAAATCCAAACATTAGCAGCATTACTGTCATCTTCACATCAAGCAGAGCAAACACAGTCACAAACCACATTGAGAGTGTCGCCCCAATGATACAACACAGAAATGGCCAGAGTGCAAAGACTGGAGATTCACCACTAAACTCTTCATGTTGAAATATGAATGCATAAGCCCCAGCTGTGACTCCAGGAGCCGCGTGACACACTATGAGCACATCTGACCACGACCTGACACTGATAATTGTTCCCAAGACCAGAGCTGAACCCAGAAAAAGTGGTAAAGACATTAATTCTGCGTAAATAAGTATTAGATAAATGAAAATATTTACTATGAAATCTCCTATGATATTTCTGTTTCGACTGCTGCTACTTCTGCTAAAATTAAAATCGTTGATTACTCTGTGTCTGCGGTCTATTGTAAATATAGTTACTAGTGATGATACCAAGGCCAAATTTAGTGGTACAGCAACATCTGGACTCAGAAGATGTCTTAGATAGATCATAAACAATGCAAGTGCTGCAAATTTTGCTCCAAAAATCAAGTTTTTGTCCCTTACTTCAGTGTAAACAACAAGAGTGATAAGTGAAACGAGGAAAATCCATCCTATGATTCCAGCTGCTCCTCCTAAAGCATCATATATTACAGACAAGAGCAGATTCTCTTCATGCACATCTTGACTCGTCTCTTCTATTTTAAACTCTTGTGTCAATACTGAGTAAAATCCGTCACCATTGAGCCAAACTAGCTTGTCTATTTCCTCTACGAGAGCTGCTGTTTGAGCAGGTTTGGGTTCAGAGTCTCTTATCATGTAAAATCTGCCTCCACATGCGTTGATCATTTCTCCAGCGATCCCTCTGGACGCTCCTGTGAAACGTTCCTGGTGCAGAAGAACAATGCAGTACTGCAGAACTTCTGCTCCCAGCAGCTCCTGGGCTCGTTTCACAACATCACACTGTTCTGGTTCTTCATCTTCCAGATTCAGGACCATTAAAACGGCGTGAGGTCCAGGAGACGAGAGAAACAGCGCTGTTGTGAAGCTCTGTCTCGCTGTGTCCTCCTCACAGAGGTTTGGTCCAGTGACCAGCATCATTCTACGACCCTCGTCTGTAATTACTGGAGTCTTTACAATCTCTCTGTCCTCCTGTCCACCGTCTTTCCTTCCTGACAGAATATCTGCAGCGCTGAATCTGGAGTGACCTCGGATTCCCACAATCAGGATTCTCACGTCATCATCATAAGAAGCTGAAACCATCATGCAAAGAAGGAAAAATGGGGTAAGAAAGATATGTTCTTTGAAAACAAGCCTTATCTTATTGAATTTTGCTTCTCTTTTTAGGCATTTATGCTGGAAAACAAGACCAACATACTGATTCAGAAGAAAGAAAGTCATACAGGTTTGGGAATGACATCAGGGTGAGCAAATGAAGACAGTTGTGAGTTTTTATAGGTACACTATTTAGTTAAAAATTAAGAAACAATAAAGAGCAGGTACATTACCTTCAGCTTGTACAGTCATGACGTGAAATGCCAGAATCAGTGAAAAAAGCAGCTTGTGTTTTGTCTTGGTTAATTTCATCGTACAGCCTAAAGAATACATGAAGCCAAATGTAACTTTAAATATCTGTGACTCGGATTACCCAGATCAACAAAACTGGAAATGGCAAGATAGATAATAAAAAAAGTTTTTACTTACGGTCAGTTTATTTAGAAATGCTGTAAGTGTAGTTCTTGCTAAGACACCTGTGCTCGACAAAGATTTAAATGTTCATCTAGATAGTAAACCAGAATGACAGGTTTTTTGTATGGGCAAAGGGTAGTGGGCAAATTAAAGGAAAAGTATGTAAGTTTTGATGCTAGAGGTCACTTATTCAGAACAATAACAAAGGCGTAGCTTGATGATGCTGTGAATGAGCGTGGAATCATGGGAATTGTCGTCTTCACCTCCACAGCCGATGGAAAGCAATCCGACAGGACTGTGGTATGATGTGGCCGAGAGCCGTGGGACATTTTACCATGCTGTTTTTATTATGCTTATATGCCGCAGTCGCCGCTCCCGCACCTTTCGTTTGGTTATGTTTATTTTACGATTAAAGTTACGTTTAATGTTCGCCTCCTAAATTAGTGCAGATACTAACCTTCTGAAGATGTGATGTGAAATGCAGTCATCAGTATGAGGAGCCAGTTTGGTTTATTCTTGGTTAATTTCATTTTACAATCTGAAGATAAAAGCCACAGTTAGAATTTTTATGGAAATATACAGTTGACTAAGATAAGCATATTTACAGTATGTAAGATCATAATCTCAGTAGGTATTATATTGCTTTCAGATTAAAATGCACATTATTAACCAGTACAACTAGTTAGGTGTTTAACATAGCGGGTAAGTTAGTGTACAGTAAGTCATTGTTATGAGCGGGTCTAAAAATAAAGACATGATCTTGAAGTCATTCTGCAGTAGATGATCAAACAATGTTGATGATTCCCTCCAGTAATTGGACAGATTTTATGCTTTTTTAAGTAATTATTCACATTATTTATCTGTGTTACTCATTATAAATTGATACTCCAAATGTTCCTGCATTTGGCTGGCTTGATCTCGTCATGCTGTATTCTTTGTATACCGTGTTATATAATATCTACTACGGTGCTTTTGATGTAATTCTGTCCAAATCAGCCGATTAGCTAAAACTTCCCATGTTCGTTCTTGTGGTGGTTGTTAGGAGACTAGCACTGACGTTTAATATTAACATTAATAATGATTGGTTGAATTCATGAGTGGTTGTTTTTAAAGCAGTAGTTCACCCAAAATGGAAATTCGTCATCATTTATTCACCCTCATATCGTTCCAAACATGCATGACTTTCTTTCTTTAGTCGAACACAAAAGATGTTTAGCAGGATGTTCCTGCTGATCCTTTATATACAATGAAAATGAAAAATGAAATGAGTCTTTGCTGACATTCACATAGTTACGAGATGCCATTTTATTTAAAACAAGGTCATACACTTTCAGTTTGTAAACAATCTTACATTTCTGAACTGTAAAACATCTAAAACATAATTCATCTGGGTTACTACTGAGTGAACACTTGATGCACAGCAATATTTTCACTGAGTCTACAGCGACTGATCAGCTGATTGGTGGGTTTTGATGTGACACCAGAAATAATATTTGTTATTTTGCAGGAAACAAAATATTTGGCAGTGGGGTAAGAAAAATAATCTAAGATATGTTCTCTGGAAACAAGTAGATTGACCTTGTTGTCTTGAAATGCACAATAGAGCTGTTCATTTATGTCCCTTTTTATTGTATATGAAATATCAATAATTATCGATTGATGTTGCAATCCTGAAAGAAATGAAAAAAATTAATGTCACTGCAGGTTTTTTTTTAAACCAATCAGATAAATAAGAATATCATGATAATACGGTGAAGTGAATGTAAACAACAACAATCTGATTTGGTAAGTTTGATAAAAAGCTGAAAGGGGAAATGAAACTCTGTGAATTTGGTCTGGGCAATATGAAGATAAATTATATATCTCAGTATCATATCTTTTTTTTTTGATTTGCAATATCTCTGTTTACATATTTGCTCTAAATTACTTAACGGCTGTATTTTTTGATCAGAGGAACAATCATGGCTTTATCGTGGGTTCAAATCCAAGAGAAACTGATAAAAATAAGTCATTAGATAAAAATATCTGCCAAATGCATAAATGTCAATGCTTTGTGATGGATGTTTGTGCAGGAACTGAAGTTTAAATTATAGTCAAATTAATAAAAACATCATTCATGGTCAAATAGTAGAAGAGAGCAGATACCAACCTTCAGAAGATGAGATGTGAAAGCATGAATCAATATGAGGAGCCAGTTTAATTTTCTTTTTTGGGCTAATTTCATCTTTTTATTCTGTGTCTCATGAAGCGAGTCACTGAGCTGGTTTCGACTTGATAAAACAAAAAATCCAACCTAGATTCTTTGGTTAGTTAAAGGGCTGATGTCATACTTGATTTATTTGTGTTATTTTCCCTGAGGGCCACTTATAATGTTAGTAATGTTTTGTTTTGTTTTTGTGCACCAAAACAGCCATAATTCAACAATACATGACCATTTTCCACCCCCGTTTCTGACCATCTGAATGAAAAATTCAGTTTTAGGTGGTGCTTCTCCTTTAAGACTTCAACATAAAATCTTCATGTAAGAAATAAGTATCTACATGCCCAGTCACAGCAAGAGACTGCAGAAAATCAAGTGAAAACAGGAGATTATGTTTGAGCAAATCATTTACAAAGACCACAAAAAGCCTCAAAAAGCATTTAATCCATAACTTATGTGAAGCACATCAGAAACTATTAAACTTGACTGAAATAACAATGAGAAAACAGTTTGCACACTGTAACTTTGCATTGTGTTTATCAATGCAAAATTCATCCAGATCTATTCTTGGCTTCATTAGATCTTCATATACTTTAAAAACAGTCATTTGATGGATATTAAAGTATTTGATCAGATCTTAAGGGTGATGATGGAGGCGCATGTTGATGTGGGTTCTGATGTGACACTGATGAACAAATAATATTTGTTAAGTAACATTTGCAAGTTTCATACCATCAGTTTTATTTTGATTTACAGTTAAATCCCCAGATGAGAACATCTATGGGAAATCACAACAGCATCATCTGAATTATTTCCAGGAAAGCATTGGTTTTCAGCAGAGCTGAAGAAGAAGTAAGTGGTCATTTAACAGATTTAACATTATCCAGACCTATCAGCATAACTTGCTTTGACCCAATTTTTTGTCACTGTGATTTAGTCACTAATATCGGCTTCAAATTACTGTAAAAATATATTGAAATAATACACTGCATAAAAATGAAATGAAAGAACCAATAAATACACAACAGCATGGACAAATCAGGAAAAAAATAACAAACTTTACCAGATCTCTCTTTAAATGGGAATACGCTATTGTAAATCCTAATATTAGCAGCATTATTGTCATCTTCACTAAAAACAGAGTAAAAACAGTCGCAAACCCCACTGAGAATGTCACTCCAACTAAACAAAACAGGAATAACTTGAGTGCAAACACTAGAGTTGTCCGAATCTGCATTTGATCTGGTGTAATGGAATAAACCGTGCATAAATGAGCCCCGAATGTGATTCCAGGAGCAGCGTGACACGCTATGAGCACATCTGACCACGACCTGACGCTGATAACTGTTCCTAGGGTCAGTCCCAGACCTGATATGAACACTATACTGGGAAATGCAAAGATCATGATTAAAAACATTATGATTTGATGTCCATGACGAGAATTTGATAAGTCATTGTATGTCACTGCAATTGCAAAAGTTGAGGACACAATCAAATTTAGAGGAACAGCAACATTTGGATTCAGAATATTTCTTAAAGTGACAGTAAAACTAACAAGTGCACACAGTATTTCTCCAAAATAAAAATGTTCATGCTGTCCTTTAGAGAAAATAAATGCAACATTCAGTAAAATGAGGAAAATCCATCGTACAATTTCGACTGAATTGTCATATTTTAATGAGAAGAGCTGATTTTCTTCATGCACATCTTGACTCGTCTCTTCTGTTTCTAACTCGTGTGTCAATACTGAGTAAAATCCGTCACCATTGAGCCAAACTAGCTTGTCTATTTCCGCTACGAGAGCTGCTGTTTGAGCAGGTTTGGGTTCAGAGTCTCTTATCATGTGAAATCTGCCTCCACATGCGTTGATCATTTCTCCAGCGATCCCTCTGGACGCTCCTGTGAAACGTTCCTGGTGCAGAAGAACAATGCAGTACTGCAGAACTTCTGCTCCCAGCAGCTCCTGGGCTCGTTTCACAACATCACACTGTTCTGGTTCTTCATCTTCCAGATTCAGGACCATTAAAACGGCGTGAGGTCCAGGAGACGAGAGAAACAGCGCTGTTGTGAAGCTCTGTCTCGCTGTGTCCTCCTCACAGAGGTTTGGTCCAGTGACCAGCATCATTCTACGACCCTCGTCTGTAATTACTGGAGTCTTTACAATCTCTCTGTCCTCCTGTCCACCGTCTTTCCTTCCTGACAGAATATCTGCAGCTCTGAATCTGGAGTGACCTCGGATTCCCACAATTAGGATTCTCACATCATGAGAAGCTGAAACCATCATGCAAAGAAAAAAATGGGGTAAGAAAGATATGTTCTTTGAAAACAAGCCTTAGGCAATTTTGATTCTCAAGTAAATTGATCTTTTGTAAGGATTAATACTGGAAAACGAGACAAACATACTTATTCAGAAGAAGGAAGTCTTACAAGTTTGGAATGACATTAGACTGAGTAAATGATGACAGTTGTGAGTTATAGGTACACTATTTATTAAAAAAGTTTAGTTTAACAGTAAAGAGCAGGTACATTACCTTCAGCTTGAACAGACATGATGTGAAATGCCAGAATCAGTGTAAAAAGCAACTTGGGTTTTGTCTTGGTTGATTTCATCATACACCTAAAGAGTACATGTATCCAAATGTAACTTTAAATAACTGTGACTCAGATTACCCAGATCAACAAAAGTAGGGAAAAGTTTTACTTACAGTCTTTAGAAACACTGTAAATGTAGTTCTGTCCTGTCTCTTGCTTTGCTAAGACAACTATGCTCGACAAGCGTGAGTCAACATGTTTGATTAGATACTAAACCAGAATGACAGGGTTTTTATTTTTATTTATTGAATGGGCTAGGCTCTAGATTGTGACTAAGGGTGTGTTCACACGTGCCAGGTGTTTAAAACAAACTCTGGTGCGATTGCTCTGCAGTGCGGTTCATCTGAGTAAGTGTGAACACTGCCATCCGAAACCTGGTGTGCACCTAACAAGTGGACCGAGACCCACATTTTCAGGGGATCTTGGTCTACTTCCAAATGAACTCTGGTGCGGTTCAACTGAAACACAGCACGGATCGAAAGAATCTAAATGAACCAAAAACAGGACATGATGTCACCAGATGTGACCCTAAAAGGACAGAATGCTCAAGCGTACCTGGTTCTTCTCGTCATAGGAGCTTCAGTATGTTGACATTACAGTTCGGTACAGGTGTCTGAAACGCCGTCTCCTTGCAGCAGATCTTCGTTTGTGTGCAACTGAGAAACTCCTGCCACTGTTTTGACTCCTTTACACAGTTTATAAGCTGTTTGTGAGTTCTCAGTTGTTAAAAGTACCAACATACTGTATGTATGCACATGCAACAAACGCATTTATCCCAGCACGCAGCATTGTTTTGCATTTTCTGTAAGCAGTGTTGATGAAAGTTCGTAATGCATTACAATATTGCGTTACTCCTTATAAAAGTAACTAAATGAGTTACTTCGTTACTTTTTCTATAAAGTAATGTGTTACATTACTTTTGTGTTTTTTGGGGGGGCTTTATTTTTGGCATATGTAAAGGCCCTTTCACACCAAATGTGAAGTGAATAAGCCTCAGGCTGAAGGAAATGCAAATTCATGCCTGTACAGTAGAGGGCGCAGCTCAAACCTTTCAGCTGTGCTGCCATTCTGGATTGCAGAAGAATACAAGTACAGGTCTCTGCAGGACAGTAATAGGAGTTACCAGATCAGTGGGCGAGGCCATAAACAGAGGGGCGTTTTTGAGACTGTTACCTGATTTGCCGAAGTCAGACTGTGGGTAGGGTTTAGGGGTGGGGTCGGGTGAAGGGGATCATTTTCATTGCATGATTCATAAACACCCACCAGTTTGAAAACACCCACAAATACAGAAACGCCCACTTTTGTTCCGCAGAGACCTCATACTCGAAGAATAGGGGACAATGTTGGGACAAGAGAGATGTCAGTCAATAAATAGGAAAACAAAGTAACTCAGATATTTTGTTGTAAATTTAAAAGTAACGCGTTACTTTACTTGTTACTTGGGAAAAAGTAATCTGATTATGTAACTCGCGTTACTTGTAATGCGTTACACGCAACACTGTTGGTAAGTTTCATTGCAAAATATACATCATAGAAGCTTTTTTTATCTTTAGGTTTAGTGTTAATAATGACAGTGTGAACATAAGCGAACCAGGACTAAATGTGTCATTTTCTTTTTTGGTGCCGACCAAAAGAACCAAGAGAACTGAACTACAAGCATGAACATATTCTAACGGAAACATTTTTTATTGGTCAAGCCACTATTTTTGTCCATCAATGTTCTTCACATTCAAGTATGTTGTTTCCCATTTGTTTCAAAATATGAGACAATTGTGATTGATTTAGTCACTTGAACTGATGCAGTCTGCCTTCTCCACATTACTATTAACAGTAATGCAACATAAAACAAGTAAGAACTGACCAAGCTTTCTATAAGTACTTTGAGAAAACTCATTATCAGCCCTAAAATAAGAAAGACTGAACCAATGAGCACACAACCACATGAAAAAAACAGTGTAAGAACAGTTAAACCGATCACATTATGTAGAGTTTCACTCTTTAAATGCCAATTTTCCATTGTAAGTCCTAATATTAGCAGCATTACTGTCATATTCAAACCAAGCAGAGCAAACACAGTCACAAACCCCATTGAGAGTGTCGCCCCAACGGCACAAAACAGAAATGACCCGAGCACAAGGACTGGAGATTCACCACTAATCTTTTCATGTTGAAATATGAATGCATAAGCCCCGACTGTGACTCCAGGAGCCACGTGACACGCTATGAGCACATCTGACCACGACCTGATGCTGATAACTGTTCCCAAAACCAGAGCTGAACCCTGAATAAATGGGAAACTTAGTAATGCACCAATGTCTTTTGATGGGTTTGATATCATTGTGTTAAATTTATTAATTAGTATGGGCTCTATTGTAAATATGGTTGCTAGTGATGTCATCAGGGCCAAATTTAGCGGTACAGCAACATCTGGACTCAGAAAATGTCTTAGATAGATCATAAACAATGTAGGTAAAGTAAATGCTGCCCTGAAAATCAAGATTTTGTCCCTTCCTTCAATGTAACCACCAAGAGCTGTAAGTGAAATGAGGAAAATCCATCCTATGATTCCAGCTGCTCCTCCTAAAGCATCATATATTACAGACAAGAGCTGATTCTCTTCATGCACATCTTGACTCGTCTCTTCTGTTTTTAACTCTTGTGTCAATACTGAGTAAAATCCGTCACCATTGAGCCGAACCAACTTGTCTATTTCCTCTATGAGAGCTGCTGTTTGAGCAGGTTTGGGTTCAGAGTCTCTTATCATGTGAAATCTGCCTCCACATGCGTTGATCATTTCTCCAGCGATCCCTCTGGACGCTCCTGTGAAACGTTCCTGGTGCAGAAGAACAATGCAGTACTGCAGAACTTCTGCTCCCAGCAGCTCCTGGGCTCGTTTCACAACATCACACTGTTCTGGTTCTTCATCTTCCAGATTCAGGACCATTAAAACGGCGTGAGGTCCAGGAGACGAGAGAAACAGCGCTGTTGTGAAGCTCTGTCTCGCTGTGTCCTCCTCACAGAGGTTTGGTCCAGTGACCAGCATCATTCTACGACCCTCGTCTGTAATTACTGGAGTCTTTACAGTCTCTCTGTCCTCCTGTCCACCATCTTTCCTTCCTGACAGAATATCTGCAGCGCTGAATCTGGAGTGACCTCGGATTCCCACAATCAGGATTCTCACGTCATCATCACGAGAACCTGAAGAGGAGAAAGTGAAACAATGCAAAGAAAAAACTCAAGGAATATTCATACTGGGAAAAGAGACCAAAATACTGATTCAGAAAAAAAGAGTGAGTAAATGATGACAACTGTCAGTTTTGGATGATCTATTCCTTTAAAATGTTTGGTTTAACAGTAGAGATACAGCAGATACACTACCTTCTATGTGTGCTGACATGATGTGAAATGTCAGAATCAGTGTAAGGAGCCAGTTTGGTTTTGTCTTGGTTAATTTCATTATGCAACCTAAAGAGTAAAGGCCACAGTAACACACTATGTAACGTTAAATGTCTGTGACTCAAATCAGCTAGGAATGCCAAGAAAATCGTTTAAAAAAAAGTATTTACTTACTTATGTTCAGTTTATTTAGAAAAACCAAGTGTAGTTAGGTCCGGTCTCTTGCTTTGCTAAAACAACTATGCTCAACAAGGATGGGTTCGATGAGATGCTAAACCAGTATGACAGGTTTTTTGGAATGGTTAGTTAATCTATATTGTTCAACTGGCTACAAGTTTGGCGTTTTGTGTGAAGATCTCTAAAGTTAAAAAACAGAACGCTTCTGCCAACATTTTTCATGGGTCTACCCACTATTTTTGTCCACCAATGTTCTTCACATTCAAGTGTGTTGTTTCAAATCCCTCTGCACACAATCTCAACCGTACATTATACATTTAGCATGAGGCAATAACTTCTGCGTTCTCCATGGTTAGGCCTTGCAGACATTTACGTCATATTAACAATCTATGAAAGCTGCTGCAAATAATTTTTTTTCTCATACGTAATGTCTTAAGTTCTTTGAGCAATATGTTCTTCAGATTGACCCATTTTTATGCGTGAAAGTGACACCGTCCTCATCTCTGGTTGTTTTGGCCATCATCTTGAGACCAGATTGTCCTGCCATGTTTGTTCAGGATGGCTCAGTCAACTCCTTCTGGCCTGATGGCAACGCAAAACTCTTTCTTCAACACCTTATCTTTACATAATCCAGACAGTCATGCTGTTGGCTAAGGTCTTCTTTGCTGTTATTACAACATCATTGTTCATAAATTTTTAGTGTTTGTGTTGGTGTGTTAGCTTACACTATAATCCAAAGCAAACCCTGTAGTGTTTAACTTTAAGATTCGCTTATATTTGCTTAAATTAACTGGAGTGATTTAAAATCTCAGTGTCAAGCAACTGTAGCTCAAGCTCTAAGCCAAGATATTATCTTTCAGTGCTTCTGTAGAAAAACCAGAGTGTCCTGCGACTCCTGCCCTAGACCTTGCCATTTTCCTCTCAAAAATGAATGGGAATAATTTACTTACCACAGTTGCGTCTTCTGGCTCCGACGAAAGCGACGAGGTGAAGACTCAGCAGGGGTCTCGCTTTCCGATTACCCTTTTCCAAGACTTTTATTCTTTTAACGGAAAACTGAGTCATCCAGAAACCGTAACTGATTGATGTTTGTTGAGATGAAACTCTGTGACTCTATAAAATGAAGTTAAGCATAACTTTTTTATCACTACAGAGCAAGTAGGCTATTTTCAAATTAATCAGCTGAACCCCTTTGGCACCTTGTCTTAACCAGACACGACGCGACAAACGATATTTTCCATGTTAATCAGAGTTTTTGTCCTAACCAACCATGACGCTGATACACAAGGGGCGAAGGGTATCTGTTTTAGAAACGGTTTCTATTTCTGCGACATCGCGTCTGGAACAACAACATACAGAGTATGACAAAGATTATCTAAAAAAATAAAGCTTTATTTCATGTTTAAAGCATCTAACGTGAGTTTGAATATCATTTTGCATGACTTTTATACCCATACTGAAAGCAACTCACCTCAGATCTTGAAAATAAATTAAAGTAAAAAACTCATGGTGAACAAACAAGCTTATTCTATGACAAAGATCATTTCAGTCTCTCAGTATGTGTGTTTAATAATGTTAAAATGGGGTAATATTTCTGAATTTCATTATGTACTTATCCATTTTGTTGTGAGGGCAGTGCGCTTGCAAAGAGACTCCACCCACACGCTCTTCTGATTGGCTGTGATTTTTGAATGATTGTCGCTAAATGAATCTAATTGCATCGTAGAACACAGGTGCGTCCGAATTTGCGTACTAAGTAGGGACTACATTTGAATTTGAAATTACTTCACGACCGCTATATAGTATGAATGGGGTAGAATATAATCCAAACGTACTACATCCGCCATGTTGTCATTATCATGTGACCTATCATGTTCACCTCCCTTCATAAATCCTCTCCTGTGGCCTCATGGGATAGTAAGTCTACTGCCTACTGTTTTTCGAATACTATGAATTCAGACATACTACTCTGTTGCCGTACTGTTTTTCGCATACTATATAGTAGAGAAGTATTTGATTTCGGACGCAGAGAGTATGAGCTAAAATATTTACTTGAAGTCCCCGAGATTTGTAAGTTAATATTTCAATAATTTACCAACACATTCATGTTCATGGTTCTCTGATGTTGGTTAATGGTCACATAACATGCAGGTAAACAAATAAAATATTTTCTTCTTTTTTTAGTAATTATTTTGATTTTATATTTAGATTTTTTTTAAAATTAATTTTACATTTTAATGACTTAATTAATTATTAGCTTTCCATTAGCTCACAAAATCCAGTTTGGGAAACTCTGCTCTGAAGTTTTCCTTATTGAAACTTGTTTAAAAGAGTGTTTTTCTTCCTACCGCTAACCTTGACATTATTGCAGAACTTGGTGCAAACTTTCCACTTTTGCTCCAAAAGTGGTTTGGCACTCCATTTGGCATCTTATTTAGAGAGCTGGTCATATATGACTCTGCTTATTGGAAGTCTCACAGTTCAGCAGGCAGCAGATTTTGCAATTTCACTCAGACGCTGATGGCTTATCATGTGGGAATTTACAGACACTTTTTGCCCAGTCAAGGGAAAAAACGGATGATAATTCAGCAGCCATCAGTCAGGTGGAAAAACAAACTCCTTCCTTTCGACATCTCAATCTCATCCCTTGACCTTTTCACCTATTCAGTCATCATTTACCCACCCTCATGTCGTTTTCTAAACGTGAAACACTACAGGAGAAATTTTGAGCGATTACTGTCTGTCAGGCTCCAAAAAGCACCATAAAATTGTCATAACAGTAAATGCTTCATAATGTTCTTCAGAAGACATATTAATTATAAATTCATATCATGCTTTATGTGAGGAACAATCACATATTTAGGTTTATTGACTGAAAATCATAGCTCTAATGACTTGTTCAGATGCATTGGTACTCATATGTTGCGAGACCAAATGCAATTAATAAACCTAACGTGACACATTTACCATATTAGAATAACTAATGACTGAATTTTCTTTAAGAAATTAACTCACTCTAAAGGATGTGCCACTTGTATACAAGTAAATAGGTTATTGTTATAGTGGTTGGAGATTTTGCATGTGTTTGACTTTTTTATTGCATTTTTCTATTCAAATTCTGGGAGAAAATGTATAATGTATAACACATATAAACATTCTCATTTCTCGCTGAAAGCATCGTCAAAACACGAATCGCATAAACCTCCATGGAAAAATGAGTGTCTAAGGATGGGCTGAAGTCTTGATCCACCTGTGAAGGTGAGTTTGTTTCTCTGTTGCCTAGAGCCGTTAACAGTTGTTTATCTGTCAGTTTGACAATCACTAGTGAGATCTCCAGGACACAGAAGCAATTGAAATGCAATTTCAGCTGGAGTAACACCTCTCTGTCTGAAGATACAGGGCGGGAGGTAATATTGACTTTTCCAACAGCTGCAGTTTCATCTCCATAAAAGAACTGCTGACTGATCAATATATACCATTTTTACAGCTTTGCATAGACGCAGGAAATGAAAAATGAGTAAATTGCAGTGTAAGTTTGCTTTTCAAGAGTTTGTTTAAACAAGACGGAGAGTTCTCAAATGTTAATTTAACATCAAAATGTTGTTATGTGATTGCCAAAGTGTAAGCTAGGGTTTTTAGTGTGTTGCTATGTGGTTGCTACACCTCTAAATTTTGAGCAAATTATATTTCAAGCACCCCAGAGGAAATCAGTTAAATTTTTTCGCGATTTTCACACGGTCAGGTCACATATCTGGGATGCGTGAATCATAAATCATTTATTTCAACCTTATCTTTCCTCCTCAAGAAAGTACATCCAGAACTTTGACTTGATCTTTTGAGCGATTAAATAAAGCACTAAAGTCTTCTGCGGTTAAAAATCCGTGTTCTTGCAGACTTTGGAAAGTGTTATTGCGTTCGCTCTTAAATAAAACAGACAGCAGGTCAACTGCTCTAATGTTGACATTCTTTGAACCTGATATTGTTCGTTAGAATGATGTGTGGAAACGACTTTGCTGCCAATTTGGGCCAATTATAAGCATCAGCCATGTCAATGTGAATCAGCGCTGCGTTGTGTCATATGACTCCGCTCCAGCGGATCAGATGTTGTTCGTGTGTTTAGTTTGGATGTTCTGTGCAGAGGCAAATCACGATGTTGATAAAACACCTTTGTAGTGTCTTTTTCACAAAGTAAGTATGACTTTTCTTATTATCTCAAATATTTTAAAACGAAAGGATCCGCACACTGAATCTCACAACAACAGTCCATAAATGTCCAGGTCACAATTCACCCCAAAATCAAAATTATTAAATACACACTAAAAGAAAAAAATAATTTCTATTTTTGTTTTGTATAAAGAAAATTAACCCTCCTTTTAGGAACATTTGTTTATTTATTTAGCTGTCATTGTGACATTATTTTTGTGACAATTTCTACATTTTACATTTAAACCCAATTCTCAGTAGCTGTGCTGTAATGAATTGGAGCGGCAGATTTTCATTACTGTAATGTAAACATTTGTGATGTACAAGGTAGTATTTGTTTTATGGGGAATTTTTTTTTTTTTTTTTTTTTTTTGAGCTGTTCGTGTCCAGAAGAGTGTGACATCAATACAAAGTTATGTCATGTGACTCTAGATGGCACAGGCTAATTGGTCCTTAACTCAGTCTGCTTGCAGTCACATCATTCTCTATAGGGCAAAGCTGATTGGTGATTGCTGTATCAGTAGACAATGAGCTCGTTGCTCAACCTTCAAATACGTGATCAGCATTTGCTGTAGCAGTGTAGCGCGCTTTCAGAAACCCTTTACCTTCCCCAGCTCCACCTGTATAGATCAGCTATGGGTAATTCATGTACGCAATATTTACAGCAGGAGCATGTCTTACTTGTTCACAGCAGCGTGTTGTGTGTATTGGGAGTAGCAAGCCCTGTACTTGCAGCAGCAATAACAATGGCAGCAGCAATAACCAGCAGCAGCAGCAAAAACCAACAGCAGAAGCAAAAACAGCAGCAGCAGCAAAAACTAACAGCAGCAGCGATAACAGCAGCAGCAATAACCAACAGCAGCAATAACAAGCAGCAGCAGCAAAAACAGCAGCAGCAGCAAAAACTAACAGCAGCAGCGATAACAGCAGAAGCAGCAATAACCAGCAGCAGCAGCAAAAACCAATAGCAGCAATAACAGCAGCAGCAATAACCAGCAGCAGCAGCAAAAACCAACAGCAGCAGCGATAACAGCACAAGCAGCAAAAACCAACAGCAGCAGCGATAACCAACAGCAGCAATAACCAACAGCAGCAATAACCAACAGCAGCAGCGATAACCAACAGCAGCAATAACCAGCAGTAGCAGCATTAACCAACAGCAGCAGCAAAAACCAACAGCAGCAGCAATAACCAGCAGCAAAAACCAACAGCAGCAATAACCAGCAGTAGCAGCAAAAACCAACAGCAGCAGCAATAACCAGCAGCAGCAATAACCAGCAGCAAAAACCAACAGCAGCAATAACCAGCAGTAGCAGCAAAAACCAACAGCAGCAGCGATAACCAACAGCAGCAGCAATAACCAGCAGCAAAAACCAACAGCAGCAATAACCAGCAGTAGCAGCAAAAACCAACAGCAGCAGCAAAAACCAACAGCAGCAGCAATAACCAGCAGCAAAAACCAACAGCAGCAATAACCAGCAGCAGCAGCAAAAACCAACAGCAGCAGCAATAACAGCACAAGCAGCAAAAACCAACAGCAGCAGCGATAACCAACAGCAGCAAAAACCAACAGCAGCAGCAATAACAGCACAAGCAGCAAAAACCAACAGCAGCAGCGATAACCAACAGCAGCAATAACCAGCAGCAGCAGCGATAACCAACAGCAGCAATAACCAACAGCAGCAGCGATAACCAACAGCAGCAGCAAAAACCAACAGCAGCAGTGATAACAGCAGAAGCAGCAATAACCAGCAGCAAAAACCAACAGCAGCAGCGATAACCAACAGCAGCAATAACCAGCAGCAGCAGCGATAACCAGCAGCAGCAGCGATAACCAACAGCAGCAATAACCAACAGCAGCAGCGATAACCAACAGCAGCAATAACCAGCAGCAGCAGCAATAACCAACAGCAGCAATAACCAACAGCAGCAGCGATAACCAACAGCAGCAGCAAAAACCAACAGCAGCAGTGATAACAGCAGAAGCAGCAATAACCAGCAGCAGCAGCAAAAACCAACAGCAGCAGCAATAACAGCAGCAGCAGCAGTGTAGCAGATCTATTCCGCCAAGACCAAAAATATCAACATTGTCATGTCCATTTCTGTTCCCAACACTCTGAGAGTTGTCATGACAGAATTGCATTAACACCTAATTCAAGTTGCTTCTGTTCACTGTTTAATGTGAATTTGTTTGTCACTAGATGAATTTTCAGGGGTTAACTGGGTTGTATAATGCGATTGTAAAACTGGACTGCTGCTGTAGCCTTTTAGTTTCTTGTGATCTAATTATAGAACCTCAAAGCCGACTTTATTGAAATGCATTGAAATGACTATTGATATTGATAATCGAATTAATTTAATGCACATATGGTGACTAATAGGACAATTGTCGTCAGAGGATGATTGTATCTGTTGCTGTGTTTAATTAAAATATCACACCCCTGAAACCCTGTTTAAATATGAGAGGCCAATTTTTCTTTATGATGGAAATCAGTGCCTAATAAAAGTCAGTGACTCATACTTAAACATCTCAGTAATACCAGCAACAATATAAAATCAGCTTAATTAACCTTTGCCATTATCTGTTCGATAATTAATCTCTGTAGCATGAAAGTATCACATTGCTCACATTTATTGCTTTGGGACATTGAGATATTGACTTCTGTTATTATTTTTTTTTAAACATCAAGGGGTGAGTTAACTAAACAGTTGCTCTATTTAGCATGTGTCTCTATTGCAAAGCCCTACAAATTAACAAATGCAACCTTATTGTAAAGTGTTACCAAATATGTTTTATATGCAGAAAACACAGAATTATGTTTACAAAATTATGTTTATTTATAATGAAATAAAAACTTTTGGATGAGGTCTAAACTTACATTTGTACCTTGCATACAGCATGCAAATATATTGTTTGCGTCAGAATCGTCAGAAGTGTTATTGGTTGACTGTAAAGAGGCTGTCAAGTGACAACGCTGATTAGGTGACATTTCAAAGTACCCTAACAAGAGGACTCCCGAAGCAGTCTGGCATGTTGACCTGCATTAATGAGGTAGAAAGACTGCCATGGCAGCTCACAAATGTCTCAAAACATATTTGATAATCTCAAGGGAATGTGGGACATTTTTCATTGCATTAATAGATTTTCTTTCTTTCCCAACAGCCACATACCTCCGCCACTTCCAAGCGCAAAATGTTGGTGCATTTCACTGGAGGATACGCTGTAAACACCTGTGCAACAAACCAAATCCCTCAAACTCTCTTATGACCTTTTGACCAGACAATAATTTACATAACATTCAACTTTCATGATGAATATGCATCATGCAACGGAACCAGTCCAAAGATGTGTCTGGATGAATTAAAATCAGTTTTCCAGAAGCCAATGATTACTCCCCTTTCTATCAACTGCTTTGAATAATCATGATTAAAATTCTGCCTATGCTCAGGAATGCTGAGTGAATCTGGTTTGGAGTCAGAAAACAAGGCAAGTGCAAAGCTATGCAAAAGTGGTCAGGATTAAACACAAAATATGAAGACAATGTTCTTGAAAGTAGTATATAACATTCAAGTCATGGGAATTTTGTGAACTTCATGAGCTCTAATTCGAAACATTGGTGCATTTGTCTGAAATAATATTGTCATTTGATTCCAGTCATGGAAGAACTCTGAAAAACTCATTATTATGTGGCTTGACTTGGACTCTTTCACTCAGATCAATCATACAGGTACACAATACCACAGAGAATGTACCCTTTAAAGTGTTGTTTTAGTATTGCGCAACAAAATATCATGAGATTATATCCATTAACCCTAGATCAACCCTTGTGTTAAGAATGCCATTTCAACACATTTCAGAATTAAATGCAATCAATCTTGTGCTCGCATGCTTATCCAGAGAATGTTTCGTGCCTAAGGTGATCAGACTTACAGTAAAAATAACTTGTTGCTATCCTATAGCATATTTTCTTCATTAACCTTGTACGTTTGTTCTTACAGAGATTTCACATTGTGAATTCCAAGGCGAGCTGGGAAATTGAACTTTATCTGGGATCTTGGCCAAACCCGAAGAAGGGGAATTATCAGATAACAAGACGCTTACTGATGACTATATAATAGACATGGGAAGTAGCTGCTTATACTGATACTATCTGCCATCAGAAATAACAGCAAGGTTATTAGAGTTTTTCGTTTTCGATTTATTTTAATACTTCTGCTGCACAGATAGCATATATGAAATTACCTGTAGCAGATCTTTACAGGTGGAGCTGGGGAAGGTGGAGGGTTTCACTATTTCACAACTATTTAAATGTTGAGCAGCAAGCTCATTGGCTGCAGATGCAACAGGAACCAATCAGCTTGTGTCGTGTAGTTAACGATGTAATTATCAGAAGGTTGCGATAAGGACCCATCAGCCTGTGCCATCTAGAGTTTCATGACAGAACTTGGTATATAATTTCTCATTTTGAATTAAAAATGCATATATTTATTAACATTTATTGTAAGTTTAGTTTAGTTTTAGTGTCAGCAATGATTTTGAGCGTTACATCATAGTTTTTATTTTATGGGCATATTCCTACATTGTTTTTAATGGCATACATTGTTAGTAATTATAGATTGATTTTTCCAGATCTGATTCACCGATTGTTATTAGAGCAGCAATGTTTAAGTTGGCTTTAATGTGGCATTTCATTTATGCAGAATAAAAGCAGTTTACAACTTTTAAACACTCAAAACTCAAGAAAAGCCTATTAAGAAGAAACTAAGATTTGCTTATGAAATGAATACAATTTTACTGAAATGTGAATCCTGTGATAGACCAAATCATTGCACAATAGATATGTTTGCAATTTGGCTGGTTAGATAGTTAGATTAGTCCCTGCTGATTTACACCATTTCTTTTTCTTAAGGTCTGATAACTTACAGTAGCCTATATTTTGGCTCATTTTCCAAACATTGTTTTTTTGTTTAGTACTTTATTCCATTTGCTTTTCAGTGATTATTTTAGTGTTTTTACTCCAATACTTTTCTGCATTAGCTTTAGTATTGTTGTACAATATTCACCCTGAGCTAAAGTAAATCTTCATTTCTTTCAAGACACGGCCAATCCTGAACCTTTTCTGCCATCTGCACCCAATCAGAACAAAGACACGTGGACAATGGTAAGTTTGCTCCATTTTACGTCACCATCTGTTTCAAAAGGATTCAACTATGAAAGGACTAAACCTCTAGAAAGTTTGTCAGCATTGACACAAAACAGATGAGAAGTACGAGGAACATCAATAAATCAGCTTGAATCCGGCCTGTAGCGGTTGCACATGTGTTATAGGTGAAAAGGACACTGTTTTGGCAAAACCAGCAAGCTGATTAACAGTGCAGGAATCCACACAGAAGGAAAACCCGGGATAGATTCCAAGAGAGCTGAAACTGCATTTACACACACACTGATGATCAGAGATGCTTAAACATCTTGACACCCAGAGATTTCCCATGTGTTGACTCTAAACTGCTTTGTGAACTGCAGAAATGGGCCGGAGGGCATGAGGAGTGAACTCAACCAGAGCGTAAAAAGAGGACACAGGCCACTCGTGGAAAAATTAATGAGACAAATCAAACACTCAAGTGTAGGTGAAGAATTTGCATTTAGTTTACTCCAAGATAACAATTCTGTCATCATTTTCTCACTCTCGTGACTTTCTGTCTTCCATGAATGACAAACACAAGATGCTGTTTTTGATGCAAAGATCATAAAACTCCATAAAAAGCACCATAACAGTATCGTAACAGTAGTGCATTTGACCTGTGCATTTTTAACTCGTATAACTTTACGGTCACGACACACAGTGTTTTGCAGCAATGGCATCACCATCCACTTTCCTTTTATTATTAAAGGAATAGTTCACCCAGAAATGAACATTATCTCATAATTTACTTGCCCTCAAGCCATCCTAGGTTTATATGACTATCTTCTTTCAGCCAAACACAATCTGAGTTATATTATCCTGGCTCTTCCCAGCTTTATAATGGGAGTGAACAGTGCCCAAGTTTTTGAAGCTACAAAAAGCACATCCATCCATCATAAAAGTAATCCTTTTGGCTCCAGTAGGTTAATAAAGGCCTTCTGAAGTGAAGCGATGGGTTTTTGTAAAACAAAATATCCATATTTAGAATTTAATAAACTGTAATTCCGGCAACGGCCGTACGCTCGAGTTCTGACCGAAGGGTGACCTCTGACCCAACGTATGATGTAGGACGAAGCTCCTCTTATATCGAAATCCTCCAACATTTTTCTTTAAAACTTTTCATTTTAGACTTCTAATTTGTGACCAGCGTTTTGTTTTGTTCTATCCTCTGCGCTTCCACATTCATCATTTCTCACCTGAGCTTACACTACACCTTTGTCATACATCGGGTCAGAGGTCACCCTTCCATTGGAACTCAACTCTCTTGTAATGGTGCGTATGGCCGTTGCCGGAAGCCAGTAATTATAGTTTATAAAGTTCTAAATATGGATATTTTTTTTTTACAAAAACCCATCGCTTCACTTCAGAAGGCCTTTATTAACCCCCTGGAGCTGTATGGATTATTTTTATGATGGATGGATGCACTTTTTGGGCTTCAAAATCTCAGTTACCATTTACTCCCATTATAAAGCTTGGAAGAGCCAGGATATTTTTTAATATATCTCCGATTGTGTTTGTCTGAAAGAAGATAGTCATATACACCTAGGATGGCTTGAAGGTGAGTAAATCATGGGATAATTTTCATTTTTGGGTGAATTCTTCCTTTAACAGTAATATTGAAGAGAGTTTCTAAACGGTTTGCAATAATGTGTTTTGTAAGATTACACACATTATTCTCTCTGTGTGTGAAAGTCTCTAACTTTATTTGCCATTGAAATAATTGAGCGGAATAATAACACTATCTTCTGTAGAGCTGCTTTACAGCTTCATTTCATAATTGATTAATTTTACAACATTAACGCTAAGCTGCTTTGAAACAAACTGTATAGTTTAAAGTGCTTTATAAATAAATGTGACTTGACATTCACACTGAAACTTTTGTTCCCTACAGGTCCTCTTCTTTACCCGAGGAGTATTTATCTGTGCACGACTACAGTGCAGTATGGTTTACATGTACGTACTGTAATGTTGGGATGACATGCAAAACAACAACATGTGTTAAACAACACGCACTTGAACAGAAAGCATGGTTACATCAGTCCACAAGAGTGATATAAAAACATGGTAATTTATTACTTAGAATTTCTAATGAACAGTAAAACAAAATGTTGGAAAGCCACGGCCATAAAAGAAATCCGGACAGAAGGTCTGAACGAAATGACATAAAAACGGCACCAGAGTGACGCTCTGAGACAGCGCAGATAAATCGTGCATGGATGACATGCCACATGAGAGCCTGTATAATGACCTAAATCCATCTAAGTGTTCTTCTGAAAAGCTTGACATTCACTTGGTCTAGTTTGTTCCTCAGAACCACAACCTCCAGTTGCCCCTTGCATTTGGTTTTCTCCAGAAACAAGATCATTAAGCCTGGTTTTCAACTATCACGTCACTGTGAAGTCCCCAATCGAACCCTTAAGCGGGGTCTGGTTCACCCTCATCGACCGCAGGCCTGAATTCCACAGTCCTGGTTGAAATTCTTTGTGACCTGTGACTGAACAAAGGGGTCAAATCCTCTGGTCTGGTCACAGAGATCAAATCCATTTCAGCAGCTAGAAAAGAATAAAACAGCAGGGGTCATGCAGTTAGACATGCAGCGATTTAGCTCAATTAATTCGAGAACTGTTTGTAATTTTAATAATAAACCTCAAAATGCATGATTGGATAGTCAGAACGAGAGAGATGAAGGCCTTCGTGGAAGTGGATGAATAGAAAGCTTAGAAAGGCAAAGACAGTGGGTCGAATGCACTATATAAATGTGCCACTCACTTCCAGTGTATTTTAATTGGCTGAAGAGGTTTGTAATCGTTCGCAGTCTCTCTTGTCCTCGAAAAGGGTCTATATCAGACACTTCTCATCCCGTAATGAACAGCGATAAAATGCCTGCCAGTCCTCATGATATCAGGCCACTCTATCTCCCTCTGATATCTGCTGACAGTCAGTGAGGGATGTTTATTTACACTTTTCCATGCATGTCTGATATTATAGAGAAACTAATGTATCATTTAATGAAGAAAGTGTGAAATCACAGTGGTTCTGAGTGGTTGCTATCCTGTTTCTTTGTAGTTGTTAGGGTATTCTGGATTGTTGCTATAGTGTTGCCAGTTAATTGCTAGTGTATTTTGAGTGGTTGCTATGTACTGTTTCTAGGCAGTTCCTAGGGTGTTCTGGGTGGTTGCTATACTGTTTCTAGTTGCTAGGGTGTTTTGGTGGTTGTTATATTGTTTATGGATAGCTGCTAGGGTGTTCTGGGTGGCTGTTATGTCATTGCTAGGTAATTGTCAGGGTGTTTTGCTCTACTGTTGCTAGTTAATTACTAGGGTGTTCTGGGTGGTTGCTATACAGTTTCTAGTTGTTGGGGTGTTCTGGGTGGTTGCTATCCTGTTTCTAGGTAGTTGTTAGGATGTTCTAGGTGGTTGCTACACTGTTTCTAGTTGCTATGGTGGTTGGGTGGTTGTTAAATTGTTGCTGGGTAGTTGCTAGGGTGTTCTGGGTGGTTGTTATACTGTTTCTAGTTGCTAGGGTGTTTAGGTTGTTGTTATATTGTTGCTAGGTAGTTGTTAGGGTGTTCTGGGTGGTTGCTATACTGTTGCTAGTTAATTGCTAGGGTGTTCTGGGTGGTTCCTATACTGTTTCTAGTTGCTAGGGTGTTTAGGTTGTTGTTATATTGTTGCTGGTTAGTTGTTAGGGTGTTCTGGGTGGTTGCTATACTGTTTCTAGTTGCTAGGGTGTTTAGGTTGTCGTTATTTTGTTGCTGGGTAGTTGTTAGGGTATTCTGGGTGGTTGCTATACTGTTTCTAGTTGCTAGGGTGTTTGGGTTGTTGTTATATTATTGCTGGGTAGTTGTTAGGGTGTTCTGGGTGGATGCTATACTGTTGCCAGTTAATTGCTAGATTGTTCTGGGTGGTTGCTATACAGTTTTTAGTTGCTAGGGTGTTTAGGTTGTTGTTATATTGTTGCTGGGTAGTTGTTAGGGTGTTCTGGGTGGTTGCTATACTGTTTCTAGTTGCTAGGGTGTTTAGGTTGTTGTTATATTGTTGCTGGGTAGTTGTTAGGGTGTTCTGGGTGGTTGCTATACTGTTGCTAGTTAATTGCTAGGGTGTTCTGGGTCGTTGCTATACTGTTTCTAGTTGCTAGGGTGTTTAGGTTGTTGTTATATTGTTGCTGGGTAGTTGTTAGGCTGTTCTGGGTGGTTGCTATACTGTTTCTAGTTGCTAGGGTGTTTAAGTTGTTGTTATATTATTGCTGGGTAGTTGTTAGGGTATTCTGGGTGGTTGCTATACTGTTTCTAGTTGCTAGGGTGTTTGGGTTGTTGTTATATTATTGCTGGGTAGTTGTTAGGGTGTTCTGGGTGGATGCTATACTGTTGCCAGTTAATTGCTAGGGTGTTCTGGGTGGTTGCTATACAGTTTTTAGTTGCTAGGGTGTTTAGGTTGTTGTTATTTTGTTGCTGGGTAGTTGTTGAGGTGTTTGGGTGGTTGTTATATTGGTGCTGGGTAGTTGCTAGGGTGTTTGGGTGGTTGTTATATTGTTGCTGGGTAGTTGTTAGGGTGTGCTGGGTGGTTGTTATGCCATTGCTAGGTAGTTCATTGAGTGTTCTTAGTGGTTACTATACTGTTGCTAGGTAGATCCTGTGGTGTTCTGGGTGGTTGCTCTTCAGGTGCTGGGGCATCCTGAGTATTTGATTACTGGCCCAAGTTTAAGTTGTTCTGAGTGGTTGTTAGGGCGTTCTTGGTGGTTCCCAGGTTTTGCAAGTTGAATACTTTAAAGAACCCCCAAACTTTCAGTATGAGCAATTAAAGGCAGCCCTGCAGAGCTGAACATTAGTGTGTAAATGTCTTAAAAGTCTAATTCTACATCAAATAACAGCTTCTGAATGGAGGGACAGCGGGCAGTCTCACGAGGCCTATGCCGGAGGTAAACATGTGATTCGTCACGCTCTGATTCCAAACATAGGCTCCCATCCGCTAATTTGTCGGCGGGGTCACGACCAGATGTTTGTACTGCATGGCTGCTCTGTGTGTGTGTGTGTGTGTGTGTGTGTGTGAGCATGCATGTTTCTGTATGTTCTAATGTGGGCCGAAATGTAAACAGAACTGGTTTCTATTATGGGCGAGTTTAGTGCTAAAATAGCAGACATCCGTCCTAGTTCACTGCAAGAGTTCAGAGGGAAACCCAAAGATCAGGGTGGCCTGGGGTTGAAAAACAAGTTATTGCCACTTCCCTTCAGTTCTTCCAAATGGACACTGGTAACAATCATCATTTCACAGTGACCTGAAGTCCGTGTTGGGGAATTATGCTGCGTTCCAGGGAGGTTTTTGAGCCTGTAAGTCATGACTTCAAACCATGACTCACGACTTTGTAGCGTTCCAGGCAAGTCACGCCAAACTGCCTGAGTGTAAACAAACCAGCATGGCAGACCATACGGGGCTTATGCTCATTTACAATTATTTCTATCGCCAAAGGTGTTTACTCCTTGCTTATTTGAGGGAAACGGAGGAGGAAAAACGGCGCATAAGGCAAGAGAAGCTGTTATACCTTTTATTTTACGTTATTTTACCGTGCACTTGCATAAACACCACATCCGTATGGGCTGCCATTGTTGTTTCGCGGGCTATGTGACATCAGAGCGCGGAATTGGGAGTACATCAATCTAGTTTGATGTGGTTTGACTGCCGTTCCAGTGCACTTTCACAGGTAGAAGGTTGGAAAAACACGGGTTACGGGTTGCCTGGAACGCAGCATTACTAACTAAAATTAGCTTTTCCAGTAACAAACCAATGTTCCATAAATTTGGTTGTTTGTTCGTTGGTTGAACAAGTTCAGGTGTTCATTATTGTTTCTTTTATTTATTTATTTTATTTATATATATATATATATATATATATATAATTAGTGCAGTCAAATCGATTAATCATGATTAATCACATGTAACAAAAGTGTGTAAATATATATTTACAAACTTTTGTCAGATGCGATTAATCACGATTAATCGATTTGATATATGCATTTATAATTTTGTTTCTAGACATATTTCCAGACATAAAATATTTAAAAAAAATGTTGTATATTGTAAAAATGAAATAATGTTCAAAATAAATTAAAGGTTGGTAAAACTAAGATAAACACAGGATAAACAAATCTAAACACATTTGCATTTTTATATATTTTTTAATATTTAAATGTGTTCAATATACTGTTGTCAACCTAATTGATATCCTCATTGTTTTTATCCCAGAATTTAGTTTTATTTACCTTTTTCTTGTAGTGTGGCTACTTTCCACTTAAATTTCACTGAATTTTAACTGTTAAATGACAAGTAGCTTGTAGTTTGGCCAGCTAGTCTTTAAGTAGCTTCCCCAACACTGGTGGAGGTCTCGTGAATGTTGATTGTTTGGAAGAAACGGGTACGTGATCAGTACAAAAGGTCAGTTTGAAGCAGATATGATGCAGAATGCCAGGGAGAGACCCCCACAGTATCCCATGATCCCCCTGAGTCCCAATCAGAGATGACTTTCACATGACACTATACATGCAGGAGTCAGTTCTAGATCAGGGTGAATCATCTTCCCTCGAACCGCCATCCAAGAGCTGGTGGGGGGTTTAAAGACTGTTTTACTTGGAACTTGTTGACGGAAAAGCCTCCCATTATGTACTTTGTGAAAGATTGTTCTCAAAACCCTACAGCGATTTATGTGGTTGTCAAGACTTGAATATAATTCTAAGTGGAATAAACAGAAAAAAAAGCTTCTTGGTTTTAACTAATCTTTGAGATCGGAATACGAATTGAGCTCTTGGCTTACAGTCTCACCGGACTGTTGTGATCCCCTGTGATTAGTCATAAACTCACAGAAGTACATTAGAATTTCCTTTGGTCTGAACTTCAGTGGGAAAACAATGTCTCGGGATACATTACATTTGATGATGTGAAAAAAAAAAAGTATCAGTATCACAGAAGCATCATTGTTGATTTCGAAGGTTTGGGAAGGTCTAACTGGAAAAATATGTGGGTTTTTGGTTTTTGTAATCCAAAACATTTCCATTTACATAAAATTAAATACTACTGCACATACATTAAGGCCCAAAAGTATGTGGACACTTAAAGGTTAAAATACTCGTCTATCCCATAAGAGTCAACTATAGTAAACCACTGGTAGGTTGATTACCCTGATATATATAAACCCTTTGACAAAACATTGATCTGTTTGTTTGAACAGCTCCACACAGCAACACAACGTTGTGAGTTTGGGGCGGGACCATCTGTTGACCGACCAATGGCAGACGTGGTGAGTGTTTGAAAACCTGTTTGACAGCAGTTCTTATTTTTACAATTATGTTTGATGACACTACAGACTTCATCTTTAAAAATGTTCCTGAATATCTCTGAATAAAACTGATATCCTGATATCCTCTTCCATCCGTAAAGATGTTCCACTGCCAGACGCTCAAAAGATGACACATAAAGAAAGAAAAATGAATGTGCTCAAAAGTGATTATACTGTATATCATTGACTGCATCACCGTGTTCATCTCTCTGGGTTTTGTCATGCTCACATGACATCATCCCGCTGAAATGAGAGTCTTAGATTTTCATGCAAGTTTCCATGTTGGACATCCAATGTCAATGTGGCATTCTATTGCACTTTTCCAAGTAGGACATTGGAAATTCCAACTTTGTGATTTTATGACACTAAAATCACCTTGACATCAGTTATATGAAAGCCATTGCAAAAATGGTTCTGAAAACCACCTGCTTTATATCGAATGCAATGACAGATTTAAATGTGATTTGTGCGTCCAAACACTTTCTGAGGCCACTGTAGATGTTTTGAACGTGCACTAACGCAGCCCTTTAGTAGTGCTGATGAAAATCTAATGTTTGTATTTCAAGTCACATTTAATATAACTATTGCTAAGTTAATGTTGTTGGGAATTTCAAGCAAGCCTCTGTTTAATATGCCATATACTACCATGGTCATATTTTAAGAATAAATGTCTCATTAGATTCAGATATGGTTTAATTCAAGAAATTAAAGCTATTTAAATGTCATGCACAAACATTCTTGCTTAGATGTATAGTATCTATATGTACATGATAGTAAGGCCTGATCCTTCAGTAATCGCTGTACCATCCAAACTGTCATCAAGTTTGGGCGAATTTATCCATCACTAAAAAAAATGCTTTGAACTTATTTCCCATAATCTTTTATGTATGTCTGGATTATTTCCACATGTGGCTTTCAAATATCAGGTGTCAGTCACTGGGTTACATAACTGTTCATATGCATACGTACACGTACATGTAATATAAGGTCCATATCCTTTAGAAGTCAATAAAATCTGTATCTTTGTTTGTGGAGCTGTGCGTATATTACAAAAGGAGCCCGTATTTAATAGATATATAAAACTTATATAACTGACCCATTTCTGACTCAATAGCGTTTTATGGGTCAGTCTGTGTGAGTCTCATAAAAGTCCACATTTGATTTCTGATTTTAATTTGAAACACACTTGCAGGTTATCAAAGCAGTGTCCATAGAGGGCAACAGATGTAAAAATCCCATTAGTTTTCCAACACCATAGAGAGAAATTGATTTTCAAGCATGTTATACTTATAATCAATCACTTAGTTTATCTGTACCTTCATTTCTAATTATGCTACTTGCAGTGATTCATGGAAGTAGTTAATAAGTAGTTAATTTCCTCATAAAAAGTAAGTAATCTTAAACGCCAAAATAAATGCTGTAGAAACAATTTTCACTCATAAATTGCTAGTAAATTTCATGAATGATTGCAATTTTCAAAATTTCATGAATGATTGTTTTTTCAGCACCTGACTTTCATTAAAATAGTGTACATTTTCACCATAACATGATAATTGAGTCCCGTTTATTTCGAGGTAAACATTAGACCATCTGGATCTGGATTTTTGTGATTAAGTTTTTATTAGACTGTCTGGATCTTGACAGTAGAAAAACAAGTTTTCAACTGCCAGCTCTTGAAATCACTAGAAACAGACACGGTGGATGATGGTCCACAGAGTTTACTGTGCTTCCCTTCGGTGGAAGGTTCCTAAGAGTTTCTGTTTTTCCAGCACACATTCCCAAAGGAAAGAGAAATGACAAAAATATGATTTCTTTAATATCTCTCCTTTTCTCCTAGACATCAATGAGATCAAAACTAAGAACAAAATTGAGATTTTTCCTGCTGTACTGAACGTTCCACTCTACATGTTTTCTTATTTAATACCCTGTTTAGCTCAGAAATGTGTTGAAATGAATGTAAAGTGGGAGTTGCGTGATGATTTTAGGTCTCCAGATGTTCCTCCTGTTAAACAGATCCCAGGAATCTCACGCGTCTCCTCTAGAGATTCAAAAGAGATCTTAATGCCTCAAACTTTGGTCAGAAATGTCAAGATACCAAAGTCTGCAATCAAAATTGAGGGATCTGAATTCTCACATCACATGGGATCAATTGCATCCGTGCCACAGTGACATAAAACAGCATGTAGCACAGCAGCTTCCTTAATGTAAGTTAATGTAAGTGGTTTGTGACAAATAGCCGTGTCGAATTCTGGAACATTGAATTACACAAACACTGTTTTTCTCTCTGTTTCTCATTGCGTAACTATAAGACCATAGGGGTCGCCTCTAGAGCACGATTCGACAGGCTAGCTAGCGCTGGCACATGCAGGGCGAACCATTAGTCCACCAGTGATAAGAGTCAGAGATATTCTTTTATGCATTTATTTGATTTTGTGAATACAGAAATCATTTGCATCTGCATGCCAAAGGTCTTGTAGTGATTCTTTATCGTCACGCAGCTGGTTTTATTCAGTTATAAGTTGTATTAAAACCAAACATGAGCTGGATGCTGCAGTTTGGTCAGTTATGAGAATAAAACTATTCATAGAAGAGGATAGTTAGGGGAAAAATGAAAGAAAATTAGGTGTTCTAGATGGTTGATAGTGTGTTTTGGGTGTTTCTTGAGGTGTTGCTATGCAGTGTTATGTGTTCTAGATGGTTGCTAGAGTGTTTCTTGGGGTGTTGCTATGCAGTTGGTGGTCTAGATTGTTGTTAGAGTGTTTTGGGTGTTTCTTGGGCCGTTGCTATGCAGTGTTATGTGTTCTAGATGGTTGCTAGAGTGTTTCAGGTGTTTCTTGGGCCATTGCTATGCAGTTGTTATGTGTTCTAGATGGTTGTTAGAGTGTTTTGGGGGTTTCTTTGGGTGTTGCTATGCGGTTGTTATGTGTTCTAGATGGTTGTTAGAGTGTTTCGGGTGTTTTTTGGGCCGTTGCTATGCAGTTGTTATGTGTTCTAGATGGTTGCTAGAGTGTTTCAGGTGTTTCTTGGGCCGTTGCTATGCAGTTGTAATGTGTTCTAGATGGTTGCTAGAGTGTTTCAGGTGTTTCATGGGCCGTTGCTATGCAGTGTTATGTGTTCTAGATGGTTGTTAGAGTGTTTCAGGTGTTTCTTGGGCCGTTGCTATGCAGTTGTAATGTGTTCTAGATGGTTGCTAGAGTGTTTCAGGTGTTTCATGGGCCGTTGCTATGCAGTGTTATGTGTTCTAGATGGTTGTTAGAGTGTTTTGGGTGTTTCTTGGGCCGTTGCTATGCAGTTGTTATGTGTTCTAGATGGTTGCTAGAGTGTTTCAGGTGTTTCTTGGGCCGTTGCTATGCAGTTGTAATGTGTTCTAGATGGTTGCTAGAGTGTTTCAGGTGTTTCTTGGGCCGTTGCTATGCAGTTGTAATGTGTTCTAGATGGTTGTTAGAGTGTTTCGGGTGTTTCTTGGGCCGTTGCTATGCGGTTGTTATGTGTTCTAGATGGTTGTTAGAGTGTTTCGGGTGTTTTTTGGGCCGTTGCTATGCAGTTGTTATGTGTTCTAGATGGTTGCTAGAGTGTTTCAGGTGTTTCTTGGGCCGTTGCTATGCAGTTGTAATGTGTTCTAGATGGTTGCTAGAGTGTTTCAGGTGTTTCATGGGCCGTTGCTATGCAGTGTTATGTGTTCTAGATGGTTGTTAGAGTGTTTTGGATGTTTCTTGGGCCGTTGCTATGCGGTTGTTATGTGTTCTAGATGGTTGTTAGAGTGTTTCGGGTGTTTTTTGAGCCGTTGCTATGCAGTTGTTATGTGTTCTAGATGGTTGCTAGAGTGTTTTGGGTGTTTCTTGAGGTGTTGCTATGCAGTTATTAGGGTGCTCTAGACTGCTGCTAGAACATTGCTAGATGGTTTCCTGGGGCATTGCTATGTTGTTGTTAGGGCGTTGCTAGGTGTAAATATGTGGGATTTTCTTCAGCAGTTTTCTGGTCCAGCAGGACACACATGACACAATCATTCATGTATGGATCACAAAAGCTGCAGGACAATGCACACACTGATGTTTCATATATAATAGGGGTTTGTTCAATCATTAACTGTCAGTATGAGTAATAATAGTGATTTTTGATTTAGAAAAGTATTGAATCATGCCCGTAAAAGCTTGAACTAATAAGGAGTTGTCCTGAAGTCAAACATAAGGAAGTGATATCTTTGGCTCCGTCTTGAGAATAAACTCACACACGCTCTTCCCATTGTCCAGACTTTAACCACAGGACGTGCTCTTTCTGGGAATAGAGTGTCTATGTTTTGTGTCCCTGTTCTGATGGGAAGTTCTGGACTCTTTTCACAGACTATGTGATGCGCGGGCCGTGATTTATAGTCCTAGTGACAGAGATCAGCATGAGTTCTCAGCACCGCCACCGGAACCACAGAGATAATGCATGTGGTTTGATGTCAGCGGGACAGTCGCGGTTCTTGGTCATCAGAGAGTCATAGCGACACGTTACCATGATGCATGTCTCTTAATGAAGAACATATTAAGAATATAATAATATATTACGACGTTGATCTTTATTGGATGGCAAATCTCACATTAAAATGTCATTATAATTTAAAAAAATGATAAATTATATTTTGAATGAAGAAAAATAATATTTTTTAGGGACATTAAGATTTTATTTATTCATTTATTTATGACATTTTCCTCAAATTATTATAACTGTAATGCAAAAAAAAAAAGTGACATGAATGCGAGTAAATAATGACAAAATTTATATTTTTGGGAGAACTATTTTTGTAATATTTTTTCTTCTTGTGTTATAAATTTCACTGCATCAAAAGGTTAAATGGACAGAGCAAGGAAGCTTTCGGCTGTAATGAACCCAAACAGAAAAAAAAAAAAAAAACAAGACAAAGTGAGGCAAATATTTGAAGAAGACTGGCACACAGGATGGGACGGGTATTAACAGGCTTTTATATCCACCTTTCCACATATCCCTCTTTACCTCTAAAAAAAGACAAGTGAAGAGGTAGAAAGGGATTAATGGGTGACTAACCTCGCCGTTAACCCCATGGAAAACAGAAAGAAGGATGACGTTAGAGATCCAGTTCCATTAGTTCCAGTATTAATAGATACAGTATTGCATCTCAACCTAGAATGTATGATACTTATCCATTTTAACAGCCAGTGTCTAGAAATAACATGAACAAGGACGGCCAGAAAAGCTATTGGCTGATTTGATGCTTTTCAGCTGCTTGTGCACATAAGAAAAAAACAATATGGAATGTAAATAATACAATGCAACTTTAATGGCAAAATAATTAGGGTTATTATTAGATTATTAATATGCCTCCCGTATCTTTTTGTTGATGTCAAAGATAGGACAACATGGACAGGCTGCATGGCCTTATCTTCAAAAATCATGAACAAAACTGCACATGGTAAACAAATATGAGTAAACTGTTTATTTTAAAGGATTTTTTTTTTATTATGTTACTGTGCTGAGTCACTTCTCCAAAGTAAAATTTGTTCTGAAGCAAAACCAGTTGAGAAGCACAGATCTGGAGAACTGCTGCCCATTCAGAGTCATTAGCCGAATAAAATGAGACAGTGAGAGTTGATGCATAAATGATCCATAAATGCAGAAAATATACAAATCTCAAATCTATTTATGCACTTTAGCTACAGTCCAGTCATATGCAACCTTGCTTGTTTTATTTTGAATGGTTTTTCGTTTTGTCTTGTGCTGTGAGTATTTAGTTTAGATGAATTGCAGGTTTTGGAAACTCGCACTGCCTAAAGCTTGTGAAGTCTTATTTCACATTGTCGTGATGAAATTGAACAATTGCTTCTGCCTCATCTGACCATAAACACGACACGCAGGTCGCCGAAATACAAACTGGAAAGAACGTGTTTTAGGACACTAATAACAAATCTGCCTCGGTTTATGTTTTCTCCTTTGATTCTTTTGTCAAAGAACCCACAAATGTGCTTTATTTGGTAATGTGTGTGTGATTGATTTACTGATCAGAAATCCTGTTTTCAATTTTCTAGAACATTTTGTTTAGTCTTTGCCCAAGACAGCGATGGCTCTTTCCATCAATATTTAATACATGGATTCCCACACTTTCTTCTTATGCCCTGCTCTAACATATTTAATTGGCTAGATATTGCTCTTTTGTTCAGTAAAACTAGCTCACAAGCCGTGATGATGTGTGCTTTGAGGGAATCGTTCATTTGAGTTGGTCATTTTAAAAAGAATTGGTCAAATGATTCACAAATTGGTCATCAATGAATCATTCTTAAGTGAACGAAAATTGAATTTTTAAAGTCATTATCCAGTCATGGCAAAATACTTGAAAGGTTAAAAAGTGCGGAAAACTAGTATTATTTAAATAATATACACTATAAAAAACACTGGGTTAAAAACAATAATTATAGGACAAAACAAATATTGGGTTAATTTTACCCATCAAATTGGGTTGTTTATTGACCTCAGCATAACTAATGGGTTGATTCATTTTTACTATAATACTAGCTTTTTTTCTTTTATTTTTTTTTTTCTTCATACATGAATTAATGTTTACAGATTAACTTAAATCCTCTAAACTTTTTTTTAAATACTCCACACAACCACTGGTTTGCATGATAATTCCTTTATTTTAGATCGTATTTTATAGTATAGCATATTTATATAGTTTTTAATACATATTCCCTACATTTAAGCTCGTTTAACAAATATTAGAAGTAAAAATTAAACATTTAGAAGTAATTCAAGTGTAATCGACCAGTCTCTGTTGTCCTGTTTCCACCGTAACGGCGCTGGATCTCGTGCCGGAAATGGCTCGCGTTATGCGGGGGAACTGATAACTTCAGACCGCCGCCCTACTCGTAGCCGAAAAATGTTGTGACTGACTCCATAACCTGTCCATAAATAATCAGTTTTCAATTCTGAAAACATATTTTAACATCCTAAGTATTTATATTCTGTATCTTTTTGAATAAAATCATAAAATTTGTTTCCATCACGCGACAAGACCGACGCGACACTCGTTTAGGTGACTCACATCGCGCCCCTGTATGTTGCTTTGCATAAAATTAAACGATATACAGAACAATAGCGATTTTTTAGATAAAATAAAACGTACACAAACCTGTATTTTACCGAAGACATGCACCATCAAGCTGCACTGCTCTCTCCTGACAAGGTCGCAAAAAGCCCGCGAAAAAATAACTAAAACCCTGGGTTGCTACGTCTGACCTAGGATCTGGGTAAAACAAAAACTACCCAAACACTGAAAAAAATAACCCCCAAAAAATGACCCAAAAGGCTCAACCCAGGACTTGAAACCCAGTGTTTTTTTTTTTAGAGTGTTTTGTTTATTTGTTTGTTTTTATTATCTATTTATCTGTCTATCTATCTATCTGTCATTTTTTTTAATTATGTAATTTTATTTTATTTTAGAGTGAAAGATGACCCGGTGATGTTCTTGGCAGGTTTTACAGTGTGAGAATATTTATGGTTCTGTACTGTATGGGAATGTGTCAAGGCTGATCTTCACATAAAGCAGACTTTAAGAGGGTTGTTTACCCAGGGTCCGGTGGGCGGATGGTTTTTCTGTATGTACTTTAAACTATAGGACTGAATTCAGCAGTTGAACACCGGTGGGTTTGGCTCCGCGCGCGTTACGCAGCGTGAGTGAAATCTGAGGAGGGTTTAAAAGGCTCTGAGCAGAACCACAGACAGTCGAGGAGAGACATTTTAAGATCTGGGTTGCGCGCGCATTAGATACTAATAACCTGTAAGAGTCTCGGGCAAAGACAAAATGGGGAAAGTTAATGATTCATCCCTTGTGGGATTTAAATCTGCATTATTTTGTTTACTAACACAGATATTTAATCAGTAATCTTTGATCTATCCAACTCGTAGCGCGCAACAGGACACCGGCGTTTCCATTTACGCGCGTCGTTTTAACGCGTTGGACTGCTGTTGTTTTTGACGAATCGTACAATGGGACATCTGAGCAACACATCGCACCCGGCAAACTCCACCGACCCGTTCGGACGCAATGAAGAGGTCGCCAAAATCGAGATCGCGGTCCTCAGCGTCACCTTCGCGGTCGCCGTGAT
Organism: Mylopharyngodon piceus; assembly: GCA_039654765.1. Taxonomy (NCBI): domain Eukaryota; kingdom Metazoa; phylum Chordata; class Actinopteri; order Cypriniformes; family Xenocyprididae; genus Mylopharyngodon; species Mylopharyngodon piceus. Next base: position 19,280,750 of record CM077459.1, on the reverse strand, counting down.
CGGGAACTGCAGCGTCCTGGTGGCCATTCACAACACCAAGAAGAAAACCTCCCGCATGCACCTGTTTATCAGACACCTGAGCCTGGCCGACCTGGTGGTCGCGTTTTTCCAGGTCCTTCCACAGCTGTGCTGGAAAATAACCTTCCGTTTTTACGGCCCGGACTTCCTGTGCCGGATCGTGAAGCACCTGCAGGTGATGGGCATGTTCGCGTCCACATATATGATGGTTATGATGACTCTAGATCGGTATATCGCCATCTGCCACCCTCTCAAGACCCTCCAGCAGTCCACGCGGAGGTCCCACATCATGATCGGGGGCACGTGGATCAGCAGCCTGCTCCTCAGCACCCCTCAGTACTTCATCTTCTCCCTCAGTGAGATCCAGAACGGCTCTGATGTTTACGACTGCTGGGGCCACTTTATCCAGCCCTGGGGACCCCGCGCGTACATCACCTGGATCACAGCCGGGATATTCCTCATCCCAGTGATCATATTAATGACCTGTTACGGGTTCATATGCCACAGCATCAGGATGAACATCAGATATAAGACGAAGAAGACGCCGACTGATGGCGCGCACAAGAACGGGCTGATCGGGAAGAACTCGGTGAGCAGCGTGACCACCATCTCCAGAGCGAAGCTGCGCACCGTCAAGATGACGTTCGTCATCGTTCTCGCTTACATCATCTGCTGGGCGCCGTTTTTTATCGTGCAGATGTGGTCGGTGTGGGACAAGAACTTCAGCTGGGATGGTGAGTGAAAGTTTGATTCAGATATTTCATATATTTTATATGTGCAGGCAGAAAAACACATGTTGAACTGTTCCAAAACCACGTTTCCCATATTTCACATGTGTTATTCAAGGTTTTTCCTATAATAATGTCCATAGCATTTGAAAAGCCTATAATATTTAATTAACAAACATTATTATATTACTGCACTGTAAAAAAAATATTTTCATGATTTATTATAACATTTTATCTTTTGTCAAATCAACTTAAATCATTAATGTAATTCAGCTAACATATTTTGAGTTTCTGTTGATTAAACTTCATTGTATTAACTCAATTTTTTAATTATTTTAATGAACTCAAAATTTTAAGGCAACCAGGTAAGTTAAACCAACAATTCTTTTTTACAGTGTGTATATAATACTTAACAGATTAATGTAAATTCAAAGAGTTAAAAATGTAATGCACATTTTTTTCATATATTTCATTTATATTTTAACTATTAAATATGCAGGGTAATAATTTACAATAACTTTCATCTCATTTTAATGTAATATTTAATTTAACAAAAATGTTGTATAATGCTTCACATATTAATGTACATGCAGCATTTCATAACTTGAATATCATTAAATATATTATGTAGAATTAATAGTGTTAAAATGTCATGATTTTGTTCATATTTCATATTTGCATATAGATTACACACTGTACAAAGTGAAAATGTGCAGTTATCTTATTTCTAGCTATGAGCCTAAATATAATGCTGAACACATCAGTGTGTGTATATATATATATATAAGTGCATATATGTATTGTATTGTTTAAATATAATAAAATGAGTGCCAGTGCCTTCAAACGCACAGCAGCTTTGTGAAGATTAAATTTAATGTGCAACAAATGGCTGCTAATGGAAAGAAGTGATAATGCGTTAAATATAGTCTCTCTGATATGCATATAAAGATCATTTGAGAAATGAAGTCATGAGACCAGAATAGAGTGTCCATACTGAACATCTGCGGAGGGTTTACGATGTGTAAACTGTCATTAAAATTCCACATGAGGTTATGGGATGTTTATTTAACACAGTTTCACCCCATTTTCACCTTGTGGTTCAAGATAAATTGCTTCAATTAAAACAAATTAGTTATTAGTTTAGTCATGTTTATTTTTACTAATATCTGGCAACACAGTAAAAATGGTTAAAAATGGTTAAAAATGTGAAAAAAGATCTTTTATACATTTCAAATCTTATATAATTTGTATTAATAATTTTACCAGTATAAATAAAGCTGGAGATTTCTCTGACACTTTTTGATGGAAAAGTGACAAATGCAATTCTTTTTATTAAACATACAGTTCCAGTCCTGGATGCTGATTGGCCAATACAGCGAGTTTCTGACGGGATGACACATGTTCTAAGCTATTGTAAAATGCTGGTACAATGTAACATTCTATATTAATTGCCTTTGCTATGTTGCTTGGCAAACTTAAAAAAAAAAAAATTAGTTTTACTAATATCTGGCAACGCACTAGGCATAATGCCTGGTTAAAAATGACTAAAACCCAACTAAATGAAAAAAACTTTATCTATAAATCTATATTTATCTATATCTATCTTTATCTTATATATAATAAATATAATTTAGTTGGGGTTTTAGTAATGTTTAACCAGGTATTATGCCTAGTACGTTGCCAGATATTAGTAAAACTAAACTTTTTTTTTTTCTTTTTTTTTTGTTTAGTTTGCCAAGAAACATAGCAATGGTAATTAATATAGATTATGTATATACACAATATATTATATATGTAATTTTAAATCTGGAGGTCTGGTTGACTCTTGAAAAATGAAAATGACACCGTGTAATATAATTCTTTTATAAAGCATATGGTTCCGCTCCTGGATGCTGATTGGCCAATACAGTGACTTTAGAATCTGATTGGATGATGCATGTTCTAAAATGTTGATACAGTGTTACATTCTATATTAACTGCCATTGATATGTTGCTTGGCAGCCAACAGTGAGACTAAAGAACTGTGTTACTTGTGGAAAGGATTATTTTGATTATTAATATTAAAAGGCACTGTTTACTGGACATCAGTGTTTCTGAATTTAAAGCATGTTGTTAATGTCCATGTGTGTTTTCTCTCTGCCAGATTCAGAGAACACGGCCGTCACTCTGTCTGCGCTGCTGGCCAGTCTGAACAGCTGCTGTAACCCATGGATATACATGGTTTTCAGCGGACACCTCCTGCACGACTTCACTCACTGCCTCCCCTGCTGCCATCAGATCCACCAAAGCTTCAGGAAAGAGGACTCAGACAGCAGCTTACGCAGAACCACACTGCTCACCAAAATCACCAACCGAAGCCCCACGTGTAGCTCGGGCACCTGGAAAGAGTTCGATCATTCCCCCAAATCTGACAGGTCGGCTCCGGCCGGGACGTGAAGCATGCGGCCCCTGGGAATGTGACTTTATTGACCGGCACTTTGGTGAGACTCTTGCAGCAGCGTGACGGGCCGCAGGTTCAAGCGTTCTGACTCAGACATCTGGATGCTGATTGAGCTCCAGATGAGTGAAAATACTCAAACTCAGGAGAGTCCATTCTGTTTCATTTAAGCATGTTTCTCTTAAAACTAAAAACAGAGACACTAGTTGTCATCCAGTAAGAGAGCTGTAAAATGAATATGGAGAACAGCTCGGATCATTTGATGAGAACTGTTTGAGTTTTCTGACTTTTTATTGCAGCCAAGCAAAGATTTGAGACATTGTTGAGATCTTCTCTGAAGCTTTTTAAGGTTTTTTTTCCCTCTACTTTAACTGAAGTCTTCATTGCTGTCGTCAGAGAGAAGTTTGGAATAATTACGATTTTTTAATGTTTTTGAAGTAATTGCGACTTTGTATCTCACAATTCTGACTTTTTTACTCAGAATTGCATGATATAAACTCACAATTGTGAGAAAAAAGTCAGAATTGCAAGATATATACTCATAATTGCGAGAAAAAAGTCAATTTGCGAGATATACACTCGTAATTGCGAGAAAAAGTCAAAATTGTGAGAAAAAAGTCAGAATTGCAAGATATAAACTCGTAATTGCGAGAAAAAAAGTCAGAATTGTGAGAAAAAAGTCAATTTGCGAGATATACACTGGGGGCGCTTGTTTCCATGATAGAAAATAAGTCAGAAATGCAAGAAAAAAGTAAAACTTGTGAGAAAAAAAAGTCAGAATTGCAAGATATATACTCATAATTGCGAGAAAAAAAGTCAATTTGCGAGATATACAATTGTAATTGCGAGAAAAAGTCAAAATTGTGAGAAAAAAGTCAGAAATGGCTGATATAAACTCGTAATTGCGAGAAAAAAAGTCAGAATTGTGAGAAAAAAGTCAATTTGCGAGATATACACTGGGGGCGCTTGTTTCCATGATAGAAAATAAGTCAGAAATGCAAGAAAAAAGTAAAACTTGTGAGAAAAAAAAGTCAGAATTGCAAGATATATACTCATAATTGCGAGAAAAAAAGTCAATTTGCGAGATATACAATTGTAATTGCGAGAAAAAGTCAAAATTGTGAGAAAAAAGTCAGAATTGCAAGATATAAACTCGTAATTGCGAGAAAAAAAGTCAGAATTGCGAGAAATAAACTCGTAATTGCAAGAAAAAGTCAAAATTGCGAGAAAAAAGTCAGAATTGTGAGAAAAAAGTCAATTTGCAAGATATACACTGGGGGCGCTTGTTTCCATGATAGAAAATAAGTCAGAAATGCAAGAAAAAAGTCAAAATTGTGAGAAAAAAAGTCAGAATTGCAAGATATATACTCATAATTGCGAGAAAAAAGTCAATTTGCGAGATATACAATTGTAATTGCGAGAAAAAGTCAAAATTGTGAGAAAAAAGTCAGAATTGCAAGATATAAACTCGTAATTGCGAGAAAAAAAGTCAGAATTGCGAGAAATAAACTCGTAATTGCAAGAAAAAGTCAAAATTGCGAGAAAAAAGTCAGAATTGCGAGATATAAACTCGTAATTGCAAGAAAAAGTCAAAATTGCGAGAAAAAAGTCAGAATTGCGAGATATAAACTCGTAATTGCGAGAAAAAAGTCAGAAATGCAAAACAAAACAAAAAAAGTCAATTGTGAGAAAAAAAATTCAGAATTGTGAGATAAAAAGTTGCAATTATCTTTTAAATTGTTTTATTCTCTGGCGGAAACAAGCTTCCATAGAAGTCTCTTCTGCTCACCAAGGCTGCATTTATTTGACCAAAAATACAGTAAAAAAAATTCCAAAATATTATTACAATTTAAAATAGCTGTTTTCTGTGTGAATATATAGTAAAATGTAATTTATTCCTGTGATCAAAGCTGAATTTTCAGCATCATTACTCCAGTCTTCAGTGTCACATGATCCTTCAGAAATCATTCTAATATGATGATTTGCTGCTCTTGAAAACAGTTATGCTGCTTTATATTTTTGTGGAAACCATGATACATTTAAAAAAAGAATACTTTTATTCACAAAGGACACATTAAATTGATCAACAGTGACAGTAAAGGCATTTATAATGTTACAAAAGATTCTGTTTCAAATAAATGCTGTTCTTTTTCAACTTTGTTCATCAAAGAATTCTGAAACATAAAAAGTATCACGGTTTCCACAAAAAATATGAATTTTCAACATTGATAATAATCATAAATGTTTCTTGAGCATCAAATCATCATATTAGAATGATTTCTGAAGGATCATGTGACACTGAAGACTGGAGTAATGATGCTGAAAATTCAGCTTTGATCACAGAAATAAATTACATTTTACTATATATTCACATAGAAAACACTTATTGTAAATTGTAATAATATTTCAGAATTTTTACTGTATTTTTGATCAAATAAACACAGCCTTGGTGAGCAGAAGAGACTCTTTTAAAAACTTACCAGTAATGTATTTGTAATTTTAAATCGTTGTTTATTGTGTAGAAACATTTCACAAAAGGCACTTGAGGTTGTGTCAAACTGCGAATATATTCACGCCGCCGCATGCTTAACAACTCGCAATATCTACAACCTCTCGCACCGTATTGCTTATACAGCTCATGGTCCGTTATGGAAACAGTGGGAACATGGAAAACGCAGTAAATCTCTTTAGGGACTGCGGCACAATGAGTCCTGCGAGGCATTTCCTGCGATAAGCGTCTACTTAAGCCTGGTGCTGGATGTATTTTGGCCCCGATTACGCGACCCTCGCGCCAAAGTAAACCAGACACCTGCTGTCAGGGACAAAGCCGAGAGCGAGCGTGTGGATTTCACACAGGGCTGGACGCTGTTAGCAAAATATATCTGTCTCCAGAAAATAAATGAATGTTGCACTAAATAAAACATAGGAAACGCTCTGCTTTATGAAATATTAACGTCACTTTGGCCGTTACGGGGCGGCATGAAACCTTCTGGGCATGAACCGTATCAGATTTATCTTAAAAATGAATGTTTTCACATGGCCAAGCATGTCTTCACTGGTCATGTGTCAGGTTTAGGACTCTTTCAGGTGTTTGAATGTAAAAATACTAAGCTATTCAAGGCTGTTTATGTATATAATAAAGTTGTAAATAAATGCACAGCTATAACAGAATGTCTTTATAATATCCGATGCGTTTGTGTGCGTTCGGTCAATATTGAAATGCTCGGCATTGTTGTGGCGACTTCACTGCCAACTTTAAATATGTTGCACCTCTCACAAATGTCTCAGTGTATCCGTGTGCCAAATCCAATAAATCAAACCTTTCAAGAAATATTAGTTCTGGATCTGTGGCGACAAATGTGTTTTTAGCAACCGAGCCGTTTCTAGCGCTCTTCATGACAGTCTGCCATTCAAATGCAAGTTTATACCACATTTACAGCTGCAAGTTTAACTTGTTTTTATTAGCTTTTTATGAGTGTACAAGTGTGACTGAAATGCTTTCAGAAAGACTAACCGATAGAATATTGTTCCAGTGTTTGAAGTTTGATGAAAGATCAATTTCTGTTCCAGTACAAGCACCACATGAAAAACCAAAAGTGGAATTAATGACTCTATATTTCTGCTTTGTACTTTCAGAAAAAAAGTGTTTGCAAATGCAACAACAGACTCTTCATTACAATGCAAATTGCCTACTTGGATCCTTTTCAAACATCCCATAATAGCTTGAGAGTTTCCTGTTTGTTTAAGGATGTATGTTCTCTCTCCTGAATTTACCAACTTTTCTCCTTTCCAGTCCGTGAGTCCAGAGATGAGACAGCTGCGGTCTTTGTCTGTGTGTGTGTGTGTGTGTGTGTGTGTGTGTGCGTGAGAGACAGAGTTACAGTCTCCCAAGCTTCTCACATCAGACTAACATGTTTATTAACATTCTGTCTTGCCACCTTTGACCTTAATGTATTCCAGACGCACCCGTGAACCGGGAATACCAACGGAACAAATTATGTTGGATCGTGCTTCATGTAAGTTGTTTCGTTTCTGAGGAACGATGTTGAAGAGATGCGACGGGAAAACTAAGACCACATTGTGTTTTCGTAATCATTTCCATGTAATCTTCCCTGCTGAAAAATAAAAACAAGTAGGCTTGGTGGTCTTAGCTGGTTTAAGGCCCGTTCACACCAAGAACGATAGCTATAAAGATAACGATATATAGTGCTAAAAATCGTTCTGAATATAAAAGAACAGCAGAGTTCACACCACAGCGATCTCGTTGGGATCACTTTCATAACGTTTTTTCCAGCTGTTGAACGATAAAACATTGACAGCCAATCAGAATCCATTTTAATTCAAGGGCTAGCGTCGCGCATTTAAAATGGCGGACGACATTACGGAGAAATTAATCGCCGAGGTGTTTTGACAAATCAAAAAAGCCACCGCTGTTTTGACAAATCAAAAAATGAGATCATAATGCCAGGCTAGCAAACAGTGTAATATAAAATTACCTCAGATATCCAGCGCTAGTTTCGCTAACATTGTCTTGCTTCCTTTGAAGTTGCAGTGAAAAAGACTAGGTGTTGTTTTTATTCCACTATATTGACTTCGTCAGCTAAACAGATCGACTATAGCTATTCACTCGAAACATAGCATGCTGAGGACATCTGCTGGTTAAAGCCGTGTAAATGCAACAAGAACAGCAAAAACATGTTGTAAACACTTTGAAACCTTTGAAACCTTATTGTGCATTGGTGTGGACGCAAATATAGTTATTATTATGTGAAAGGGCCTTTATAGTGGTTTAGATTTTACTACCAGGTTTATCCTTCAAAATAATGGTTCTTTATCAGCATTATGGATCCAAGGAGTTTTTCCATCGGTTCTTTGTAATAAAAAATATTCTTTTTAGATCATTAAAATGTTCTTTTGTTCACACTAAGAAAAAAAATGGTTCTTTTAAGAACTGTTTCTGAAAGTTTCAGGAATCCAAAATGGCTTTCGGAACCTTTATTTTTAGGAGTGTGAAATAGATTTCAGATAAATTCCCAGGTTGTAAAAGTTTTATGCATCAGAAAACACAGAAGATATTGTGTAAAAACAGCAATTTGTGCATCCAAAGTATGATCATTCTCTGAAAACAAATCAGTTGTTTATGAATATATCTGGTGCTGCTTGCGTGGCGGTCAATAATTTCAGTGAAATTAATGTACTATATTTTAGTTTAATGATGTTTTTTATTTAATATTTTGTATTTTTAGGGGATTTTTATGGTGCTAAATTATATTTATGGAATAGTTATGATCCATTTATTACCCTTTTTAAGCATAGACCTGAAAATTAAATTTCCAGCTTAAACTGTCGTAAATCTTGAATGTTTTGGAGCACAGACTGAAGTTTGGTCTCTTTTTAAAGAAGACACTTGGCAGTTTATTGCTGAAGTGAAAAAAGTGGAAAAAAGTTATAGAAGTTTAAGTATATTATTATGAAAAATAAATTTTATATGAAATATATATTTCCCAAAACATGTTTTACTCTGAAACTGTGAGGAAATTAAAGCCATAAATCTAAACAAAATTTGTTTCAAAAAATGAGCTTTCAGTAAGATTTTGTTTGGGCGCAGTACCAAACGCTTCCACTAGATGAAATTCATCTCCCATTAATTTCCAATGCGCTCATTTTTGATTTCGAACAATACAAGTGTGACTATTTTTTTTCAGGAGCATTTAACCTTTTCGAATCATGTCCATGATTTTTTTGTGTGTTCTCATAGCAAGTGCCAAAACCTTTACCAAGTTTTGTACCATTCAGATGAAGTAAAAAATTCTAAAAAAAAAACAAAACGTAAACCGAACAGCAACAGAGAGTTAACTTGTACAACAGTGGCAAATCCAGTGATTTGATTTTCCTCAAAAGTGCTTATTGTATCAGCCTCATACTCAGTCTGATTACAAAACCTGCCAGAAGTTGCACAAGGCCAATCAGATTAGAGCTTGCCAAATTGAAGGGGGAAAAAAAAGAAAGAAAAAAACATTTTCCAGTTTTGTTCTTTAGTGACTGGACTGTGAGGCTGAAACTAACAAGTACCTTCTGAAACTATCAATCCTGACTATAGTGAAACCAGCAAGTTGCCTGAGGCCAGTTTAATCAGTTTGTGTTCTTCAGCAGGGTTATTTAAGGTTCTCTGGGGTTGTCAAACACTCTCTCTTCAAGGTATCAAAGCAAACCAGGGGTCCAACTAATATTTCCTGCAGCTATAATTTCTCCTGTTCTATTCTTTGCCGCCCTGTTGCTGAATGATCAGATGTAATGAAACTGCACAGGTCTGGTTTTCTCTCGGCTCATTCCACCTGAAGAAAGCCTGCAGTGCTTTTCCGATGATGAACAGTGCTTTGTTCCTAAAGCTGAAGCTGTATCTGAGAAATTACCGTGAAACAGAAAGCTGAGAGGATGTTCTACAGGAAAAAGACCCTGATCTGTCATAGGAAGTGAGCATTATCACAGTTTCTTCTATAGGTCTGGTTTTACTTCTAAAGAGGATTCAGAAGTAAAACCCTCATCTCTATGTTTATAAGCCGTATGTCTTGATGATTTTATAGGTAAAGCGATTGTGTTTAGTGCCCAAAACTTACATGAGCTTAATTCAGGGTTCGTACAAGGTGCTTAAAGTGCTTGAAATTTGCTTTTTGAAATTTAAGTCCTGGAAAGCCCTTGAAAACAGTCAGCCATATGAAAAGGTACTTGAAAAGTTATTGAAAGACAATATGAATTAGTGTTTAATGTTTTCGAACACAATCTTTTAACGCAAAATGAATGCTGCAGCCCGTCTGATATAGATATAGAGCCATTTCGCATGGCTATGAACGTGATATTCCTCTTATTTCCAAGTATTTGATACAGCTTTCATTCTTTAGGTCAATCATATATTCATGGGGAAAAAATCTGTTTGAATGAGGAAAGCGATATCTTTATCATAGTATACTTTCATTTCCCATGACTGAGATCTCTTTTAAGTGAAGCGTCAGATTCAGCGTCACCCTGGTTTGCTTGTACGTAGCGCCTTATAAGGTATTGTTCAAAGATTTTTTAGTTTTTTTAGAATTGGAAAGATAATAAAGATATTCTTTGGAAACCAAAAAAGTGGTGCTTGAAAAGTCAATTTACAGTATCTATACAAACCCTGTTAATTGCATCTGCAGTTTTCTCTTTCAAGTCAGTGTGTTCAACAGGACCATCCACTTCCACTCCATTGGCCGACGATTCATGTCTGCATTTTTGCTTACTTGCGTAGAGCACATTTCTGGCCTAAAACTTCAAAACAAGTCACTCTGATCACAATGTTTCCTCTCAGAATTAGTCAGTTTGACAGTTTGTGGGTGAATGATTATGCTTGTGTTGTTATTTTAAAAAAATATATTTCTATAAAAGGGTATATTGGAAAATCTGTTCTAAACAAACAGACATTTCAGCTTTATTAATTCTAACTTGATTATTTATACTTTTACACAAAAATAAGGGAATTGACTTTTGTTAGGTAAAGGGATTTTGTTTTTTAAAAAAAGGACAGAATAAAAATAGGATGGAAATGAGGACGTTGCTAGCATGATTTAACAGGTTGCTAGGATGATTTAACACGATGGCATGGGTTAACATGTTGCTAACATGATTTAACACATTGCTAGCATGAATTAACATGTTTCTAACATGATTTAGAACACTGCTAGCACACGTTTAACACATTGCTTTAATGAATTAGCAGGTTTTAGCACATTACTAACATGTTTTAGCATGTTGTTAACGTGATTCAGCACTTTGCTAGCATGAATTAGTATGTTGCTAACAAGTTTTAGATCATTGCTAACATAAATTAGCATGTTTTAACACTTTGCTAGCAAGAACTAGCATGTTTTACCATATTGCTATCATGGTTTAACACACTGCTATCATAAATTAGCATCTTTTAACACATTAGGTGCGTCCCAATTCGCGTACTTATGCACTATTCTATGATGTTTTTAAGTACAAATAGTGCAAGTAGTGCGTTCACAGAAAATTCCAAAAAGAAAAAGTGCACTTTAAATACCCGGATGATGCACTAAATTAACGGAAAAAACGAAGTGTGGAATGTTGGACACTTCATGCACTCAGCTGTCGCAGCTTTAATTACGTAGCGTTGTTAAATGACAAAACAACCTTATACAATTCACGCACTACATGGATAAGTAGATAGTGCATAAGTACACAGTGTATAAGTGCATAGTGTATAACTATTGTTAACATTAATTAGCATGTTGCTAGCATGTTTTACCACATTGCTTTCATGATTTAACACTTTGCTAGCATTAATTATCATGTTTTAACACATTGCTAACATGATTTAACGCTTTGCTAGCATGAATTAGCATGTTGTTAGCATTATTTAGAATGTTGTCGTAGGATAGTCATTAAACTTTGCTAGTGATAGACAGCTTAAATACTCTATAAGTCTTATAGTACAAAAGTCTTCACCCCCTCAATGAAAGTCTATATTTTCGTAGTTTTGATCGTCCGTTAAACGAAAATCGTTAGTCGGATCAGTTAGAAAAGATAGAGCAACCCAAGTCAGAACAGTCTGAAGGTCTGAGGCGAGTTTGGTGGTTGTAGCTTGAAAGCTCTAGGAGGAGATACTGAAGGGGGAGATACCAAATTTTGGCTGAGAATAATAAGTTTAAATAGTAGATCAGTATGTTAGCTTTGTCAAGCTAACATAAAAATAAATTAAAACTTTTTAAGAAGCAGTGAAATGGTTTAAAGTTCAATGGATTACAAATTGTTAATTTACTGAGATATTTTGATAAAAGAAATTTAGTATGATTTCAAGAATTTAATATATTATCCAATATTTTAAAGCAAATGTCCCCGTTTCGGGGGAGATACAGATGGTTTGCATAATAGGAATGGCCCGTGTACAGTTCATGATCAATTTTTATGCCTAATTATAGATGCATGCTTGATTACTGATGATGAATCATGTTTGCTATTATGAAAGGTTGTCATATAACTAAAGGTTGACATAAAATTGGCAAAATCTTGTTGCATTAATCTTAATTGTGCAATTTGTTGTCAGACATCAGTAGGGGAGGATCGTAACTCAATTATACTGGCTCACCAACGTGAAAGAAGGCCTTTAAATACACATCTGGATTTTGAATACTGGGTTTCTGTCTTGTCTTGATGTAGATTAATTGTTTCTCCTGTTAAATATAACAGACTCCTTTCCATTAGCTCTTTCCAGATGAATTCGTCTGATGTGGCCATTGCAGTACGTTCTGTATAGATCTCAATCTGAGGTCTGGTATTTTCTGAAGTCAGGCAATATTTCTTCATTTATAACTACTGAACCACCAAAGCCTAATGTGCTTTTGTGAACATGATATTCTGGCATAGATTCTCTCAGAGATGTTAACTTTACATGACAAGGAGCATGAAATCCCAAAACAAGGTCCAACCAGCGTAATTGAATCACAATCCCACTATCTGCCCCAAACCCAGGGCTCTGTATTCTCATAATATGAACTCCAGCTGTTAGTGAATATTAAGCGATCAGGAGACACCTCCATTGTGTACGGACAAGAGTTACACAAGAGTCGACGCTTACACAAGCATCAAAGCTTTCATAACCGCCCATCTTTTCTAGAGATTCATGTTGTTGTGGAAAATATTTCTGTTCCTCTTGAGCTCATCTGTAGATGTTCTGAGCTCATTGATGCGTTTGGGACATTAAGCTTTGATTTTCACTTGTTTACGGCACGATGATCCCAGAGAAGGTCTGAAGGTTTATGTCACTTTTGTTGTGTAATTTACACAACAAAACATGATTTAGAACACTGCTAGCATGTATTAGCACACGTTTAACACATTGCTATAATGAATTAGCAGGTTTTAACACATTACTAAAGTTTTAGCATGTTGTTAACGTGATTCAGCACTTTGCTAGCATGAATTAGCATGTTGCTAACAAGTTTTAGATCATTGCTAACATAAATTAGCATGTTTTAACACTTTGCTAGCAAGAACTTGTTTACGGCACGATGATCCCAGAGAAGGTCTGAAGGTTTATGTCACTTTTGTTGTGTAATTTATTAGGACTGTAAAATGTATTCCTAACCACCCACTTAACAAGCACCTTAGAACATCTTAGCAACTGCATAGCAACGCCTTAGCAACTGACCAGAACACCTTAGCAACACCCCAGCAACCACCCAGAACACCTCAAAAAGTGCATAATGATGCACTAGCAACCATCCAGAAAACCCTAGGAAACACCTAGCAATGCCCTAGCAACCACACAGAACACCTTAGCAACTGCATATCAACGCCCTAGCAACCACCCACAACACTTTAGCAAGCGCACTGAAACACCCTAGCAACAATCCAGAACACCTAAACAAGTGCATAGCAATGCCCTAGCAACCACCTAGAATCTTTATCACCTTTATCAAGCACATAGCAATGCGCTAGCAATCATCCAGAACACCGTATCAACACAGTAAAAAACACCCAGAACACCTTTGCAAATGCATAGCAACGCCATAGCAACCACCCGCAACACTTTAACAAGCACATAGCAACACCCTAGCAGCCATTCAGAAAACCTTATCAGCACAATACAAACCACCCAGAACTTCTTAGAAAGTGCATAGCAACACCCTAGCAACCACTAGAACACCTAAACAGGTGCATAGCAACCATCCAGATCAGAAAACAGTAAAAACACCCAAAACAAATGCATTGCAATGACCTAGCAACCACCCAGAACACTTTAGCAAATGCATAGCAACGCCCTTGCAACCACCCAGAACATTTTAGTAAGCGTGTAGTAACACCCTAGCAGCATTCAGAAAACCTTATCAGCATAATACAAACCACCCAGAACATCTTAGAAAGTGCATAGCAACCACCTAGGACACCTTAGTAAACTGCATAGCAACGCCCAAGCAACCACCTAGAACACTTTATCAAGCACATAGCAACGCCCTAACAACTATCTAGAGCATCTTATCAACACAGTAAAAACACCCAGAACACTTTAGCAAGTACACAGCAATGCCCTAGCAACCACCCAGAACACTTTAGCAAATGCATAACAATGCCCTAGCAACCACCCAGAACACTTTAGTAAGCACGTAGTAACACCCTAGCAGTTATTCAGAAAGCCTTATCAACATAATACAAACCACCCAGAACATCTTAGCAAGTGCATAGCAGCGCCCTAGCAACCACCCTGAACACTTTATCAAGCACATAGCAACGCCCTAACAACCATCCAGAGCACCCTATCAACACAGTAAAACTCCCAGAACACTTTAGCAAGCACATAGAAACCACCCAGAACATGTTATCAAACACAAAGAGATACCTTAGTAACCACTCAGAACACTCAAGCAACACAATAAAAATTACCTTAAAATACTTTATCAAGTATAGCCCATAGTAACACCCTAGCAACCACCCAGTGCAAAACATTGCCCTAGAAACCATGTAGCAGCGGTCTGGATGATTATTAGCCAGAATAAGTTTGTGGAAAACAACTCATGGTTTCATGTTACAGACTAAGAAAGTGAAGCCCATTTGAAATCCCGATGAAAGTTTTCCCCAAAGTTTCCTCCCCTCTGCTGCTCATTATGAACTCCCATTCCATAACAACAGGCCTTTTGTTATTCTTCTCCTTCTGTGTTTGTGGCGATACGGCTGTTGTCGTGGGAAACGTTCATTAAGCAGCCTCGTTCAGAGTGTCCAGTTGAGAAGGTCGTTACAGTCGGACAGTGATTGATTGAGTGCTGTGTTTCACATGACAGGAGGGAAATCGGAATCATATATCTCTTCTTTGTATACGGTAAACGGATGTCCCATGTGTGACAAATGAGCATTTCCCAGAATTCAGTGCCGACTACAATAACAGTTCCATCCTATAGTGGAACACAAACACATTTGTCTTTATCATATTGTATATTTTACCATAACAAAAGCTGCTTCTGAGAGAATGTGTGCAATTAACCTGAGAGGTTCAGCAAATATTATATGAAAAACTAGAGAATTCTTCACATTTATATATGCAAGTCTTCATGATTAGTTCTTAAGTTTAAGATAGGTTAGTGTAGAGGGACCGTTTTTTTTTTAAGTTCAAATCCCAACTGTTTTTATTATTTCATTTTCATTAATCTTGCAATCCTTTTGGGTTTTTGTCGAGGGAACTATTATGACAACTAACTTCCGGTTTGGCCTATAAAAATACAGCCTAGCAAGCGCCACTAAAAAAAGAAGGCAGTGGCTGTGTCCGAAATTGCATATAGTCTCGAGTAAATACTCATTTTGATATATAGTTTAACTGTGTGTAGTATGAATCCATATGTATTTGCCATGTTGTCATTATCATCATGTGACCTACCAGCGTCAGTTACGTCGCTTCACTTTCATTCATAAATCCTCTTCCGTGGCCTCATGGGATAGTAAAGTGTCCATTGTATGCACAGTTCAGAATCTTGCCGGTGTGGTGAGAAATCGAGTCCCCTTTAGGACCCCGAGTGATCCCATTGGTTCAACGGACTTTTAATGCTTAGTATTTTTAGCGCCTGACATAGGCGTAATTTGTCCCCACCACTTTTTGCCAGGGTCGATACTGTCCCCACCACTTTTTGAAAATCTCGCAACACGGATGTCTCTAACACAAAAGAAACATCACTAGTTGATTAGCAATTCATTGGTTTGAATACGATAACTTTTGATCAGGCATTACCGCCTGGGTCCTAAAAGAGACCCGATTCCTGGGGGGGGACTCGATTTCTCATGACACCGGAAATAGGTTATCCGGGTACTCTTTTATGAGTACTGTGAATTCAGACATACTGCTTTTGTCACATACTCTTTTTCGCCTACTATATAGCAGGGAAGAACGAGATTTCGGATGCAGCCAATCACTCAAATTCACTAAACAGCTGTGACGCTTTAGCATGCGATACAGTGAAACCTAAATTAAGTCATTCTTTTCAGCACAATAAGTCCTTTATATGTAAATGAGGCTCATTTTAGAACGTGCTGGATTCACAAATGTCATCGCTGTTGAATAAACGTGACGCTATTACCGCTCACATGTAAATTAACGCTTATTTAAACAGCAGATTTGTAGATATTTTCTATTGATCACTGCTTCAGTAGTTGTTGCACTGCTTGCTTATTTGTGACTTCATCATGGACTGTATAGGTTTGCAGCATTACCGCTTAAACAACACATGCAAATAAACCGCATCACCAGCATGAGCAATTCATTAGTGAATTCCCTCCTCAGACTGTGAAGTAAACCATTTAAATCTTGTTTGTTGTTGTAATGACATTTGCCCTTGAGTCTGTGTCTTAATAAACTGGCAGTAATTCAGGCATCTGTGACCTGCACATCAAACCAGCGCTGCGCAAACACATTAAAACATCACTAAACAACACGCTTGGCCTGACATTTCCAATCCAATTACACTGGAGAAATGCCACTCTTTGAGACGGTCTCGAGTCCTCATGCTCACTGACCCGGTGTCTCGTGAGATACTGATGGAAGTTTGTCCTGATCTTAGATCAGATCTCAGAGGATCTGGTTTTGTGATGCTGGTCTTGGATCAGTCTGGTTGAGGTTCATCTGGAAATAATTAAAGATTTTTTTACCGTGTGAACAGCAAGATGATGGTGACATCATATAAATGATGGTGAGATTATTTATTGTGCATCCAGAACATTCCAGAATCTGAAGTCACTCCATTCCTGCGTGAGCCAGTCTGATTTTCCGCAGAGTGTGGATTTTGTGTCCTTTACAGAATGTACACAGTGATGGTGTGAGATAATAAAGTAGTTTGATATACAGTATAAGAGGGGGGTTTTGTTCTCTTGCCCATAGATGGCAGAAAATCTCACCTCAACACCTCTTAATTCTGTCATTTCATCTGAATATCAACATGATTTTGAGGTTAACTGATCTAATTTAGAGATCTGTGACACTGTATTAAGTGTTTGTGTGTATTTGTTAATGAGGGATTTGTGGAGTAAAATGAAGCGAATAATTGAACTGGCACAGAAGGTTATTTTTTAATTCGAACTGGCACAGAAGGTTATTGTTTTTTAATTTAACGTTTGTAATTCGTGCAGTTGTTATTTAATAATTCCATGAGGTAGATGTATGACTACATTTCACACATTTTTTTATTTCATTAAAACCTATAGGCAAATTAAGTGAAATCATTCAATTTGATTCATTCAGTGTTGCTATTGTAGCCTATTAAAATATGGATGATTAAATATGTATATATTAATTTCCGGTCATATCTCTATTAGCCTACTGAGATTCTGCTTTGTCTGTCATTGGTTATTCAACATCAAATTTAACATCAATCGTATGGTATGACAACATTATGTTCTCAGAACATTCAAAACGTCCAGTTTTTTAATTGTTTTAACTTTTATTTTTCTTGGTTATCTGAACATTTATGGAACACATGGAGAACATTAAAGGAATGTTTTCTCAAATTTATAATTTTATATAATGGACTGGGTTGCCAAATCTGCGGTTTTCACATGGTTTAAACTGTTGCCTCGAGTTGATTTTTTTTCCCCCGCGGGAAAAAATTTCACCTGCATTTTGACTGAAATGCTTTTATTGAAATATTTTATATTCTACCAATGGTAAAATTGTGCTAGATGTTATGTTTTGTGAAGGAGGGACACTGGTAGGGAGCTGTGAGCAGTGTTTTTGATCACTAGTGGTTTTTCATTTGCATAACAGTGACTGTAAAATATGTATTTTACGTTTGGGAGAGGCATATTTTGAGTTTTGATATTTGGGATATGGTCATTGGGTTACTTTTGATTGGCCATTGGGCTCAGTGTTGCCAAGTCCGCGGTTTTCCCATGAAATTGGACTACTTTTACACTGTTGCCGCAGGTTGTTTTTCATGTCCGCGGGTTGAAGCGACCCCAAATAACATGATATTTATCCCTGGAATGTGAATTTTACCAGGGTAACCCCGCCAAAAATGCGAATTTTACTCCCCGGAATGCAAATTTTTTTTACTGTGGGGGATTGGGCTAGTTTTGAGTAGCAATTGGGCGGGTTTTGTTGTGAAAACCTGGCAACCCTGATTATGAAAAAAACCATTAGACTAATGTCCATCTGAAATGTTTCAGAAATCTTTCCATGAATGATTAATAAATAAATAAAATTTGTGTGCTGATGTTTTGATAACGTTATCAAAGAAAATTAAACTTTAAACAAACTATTAACGTTACTGAAAGAACGTTTGTTTATAACTTTGCTAGCTTGGCGTGTAGCAGGAGGAGTTGTTTCCTATGTAGAGTCCCAATCAGTTTAGCAGAGCTTTAATCTACGAGATGAATTTCTGACAGATTACCGTGATTTGTTTCTTTAGACATTCTGAACATGAATCCATCCAAAACAGCCAGAAAAAATGATAAAGATTCCCCTCATAAACAGCCAGGCAGCAGTAATAAACACACTAACGCGCCTCGGTGCAAAAACACACTTTTCCACATCGGGCATGACAGAGCGTGCCAGAGAGCAATAAAACTAACAAACGACCCAAACCGAATCCTAAATATTGACTCAGACCATCCATAGGATCCGGAGCGCATGCGTTGCGTTTGGCGCCAAATCTCCTCAGAAGCCCCGCTGCACTAACTGCGGGTGTTTTCTGAAAGCAGAAACAGACGCTGGATTAACCTACAGTGATCCTGGACGGTTCAGGTGTTGTGCCGAATTCTGACCCCGGTGTGCTAATGAAAGCAGGCTGACCCATGTCAAACACTCTCTGTGGCGAGTGAGAGCCACCCGGGATGTTCAATAGAGACGGTGAGCCATTTGTTCTTAGGAAACACTGACATCTAGTGGTCACTATGAGACACGGCAGCGCTTTATTTAGTTAGTTTTTATCTAAAACAATACGCTGACATTTCTATTTAGTGACCACGTCTGTCTAACAACTATTTTAAAAGTATCATAACAGCAAAGTATGGAATTAAATTCCAGTCTTTTCTTCACACAGTCTATGGCCTCATAGCGCACAAATTGTCTCTTTTTTTTTTTGAAAACGCCATATTGGGTTTGAAGTTTGAACACGAGGGTGAGTAAATACCGCTACTTTTCATCAGAGCAACTATTCTTTTAATTATCTGTGTTGCTTTGGTTGTTGGGATGGATTACAGGCTGATTTGTGATTCATGTTAGTCAGATAACAGCTGTAACAGATGGCATAAATTTCTAGTGATTCTGCGCAAATCCCATAATCCTTTGGGATTATTGAAACAGTTGTTGAGTGTGATGTTGTTTAAACAGTTCAGTATTGAACACACAATATTAAATCGGCTAAAGTTGGAGAGATAAAGCTCTTTTTGAAGTCTGATATGCATGCTGAATACATAAATCATAAAGCATATGAACAAACATATATTTGCAGACACAGTCTGGGTCAAAGACTGCACTTTCAATGATATTTCATAAAAGATCTTAAATATTAAATGATCCACTATACTGATTATTAAAAGTAATTCCTCTTTTTCGTATCTGTTATCTAACACTTAAAATATTTATTTAAATTATACTCTGTTGTGGTTTGTTTTGTTGATTGCTGAACTGATATGAACTGATTTTATTTTGATTTTGTTCATTTTTTTACACTTTATTATGTTATCTATCTATCTATACTAATTTAAGCTTTCATTTTATCTATTTCTAATCTATCAAATATTTCTAATCTCTCATATTTCTAATCTATCTATCTATCTATCTATCTATCACTAATACTCAACCGCATAGCAACACCCTAGTAGTCACCCTGAGTACCTTAGCAACTGCACAGCAACACCCTAGCAACCACCCAGATTACCCTAGCAATGGTATAGCAACACTCTAGCAACCACCCAGAATACCCTAGCAACCTCATAGCAACACCCTAGCAGCCACCCAGAGTACCCTAGCAACGGCACAGCAACACCCTAGCAGCCACCCAGAGTACCCTAGCAACTGCAAAGCAACACCCTAGCAACCACCCTGAATACCCTAGCAGCCACATAGCAACACTCTAACAACCACCCAATATACCCTAGCAACGGCATATCAACACCCTAGCAACCACACCGAGTACCCTAGCAACTGCATAGCAACACCCTAGCAACCACCATGCACACCCTAGCAACTGCATAGCAACCATGCAGAATACCCTAGTAACCTCAAAGCAACAATTTAGCAACCACTCCGATTACCTGAGCAACTGAATAGCAACACCTTAGCATCCACCCCGATTACCCTAGCAGCCACTGAGCAACACTCTAGCAACCACCCAGACTACCCTAGTAACCACCCAGAATACCCTAGCAACCGCATAGCAGCACCCTAGCAACCGCATAGCAACACCCTATCAACCCCCTTTAGTACCCTAGCAACCACATAGCAACACCCTAGCAATCAATCAGAATACCCTAGCAACCACATAGCAACACCCTAGCAACCACCATTGCACACCCTAGCAACTGCATAGCAACCATGCAGAATACCCTAGTAACTTCAAAGCAACAATTTAGCAACCACTCCGATTACCCGAGCAACTGAATAGCAACACCTTAGCATCCACCCCGATTACCCTAGCAACCACTGAGCAACACTCTAGCAACCACCCCAACTACCCTAGTAACCACCCAGAATACCCTAGCAACCGCATAGCAACACCCTATCAACCACCTCTAGTACCCTAGTGTGATTGTGTACCCTAATGTGGTCATAGCAACACCCTAGCAACCACATAGCAACAACCTAGCAACCACCCTGCACACCCTAGCAACCGTGTAGCAATGCCCTTGAATCCACACAGAACACCATAGCAAACAGCATGGCCTTAAAACCTTAAAAACTTTTTAAAACTACTTCAAATTCAAAACCTTCAAACGTCAAGCTTTTAAAACTACTTTAAACTTTCTGGCTACTAGCTAGGCTTTCTCAAACAAACAAAGTTTGTCTACAAACTTTTTAATCTAGTTTTAAGTTGTCATTGTTACATTGTAATCATATATTTAAGTACTGAATCATATTAATAACAGGGTAGGATTAAGGTTTGGTTTAGGGTTAGTTGAATTATGCATAATTTTTGCAACATTAATACCTGCCATTGGGATTTACCATGGTACAGTGATGGTATCAGATGGTACTTTGAATTTCAGGACCATATTTATATGGTACTCCAATGTACCACTAAGAATACCATGGTAGTATTATGGTAAAATACTTATTCTTGATGGAGAGACATATAAAAGGAACGTGAAGGGACAATCCAGGTTTTTTTTTTTTTACACGTACATCATATAATAAAGAGGAAGTAAAATAAACGCGAGGGTCAAAGTCACCAATGGCTTGATGACGTCATCCAGGGTTCAGTTCCGTTCAGTTACTGAAGGTGCGCTCGGGCTGCGCTGCGTTTGAGCACCGGCGTCCAGTGCGCGTGCCCGCACTACAGCCTGTGACCACACACGCACACCACCATCATCATCACCACCACCACCATCATCATCATCTCTAACATCATCATGATGATGACACGCGTGCGGTCCGCCGTCTCCAACATCATCGGCGGCATCATGGCTTCGGGTGCCAACGCGCACGAGAACCATCCTGATCTGCCGCCCCGGTTCCAGTACAGCAGGCCGGATTTCCTCGCGCTGTCGCCGGACGAGGTGGAGTGCTCGGCAGATCATATCTCCAGACCCATCCTCATCCTCAAGGAGATGAAGCTGCCCTGGGCCGCCGGATACGCGGAGTGAGTATATAGCCTACAGACGCGCTCGTGATCGCGCGCTGATTTGAGCACGCCGATGCTGCGGGGAATGTTTGTGTTCTCATGATGATAAATCACATGAGGAATAGACAATGAAAGATCCATGACACACATCCATACTTTCATTTCCATGCAGGTTTAGCAGGGCGCATGCGCGCATGTTGCGCATTATATCATAATCTGATTCAGATCAACTGTCCTAGTATACAGACTGTAGTATCACTGCATTGAAATAAGATTTCAGACAGGCTGAAATCATACTGGGATAGAGAATATTAAACCAAAGCTGTGATTAATATGGCAGTGAGATGATCAATACACTGACCTATATTTCACACCAGTGTTATTTTAGTAGCCTATTATTAATAAAATGCTATGATAGTATTTATTAATATTTTGAATTAGCCTTTATTTTTATATTTTCAAAACTAAGTTTTAGTAATTTTATGTTTTTGTCATTTTTATTATTTTTTAAAAATATTTCTAGATAGCTTTAATTCAGTTTTAGTAACTGTAGTTTTTTAAGTTGAAGTTTTTCATCTAATATTTATATTTTACGTTATTTCAGCTTTATTTCAATTACCGAAAACTATTTTTAATAATTATAGTAAACACTGCAAATTACAAGAATGACAACTACAATATAAATATTTTGCAATAAGCGTAACATATTTTCTATAACCTCTAATCAGTGATTTGATTATGTCATTCCTCGTGGGATTTTTTGCAAAGTCAGTGAATAGGGAATATACTTCAGTCCAGTACAGTCTCTATACATACCAATTTTGAACATCGTCAAGATGTTTATTTCACCTTTAATTCTCTGATATGAGGATGTTAAAGTGTGATTCACTTCCCTTCCTGATGTTGGTCTAGAGAAGTGAGATTCAGTGGGAAAGAGCTCTCAAATGCATGGTCACATGACCAGCCTCCTCTCTGATGATAAGAGCAGGAAAACATTCACTACCTCAGCGGTTCTTCATGTCCTCTGGGTCCTGCGGTCTCATGCTTAATGTCCACTGATCTGATGTGGATGTTTAACTTGAGCAGTAGAGTATTAACCAGAACTAATGACCTTAAACACAACGAGAGTGAATATTTGTGTCTATCTATCTAATCTTGATGATTGTTGATCTATGTTATTAAGTCAAAGTTGCTTATTTTTATTTTTTCATGTGCAGCAGATGTGATTAAATGAATGTCCACTAAACATTTAACACAAGGCTTTACATGACACAAGACACAATGTCATTTTGTCAACAAGTCAAACAATCATTGGCAAAAACCCTAACCATAAACTACTAATAAAATTAGCGGTTAACATGTGTTTTTTAACCTTGAACCTGACCCTGAAATTTGATTGGTTGTGAGAAATGTTGTTCCTTGAATCCATTCACATTTCGTACATAAAAAGCAGCATTTCCAGCAACACGAATGAGACATCACAAATGTACCCTCTGAATGATATGTGTCTCCTCTCAGGATACGGTGTGGACCATATGAACCCCGTTAGATCCTCATTTACAAATGAGGATGAAGAAATCAGTTTCCGTGGAAACCCTGTTGTGATGGGGGCGATTATCAGATGCTCATGAGCGAGCGTCATGCTGTCTTGTGCTCTTTAGACTCACGCTGTGACTCTTCTGAGGAGATGATGGCATCATCAAGAAGCGTTTAGGAGCTCAAAAAGCTTTTTTTGATGAAGACCTGATGAAGGTTGTAGATTTAAACTTAAGCAAGATTATCTATTCCATCATTATTATGGCAAATGTTTGTCAGTGTGAAAGGCTCTTGAGTCTCTTTGGGTTATCATGACACCAAAACTTTATCCCCCCCACACACACACACATTTTTTCTTGTTTGAAAAGCCGTTTAACTCGGATATACGTCACAATAGGGATGAAAAGACTATCGTAAAAACAAAGTTCTGTCAGAAACCCTCCACCTTCCCCAGCTCCACCTGTATAGAGCTGCTACGGGTAATTCATGTACGCTATATTGTACAGCAGCAGCATGTCTTACTTGCTCACAGCAGCGTGTCGTGTACGTATTGGCAGTAGCAAGTATATAGCAAGTACATTAGAGTCTTTCTTGAAAAGAAACTGGTACATTTTCATCATTGTTCAATATTAAAAAAATATAATCTGATGAGTTGGGAAAATATGATTAAATATGCAAATGTATGCCTGATGTTTAAGATTATCTATGGTTTAACTTCTCCCCCTCTTAATCAGTTACTGTTAGCTTATCGCTCCACAAGAGGTGTGTTAAGAGGAGATTGTATTATACCACACAGGCGGAGTAATTTTAGTCAGTCTGCTTTCTCTGTTAAAGCTGCACGAGAATTGAACGCTATTCCAGCAACCATAAGAGAACTAGATACATATCAGTTATTTAGAGTTCAGGTAAAGAAATGGTTCATTAATAGTCAGCTCTGTCAACATTATAATTTACACCTGTTGGCTGTCCTGCTATTGTTTTGTATTTGTTTCTATTTCATTGAGTTGCTTTTATTGATAGATGGTTTTTATGTATTGTGTTATGTATTTGTTTAAATTATACTAGCATGTATTTTAAGCACATATTTCTTTCTAGGGTGACTTGTCACATTCTGTCCAGGGACTACAGATGAAAAATAGCCTTTGGCTAATTCTGGTGCATTTACAGAAATGTTTTATTAATGTGCAATGTCCCTGTTAACTAAACAAATCAATAAAATGAATAAATAAATAAACCGCAGTAGCAATAACCAACAGCAGCAGCAATAACCAATAGCAGCAGCAGCAGCAATAACAGCAGCAATAGCAGCAGCAATAACCAACAGCAGCAGCAATAACAGCAGCAATAGCAGCAGCAGCAGCAATAACCAACAGCAGCATAAATGACCAACAGCAGCAGCAATAGCAGCAGCAATAACAGCTGCAATAACCATCAGCAGCAGCAATAGCAGCAGCAATAACAGCAGCAATAACCATCAGCAGCAGCAATAACAGCAGCAGCGATAACAGCAGCAATAGCAGCAGCGATAACAGCAGCAGCGATAACAGCAGCAATAACAGCAGCAGCGATAACAGCAGCAATAGCAGCAGCAGCGATAACAGCAGCAATAGCAGCAGTGATAACAGCAGCAGCGATAACAGCAGCAATAACAGCAGCAGCGATAACAGCAGCAATAACAGCAGCGATAGCAGCAATAACAGCAGCGATAGCGGCAATAACAGCAGCAGCAATAGCAGCAGCGATAACAGCAGCAATAGCAGCAGCAATAACAGCAGCAGCGATAGCGGCAATAACAGCAGCGATAGCAGCAATAACAGCAGCAGCGATAGCAGCAGCAATAGCAGCAGCGATAACAGCAGCGGCGATAACAGCAGCGATAACAGCAGCAGCAATAACAGCAGCAATAGCAGCAGCAGCAATAACCAACAGCAGCAGCGATAACAGCAGCAATAGCAGCAGCAGCAATAACAGCAGCAATAACCATCAGCAGCAGCAATAGCAGCAGCAATAACAGCAGCAATAACCATCAGCAGCAGCAATAACAGCAGCAGCAATAATAGCAGCGATAACAGCAGCGATAACAGCAGCAGCAATAACAGCAGCAGCGATAACAGCAGCAATAACAGCAGCCGCGATAGCATCAGCAATAGCAGCAGCGATAACAGCAACAATAGCAGCAGCGATAACAGCAACAATAGCAGCAGCGATAACAGCAGCAATAGCAGCAGCGATAGCAGCAATAACAGCAGCGATAACAGCAGCAATAGCAGCAGCAATAATAACAGCAGCGATAGCAGCAATAACAGCAGCAGCGATAGCAGCAGCGATAACAGCAGCGGCGATAACAGCAGCGATAACAGCAGCAGCAATAACCAACAGCAGCAGCGATAACAGCAGCAATAGCAGCAGCAGCAATAACAGCAGCAATAACCATCAGCAGCAGCAATAGCAGCAGCAATAACAGCAGCAATAACCATCAGCAGCAGCAATAACAGCAGCAGCAATAATAGCAGCAGCGATAACAGCAGCAATAGCAGCAGCAGCGATAGCGGCAATAACAGCAGCAGCAATAGCAGCAGCGATAACAGCAGCAATAACAGCAGCAGCAATAGCAGCAGCGATAACAGCAGCAATAGCAGCAGCAATAACAGCAGCAGCGATAGCGGCAATAACAGCAGCGATAGCAGCAATAACAGCAGCAGCGATAACAGCAGCAATAGCAGCAGCGATAACAGCAGCAGCAGCAGCAAAAACCAACAGCAGCAGCAATAGCCCATAACAACAGCAGCAGCAGCAATAACTGCAGCAATAACCATTAGCAGCACCAACAGCAATGGCAGCAGCAGCAGCAATAACCATTAGCAACAGTAGTAATATCCACTGGCAACAGCAGCAATAACCAACAGCAATAACAGCAGCAGCAGCAGTAATAACAAAACTAAACGCCAAAACTAAACATATCAACATTGTCATATCCATTACCATGCCAAACACTCTGATAGTAGTCATGACAGAACTTCCCTTTCATGCTGATTTTAAAGTTGCCTTCTCCTTGATACCTGCACATACTGAAGTACCAAGACTGTGTTAGGAAACTGTAGCTGTGATGATCTTCTGTGTCTCTACAGGGTGATCAATGCAGGGAAAAGTGCCCTAAACGAGGACCAGGCGTGTTGTGAGGTGGTGGAGCTCAGGAAAAGACCCGCAGACCCGTCCAGCCCCAGCTACACGCCCACCAGGAGACGCTCCTCACTGCCCAGTGCAGACATACTGGAGACCATCGACAGCATGGTGAGGATCACAGATAATGAAAGATGTTCCATACCACCATCAGATTTTAAAGTGCCCTATTATGCTATTTTAAAGGCTCCTAATTTTGTTTTAGAGCATCCTACAATAGGTTCACATGCATCCAAGATCAAAAAACACTTTAATTTTCTCATAATATTGCAGCAGCAGTGTCTGAAATGTTTCGATCAAGGATTTGGGCTCTCTAAACCCTGCCTTTCTGAGAGCCTGCTCTGCTCTGATTGGTAAGATGGCTCAGTTTGTTGTGATCGGTCGACTGCTTACAGCGCGTGTCGAAAATGAAACATCCATTACCATATTTGATGCCATTGTTCGCATGCAGCCAATGAAGACCATAGGCAGGCATTATGCAAATGTGTTACAAACCTACGTAGGTTTACTGACGACTTGTTTCAGGCAGTTCAGAAATGCTTTTTTCTTTTGAGAGACAATAACTTGACCTTTTCTTTTTACAAACAGCTATGTTACACACTACATAAAAGGAAATATCTGAAAAGGCATAATAGGGGCACATTAAAACAACAAACTGTATGAAATTAACCCTATTGTGGGTAAAAGTTGCATCTTTTCTTTCAACAGTCGCTGGGATCAAATCATATATACACAATGCTGAGTAATCACACAATGAAGATCCACCACTGTATCGTTCATTTGATTTTTCATAAATCTGTTTCTGTAGGAGGTGAAGGAGCTGGACTTCCACTACTGGGCTCTGTTTGACGGCCACGGCGGTTCTGGAGCTGCTGTTTTCGCAGCCAAGTTTCTCCACCTCCATATCGAGGAGCAGCTCCAGGAGGTGCTGGAGATCCTGCAGAACCCGTTGCTCCAGCCGCCCACCTGCCTGGGCGAGGAGAACCCCGTACACCACCTCCACCCGTCTGCCGGCTGCTCCCAGCGCGGGCTGTCCAGGGCGGCCTCGCTCAGGGGGGCCGCGGGGGCTCCGGGGTCCCCTAACACAATGGCTCCACGGTTCTTCATGGAGAAGAAGATCAAACAGGAGAGTCTGGTGGTGGGAGCCATAGAAAACGCCTTTAAAGAGATGGTGAGTCTTACACTCACACGGCCACTAGATGGCAGGCAGAGATCTTGAATGAATGATGCATTCATGTAAATGACTGCATTGATTTTAAAATCCAGCTTCGCCAAGCTGTTCTTTTGAATCCTGAGAAGGATTATCATGGTTTCCAGAATAATATGAAACAGCACAACTGTTTTGAACATTGATGAACATTAAGAATGTTTCTTGAGCAGCAAATCATCATATTAGAATGATTTCTGAAGGATCATGTGACTGAAGACTGGAGTAAATCATTGCATTGATTTTAAATAGCTTATTTTTTTTTTATTCCTAAACATCATTTTAATGAAGGGTCTCCATGTGTTTGTGTGATCTCAGGACGCTCATATTGCTCGAGAGAGGTCGGTGTACTCTATCTCTGGAGGATGTACTGCACTAGTGGCGATGTATTTACTTGGAAAACTGTATGTGGCCAATGCTGGCGACAGCAGGTGAGACTGAATAAACCACATCACCATTTCAAAAAGCATATTTAATTTATTCTCATTTAAGAGAGCTTATGTCCAGACTGAAGAGACAGTAATGACTATATATATTAATAATAATAATACATACACTATCGTTCAAAAGTTTGGGGTCAGTAAGATTTAATTCAATTTAAATTGATCAAAAGTTGCAGTAAAGCCATTTATAAGGTTGTTCTTTTGAACTTAAAGTTCATCAAAGAATCCTGAAAAATAAAATGTATCATGGTTTCCACAAAAATATGAACTGATACTAATCAGAAATGTTTCTTGAGCATTTAAATCATAATATTAGAATGAATTCTGAAGGATCATGTGACACTGAAGACTGGAGTAATGATGCTGAAAATTCAGCTTTGATCACAGGAATAAATTACATTTTAACATATATTCACATAGAAAACAGCTATTTTAAATGGTAATAGGGTAATTTCGTGTCAAATCAACCAAATTTCGGAAAATTCCCCAGCTCAAATTTTTGATTTTGTTAATATTTTTTCTGTAGAAAGACAAACATAAATAGTGATGAAATATATTAAATGTCACAGATGTATATTTATTGAGTAATCCACTATTTTGTAGAGGGGGTCAAAATGACCATTTTCACCTGAGATTTGGAGCCAAATTAGAGGAGTGTAAAAATGACTTTATAAAGATGGCAGCATCATTATTTTATTTTTACACAGAGATTAGTAGATCTATTAGTAAAATCTGTTGACTTTAGCAGTCTTTGTTTCATTATATGCCAACAGTGACAGTTCAAAAATGGGAAAAAAGCATTTCTTGTGTTTTTTGCCTCAAGTTTGCATGCCTGTAACTCAAGAAGTATTAAAGATATCTTAATATCCTTTTAGTTTCTGGTTCTTAACAATCTTTCCTTATGGTATCTTCATTTTAAAGGCCCTCGATGGTTCAATCCCAGAGATATGGAGATCCTAATGTGGCTCCATGAGTAAATTGATTAATTGTACACATTTTCAGTGGTCAAAAACCAAATGTGGGTCACTTTGCATACAGCTGATACTTTTTTTCTTTCAAAGAGGAATATCTGAAGAACAAATAATGTTAAAACTAGAGATGTATCAACTCAGTTGCATAGAACATACCTGTCTGAGTGCCATAAATGCTCCTTTTCCAAAGTTTGCATGCCTGTAACTCTAAAAGTATTCAAGATATCTTAATATCCTTCTAGATTCTCATTCTTAATAAACTTAACTTTTTAAATCCTAATTTTCAAGGCCCTATATATTTCAGTCCCATAGATATAGGGATCTCAAAGCAGCTCCATGTTCAAATTGTTGAATTTTACCCATTTTTAGTGCGGTTCACTTTGCACACAGCTGATTACTTGTTGCGTTTAAAGAGGAATGTCTGAAGAATAGATAATGTTTAAACTAGAAATGTATCTTGTTTCCCTCTATCAAAAAATTGCATAAAACATAAGCCGGCGACCTCTGATTGAGTTGACACGGAATGACCCAATAATATTTCACAATATTACGGTTTTTACTGTATTTTTCATCAAATAAATGCAGCCTTGTAGTGTATGTTTAAATGTAATGGATTGTAAACTAAATGTAGCTTTTATTTTGCTTTGTTTTTATCAGCATTGTCATTGTCTGCTCTATTTTACTCTATTCTTCTCTGGTAGATTCCACTCATTCCATTGTGTTAAACAGAGTAGAATAGAATTGATCGAATTTAATTCTATTCTACTCTGTTCTTGTCAAGTTCATGTCTTAGTTCATAGTTTCATTGTCATGTTCTGTTTAGTTTGCATGGTTTTCCCTGTCACTGTTTTGCCTAGTTCATAGTTTGTTGCCATATTTTCTAATTGAGTTACGCACCTGTTTCTTGTTCCATTGATTATCCTTGTGTGTATATAGGCCATCCGTTCTTTCTGTTCATGGTTAGGTGTTGTCTATGTTAATGTGTAGTGTGTTTTGGTCCTTCTTGGTGTTTATAAAAAGTATCTATCGTTCATTCAGTCACGCATCATACTTCGGATCTGAACTACACGCTTCGGTATGTTGTATTATGTATGAACACTCTTCTCCAGTAAGCGCTGTATGACATGCACTTTGTTGTGTGTTTCAGGGCTCTGATCCTCCGCGCAGGAGAAATCATTCCCATGTCCAGCTCCTTCACTCCAGAATCGGAGCGCCAGAGACTTCAGTTCCTGGTGAGAGAAATCTGGATCCCGGTTAATAATGTTTATTCCTCAGTTGTGTTATGTTCAGCAGCTGGCCTTGGAAAATGGTTTTCCCGCACTCGGATGTTTGTTTGCATTCTTTCAAGGACAAAATCCCCGATTATGGAGCATGTTTGCGGTTTTACACAGGAAGACTCCACTGTTTTTCCTTTTGTTTCATTCTCTCCCAGGCTCACCTGCAGCCGTCTCTGCTGGGAAACGAGTTCACGCACTTGGAGTTTCCCAGAAGGGTCACGAAAAAAGAGGTTGGGAAGAGAATGCTGTACCGAGACTTCACAATGAACGGATGGTGAGTTTGACTGTTGGCAACAATTAATATTATTTTGCTCAAGAACCAGCCATTTACTGACTGACATGTAAAGCGACCAATCAGAGTGGTTTTTATGTGCCTTTTTCATGATACCACAATAATAGACCAGAAAAACTCAAATAATTAATTTTTTAAAAAGTTCTTGAGTGTCTGAATTGAAACAATCTGTGTTGTATAAAGCGCTGTAGTAATAAAGCTGACTTGACTATCCATACAATAGATTTGAGTGAGAAATCATACTGACCTCAAACGTTTAAGCGGTAGTATACATGTGGCCGTTCAACACTGGCGTAGATGATTTTATAACCATTCTATGTTTTCGAATCAGTATTCACTTCACTTTCTGTAGCTGAAACTCTCTTCTTTCAGTGTGAAGTCTCAGACGCGCTCTCGAGTTTTCTCTCTGCGCTTCAGCTGCTGTTTGATGTTTGTTGTGTTGTTTTGTGCAGGGCCTACAAAACAGTTCAGGAAGAAGATCTGAAGTTTCCACTCATATACGGAGAAGGAAAAAAGGTAAAATGTACTCCTGCTTCACAGCTCACTCGATCACAAGAGGGTCATCTTAGAGTTAATGATATGTCTTTAAACGATTTTAGTTGCTTGTATCTCCTGTCTTTCTACACTCTTAATTCTTGATTCAATTTTAAAGGACACTTTAATCCAAAAAGGTTCTACATAAGGAGAAATGTAAATACATACTCACATATACAGATTCCTACTGAATACTCTGTTTCACTCTTGATCTTTATCTTTATCACGTTGTAAATGTTCAATATTTTAAGTCTAACACAAATTCATAGCAATCTACACATAAAGGATGATTTTCAAATTCAACATCCAGCAGGTTCAACAATTTGTAAAGTGCAAAAATATTAGTGTATTTTTTAATTGTTTTGCATTTGTGAATGTAAATTTGTTTGTGCATTTGTAAATGGTATTTTGTGAATATGAATTCGGTTGAGTTTGTGAATTGCAGTTTGCATATATATAAACTTGTTTTTGTGAATGTGAATTGGCTTACGCTTTTGTGAGTCATATTTTGTAGAGATTAGAGATTGATTTAGCTTTATAGTTGAATTTTTTTTAAAGTTCTGTCTCTTTATGAAAGAATTAAAAGGTGAAAAACTGAACTTAATGACCTTATTCTAGGTTCATCTTTGCTAAATTTGGGGAATGAACCATCATATCACATCATCACATCATAGTTGAGAGGGAAAAAAACATCAAGGCCATCAAAAAAATCAGTCCACTTTAAAACATCTTCAATCCGTGAGATTGCACATCTGTTGGTCTTACGTCAGTGAGACAGAGCGATTGCAAAAAGATAGGCTGAGTGAGTGACGGCAAATTTGACATCTTTTTCTGTTCTGACCAAATGTCAATCAATCTTTGAATTTTTTTTTTTTTTTTTTTTTTTTCCCTCTTTTGGAAGGTCATAGAAACACTATCATGAATTTTTTTTCTTTTGCTATTGGGGAAAATGGGAACGCAAAAATTGTTTATTGTAGTTTATTGCAATTTTGTCTTTTTTTTTTTAGCATTATTGCGAGATATAAACACAATTGCGAGTTATAAAGTCAGAATTGCGTGATATAAAGTCAGAATTGCGTGATATAAAGAGAATTGTGAGTTATAAAGTCAGAATTGCATGATATAAAGTCAGAATTGCGAGTTATAAAGTCAGAATTGCATGATATAAAGTCAGAATTGCGAGATATAAAGTCAGAATTGCGAGTTATAAAGTCAGAATTACATGATATAAAGTCAGAATTGCGTGATATAAAGAGAATTGTGAGTTATAAAGTCAGAATTGCGAGATATAAAGTCAGAATTGCATGATAAAGTCACAATTGTGAGTTATAAAGTCAGAATTGCGAGTTATAAAGTCAGAATTGCGTGATATAAAGTCAGAATTGCGAGATATAAAGTCAGAATTGCGAGATATAAAGTCAGAATTGCAAGTTATAAAGTCAGAATTGCGTGATATAAAGTCAGAATTGCGAGTTATAAAGTCAGAATTGCGAGTTATAGTCAGAATTGAGTTATAAAGTCAGAATTGCGAGATATAAAGTCAGAATTGCGTGATATAAAGTCAGAATTGCGAGTTATAGTCAGAATTGAGTTATAAAGTCAGAATTGCGAGATATAAAGTCAGAATTTAGTTATAAAGTCAGAATTGCGAGATATAAATTTAGAATTGAGTTATAAAGTCAGAATTACGTGATATAAAGTCAGAATTGCGAGATATAAAGTCAGAATTGCGTGATATAAAGAGAATTGTGAGATATAAAGTCAGAATTGCGTGATATAATGTCAGAATTGCGAGTTATAATGTCAGAATTGCGAGTTATAAAGTCAGAATTGAGAGATATAAAGTCAGAATTACGTGATATAAAGTCAGAATTGCGAGATATAAAGTCAGAATTGCGTGATATAAAGAGAATTGTGAGATATAAAGTCAGAATTGCGTGATATAATGTCAGAATTGCGAGTTATAATGTCAGAATTGCGAGTTATAAAGTCAGAATTGTGTGATATAAAGTCAGAATTGCGAGTTGTAAAGTCAGAATTGCGTGATGTAAAGTCAGAATTGCGAGTTGTAAAGTCAGAATTGCGAGATGTAAAGTCAGAATTGCGAGATGTAAAGTCAGAATTGCAAGATATAAAGTCAGAATTGCATGATATAAAGTCAGAATTGCGTGATAAAGTCAGAATTGCGAGTTATAAAGTCAGAATTACATGATATAAAGTCAGAATTGCGTGATATAAAGTCAGAATTTCATGATAAAGTCAGAATTGCGTGATATAAAGTCAGAATTGCGTGATATAAAGTCAGAATTGCGTGATGTAAAGTCAGAATTGCGAGTTATAAAGTCAGAATTGCGTGATGTAAAGTCAGAATTGCGAGTTGTAAAGTCAGAATTGCGAGATGTAAAGTCAGAATTGCGAGTTATAAAGTCAGAATTGCGAGTTATAAAGTCAGAATT
The DNA here is from genome assembly GCA_039654765.1 of Mylopharyngodon piceus. Lineage (NCBI taxonomy): Eukaryota > Metazoa > Chordata > Actinopteri > Cypriniformes > Xenocyprididae > Mylopharyngodon > Mylopharyngodon piceus. The sequence continues at coordinate 19,246,868 of CM077459.1, read as the reverse complement.
GAGTTATAAAGTCAGAATTGCGAGTTATAAAGTCAGAATTGCGTGATATAAAGTCAGAATTGCGTGATATAGTCAGAATTGCGAGTTATAAAGTCAGATTGGTGAGATAAAAAGTCGCAATTACCATTTTTATTTATTTATTTAGTGGCAGAAACAAGCTTCCATAACCACAATAGAAGTTTTCCCAAAGATGATTTCCACTTCTGAGAGCCCTGGAAATGTAAAAAAGGGTCCATTAGTGGCGCTTCAGTCAATCATAACTCGTACTAGTGCTCCTGTCACTCTCAGAAGAAAAGGTTCTATATGGAACCTTCAAGGGTTCCGTCAGGCGCTTCATATATGGAGCGTTTTAGAGGTTCCATCATGTGATCATTTTATGGATTTAGTTTTAATTAGTTAATTTTGTTTTATTTTAATTACATTTTATGAATTAAGCAGCTCATTAAGAAAAAATTTAGATAACCTGTTAAACATGAAAGTATCATGTGATCATTTAAGACATTTAGAACATTTTTCTTTAAAATTGAGTCAAGAACCCTAGATTTCAATATGGAACCACTGAACGTTTTTTCTAAGAGTGCAGTGACATGTTCTGGGTGTTAATGCGTTCTTTCCGTGGCGCTGAACTGAGATCAGTGTGGGGTGAGGAGTGAAACCGGCCTCCGGTCGTCTTCGAGGAGGTCTCAGCTTCACAAGGCATCTGTTCTGAATCCTGATCCCTCCTCGTCTCGTCTCGTCTCTGGCTCGATAGCGTTCAGTTGAGTCTCCGCCATCTGTGGGAGGCTTCAGTGAGAGCAGATATCAAAAACGACTCTGCGGCGGCACAAGGGAGTCTGAGAAAGCAGCTGGTCGAGGGCATGTGTATTATTAATCAGCAGGGGCATTCTGGGAAAGCTCTGCTCGCTGAATTCCCTCTGTACCTCTTATTTATCAACCATATTCATAGAGACTCTTTCACCATCCAGTTGAATGTTTAGTTTTACTAGGAAATCCGTCACATTATTGAAGTATGTATGAACTGAGTGTGTTTGTGTCGCTCAGGCTCGTGTTCTGGCCACCATCGGCATCACTCGAGGACTCGGCGATCACGACCTGAAGGTTCACGACTCCGACATCGCTATCAAACCGTTCCTCTTGAGTTCTCCTGAGGTTTGTAATTCACTTTACACATAAACACGCTCCAGATGACTTCATTATTTCACTAGCTAGAAAGTACCATGGTATTATTATGTTTTTTGCACATGCATCACTGTAATTTCATGTTTGTAAACAAGGTGCCATGTTGTTTGGTCATGGTTTTGCCATACTTTTTGTTTTTTTGGGATATGGTACCATGGTATTACTGTGGTGTGTGTGGCAGTTTTATTATCATTAACTAAAGGCCAAGGCAACATTTCTCATTTTTATTTAGCTCAAGTTGAAGTACTAAAATAACTAAAACGGAAAATGAAAATTAAAAAAGAAATATCAAAATAATGTCTAATTCAAAATAGTATAATAGTACATCAATGATACTTACATTTACCATGGTATTACTATGTTTTTAGAAAAGGTACCATGGTAATATCATGTTAAATATGTATCATGGTAATACCATTATTTAGTTAATGTTTTTTAAACAAGATACCATGGTGTTACTGTGTTTTTGGATATAGTACCATGGTATTACTGTATTTTTGGATATAATACCATGATATCACTGTATTTTTAGAAAAGGTAATGTCATATTGAATATGTATCATGGGAATACCATGATTTAGTTAATGTTTTTAAAAAAGGTAACATGGTGTTACTATGTTTTTGGATATAGTACCATGATATTACTGTATTTTTGTATATAGTACCATGGTATTACTGTATTTTTGGATATAATACCATGGAATTACTGTATTTTTGGATATAGTACCATGGTATTACTGTGTTTTTAGAAAAGGTAATGTCATATTGAATATGTATCATGGGAATACCATGATTTAGTTAATGTTTTTTAAACAAGGTAACATGGTATTACTGTATTTTTGTATATAATATCATGGTATTAATGCATTTTTTGATATAATACCATCGTATTACTGTATTTTTGGATATAATACCAAGATATTACTGTATTTTATGAAATAGTATCATGGTATTACTGTATTTTTGGATATAATACAATGGTATTACTGTCTTTTTGGATATGATATGATATTACTGTATACATGATATTACATGATATTACTGTATTTTTGGATATAATATCATGGAATTACTGTATTTTTGGATATAATACCATCGTATTACTGTCCTTTTGGATATAATACCATCATATTACTGTATTTTTGGATATGATACCATGGTATTACTGTATTTTTGGATATAGTACCATGATATTACTGTATTTTTGGATATAATACCATGATATTACTGTATTTTTGGATATAATACCATGGTATTATTGTCTTTTTGGATATAGTATCATGATATTACTGTATTTTTGGATATAATACCATGGAATTACTGTATTTTATGAAATAGTACCATGGTATTACTGTTTTTTTGGATATAATACCATGGTATTACTGTATTTTTGGATATAATACTATTGTATTACTGTATTTTTGGATATAGTACCATGATATTACTGTATTTTTGGATATAATACCATGATATTACTGTATTTTTGGATATAATACCATGGTATTATTGTCTTTTTGGATATAGTATCATGATATTACTGTATTTTTGGATATAATACCATGGAATTACTGTATTTTATGAAATAGTACCATGGTATTACTGTTTTTTTGGATATAATACCATGGAATTACTGTATTTTATGAAATAGTACCATGGTATTACTGTATTTTTGGATATAATACCATGGTATTACTGTATTTTTGGATATAATACCATTGTATTACTGTATTTTTGGATATAGTACCATGGTATTATTGTCTTTTTGGATATAGTATCATGATATTACTGTATTTTTGGATATAATACTATGGAATTTTACTGTATTTTATGAAATAGTACCATGGTATTACTGTATTTTTGGATATAATACCATGGTATTACTGTCTTTTTGGATATAGTATCATGGTATTACTGTATTTTTGGATATAATACCATGGTATTACTGTCTTTTTGGATATAGTATCATGATATTACTGTATTTTTGGATATAATACTATGGAATTTTACTGTATTTTATGAAATAGTACCATGGTATTACTGTATTTTTGGATATAACACCATGGTATTACTGTATTTTTGGATATAATACCATTGTATTACTGTATTTTTGGATATAGTACCATGGTATTATTGTCTTTTTGGATATAGTATCATGATATTACTGTATTTTTGGATATAATACTATGGAATTTTACTGTATTTTATGAAATAGTACCATGGTATTACTGTATTTTTGGATATAACACCATCGTATTACTGTCCTTTTGGATATAATACCATCATATTACTGTATTTTTGGATATGATACCATGGTATTACTGTATTTTTGGATATAGTACCATGATATTACTGTATTTTTGGATATAATACCATGATATTACTGTATTTTTGGATATAATACCATGGTATTATTGTCTTTTTGGATATAGTATCATGATATTACTGTATTTTTGGATATAATACCATGGAATTACTGTATTTTATGAAATAGTACCATGGTATTACTGTTTTTTTGGATATAATACTATCGTATTACTGTATTTTTGGATATAGTACCATGATATTACTGTATTTTTGGATATAATACCATGATATTACTGTATTTTTGGATATAATACCATGGTATTATTGTATTTTATGAAATAGTACCATGGTATTACTGTATTTTTGGATATAATACCATGGAATTACTGTATTTTATGAAATAGTACCATGGTATTATTGTATTTTTGGATATAATACTATCGTATTACTGTATTTTTGGATATAGTACCATGATATTACTGTATTTTTGGATATAATACCATGATATTACTGTATTTTTGGATATAATACCATGGTATTATTGTCTTTTTGGATATAGTATCATGATATTACTGTTTTTTTGGATATAATACCATGGAATTACTGTATTTTATGAAATAGTACCATGGTATTACTGTATTTTTGGATATAATACCATGGTATTACTGTATTTTTGGATATAATACCATTGTATTACTGTATTTTTGGATATAGTACCATGGTATTATTGTCTTTTTGGATATAGTATCATGATATTACTGTATTTTTGGATATAATACTATGGAATTTTACTGTATTTTATGAAATAGTACCATGGTATTACTGTATTTTTGGATATAATACCATGGTATTACTGTCTTTTTGGATATAGTATCATGGTATTACTGTATTTTTGGATATAATACCATGGTATTACTGTCTTTTTGGATATAGTATCATGATATTACTGTATTTTTGGATATAATACTATGGAATTTTACTGTATTTTATGAAATAGTACCATGGTATTACTGTATTTTTGGATATAATACCATGGTATTACTGTATTTTTGGATATAATACCATTGTATTACTGTATTTTTGGATATAGTACCATGGTATTATTGTCTTTTTGGATATAGTATCATGATATTACTGTATTTTTGGATATAATACTATGGAATTTTACTGTATTTTATGAAATAGTACCATGGTATTACTGTATTTTTGGATATAATACCATGGTATTACTGTCTTTTTGGATATAGTATCATGGTATTACTGTATTTTTGGATATAATACCATGGTATTACTGTATTTTTGGATATAATACCATGATATTACTGTCTTTTTGGATATAGTATCAAGGTATTACTGTATTTTTGGATATAATACCATGGTATTACTGTATTTTTGGATATAATACTATCGTATTACTGTATTTTTGGATATAATACTATCGTATTACTGTATTTTTGGATATAGTACCATGATATTACTGTATTTTTGGATATAATACCACCGTATTACTGTATTTTTGGATATAGTACCATGATATTACTGTATTTTTGGATATAATACCATCGTATTATCATATTTTTGGATATAGTACCATGTTATTACCTTGGTGTGTGGACATTTACCGTGATATTTCTATAACATTTGGAAAAACTTACCATTATATTGCTTTTTTTTAATAGTATCATGGTATTACAATGGTTTTTGGGGATATTTACCATCGTATTACATAGTATTTTTAAAAAAGGTGCCATAGTAATATCAAGTTTGTTGAACGTGTACCCTGGTAATACCATGATTTTGTTCATGTTTTTTTAACCAAGGTACTGTATTAGGGTATTACTGTGTTTTTTGGATATGGCATTACCATATTGTGTGGACATTTACCTTGGTATTACCATGTCTATGGACAAAGTGCCATGGTATTACTGTGTTTCATATGGTATCGTGTTTTTTTGGACATTTACTATAGCATTACTATGTTTTTCGGAAAAGGTATCATGGTTATACCTTGTTTTTCAGAAGGATCTTGAAAATGTCGTGGTCGATAAATATGTAATCATTCTATATCAGCATCTATCATATATAAAAGTACTATAGTATTCCCATCTGATGCCTGCACCACCACAGTACTTTTGCAAGGGTTTCTGGGTCAGAAATCAGGTCTGTTTTGCATATTAAAGTTAAGAACCTTCTATACGTTATATAACCTCAGATATACAGCGCAACAGCACTGAATGGAATAGAATCAAGTCCAGAGCCGCAGATTTTCCTCCTGTGCTCGTGTTTACCGTGATTTTTAGCGTCTCTTGCCTCTAAGACAGTTTCATCCCCTCAGAATAAAGTTGTGGTGTTGAAGCAGCACAGATCCCGCAGTGACACGAGTCTCTCTCCTCCTGAAATCTTCTGAAGCTCTCTTGATCTTTAATTCACACGCTGTGTAAAGTTCATCTTCGGTTCATCCCGCCGTCTGCACTTCAGCCGAGCTTTTTCTCTTTCGGCTTCTCTTTGATCTGTTTTTCGTATTCGTCCTCCTCCTCGATGCACTTTTCCCCTGTTATACGATTGAGCAACTTGTAGAGCTATGTCAGCTATGCATGCGGTGTGGACTCTGGCGGGGTCGAGTCGCTCATTTCCTGTCTGGTGCACAAATACTGGGTGAAAGGTCGAGGATGGGTCATTGAGGATGACTAGACACTTGCATCAGATGTGATTTCTATCCATCTGTCTATCTTTCAGTGTAAATATACAGTCAAACCAAAATGTATTTAGACTCCTTGAACATTTCATTCATTAATTCAGTTTATTCACTATAGTTTAAAAAAAAAGGTAATAAAATATGACAAGATCTCAGAGTTAAACTGTGTCAGAAAAAATTAATCTTAATTATGTCAGATAACACTTAAGCAAAACATGGTCAGGTCAAAGTGTCTGAATAATTTCTGGATCCAAATTTTTATCAATTTTACAGGTAGTCCACTGTATGAAGGATTTTGGGTATAATATGTCACAGTTTACTTTATTTTGCTATCCTCACTTACATAAATGAACTATAGTGTCCTGCACCCACTAGTAAAAATATATCAAAAATATCAAAAATGTCTGAATAATTTTTGGTTTGACTGTATATAATTAAAATATTTAAATATTGAATAAAATGTATTAATTTAAAATATATTATTATAATATATCTATATACTTATTATGATATATATTATTACATATATATGTATATATATAACTATTCTAGTCTATTATTCTAATTTATTCTATATTCTAAAATATATTTTTAAAAAAACAATATATAATTAAATAATAACATATTTATTATTTAAATATATTGAATAAATGTAAATTTTTAATAATATCTTTACCACTATTAATACAACATAATTTATGTATAATATGTATATTATAATTAATATTGTAAATTAAATATTTAAATTAATTAAGTCACATGAATTAAATCATAATAATATTGTTATTTAAATATTGAATAAAATGTATTAATTTAAAATAAATGTATGTATTTTTAATATATTTTTAATGTTGTTTTAATTATTATAATTAATTATAATCTATTGTAATATATATGGTAATTTTAATGTGTGTTTGTGTTAATTATTTTAATTTTATATATGCATGTTTATATAATTAAAATAATTATATATATATAAAATAATAATTGGATAAATACATTTATTATTTAAATATTGATGTTTTTAATATATTATAATCTATTATAATATATATATATATATAATTATTTTAATGTGTTTGTGTAATTATTTTTATATTTATATTTATTATGTGTAATTATATTTATATTTATACACATTTTAAATGTAGCATTTTTTTTACACATTTTTAAAATGATTAATAATTATTATAGATACATTATGATTAATATTATAACTTAAATAATTATGTAAATTATTTAAATAAAACATCTCTGAATCATTTTATGATTAATATTGAAAATTAAATAATTATTTAAGTCAAATGAATTAAATTGTAATATTATTAAATATTGAAAATGTTTTAATTATTATAATTTATTATAATCTATTATAATATATATAATTATTTTAATATATAAGTGCGTTTGTGTAATTATTTTAATATTATATATAAAATAATAGTTATAATAATTTGAATACATTTATTAATTGATACACATAAATGTAACATTTTTACACATTTTTAAAAATTATTAATATAATTAATAATTATTATAATTGATACATTATGATTAATATTATAACTTAAATAATATTTTAAATAAAACATCTGTGAATCATTTTTTCGCAGACACACCTCCCATGGCTTTATTCGCTGTTTATTTCCTCTTAAAGCATCAGAACGAGTTTGAATGATCTGGTGAACCTGCTGGACGGGTGTTTCTCCACACGTCTGTGTTCATGTGGATCCGGTGAGAGGGCGACTCTGATGAAATCGGCCCGCGGTCTTTCCTCAGTCACGATGTGTCTGTCTGAGATCATGCACCAGAGACAAGAACTAACAGGCTGATGGGATTGTGAGCGTGTTTGGCCAGTCGGTTATTAAATGGAATTTTAGCTTTAATGAAAAACTCCCTCCACCGACACTGACAGTTTGAGTGTGTCAGGACAGATGAATGTCATGTGAGGTCATGTGTTTCAGTCATTTTACTGCAGTTAAACGTGTGACAGCGGCAGAAGCAAAAAGATAAAAGACATCAATATTAAATAAATAATTTAGGGACAATATAGAAGTATCATATTCATTATTACCCAATAATACACATCATAAGAATAAATAAATTTTTAAATAAATTAATACATTTTATTCAATATTTAAGTATTATAATATAGCTAATTCGTGGTGTGTTTACAGTTGTCAAGCTGTACAATCTAAAATCACTGATGTACCCATTATTTGCGCATTAAAATAGAATTCTATTAATGTGCACGTCCATGTTTGTGTTTAATAATATGTCATTTCCACAGGTGAAGGTCTATAACCTCTCTCAGCATGAGCATGGCGCTGATGATGTCATGATCCTGGCTACAGATGGACTCTGGGACGTGCTGTCCAATCAGGAAGTGGCAGAGGCGGTATCTGGTTTCCTTGGAAACTGTGACCCCGATGACCAGCACAGGCAGGTTCTTCAGTTCCGGTTGAGCATCAACGTGCAACCCTGAAGACAACATGGGCTATTTTGGCCAACGTACAAGAGAACGGGATTTTGCTTTTAAAGGATTAGATCACTTCTGAATGAAAATTTCCTGATAATTTACTCACCCCCATGTCATCCAAGATGTTCTTGTCTTTCTTCAGTTGAAAAGAAATGAAGGTTTTTGAGGAAAACATTCCAGGACTTTTCTCCATATAGTGGACTTCACTGGGGTTCAACAGGTTGAAGGTCCAAATTGCAGCTTCAAAGAGCTCTACACGATCCCAGACAAGGTATAAGAGTCTTATCTAGAGAAACTATCTGTCATTTTCTAAAAAAAATACAAATTATATACTTTTTAACCACTGCTCTGTGATGCGCCACGCATTACGTAATCATGTTGGAAAGGTCACGCGTGACGTAGGTGAACAAAGTGAACGTGCAAAGACTAAGTCAGACATCCTTTACAAAAAAAGGTAAAACAACGATGTCAGAAGTTGATTTTGAAGTTGGAGTAGAAAATGAGATGAAGTTTTTCGCCCTACCATGGTACTTCCATCTACGTCACACGTGACCTTTCCAACGTGATTACGTAAAGCAAGATGAGCATTTGTGGTTAAAATGTATATAATTTTTTATTTTTTTTTTAGAAAATGACCGATGGTTTCTCTAGATAAGACCCTTATTCCTCGTCTGGGATCGTGTAGAGCTCTTTGAAGCTGCAGTGAAACTGACATTTGGACCGTTGATCCACTATATGGAGAAAAATCCTGAAATGTTTTCCTCAAAAACCTTTTTTTTTTTTTCGACTGAAGAAAGAAAGACATAAACATCTTGGATGAAGCCTAAACTCTGAAAAATAAAAGTTCCAAAAGGAGGTTTTCGGAGCGATTCCATAGAAGAACCATTTTGGGTTCCCCAAAGGACCTTTCAGTGAACATTCTAAAAAGAATCTTTTTCCACTCTAAAGAACATTTTGTGGAATAGAATGGTTTCATGCACTCTTAAAAATAAAGGTTCTTGATTGGCATCAATGGTTCCATGAAGACCCTTTAAAATCCATGGAACCTTTCCATCGATCAATAGGTTCTTTATAGTGGAAAAAGGTTCTTTAAATGTTTAAAATTTGAAGAAAAGTTCACTGAAAGATTCTTTGGGGAACCAAATGGTTTTGTTACTTTTATTTTTAAGAGTGTTGATGGAACCATAGTGTGGATGGAACCATAAATGGCAATAAAGCAGCTTTATTTTTAGGAGTTTAGTGGTTGAAGATCTGGACTGGTAACTGTGTTGGAGGTTGGGTTGTTCCAATCCCATATGACTTTCTAATGCAGTTCTGCTAAACAGAAAGTCATATGGGTTTGGAACAACGTGAAGTTGAGTGAATAATGATAGAACTTCATGTTTGGGTGAACTATTCCTTTAATTTTGAAGAACGCATCTCCATTGATTTCCCAGGTACACTATGGCAGCTCAAGACCTGGTGATGAAGGCCAGAGGCGTCTTGAGGGACCGAGGCTGGAGAATCGCTGGAGACCGGCTGGGCTCTGGAGATGACATCTCGGTCTTCATAATTCCCCTAATGCACGGCAATAAACATCCCCAGCCGAGCTGACCAATCAGGAGGCAGGGCGCTAACCGAATCGGACTGAATCCATCTCTAAGGCAACGCTCAGATGCTCAGACAGCGTCCTGCTGGAGTTTGTGGAACTCTCTGTGCGTTTGAGCTCATTTACAATATGGACATTTGCTTTTAAGGCTTAAAAGTCAACATCTACTGACTTTGAAGACCCACGTCAACATTCCCAACCTCCGCGTGGGTTGGTGGGATCAGTATATAAGTTATAACTTTGCACAATGACTAAAGGAGGGTCCGGTTCTTTGAAGTTCTCCGCGGACACATGCGCACCCTCCGCAGTTTGTTTATCCGCACTCATCTGGCAGCTAGGCGGAACCAACCGTGTTTTGTTTGACCTTTCAGGATATTCATTTATCCTCTGAATGTTTAGTTTGCGGTTTTCCTTCTTTGCGTTCCCTGCAAAAAAAAAAAAAAAAATCAAAGCAATTCTGGCTGTTATTTGTACATCCTGTTTTAAAAGACTCCAAGTTATTGTAAATGAAGACTCAGTATTGTTTTATTTCTCCTGTGCGCTGTATATTTGCAATAGGTACTAAGCTAAATAATGCCGACCTGATCTTCCATTCATCTCAGTAAGATTTTTAGGATGATAGGCCTACATTTTTAAGGAACAGTAAATCATGTGTCGGATGGAGAAGTCTCATGTACAGCGAGTGTTCCCTTTGATTTCAATACGCACCGTCTTGAATTAACACCTACCTGCAATCTGTTCTTCAGGGCTCCCGTGTGGAGGTTCGGTGAGGTCTGACTCGCGATACATCATGTTCACAGTGGCACCTTCCTCTTCTACAGCACAAACCCGCTGTGAGCATTTGGAAAGGCTTTCGTATACACACACACACACACAATGTGCAAACACACACATATACACACTCCCCAAGAGAGTGGCCATCTGGTCAGCACAACCTGAGTGTGACCAAAACAAGACTAATTTGGCCAGAGATTCAGCTGTGTGTGTGTGTGTGTGTGTGTGTGTGGACTGCTCTAACACACTTTAGCGCAGTCGTTTGTGTGGGTGGACGGCACTGCAAGGGCATCACATGCTTACTAAAGGAGCATTCTGGGAAGTGCACACACATTCACTGCAAAAATGATTCATAAACTGCTTATGTGGCTCCATTAATGCTTATTGAAATGGCCAACAGATTTTAATAAAAACTCACTGAAGATGTTTCACTAAAATGTTTCTAAAATAACAGGAATGATTTCATATGCTTTCCCAAATGATGTACTCCCTATTAAAAAAAAAATCCAGTCAGTTGTTAAAAGAATAAAGACATGGGTTCTCACCAATTTCAACATTTTGTCATTATTTACCAGGTCTTCTACTGTATGTGATTCGCTGATTACTTCCCGCCGCGCCTTTCGAATCTCGCGCCTTTGCAAATTCAAATTTACCGTTGCATTTTTCAACCGCCAAACTTCAGCGATTTGTGAGCTTGAGATTCTCAGTAAGTAATGATTTAATTTTGATTGAGAAACAGACCATAATTTATCATATGATTTAAGAATACTTGATACTTAGTGCACTAGTCATACTACTTTTATGGTTGTAATTGGCAGGTAAATAATATTTGGCGCGAATGAAATCAATGCAGTGAAGGATATGCAGTCTTTGATGTTGGTCGTTGTCATATAAAACACTAAAATGAGATTTATAATTGGCTAAAATTAAATGTGAGCAAGACTTCAAGACAGAACAACGCTTATCACGTTTCATTCGCATCAAATACGGCATCAATCTTTACTAAGTTTTTTTGGTGTTGTCCTTTTTGAAATTTGAACTTGAAAATCTTACGGGTTTGGAAGACGGGTGAGTGTCGATCGGGAGAGATTGTTTTTTTTTCATTTTTGGGTTGTATTTATTTACTCTTTTAAAATTTCTGCCCTACAAAGAAAGATAATCTAATGATAACCTCATTTTGGCCATTTACATCCTCTGCGAATGACTGTCCTTGGCGCTGCAGTAATTGTATAGTCTTTAGTCGTATGACTATATACGTATCTTTAGTCGTATGACTTTCTGAGTTAAGTTCACATATTTGACAAATGGATGGATTTACCACCAGGACCAGCCAACAGCTGTGATAATATTCCCAGTAGAGACCAGAGTTTGATAGACCCTCTAACGACTGAAACGCACCCTAGCGTTCAAACATGAACGCCTTTAAAACGCTCGAGTTTCTGAAGGACAGCTATTCTTTCATCACTAGGTCATGAACCTGGTTAGAAGAGAAATCCTGAACGATTCCCTCAGATTTACACGAAAGGCTTTCAGCCTACGTACTGCATTCACTGCATGAATGACGTCAGCACATTATCTACACTAATCATGTACTTCCGCTATAAAACCCAGTTAACGGTGACCACCTACAGCACATGCACCAGATCAAGTGTCAGATAGCTAGATGAGTTTATAACAATCTGCACCGTAGCAGTTAACAAAAATATGTTAAGATGAAACCTATACAGACAGGTTTATCAATATTATTTTATAACCTCACACACGTTAAGATAAGATACTGGTACTTCCCTTCTGGGAGGAAACTGAAATGTAATGATTCAGATCAAGAACATAGTCATATTTATAAATTATAGACGTAGTATTAGTAAAGTTAATTGAGGTCTTCGGGGTTAAATGAGGATAATGACATCAGAGCATGTCATTCAACACCCTACATGTACATTAACTACGCCTTTTCTACAAGGATTAAATGTAATTATTAACCCAAGTACACTAAGTGCACGTGCTCAGGTTGAGTAGTCTAAACCATCCCAGGTAATGTACGTTACCACGTGACGTCACGATCGATGATTCTACGGTAGTGGGCAGAAAAAGCCACGTCACAGCTCTCTTCATAGCAACAGTAGAGTATGACCTACATGTATTAGCCATCCCAAGGGCAAAATCAAGTATCTATTAAAATTAATAACCCTACCCGTCGTGTTCCTGAGGGTAATACCTGTTTTTCTGCTGTGCTCGACAAAAAAACACTACTTTACTGAAGAAAACTGGGGCATATGGCCAATCCCCATTAATTCACAATTCAGTGTGTGTTACAGTGATAAAAAGAGCATATCATTAAAGCAAATGATTAATAAAAGCAAAAATTAGACACAAGACAGCAACGTGTTTCATAAGATACACATTTATTGAATTTAAATGACTTACCATGGAGCACACATTTACAACTCTCAGAACAATTTTAACATGCACACAACTATGACTATATCACACACATTTACATACATATCACACAAAACATATTTTCCCAGACGATTTGGATTCCAAAGCGAACTCCAGCTTGAGAAGAGTGTAACCAGCACTGGCAAGGGAGTAGCTTGCGCAGTCATCTCCATAACGGGCAATGTCACATCCCAACCAACAGCACAAACTACTACCTCAGCCAGTACACGGCTAAATCGGTTTCGGATCCCGTAAAACGTGGTCCCCCATTCGCATCCGTATAAAAAGAATTCCAAGAATTCGCACTGAACGTTCCAGAGCGCGCGAAGATTCCGAGCTGAATGGTCGTAGTACTCGTCTCGTGAGCGGGCTACACTCCCTTCAGCTGCTCCGCCATTGGCTGGGAGTGCAGCCAATAGGGTGTCAGAGGGCCACCGCCCACGACACACACACCCCCAAAGGGGTCCACGCCTCCGGCATTCCTCAGCCAATGGTTCTGTCCTGAGTTCACACGAGACTTAGAGCTCGTGATTTTGAATGAGTTGATTTTGATTGACACTCACTTACTGTAAAGACCTACAACCGGAACAGAAGTCCTGAGAGAGACTTTGTGTTGTTAAATAATACGTTAACTTGGCAAATTACGTATTCTGTACAAGCTTTTTCAGACAATAAAAACAGATCAATACAAATATTATATAAAACGGATAGTTCTCGTCCTGGATGCTGATTGGTCAATACAGCGTTCCAGTCGTGCCGAGACGAAATGGCTGCGTCCAAAAACATAAAAACCCTGCCCTTATTTGAAAAGTGAAGCCAATTTTAAAGAATGGGAATCCAATTGTTTTTGGCTGTGAAACTTGACATTTTTCAGCGTTAAGATTTTAGATAAAATGTATTAATGTAGATTGAAAAACATTTTATTTGTTTTTAATCAGTTTTTGCCTTGTTTTAAATGGTTCTGTGATGAAATACATTTTTCAAACCACCAATATTCCATGTAGTTTCTCAATTAATATGATACCAAAAGCTAGAATCCTAATCATTTTGTCAGGTTGCAATTATCCTTCGATAATTACCACCTGACTGTGCTAAAACTTATTTTTTTTGCTTCATGAACATTCAAAAGAGCTTGGAATGTTTTTCATATTTGAATGTAAATGAACTGGCGCTACTGGAGATGAAATGCGTTTCATGAATAACCAGAGGAGCGATACGTTTGATGTTCATAGAACTGTACCATTTATTATTGTACACACACCGGGTTCAACCCTTCTCAATGCGGCTAAAGATGACATGGAATGTTACAGTAAGATCTTGCATAAAATTCATTGCTGTTGAGAAAATTTCACAAAAAAAAAAGACCATCCTTCATGTGTTTATTATGATGTTTCCGTTCTCTCTTTTTAAATGATTTTTTGGATTTGATTTTAAATCCAAATACGTAATTCTTAATTACATCTTTAACACTATCACCAAACACTGTACATTAACTCCAGAGGGGGGGAAAAAAAACCAAAAACCCATAAAAACAACAAACACTGCAAATTTAACGTAGCAGTTAATACATCGTTAAAGTCGGCCAATCAGAGTCTACCGTCAGCTCGTATTAGAAGAAGCTTAGAATGATTTGGAGCTGTCGATCAACAGTTTGCCATGACGATGGGGGTGAATCGGAGTCCTCACGCGTGGTGTATGAAACAGTCACATTCATGTTTGCGGTGGAATAAAAACGTTCAGTCACGACTCGCCGTTCTGCACTTTGGAGACGGGCGGTTGCATGAAGTCTTTGAAGGGCCCCAGGGCGTCTTTGAGGGCGGAGCTCACTTCAGGAGATGAGCAGGTGATGCACTCCACCAGCGTCGGGTACAGCGCGATCACCTGAGCCCACACGTTCCCATCCACTGACGCCCGGACAGCAAAGAAGAAGAGGAGAGAAATGAGCAAAAACAAGGACGCAAAACCTGGAAATTTGATGCCTCAAAATGCTGTCTAGGTAGGTAACTTGCTAGGTTTTGAGACACAGAATAGAATCTTTTGCAATGTTTCATGTTTGCATTGCATCATGGTTGCGTTCGGAAAATCAGAACACCGAAGGACAAAACCGTCTCACCGTTCTCTGGTTGAGTCTTTTTCAAGGAATCCATGAGTGTGCTGATGGCTTTTAACACGAAGATGATCTCAGTCACTTGTTGCCTTGAAAAAAGAAATAGTGAAAAACACTCAGAATCAAGTCCTGTGCAGTTTAGTTAGTGCTGAGTTTTGGTTCATTTTTGTGGCGCGCTCAAGTTCACTTGAGACTGAGATGGCAGAAAGTTTACAAAAGCACAACATTTTGTTGTTCTTGTGAGTTTACAGAAATAAAAGCAAATTTACAGTTTCGAATGATGGATTATTCTTATCTGTATGACCAAAAATGATGGAGTATTTTAAGTTAAATGCAACTGATCGCACGCTCTCCACACAAACACTTGGATACGCGCCAAATAGTAGCACACATTTATTAGCGTTAGAGCGAGTGGACTTTTAAAGTTGCTACTACTTAAATTTTTCAAGTGATAAGCCATATTTGAGGTCGATGAATGATGAATGATAGGCGAATGTTTGGATTTCCTGTCGTTAACAATCTGTCTGTCACAGGCTGTGTGATAATTTTTCTGCGACTAACCGACTGCTAATACCAGTTTTGGTCGACTAAGCCTCTTCTCGTCGACTAACAGTTAGTCGAGTATTAGGGGGCAGCCCTACAAGCTTCCATACATTTCATCCCAAAATCAAAAGAAAGAAAATAATTATATGTTGCATTAAAAATTAAAGCCTATTTTTAGAAATATTAATATTTTTTGCATTGTGACATTATTTTCATGACAATTAAGCACATTTCCTCATCAAATTAATGCCAAAAATATCTTTCTCATTATTGTAATGCAAAAAAATGATTATATATTATTTTAATTAGTATTTATAACTGATAGCATTTTTGGGATTTTACTGTAATACCATAATGACAACGATTTTTTTATTACAGTAATTTGAGAAGAAAATTTCCTTGAATGCAAAAAAATTAAATGATCCTAAAAATACGCTTTTCTTTATTCAATCCACGTTTATTTGTTTATTTCACAAAGATAGTTTCAAAGCAGCATTATAGAAAATGCACAGAAATAGAAATAGTTCTATTCTGAAAGGCTCGGTGTGTGTGTTCACGTCAGCTGACCTGGGCAGCGGGCAGCGTCCACTGAGTCTCTCGTCCTCCACGTATTGTCGGAGCACGTCCTGCGCCCTCTGCAGCAGCACTGACAGCGCCATACGGGAGATGTAGCCCTCCTGCGGCGTCGACACCTTATTACTGAAGGAGAACTGCAGGAGCGTCTCGAAACACACTTTAGAGAACTCCTCCCGCATACGGATGTCCATTTCAGCCTCTGCACGGGACGAGAGGGGGCAGTTAGTGCCTTCACACTCCAATCCCTGGGTTTGACCATTGTTATTGAATGACTTTAAAGGGGTCATGAATTGAGAAATTTAATTTTAATTAATTTTTTTGGTGTATTTGCCTTTTATTTGATAGGACAGTGGAGATTTTTGACAGCAAGTGAGTGGGAGAGAGAGAAAGAGCGGGACGGGATCAGGAAAGGTCCACAAACCGGGACTCAAATTCGGGATGCCTGAAGCGCAACCGCGCTATATGTCGGCGTGCTGCCCACGAGGCTATCGGCGCCAACTTCCTTGATCTTTTGACATATAAGAGTTTCAGAACTCAAAACTTCTATGTTAGTCCAAAAACAGCTTTTATTGAAACCAAGCTCAGAAAATGACTTGTTTCGGATTTTGTCACATTATGACGTCATATTGCAATGAAAGACCGCCTCTGCAGAAGAAGATCGACGCCTACTTCTACATCATCGCCTCTTTAGCCCCGCCCACCAATTCACTAGCAGTAAATACGAGACAGATGCGCAAACAGGATTACTCCAGCTACAAGACATTTTGAAGTGCCAAGTTGTGGAAAAACAGTCTTTGAATTGCCATCCTTGTGATCCTAACTTTAAGAAATCACGGATGAACTATTTTTAACGAAGTTCCAGTCAGATCGCGTCAGTAAGACACTGTTCGTTTGTTTGCTTAGTTTTACTGAGGATTTGTATTTAAACAAGACAGTTCGACTCAGACTTTTCAGAGAGAATGAAAATAAAAGATGAGTGCCAACTACAACAGTAATGTTGCAACACACAAGCTTGAGTAACACATTTTTTTTCCATTTGTCACTGTTGCTTTGTCTGTTACAGATCTATTATGGGATACACAAGGAAGCAAGTAATGAACGCTGCTTTTGTTTCGCTCAAAGCCATTCACTGTAATCCTGAATGAAATCTTCAGTGAGCGACATCTGTTTTGTCAGTAAGACATCACAACACGTTTCATTTTATTTAAAACACGACACTGCGAATGACAATTTTTCACTTTATCGAAAAGGATGAACAGCCTACAAGAACGACAGTGTGACAAACAATGGTACATTCATTTATAATTCACACGAAACACCGTTAAGTCATCCTTTGTCAACTATAACTGTGGTAACTCCAAGTACTTACTTATTTTAATATGCAAAACTGTCACCCAATCATAGCAGTGGGTGTTTACTTCCAAGTCTTGAAGGCATCACGGCCAACAAAACGGAGTGTTAGAAAGAGAGAGTCAAAAACAGGACAGAAAATAGCTTATTACTTCTAAATGAGGATGTTTTTGGATGTAAAAATGTGGAAATCAGATGAAATTACACAATTTAAAAAAAAAAATGCAGTTCATGACCCCTTTAATGTCATTCTGTTCCTCACACAAAGCTATAATATGACTTAGAAGTCTTGGAACATTTTGCAACAACTTTGCGTGGAAAACATTCTTCCTAACATCATCTTTCAAGTGAGTAAATGACAGGATCCTCATTTTGTGAGTGAACTATTGCTTTATGATCAGTGAACATATTCTGAATCAGATAAAGACGGTTGATTTTCTCTTTTGTTTTCAGTCCGTACCTGTGAATGATGAAGACTGGGAGTGAATCGATCCTTTATTGAGCATGCTCATGATACGACCTACGAACTCTTTGGGTATGAAATTGGCAAATGGTAAAATCTCTGTGCTGATCAACTGCACCACCTAGAGGACAAGAAACCCATGTACATTATATTATACATGTATAACATTTTTTAAATATATATATATATATATATACACAAACACACACAGTAATGGCCAAAAGTGATGTCCGAAGGTGATATTTGTTTTTAATGACCCTACAAGTTCGATTAAACCATCAAAGTATGAGGAAAATATTTTATATTTTTTAAATATTTTAAATATGAGGGAACAACAAAACACTAAACTTGGTTAAGGTGTTTATATGACAAAATTATTTGGAAAAATGCAAACTACAGCTTTTATCTTACTATGCAAAAAAGATCCATAGAAAAACAAAAAGCTGACAGGAAAAAGCATACATTGACTACAAACATCATCAGTTATTAATATTTGATTGGTTCTCTCTTGTTTTTGCATGTGTTTTGCATAATTTCTTTGTATTACAGCCTGGCCAAAAATTATGTCCCACAATTTGGCATGTTTCATTGTGTTATTATCACAAATAAAACAATCGACTCCAAGCACAACTACACAATATGCTTATCAAATCTTTAACACATTTTTAATAATATTTGAATAAAGGGTGAAGATGTCAATTTTCCTAGGCCGTACATCACTTTTGGCCACTATACATATATATATATACACACACACACAGAGCAAATAATATGGCATTTAACTGAACACTTACTGTAGACAATATATGCTTAATACTTCATCTACTATCATCACAAAATATCAGCCTTACATATCAGCCAGTTATATCAGACTATCATTAATCAATCTTTTTAAAATGGCATTTATTAACAATAATTCTGGAATTCCACCTTTTGATTTTTATGTTGGTTTCATAACAGTAATATTTGGCCATGTGGATCTACCGTCAGATGAAATTACCTCAACATCTACAGCTTCATTCTTCTGGAACTCTTGTATGGACAGATTATCTGGAGGTGTGCTGTGGGAAAGCACAAGAGGAACGCAAGTAAGCACTGTTTGCATTTAATATATCATGATATCATGTTGAGATCCTCTTCAAAACAAATTGAACACCTTTTGGTAAACAGGAAGTCCTCAAATGCGTTCGCTAGCTCCGGCCACATTGTGTCAAATTTGCCTGAGGATGCTTGTTGCCGGGCAACAGGGAGTCCAATGGAAAGCACTTTGAGCAGAGAGGAGACGGCCAGTTTCCAGGTGCTCTCAGCAGGACAGGCGTACTTCAGACCCAGAGGAATCCTCAGAGTCTAAACACAGAGAATCATCTGCCTTTAAACATGCACAGATACGCCTGTTGCTCTGACCGAAAACAGGTGGTCTTTGGTGTCTAAGATGACTGAAAATGCTGTTCAGAATGCATATACAAAACTATTAATTCACAACATCAATTATATTTGTTGAGGTCAGTCAGTTTTATAAATGTTATAAACTGAAGATTTTTACTTTGTACCTTATTGATGTTTTGTAGGACTTTCTCTGTAATAACGACTTTGTGGCAGTGACAAAAACTACTAAGGTATCGTTTACACAACACCGTTTTCAACTAAAAACTGAAAACGTTTTGTGTTTTGGCCGTTCATTTACTATATACATATAACTATAACAATAACGATATAGTTATAAAATCGTTCTAAATGTAAAAGAATAGCAGTCCACAGCACAACTATAATGATAAAGGATATCGTTGAAATCACTTTCAGAATGATTTTTTTTCAGTTGATGAACGATAAAAACACTGACAACCAATCAGAATCTATCCTGCTTTAAAGAGTTCCAGCATTTAAAGCGAAACAGATGGTGTGGACGCTAATATAGTTATCGTTATAGTTCTCTTTATGGTTATCGTTCTTGGTGTGAACGAGCCTTTAGTCATGGAAAAAAAGGTTGTGAATGAACATTTTTCGTTAACGAAATTAACACTATTGAAAATGTGTTTCAAAGTGCAAGTTTTTGAAAATGATACCGTTATCGTCTCTGCGTAAACTACAAAAACACAAATTTGTGACAACGGTGATGTGCAATCTATAGGTGCGTAGTGTTTCTTAACATAGTGACATCGCCATCTACTGGCCTGGCAGCAGAATACGGCGTTTTTAGTCGCTTTTGCGAATCAGTGTGAACAGGAATCGTTTTGACAATGTTGTCAACTCTACACGAAACTTTTCAAAATCGCTAAGGAAAAATGTTCGTGTAAATGTAAAGTACATCGTTTTCGTGTAAATGTTCCCTAATTCACAACATACCAAAAATCATATACATTTTGAGGTCAGTCAGTTGGACAAAAATTGTGGCCATGTTTTACTAATTCCTTCCTTCGTTTTAGTTAAATTGTGGCCACAGATTAAGAATCTCATTTTAGTTAAATCGTGGCCATATTGTACTAATTTGTTACCTCTTTTTGATTGAACTAAAACAAGGGAAGGAATTACAACGTGGTCATGATTTACTAGGGAAAACAATGGAACTAATTAATAAAACAAGGGAATTAATTCTTAATTCGTGGCCACTATATATATATTTTCCCCCGTGTCGTGTGTAGTTCTGTAGATAACAGCTTTGTGACAAAAAAAACGACTAATTCACAAAATACCAAAAATCATATATTTGTCAGTCAGTTTTATAAATTTTCTAAACTGATGATTTTTGCTTTGTACCTTAATGATGTTTTGTAGGACTTTCTCGGTGATAACGGCTTTATGACAGGCCGTTTTATGATACAAATCGACCACCACTTCTAGAGATCGCTCCGCAAACGGCACGTAGTTTAAGGCCACCCATTCCGCCTGGACACAGACAGAAAAAAAATTAAACAAAGACAATCAAAAGTCTCCTCATCAGCCTCAAAGACATAAGCACTTTTAAAATAATATAATATCAGAGAAGGATTATTGTGAATGGTCAATACATAAACACTAAATCTTCAGGGCCGGTCTCCAGAATTGGCTCTTAGTTCAAACCAAAATCTAATTTTTATATTATTATCCCCACTATCTGTAAAATGAGCTACAGGACTGGGCTTAAATGCTGCAGATGACTGGAAAAACAGCCCCTACAGATTTCCACTTCAACACTAACAACATGTGTCAAATTTCAGTGACAATATCCACATTACTCTGACACGGACCATAATATTAGATGAAAAGCAGCAACTACACGCCAAGCACACCATTGATACACACAAGGGTGAGTAGATTTGTTCATAGAAGCCCCTGATTTGAGCAAAAATAGAGGCTTTAGATTCAGCATTATTTAAAGGTGAAGTGGCACCAAACACAATTGCAAAAATTATTATATGCAACCAATTTATGTGCCGCTAAAAGGGTATATTCTGGAAATTTGCAAAAACATTGCTGAGATACAGCCTCAATTCCCATTTGACATCTTCACCATGTATTTTTTTTATGCTTAATTATTGTTTCACTACATTTTTTAGTTGTTATATACATTCTGACCAGTAGGTGGAGCAACATTAGCAAGTTTTTAAGTCAAAGAGTTTTGAAGATACATCTTCACTTTTTATTTGGCATCCTTTTTGTCCAATTCATAGATGCGTTACATGCAAACTGGTAAATCAAAAGATTCGCTGAACAAAATCTGGGGAAGAGCCAATGAAAGCTAAAGTAGGTTGAAACCACCATATGCATTAAACTAGATATAAGGCAATATTGTGAACATGTTGCAAGTTTAATCCAGTTATCATCTTGGAAACCGAAATGTTTGATAATATTTTGTGTGAAATATGAGTCAAGATAATGGTAAAAGTTGGAATTATTAAAACACTGGAAATGGAAGGTCAAGTCAAGCACATTGCATTGTGGGATACTGTATTTCATGTAGTGTTGTAGACTGTACATTTTGATAAATGTAGTATTCTATGCAGATTATACATACTACATTCTGCAACAATAGTAAGAGTAATATGATAGTATGCTTGACCACACAATTCAAAGATTGTAAGTCAAAAAGTATACAAAAATAACTGTTGGTGGCGCTAGAGAGTTTGAAAAACTGGCATGATAGAAGTGGAGACTCTCCACTATAAATGTGCCAAATTTCAAAACCTTTCACCACACGGTTCATAAAATAACACTGAATTTGTAGTTTATTTTGGCAGTTTTGAGATGAATGAATAAATGTGGCTGATGGAAATGAGCAGAGAAATGCTAAAAGAGTATGAAAGAGAGCGAAGTTTGTCGTTAAATGGAGCTCAAGAGTAGCCGAAGGGAAAAAAGAAGAGAAAACGAGGCAGAAAGCAGACGAGAGACAAAGATGTAGAGAAAGACAGCGGGAGGGAGGGAGGAAGAACTCACCGGTGCAAACAGTTGGATCTAAAGTGGATCCGTATGAAGTACAAAAACAGAACAAGAGAAGAGCAGACAAATGTTTACTACCAATGCTGATCACACCGCACAACAACACACTAATGAATCTACTTTAAACGATGACAACAACAAAGATGAACAAACGTTTGGATTGAAAGTCATGTTTAAAAATACTTTGTACTTAACCTGAGGGATGGGGTGAATCAAGTAAAATTTATATCACAATATTCTCGAAGACTTTGGTCAATATATATATATATATATATATATATATATATATATAAAGTAAAAGTAGGTGTTTTAAACATTTGAGTATTTCACATTTCTACCGGTTTATAGTTTTAACTGGCCTTAATGCTGACCCAACCCTAGTTTAAAGGTGTGTGTGATTAAAGCTTTAAATGTTTAAAACCCTAAAATGTTTAAAGTTGAATTTGAAAAGAAACAATGTGGTCCAAAGTATTCAGACATGACTAAAAGAAATTAAAACCACACCGTGCAAAGAAAAATATTTTCAAAAACAATTCGAAAAAGAGGGGAAAAGCCACTGAAAGTATCTAAAAAAAAAAGTGAAATGTTGTAATCCTAAAGAGAACAACGCAATAAAGACATGACTGTAAACAGCAAAGAAGTGAAGACGTCTTTCAATGTGTGCATTCAAAACCCTCAAAACGCTCCTGAGCGGAAACAAAGATCATCTAACTACATCATCATATCCGGAAACAGACAGGGAAATCAATGTTGTATGATGATGATGAGTGTATGTATGGTGAGTTATAAAACAACAGTGATCAAGACAGAACAAAACCAATTCCACCATCTTGAAAACAGCCGAAAAGCCCATCTGAGGGACAGAACACAGGACAGAGACTCACCTGGTTGTATTTGGCATTGGCCACGTGTTTAGTCTCCATCTTTCCATACTGAGGAGGTTTACAGGAAAACTCAACGAACAGCAGGAGCTGCTCAAAGATGGCGGGATACATCACTTGGAGATTCTCCGAACCCACACAAATTGCCTGGAACAATGACATGCAATCTCATTCAGACATTAAAAAGATATGAAACTGATCTAGTTGATATAATAGGTGTGAAATCCATCAAAAAATCCATGATTTTCAGGGTTGTTTTGGAATTAACGCAAGTCCGTTTGTCATCAGAGTTTGGTTTATTTGGTTGGTGAGAAAAATAAGGATGGGGCTGAATGGATGACTTGTCTAGTCATTCAACAACTGACTAGTGCTCGTGTGGTACTTGCATTAACAAAGCAAATATAATCGGAAGAATCAAAGAGTGGAAACGACCTCATGCAACCATAAACAAACTCGATGGACATTTTTGTCTTTTTCAGTTTCGTTTTTTTTTTTATCATTTTTCCTGTGTTAATGCCAACTGCACAAATTTTGGCACAAGTGTGTATTTTTATTGGAATTTTACTATTTCACCCCCATTTCCTTTAATAAATCTATTTTACGCCAGTAACACACAATAGTTCCTCTCAGGACCTTAAGGACAAAAATGTCCCCATTGAAACCCATTAAAACTGCAATTTTTAATCCCAGGGTCATTTAACTATAAAATGTTGCACTCTTTGTTAATAGGCTTTCATTCTGTTGGCAAGGCTTCAAAATTAAATTTTTACTACTTTTTACAAGATGGTGCCATTTTCTCAGGTTTGGCCTATAGAGCAAATACTCGCTTTATTCCTATTTTCTGCTTCTGCATATTATAGAGCCAATTGGATAAATTATGCAGCTTTAATTGTTTGAGTGTGTTGGTATGGATGTCAAATTCTGTTTGTGTGTGTAATATTTGAGAGAAAAAAAAAAAATTAACTGTAAATCACAAATCCAACTGTGTGTTGCTAGCATCTAATGGGGAAAATTTGGTACTGCGCCCAAACAAAATCTTACTGAAAGCTCATTTTTTAAGCTATCAACCTCAAATTTGGAACACAACTTATTTAGATTTATGGCTTTGAGTTTTAGAGTGCAACATGTTTAAAAAAAAATAATAATTTTTTTACTTCAACAATAATTTGCAAAGGGTCTTCTTTAAAATGAGACCAAACTTAAGTCTGTGCTCCCAAGCTTCAAATTTTTATGACAGTTTTTGGACATGGACATTTTTGTCCTCTATGGACCTATGTGTAACTTTTAGACGCACAAGGGGATAAGCAGATTATGGAGGTGCTGTACCTTCTGCAGGACATCGAGGGCGGTCAGGACCGCTTCCTGCAGGCTGGTGAGCACCGCCTCCGTGTAGGAGGGCAAGATGAATGGCGAGGAGTCGGAACTTATGGGGACCGACACAGCTCCATACAGAATCACCCCCAGCTTCTTGAGATCCTCCATGCTGAAGCCTCCTGCGATGTGCTGGTACAACGCTGGGAAAATCTGTATTAGCGCTGTCAGGAAAGGCTGGCTGGGTACGAACGCTAGTTTGTCTGTTCCACCACTAGGGGGTCGCGTGCACTCGGTTCCTACCCGGTACCAAGTGTTCCACGCTGACCACCAAAGGGCCGAGTCATCTAGCTCCTCTCCAGGTGGTGGAAGTGAAGGTTGGACGCCGTACCGCTGGGCTAGTCGCTCGGCAAGGGAATCCGATCGGACTAGGGGTCTTCCTGGACCGGAACCTTGAAGAGACTCCATAAGGACATGAGGAACGTCCATAGCTGCAAGAGCATCGGGTTTATCTGTGTCTTTAACGGGCGTGACTAGCTGAAGGATCTCCTGGAAGCTCTTGAGGGCGGCGAGGGAAACTTCATTGTTCTTGCTGAGGGCAGCGGACTGGATGTGGTCCAAAAGAACTTCCCAAGCCTTGAAAAAGTCACCTGCAAGAAAGCAAGAACCAAATTCTGAGATCCGTCTTTTTTTAACTGGATACATTTGAAATCGGCTTTCTACCACTTCTGTCCTGATTTCTTCGAGGGGAGGGCCTATGGGCGGGTGAGAGAACATTGTGCTTGGTACATTTTTCGCCTTGAAACCAAACTTGGGTCTCCAGCCGACAAAGTTTAAATCCCGCCTGGCTTTAAACTCAGTTTTTGCAGGACAAAAAAAAAAAAAAAAAGGCATCTCAGTGTGGACAGAAGGCCAAAATGTGGAGAAACAGCGGTGTTTTCAAATATATCCGGATTAGTGTAGATGTAGCCTTTGAGAACCACATCTTTCAATGCTTACCCAGCTGCTGGAGCAGGTATCTCCTGGTGTTGAAGATACGAGCTACGCCCGCAAGTGTCAGAACCCATGTTTCCGCCCACTGCTTCTCCGCCGTGTCACGTGAATGGTGGATGAGGATGTTTCCACCTCCAGATTCGATCTTCTCCTTGTCGGCCGTGGTGGAGGACTTCCTTACACAGTCCAGCAGATGAAAGAGAACCTGTGGAGTAACGTTACAGATTGTTTTGGTTATTAGCAACAATAACAATGCAATTGGGTTAATTTGGTCACTGGCCAAGTCTGATCAAGTACCTTCCAAACTACAATGTTCCAGGTCGATGGTTGCAGCAGCGTTCCGTGAGCAGCAATGGTGGAGAACATTGTTTGGCCGGCGCTTTTCCTCACAGCCGGCCGTGGGTCCACACACAACTCACCCAGTTTGGCATACAGGCACAACCACAGACAGTCAAAGGGCGGCGCAGGGTGAAAGGGTCGGTTTAGAGGTTCACCTTTATCTTGGGCCTGTTTCAAGAGAACTGCCTCCTCCTTTTCCAGCTCCTCTGTAATGGCTTCTCCCCTTTGGAAGAAGTAGTCTGAGATGTTCCACTGCAGTGGAGAAAGGGAAGATTGTTAGTCTACTTCAAAGGAACTTGACTTGCAGGCAAGAATGCTCAGAACAACATTCAAGGAGTTTTTACTAGCAACACTAGCAGTACTCCTCACCAGCAGGCCGATAGACGTCAGGCTGATGTTCAGCTCCTGGTTCTGGAGCCCAAAGCTGCCGGCTACATCCACCACAATTTGGAGGCACATGCAAGGCATTGTGGGTAGGAAGTCGGTCACCACCAACTGCAGGCACTGGAACGCTGTTCGTATGAGGGATTCACTGTGGAATGAAAGATGCGTGCAAATGACTTTAAGTGTGCTTTTGGATGCTAGCTGCTAAGTAGCTAAATCATAAAGGCTTCCTTGGTCAACCAGCTTCACAAGAGGGACCAGGGGAGCGTTTCCCAAAAGCATCATAAGCCTAAGATGGTCATAGAACAATTGCCACCAATGGTCTCTACGATCAACTTAGGCTTACGATGCTTTTGGGAAACGCTGCCGTGGTCCCTCTTGTGAAGCTGGTTGACCAAGGAAGTCTTCATGATTGACCAAGTATCAACTAGCATAACCCAACCAGGACCAATGAAAATATTAAAATTCTTGCTTGTCTAAGTTTTGGGGACATTTACTGTTGTTCGGCGAATTTTCGTGGGCAATATCAGGGAATTTCGCACAAGGATGAAACATTTCCCCACAGATTTCATAAGATTTACCACATTGTCGAACAGAAAGCTGCTTGAAGAACAAACTGGTGTGGCGTCATTTCCAGTGTTGGGGGTAAAGCATTACAAGTAACGCAAGTTACGTAATCAAATTACTTTTTTCAAGTAACTAGTAAAATAACGCATTACTTTTAAATTTACAACAAAATATCGGAGTTACTTTTTTAGATAAGTAACGCAAGTTACTTTGTTTTCTTATTTATTGACTGACATCTTCCCTGTCGCCATGTTGAGAGAAATCGTAAGTAAGTGCAGAGACGTTGTGTGGTTATCCTAGATTAGTTCTAGACTAAATGTGAGCATACATTTACTTCTTCTCCTGTATCCTATTCTTCTGCGATCCAGAATGGCAGCACAGCTGAAAGGCTTGTTTGTTTGAGCTGCGCCCTCTACTGTACAGGCGTGAATTTGCGTTTCCTTCAGCCTGAAGTTTATTCATTCACTTTTGGTGTGAAAGGGCCTTTACATTTGCCAAAAATAGAACTTTTTTGTTGTTATAAAAACAAACAAACAAACAGCCCAGAAATTAAAAAGTAACGCAAAAGTAATGTAACACATTACTTTCCATTAAAAGTAACTAAGTAACTCAATTAGTTACTTTTTTAGAGAGTAACGCAATATTGTATTGCATTACTTTTAAAAAAGTAACTTTCCCCAATACTAATCATTTCGAACAAAATTAGTCAAAAACAAAGTTCGTTTGGAACTTTCTGGAAAAGTTTGCTCTCGTTGGTAAACACCTCTGAACTACCATTGGCGATTACATAATAGGTGGGTGTGGCTCGGAGGCTCCGCCTTTTTTAGTGACGAACGGAAAAAACCTTTGCCGCGAGTATATATTTTTTTAACCCTCTGGTGCTCTTCGAGTTTTTGTGTTCACACAGCAAGTGCCAAAACCTTTTCCAAGTTTCGTACCATTCCGATGAAAAAACAAAACATAAACATTTTCGGTCAAAAGTGACCGAAGAGCACCAGAGGGTTAGGATGGTCTTTTCTGCAAGATCAGGCAGTGTGTCTCACCCCTGGTCATTGCGAATCGCTCCGATGACCCCCAGTACCAGAGGCCATCCCGGTCCGAGACTGTCTCCCTGGTTCTGTAGGATCTGTAGGACACACTCCAGCTGTTTCTGTCGGATATCAGCGTGAAGGACGTTGGAGAGCTCCTTCAGCGGGTTCAGAAGCAGCAGCTGCAGCCGCTGAGGAGGACAGGGGATTGGTTAAGTGTTGTCCAATCAATAACCGAAATCAAACTCTGAAGTAGCACTGATTTCAGATCATCCGACTGAACTGCTACCTGGTTTTGGGACAGCGGTGGCTCATGTTTGTAGGAGAGTCCAGCTTTGATCAGCGAGGTAATGGCCTCTGCACCCCATTCCCTCATACGAGTGTTAGGATGCTGACACACCTGACAAGATAATGGCATAATAGACCATGTTCTTATGCTATATATATAATTTTGTGGTGAAATATGACCCAGACGCAATGGGTGAGATTCACCCGTTAATGAAATCAGCAACAATACACACATTGCAAATGGAGGGTGACAACATATGGATGGACAAAACACAACAAAGCAATTGGTTATGAAAAAAATAATTTAAACAACCATAACCATTTATTACACAAAACATAAATAGATTGATTTGCAAAATATTCATAAATTATATTTGATTTTTTTTTTAGATCACAAGAGGAGACATTGTTTGATTTAGAGTGTGTAGATCACAGATCGGTGTGTTTTATGAATGTGAAAGTAAAGTTTTTGTGGTGAAGCAGATGATTAAATAATCTCAAAATAATGAATAGTCTGAAAGGTCCTTTCACATTATTCTCATTAACATTTAAACTATTTAAACTACTTAATTACTTATGACTTCTATTGTTTCTACTCTATTACTGACTTTCTCAAGTTGCACAACATAAAGCTGAAGGTATAAAATTACATTCACAAAATAATTGTCATATAAAATAGCCGTTCTGTGATTTAGTTTTCAATGTGGAGGTCAAAGCAGCACATGCAAGACACGTGAAAGAAACTAAAGTGTGACAGCTAAGATCATTTTGAAAACAAAAACATCTGATTAACGCGACAACAAAAACATGAAATGAAACAAACCGGAGGCTGATTTACTCTTGAAAACATTACAGAGACTTGGAAAGAGGCAATTTCAGAAAGTGTGGACAACGACAGACCGATTTAAAAAGAAGAGTAACTCCTCAGGTACTTACCTTCTACAAAACAGACATGTCGCAAGAGACAGAGGAGAGAAAAAGACGGAATAAGACAACATGAGGACATAAATCGTGCTTTAGCATATATATATAACTACAGAAGAAGTGTGAGTACAGCAGACGAGGACAGCAAGTACAGACCAGACACATCAGAGCGGCCCGCCAAATATTAAATATTAACATTTTATCTCATTACAACAGTTATTTACTGTGATTAGTTGTACTGATATTAGTAATATTTGTTTCAGCAATATTAGTAGTATTTCAAGACCCTGAAACAATATTATTAGTGATTAGAGCTGAAGTACACAGCAAAAAAAATTAAAATTAAAATAAATTGCGTAAAATATGGCATAAAATAAAAACAAAACATTTATATATTTATATAGATATAATAATAAATTATATATATATATAATAAAAAAAAACGTTAATAAACTATATATACATAAATAAATATAAATAAAAAATGGATTAAACCATATATATGTAAATAAATACTTTAAAAACAAAGTTAAATAAAAAAATTATATATGCATAATAAAAAAATAAAATATAAGCAAAACAAATTGACAGACGACTTTAAAACAAAACGGTATATAAAAATAAATAAACTCTTTTTAAATAAATAAATTATATACATAATAAATACAATTTAAATAAATTATACATACCGGTATATAATAAATAAATAAATATAAAATATAAATAAAACAAATGGACAAAGACAACTTCAAAAAGTATAAATAAATAATGAAATAAATTTAAATAAAGAAATTATATATGCATAATAAATAAATACACATTAAGCGAAACAAATGGACAAAATGACTAAAACAAAACAGTAAATAATAAATAAATAAATTTGATTAATATAATAAATAAAAAAAGTTTAAATAAATAAATTATATAATAAATAAATAAATAAAATAAATTTAAATAAATTATACATACTGGTATATAATAAATAAATAAATAAATAAATATAAAATATAAATAAAACAAATGGACAGACAACTTTGAAACTAAAAAGTACATATAAATAAATAAAATAAATTTAGATAAAGAAATTATATAATATTTTTTCATTTTTAAGCAAAACAAATGGACAAAGATGACTTTAAAACAAAACAGTAAATATAAATAAATGAATAAATATAAATATATAATAAAACAATGTATATACATAATAAATAAAATAAGTTTAAATAAATAACAAATGGCCGAAGGCAACTTCAAGCCTTAAACAGTCTTAAAAAATATTAATGAATGAATGAATGAATTAATTTCAAAACGAGGAGTTGCATTGTTTGTATTGACCCCTGGTCTCACCTCCAGTAGATGAGCTGTCAACGGCCTCCAGAGAATCTCGATCCGGTCCATATTGACCAGTCCGGTCTCTAAGAGTTTGGCCACCGCAAACAGAGACGGCTCCTGACCGAGGAGATTAGAGAGATATAAAACATGGAAAGTGGATTAAGCTGATTAAATGAATCTGCAGTTAGCTTCAGCATCATTACCGCACTGATCTGAAGGTCCAATAAACGACGCACCTTGTTGTTTCCGTAAGCCATCTCCATCGCCTCCATGGATAAAGAGCACAGGGCGTTTATCAGGTGATGCAGAGAGACGTCGTCAAGGTATCTACAATCACACACAACATGATCTATTACTTATCTAAACAATGACACAATGTGATCAGTGACTTCATGCACACTGAATTATTTCTATTCTGATGTTGGCGGATTCTTACTGTGAGCTTTCAAAGAGTCTGGAGAGGATGTTTGATATGACGGGTAGATCGGTCATCACCGCTGTGGTCAAAACCTGCAAAATAAAGTCATAGTATTGTATATTATGAATATTTTTGGCTTTTTGACAAATTGCTTTTTGGATAAAAGCGTCTGCTAAATGCAAAAAATGTAAACATATGGCCTGTGGAAATATCTAGACAACATTTTTTGGACTTGTTTCAAGGCACCTGAGCATTAGTGAGCAATATCTTCAAATAACAAGGACAAAAATGCTGCTGACTCAGAAAGTGCCTATGATGTGCAAAAAATTATACTGTCACTTATTATGGCCAAAAAAAATGCTGTTGTCTTGCAACTTTTGCCTCTGGTGCACAAACACTGCCATCTCAAAAAGAGATGCCTATGATGCTCAAAATGCTTTCTAGGTAGGCAGCTCACTAACAGGGAGCTGAGAGAGGCTGTTTTTACCGTGCTGGGACCCTCCACGGCCCGTCCCGGCTTCAGAACGCCACCAACAGACGGTTTCAGACCCAGAATCCACACCAGATGCTGAGAGAGAAGAAGAGATGAAGATAAGTGAATGCCAAACACAATCAGGCATGTCAACAGAAAAAAAACAAAAACTTGATTTTCTAATAAAGAAATATTTTACTATTGCATTAATAATATTGTACTGTAAAATTAAAAAAGGCATTTATTAATAATAATAATAATAATAATAATAATATTTTTACAGGACAGTAAAATTACAGTATTATTTATTGCTGTCTTAATTTCTTTGCTTTCAAACAACAGACCATGTAGCTTGTATTATTTTAATTTGTTAAATTTATTGTATATTACTGTTTATTTTATTTTATTTTCGGTCGGGAAACCTGAACTTCCCCCTTTATTTTCTAATAAAGAAATATATTACTATTGCATCAATAATATTGTACTGTAAAATTAAAAAAGGCATTTATTAATAATAATAATATTTTTACAGGACAGTAAAATTACAGTATTATTTATTGCTGTCTTAATTTCTTTGCTTTCAAACAACAGACCATGTAGCTTGTATTATTTTAATTTGTTAAATTTATTGTATATTACTGTTTATTTTTATTTTATTTTCGGTCGGGAAACCTGAACTTCCCCCTTTATTTTCTAATAAAGAAATATATTACTATTGCATCAATAATATTGTACTGTAAAATTAAAAAAGGCATTTATTAATAATAATAATAATAATGATAATATTTATACTATTTTTACAGAACAGTAAAATTACAATACTATTTATTGCAGTCTTAATTTCTTTGCTTTCAAACATTAGACCAAGTAGCTTTTTAATTTGTAAAATTTATTGTATATTACTGTATTATATTATATTATATTATAGGGAAACCTGAACTCCCCCTTTATTTTCTAATAAAGAAATATATTACTATTGAATTAATAATACCGCACTGTAAAAAAAAAAAAAGTATTTATTATTAATAATAATAATAATAATAATGATAATATTTTTACAGAACAGTAAAATTACAATACTATTTATTGCAGTCTTAATTTCTTTGCTTTCAAACATTAGACCAAGTAGCTTTTTAATTTGTAAAATTTATTGTATATTACTGTATTATATTATATTATATTATATTATATTATAGGGAAACCTGAACTCCCCCTTTATTTTCTAATAAAGAAATATATTACTATTGAATTAATAATACTGCACTGTAAAAAAAAAAAAAAGTATTTATTATTAATAATAATAGTACTTTCATAAAACAACAGTAAAATTACAATACTAATAATTATTGCTGTCTTAATTTCTTTGCTTTCAAACGTTAAAGCATAGATCTGATATTTTAGAGGAAAATTGCACGGAGACCTTAAAGCTTCTCTTTTGTTCAGATCTATAAACAATTCTCGTTACAAATCGAGGAAGATGTTTGGCGCGGGTTGTGTTTCCAAATGCAAAGCACTTGAGATGTTTGTGTGGAGCAGCATTTACTGCAAAATGTGTAAACACCGGAGCATCACATGCATTAATATATTTGAAAATGCAGCATTTGCGAGTTTATTTAGTTACTGCTTAAGGCCAGTTCACTTGGGTCACATCCCTGTACAATGAACACACATCTTTACGTTCTCTGGATTGTACCTGTAGTGTGGCTAAAACCAGCTGCCATGATGTTCCCAGATAAGCACCGTGACAATGAGCCAGATTCAGCAGCGTCCGCATGCACTGAATGTTCTTCGCTGTGAGCTGACGGACAGACAGAAACATGAAGGCCTTGTAGTCTGACCGGAAAACCATTCAGCTGCACTGTAAGCAACGTAAACATGTGATTTACCACTACAGTGCCCTGCGGCTGAGCGGTGAGCGGCTGACCGACTGCTACCACCTGCTGGTGTGATTCACTGGACGGACTGACCATCTGCACACTCTGACCCTGGATGGAGTACACTGAACACACACACACACACACATTAAACTGCATACATTTATACACACAAAGCTTGCAGCTAGTAGCTCAAACAGTAGAGCACAGCGGTACCAATGCCAAGGTCATGGGGTCAAATCCCAGGGAAAGCAAAAACTCATAAAATGTAATGTGAAAGCATCTGCCAAACGCATCAATGTAAATGTAAGCTAGTGATACACTCATGAATTTTTTAACAAAACACAGAAACTGAAAACACCAAAAAACTCCGAAACCGAAAATGTATCCCGAATCAAATAGATTTAATAATCAACACTCAAATAAAAACTAAGCATTTAAATTGCAATTTCTTATTTTAAATTTTTATTGATATAATTGTTTCTACTCATTATAAACACTTGAACGTTTATTCAAACATACATTATATTATATTTTTTGCTCAATGATTTCAGCTCTCCAAAACTGTTTTTCCCTGAAACCTAAAATTTATTCAATCAAAAATTATTATTAAAGCTCAAATATGCCAACAAATACATGATATGCACACATTTTGTACTGTTTATCATTTATCATATTTATATTATAAATTTGCAAAATGTATTGTATGTTGTAGTTTATACATTATATTTATTTGATATACACATTTTATATTATATCATATTATACTAATTGGCTAAATTTATTGTGTTTTGTGCTGTTATATATATATATATATATATATTAGATTTATTCATAAAATGTATTGTGTATAACTCTGTATATTATATTATATTATATTATATTAAACGGCACTGTTTTGGTTAATGATTCCGCCCCTCCAAAATGGTGGATCATTATCATTATCTGATTATGAATATCTGATTATTACAAGTTGTATTTGATGTTATGCTCTCGTACCTTTATTGGAGAGGTTGGCAGCGTTGCTGCTCAGGATGGTGAGGGCGTAGTGAGGAGGGAGAGAGGCTTTACAGATGGCTGTAATAAAAGCGTCACGTGGCGTCACCAAACCCAGACGACCGCACAGAGACGCCATGGACAGCTCCGCTTTCAGGATGTTTTCTGTGGCCGTCTCGTCCGTACTGACACAAACACGTCAAACATCATAGGGACAGTCAGTCTCTATGACTAACAGATGCTAATAAAGCACCCAAGTATAAAGCTTAAGTGCAACGCACTGCATAATGCATTACCTATTACAGTAACAGCGAGGATATAAAATATAGTATGAAGTGATAAAGTGTGTTTGTGTGTGTGTGTGTGTGTGTGTAAAAAGCGTCTCGTACCTGGCGTCCAGCAGCAGTGAGAGGGCCGCCAGTAAGCCGCACCAGCAGGCGTTCACCATTTCCTCCCAAACCTCATGAGCCACTACAAAACACAGACAGTATCATTACAGGAACAAAACACACTGTTACACAACAAACACACAAAGTCACTGATTCTGACATTCATAATGAGCAGGCGAGGGTTGTGTGATTAGATTACATTTACTGACTGTTTAAATATGTTTTTTAAATCACATTTACTTTCCCCATTAATCAATTCAGATGGGATGTGTTACAAAAGTCAGTTTTGTTATTATCAAAGATCAAGTATAAAATATAGCAGCCAATGATTTGCACACATTTGTATTATTCAAATGAATAATTTTTCATATTTTATATTTTATTAATTTGTAAAATGTATATTACTGTTTATATATACTATATTAATTTGCGAAATGTATTGTATGTTACTGTTCATATTATATAAGATTTATTTGTAATTTTTTTTTAAATTTTAATTAAAAATGTGAAAAAAAATTAAATGTATTCTATATTACTGTTTGTGTTTATATATTATACTTATTTGTAAAAATGTATATTACTGTTTATATATGTTTATATATCACTAAAATATATATTAGATTTATTTATTGTGTTACTGATTATCTTATATTACATTATATAGTTAGATTGCATTACATTCAATTAGTTTGTAAAATTCAATATATATTACCATTTATATATTGTATTATATTAATTAATTATGTTTTATTAATTTGTAAAATTTATTGCACGTTACTGAATATATTATATATTATATGGTCATATTAGATTAGATTGTATTATATTAATTTCTGTTTACATATATTATATTATATTAATTTGGTAAATGTATTGTATATTTCTATTTATATATATTATATTATATTTGTTCGTAAAATTTATTGTTGTCACTGATTATATTATATGGTCACATTCAATTAGATTGTATTATATTAGACTATATTAATTTCTGTTTATTTATATTATATTGTATTATATTAATTTGTAAAATGTATTGTATATTACTGTTTATATATATATATATATATATATATATTTGTAAAAATTTATTGTTGTCACTGATTATATTATATGGTCATATTCGATTAGATTGTATTATTTTATATTAATTTCTGTTAATATATATTACATTATATTCTGTTAAATGTTATATTTGTAAAATGACTGTGTATATTATATAACATATTCCAATACATTACATAAAGTTACAATATAGTGTTTTTGCAGTTTCCTTTGTGGCCGCCAGAGGTCAGTACAGAGCAGAGTGTTCTCCAAAAATACTTCTCTAAAGAAATCTGAGGTGAAAATGTCAAATGGGCTCTGATGTGAAGTCAGCGCACACTCACTGGGTTCCTGAGGGGGAGACAAAACAGGCTCCGCCTCCTCTCTCATTGCAGCTTCCTGTTCCTGTTTGGCGAGCTCTCTCTCGATCATCAGTGTGATGCCCCTCACCAGATCCAGCAGGGCGCTGAACGCCACAGACATGGCGTAACCTTCAGGGATGGAGGGCGGCTCCACCTTATCCAGCATCTCCAGGCTGTGAAGAAACACTACGTTAGATAAAAACACCAAAGACATCTTGAAATGATAATTAAGACTTTTCTTATACCATTTAAGACTCTTTATGGCCTTAAATTTGATCAAACTGAATTTAGGATCCTGAGTAGCTCATGTTGACAGTGCTGGTCACTCACTAGGTGGCTTTGGCACTGCCCTGGACGCTGACGCTCATGAGGGGGATCCACGTGCCCCGGTACTCAAAAGCAGCCTGTGTGGTCAGAGCTCCACCTGCACCTGCTGTACCCGGACCGCCCGGACCAGACGCCTGTGAACCCGACACCGACCCACCTGAGGGAGACACGACTGACCTTTACAATCAGACAATCATTGTGTGTGTGTGTGTGTGTGTGTGTGTGTTTGCGTTCTTGTATATATGGTTTATGAGAACACAAATGTGTATAATAACATGGGTATTACAACGTAAACATGGTTTAACCAAATGGCTTAAAAAACATACTAAACAGTGTTTTTTTGAAATTCAAAAAATGCAGACAGTTTCCTGTGATGGGTAGGTTTAGGGGTAGTGTAGGGGGAGAGAATGTACAGTTTGTACAGTATAAAAACCATTACGCCTATGGAGAGACCCTGTAAACCACATATACATGTGTGAGTGAGTGTGTGTGTGTGAGTGAGTGTTTGTGAGTGCGTGTGTGAGTGTGTCATTGTGTGTGTGTCATTGTGTGTGTGAATGTGTCAGTGTGTGAGTGAGAGAGTGTGTGTGAGAGAGTGTGTGTATGAGAGAGAGTGTGTGAGTGTGTGTGTGTGTGTGAGAGTGTGTGAGTATGAGAGAGTGTGTGTGAGTATGAGAGTGTGTGTGAGTATGAGAGAGAGTGTGTGTGTGTGTGTGTGTGTGTGAGAGAGTGTGTGAGTGTGTGTGAGTATGAGAGAGTGTGTGAGTTTGTGTGAGTATGAGAGAGTGTGTGTGAGAGAGAGTGTGAGAGAGAGAGTGTGTGTGTGAGTGAGTGAGAGAGTGTGTGTGAGAGAGTGTGTGTGTGTATGAGAGAGAGTGTGTGAGTGTGTGTGTGTGTGTGTGAGAGTGTGGGAGTATGAGAGTGTGTGTGTGTGTGTGTGTGTGTGTGTGTGAGAGAGAGTGTGTGAGTATGAGAGAGTGTGTGTGAGAGAGAGAGTGTGTGAGAGAGAGTGTGAGAGAGAGAGTGTGTGTGAGAGAGAGAGTGTGTGTGAGTGTGTGTGTGTGAGAGAGAGTGTGTGAGAGAGAGAGTGTGTGTGTGAGTGAGTGAGTGAGTGAGTGTGTGTGTGTGTGTGAGAGAGTGTGTGTATGAGAGAGAGTGTGTGAGTGTGTGTGTGTGTGTATATGTATGAGAGAGAGAGTGTGTGTGTATGAGAGAGAGAGAGTGAGAGTGTGTGTGTATGAGAGAGTGAGTGTGTGTATGAGAGAGAGAGAGAGAGTGTGTGTGTGTGAGAGAGAGAGAGTGTGAGTGTGTGTGTATGAGAGAGAGAGAGTGAGAGTGTGTGTGTGAGAGAGTGTGAGTGAGTGTGTGTGAGAGAGTGTGAGTGTGTGTATGAGAGAGAGAGTGTGTGTGTGTGTGTGTGTGTGTGTGTGAGAGAGAGAGAGAGAGAGAGAGTGTGAGTGTCTGTGTATGAGAGAGTGTGTGTGTATGTGTATGAGAGAGAGTGTGTTTGAGTGTGAGTGTGTGTGTGTGTGTGTGTGTGTGTGTGTGTGAGAGAGAGAGAGAGAGCGTGTGTGAGTGTGTGTGTGACCTGCAGGAGTGCCGGTGGATGAAGTGTTTCCTGTGTTGGGGAGGATGAAGAGGGACTGGATGAAGGAGCCCAGAGCGTTGACGATGTCTCTGAACACTTTGGTGGAGTGCTGCTTCATGTCGTACGACTGACAGAAAGACCTGCACACACACACACACACACACACACACACACACACACACACACGTCATCAGACCTTTATTAACTCCAGAAGCAGTGAAATATCTCACGACTGCCAACAAACTCATAAATCAGGCTGTAAATCATGCTTTTTATATTATCATGTACGAGTGGGAATATTTAAGGACCTCACGATCCAATCAGATTCTACAACAATTCTTGATCTACTTTTTTTTTATTAGTTAATGAGTTTATTGACTTTGAATATCAAATTTATTTATGCATTTTTATTAAATTACTTATATAATTATATGTACTTTTGAAAATAATTTAGGGGTAATAAATAGTAAGAACAATAAAAGTGTGTGTGTGTGTGTGTGTGTGTGCTCACCGCAGTAAATGTGGCTGAACACACAGTCTGTGCACGGACTCCACGGCCACGGCTCGCAGCCACTGCGGCTTCTCTCCATCCAGAAACTTCACCAGCAGAGACAGGAAGATCTCACACTCTGTTACCTGAAACACACACACACAATGATGGCTGTAGACGCAGAAATCATTAC
Organism: Mylopharyngodon piceus; assembly: GCA_039654765.1. Taxonomy (NCBI): domain Eukaryota; kingdom Metazoa; phylum Chordata; class Actinopteri; order Cypriniformes; family Xenocyprididae; genus Mylopharyngodon; species Mylopharyngodon piceus. The sequence goes on along the minus strand of CM077459.1, from coordinate 19,207,755 downwards.
TTCAGATGAACATTTCACAACACACCGACGCATCCAAACATGGTCATTAAAAATGAAATTATGCAAGAAACCTTCATAAACATTATAAGCAGACTTCAGAAAATATATATATGCCCTATTCACAGGCCCATCACTGTGCGTCTCACCAGGAGGCTGTAGAAGTGTTTGATGAGAACCGAGACGACCCGCAGCAGTCTCATGCAGATGGGGAAATACGGCTTCTCCACGGGCGCCGGAGACGACGCGCTGGAACAGCTGCCCTGCCGGAACTTGATGTTCGGAGAGAACAGCTTGATGACCAGCGGACACACGCGCTCCTTCAACAGGAAACTGAACTCCTGATGCTGCACAGAGATGGAGGTTAGGGTGCGATCGGAAGGTCAACAGCTGGGAACGAGTCATTTCCGCTAGTTTATTTACCACCGATCTGTTAAGATGGTTTGTTTTCATCAGGGTGTGTGGTGTTTACCTGCAGGAAAACTTCAGGAAAGTCGTTTAAAACCGATTCCAGCAGCTCTAAGCCGAACGTCCGGGTCATCTCAGTCATTCCCACTAACCAGTAGGGGGCGTCAGCGTTCACCAACTGACACAAGTCCTGCAGAAAGGGACATTTATATGTACGGAAAGCTCAAAAACACTTGCGAGTCCTTTCATTATAAGCAAAAAATATAAACACAATGTCAGAGGTTCACTGCACAGCGTAAACAGATTATAACGGGAGTTTTCGCAAGAGTGCAGTGATTATAATGGCAGCCATCTTTGCTCACTTTCTGTAAACAATATATATTTTTCATGCTGCTAACTACACATTGCAAAGTTTCTGGATTGACAGCCATATTTAACACTTGTGTTTGGGTCATTTTGACCTGAAGAGGATTTCCGAAAATGCTATTTAATGTTACGGCTCATTACTAAATCTCTCATTACTCTATATTATCACCAAATATTGGATTTAATCTTTTTGTCAACTTGTTTTCTTTCAATTAGCACGGGATTTGTATTTCTCTTTGGATCTGATTGATCGGAGCTTATGCTCAATTTTTGAGCATTATTTGTGGGTAATTTTGGCAATATTGAATAAAATTTAAAAATATTCTGTACAATTTATCACATTAGAGTGCTTTAATGTTTAACCAGGAAGTTTGTTTTGAAATGCTTTTATCTTGTACAAAATGGCACAAAGTCACACTTGTGGTGTTCCCGGTCAAAAATGACCAGTTTACAAAAAAATAGCTTATAAATCTCGTTACGCAATATTATCACCAAATATTGAATTCAAGCTTTTTGTCAATTGTTTTCTTTCAATTAGCACAGATTTTGAATGTATTTTTTTAAATGACTGATTGTAGGCCTCATTGATCTGAGCTTGCATTGTTCAAATTGAAAATGAATGGGGGAGATTGAAAATAAGAGAAACGTTTAGTGTTCAGGAACATGGTCATCAAGTTCATGTTCACATATGTACATGTACACAAACAATACTAGAGTATTACAGGCTTTCTTTTCCACAGAGATGAGCTTTATGCTTGAATATGCACATTTTTTTTTTCCATATTTTTTTGAATATTGACAAATTTATCCACAAATAATGTTTCACTCAAAAACTGAGGTGCATAAGCTCAAATAAATGAGGCCTATGATCAATCAGATTCAAAAATAAATACCATTTACCATTTAAAGACCATTTACAGCCAATAGAGGCAGTTTGCTATTGGAAATATATGGTTTTTAAAACTTATTAACAGTTATAGCGCCACCTATCGTCCGATCTCCATGAAAGTTGGCATGCTTCTTTAGAGCCATATGCTGCATGTGCTCACCTATTTTCGTAAAGTTCAGAGTTTTCGTTTAGGATTTATAGGCTTTTGTGAGCACTTGGCCATGCCCCTTTTCTAAATGACCCTATTATAGCTACCCAAAGGGTAAAGTTCAACATTTTTTTGATAATAATTGACCTAGAGAGTCCAGAGAATTGTACTGCTCTGGTTTGGTTCCAATTGGGCGAAAAACCTAGGACTAGTTCGCAAAAGTAGGTTTTTTTTCATAATTCACGAATATTTAACGAACGATTCAATTGACAGCGGCGGTCCTAGAGGCAAAATTGCTCAGAATGAGGAGTTCTGTCACGTGGTATGAATGTCGTGGGCGTGTGCGAAAAAAAATCACTCATTACCCAATTCTTTAAGCCCCCCGGTGGCCGATTTCTTTCGAATTTCTCACAGGTCTCTAGGGCCGTGAGTCAAAAAGGCCCAGCGAGTTTCGTTACGATTGACCTCTGTTAACCTTGTCTGATAGCTGCTCAAAATTCATTGGCCGATGGCGGACGTGTTTTTCAAGATACATCAAGGTCCTCATAGGCAATCATGGCACCTCAGACAAAGACACTGCATGCCAATTTTCAAGTCAATTGGACTAACGGTGAAGTAGTTATAGCCATTTCCATGTGTTTTTCCATGTTATAGCGCCACCAAGTGGCCAGTCGCTGCGCCCTTTGTCACACGACCACAGAATTAGCTCTTACATAGGTGTGCTGAGGTTGCTGAAAATATCTTATTCCATTCACGAGTTATAGCCATTTTAGTAAAAGTGGCTCTGCCCACTTCGAGCGTTCCGATTGGGCCAAAAACCTAGGACTAGTTCCAAAGCAGGTTTTTCAAAAGATCTAAAATACCCGAAAATTTCGACGAGTGAATCTGATGCATGCATTTTGTCCATCTTGAGTGGATCCAAGGATTCCAACGATATAAGACACTTGAGCCTACGCCTAACGGTTCAGGAGTTATGAGCCATTTCGTACTTCTCACCACTGTAGCACAGTTTTTAAAAGACCAGTCAACACAAAAGGTGTTACAGGGTTAAATGAGCGATTGACAGTAATAATCATAGCAATGGAAGGAACAAAACAACCTGATACTGTGTGTAAAATGATCTGTGCATGAAGTCTTGGGGTGTAAATGCAAAATAATAGACCTGCTGCCACTTTTTCTGTAATGTGTAATGTGTTTATTGTCAGTACTGGGCTTTGTACTGTGTGTGTGGATGGCGGTATTCGTCCGCCTCCACCGAAAGCTATTTCTGACCCTGGAGAAACCCTGGAGTGTTTTGTTAAACCCCTAGCCACTGATGGACTGTAACAGAAAGATGCCGCACCTGGAACAACATGTATGCGTCTTTAGCGCTGGGTCTCAGCGTGCTGACGGAGCGCCGGTTACTGTTGCCCTGGACAGCAGGCGGTTCTTCCGTCAGACCTGTGGTGAACGGATAGAAAATATATATATATTTATGTATAAAGAAGCAGGCAGCAGGGGTCTGGATACAGGAGGAGATGCAATTCAAACATTCCCACAGGCCATAAAAACTCTCTTTCACCTTTGAATTTCTCATCTTCCGCCACCATCCTCTCAAACACCACGGTCACGACCTGTCTGACGGTGGCGGCCGCTGTGTTGTTGGTGATGTTGTCTTTAGTGAAGTGCAGCCGGAAACACAGAACGATCGCCTGAGATGAAGCACAAAACAGCATTGCTGAAGACTGTGATGGGTTTCGATTACACTTGTTGAATAAAATACATTTATGTCCTTTCGAGAGGTGTAAAAGGGTCTTATTTGTGTAGGATTTTCCTCCTGATATGCATTAATAGGACCTACTTAGAATTAAACAGTCTATTTTTGCTACTGTACCTCTGAAACTTCAATATGTAAATCAGAATTCCCACTGCTTTTGAATTTCCATAATTTTTACATGAACTCTATTGTCATTTGTGATAGCCATTTTAAAAATAATTTTAAGAGATAAACACACACAAACAGCAATTTATTATTTTAAATTTGTCACAATGAATAAAATATTTATTAATTAATTAATTTTCTCTCTCTCTCTCTATACTGTACACACACACATATATGTGGGTCATTGACGAATAAGGTTTTTAAAAGTGTAAAAAAAATAATGGAGATGTAATTAATTTTGAAGTTTTATTAAGTGTTATCAATGAGATTATGTGGTTTTTATAATCAATTAACACTGCTTTTGTCATTTTTTACAAAATTTGTCACCAAAAAAGTCATTCGGTTTAACCAAAATTTCGGTTTTACCGAATGACACTTTTGGTTATACCAAATGACGATATTTTCAAACATTGCTAACAGGCTGATATCTAGCTAGCTAGTAAAAGGACAATCAAACATTTTATATTTAGTACAAGTTTTTAAAATATTACAACATTTTCCATGTTTTATAGCGGTTGTACCGAATGACCTGATGTTTCGGGACATGCGTATGAGCAAGTGAAAACATGAATTTTTCAAATAGTTAAGAGAGAGTTAGTTACTTTGCTTCATGACCATGTGGTCCTTTGCAGGTGTCTGAATGATGTCACATCCTGTCACATGATATTGACTGCATGACCTTTATATTGGTTACTCCAAATGACATCAATGAAATTCATTTTTCCGGACATTCTTTCTCATAACAAAACAATGACTTCTACACATAATTTTAATACCATTTTGCACTATGTTGATATATGATGTTATAAAATCATGCCAGAATAAAAAAATATATACATTTATTACACTTTAAGATATTTTAATCACAAATGAAGTGGCTGTATTGGCCTTTGGACGGTTAAACCAAATGACCTTTTGACACTTCAAAATCTTTAAAATACCTTTATATGTAGCAAAATATAATTAAAACCTTTTGGATTCAATAAAAGAGATCTAGTTGTACATACTTTGGATGTCATATCTTTGTTTTTTATTATTATTAAGGTCTTTAGACATAAAAATGACCCGTCACGTCATTGACCCAAATATATATACTATTTTCCTTCTGATTTTTGGCCAAGTCATTACACATTAATCATTACATGGCGCCGATACATATATCCCCAGAAAAAGTAATAAAAAATTAATGTCACAACAATTCAATTATATTTTCCTTTTGATTTTTGGGCAAAATATTACCCAGACATGTTTTCATGAGTTTCCCCAATGACTTTCTTCAATCTTACTACAAAAAAAGCACAAAAAATTCTGTTTTGCACAAAGCGAGCCCTTGTCTAAGCATCAGTTTGAGTGTGTGTGGTCGGTTTCGTGGCGTACAGTACCTTGGACAGGACTTCATCATGTACAATGGTGTTGGTGGTGAGCAGCACCAGAACCGTCTGCAGCAGTTTGAGCTCCTCCAGTCCGTTCTCCATCAGCTGCCACAGCATGTTAATGATGTTCCCCGCCGCCGCCTGCAAACACACTCATTAACTCATCTAAACGAGCCATTGATCCGCCAGTCTCACCGCTGACATTACTCTGAAACTGTGGCGTTCTCATAACCCTTACAAATGTGTAAGTGTGTGTGTGTTTTCTGACCTCGGACACGACTTCATGTGACATGAGTCTCTGAATGGCGGCGAGACACAGCTGGGTGATTTTGGGTTCTTTGGTTCCGCAGCCCATGAGGAACGGCTGGACCACTTCAGAACTGTTCTCCTTCAGCGCTGATGACACAGGAAACAGGAAATCAACACAACAGCCACATGGGTCACTGATAACACACACTACTTCAACATCACATGCTCTTACCTGCCAGGATGTCCGTGTTTCTAGCAGCGATGGTTTTGATCTTCACAATGCCAGACTCTGCGGCCTAAAGACAGACAACAAACTCACGTGAGATTCTTTATAGGAAAATATGGAAAGAAACGTGACGCATTGTTAACGCTAGGGATAAACCGATGTAAAAATGTTATGGCCAATAACTGATAAATATGTTACAGACAAAAGAGAACACACAACAAAGGGGTAGGATTAAGGTATTGGGTAGGATTAAGGGATGCATGGTCATGCAGAATAAGGCATTAATTATGTGCTTTATGTGCTAAACAGCCAATATCCTAGTAATATGCATGATAATAAGCAACAATTTAATAATGAGAATTGGACCTGAAACTAAAGTGTTACCAATATATATTTAATCAGAAATGTGTCACATGTGCTGTGAATGCCATTTCATGTTGACTTCAAACCAGAAGCGTTTCAGAAATCAAAATCAAACATGCTTTCGGACGTGAACAATGAAAGAAAACAGCTCTGAACCCCTTCAACGAAACAGTTTTTGTGAGTCTTAGAGAATTCAGAAGCATGGTGTGGAAATATGAAGCGTTTCAGAGTGAACGTGTCAGCGCCGAGAAGTGCTGCCCACTGAGTTTTACAGGCCACAATGAGTCCTTTCTCCCAGAACAGCAGGGAAACACTTCGCGAACACACTACGCTATCTGTTCGGCTGGCTGATTCCATCACGGCCTCTCTCCATTTCTCCTTGTCACATCTGATCATTGGTCTCTCTCGACTCCTCACGCACTCTGGAGAGATCCACGGGCTGTTAAAGACGCCTACAGTAACACACACACACAGCTGTCTGTCCTCTCTGGAGGGGACGCGTTTGACAGATCTGTGTTTGGTGTCCTCATCTGATGAGGTGAAGCGTATGATGGTTTCTTGGCTCAAGGTGAGAAAAGCAATGTCTGATGTTTCACAACAGATCTCGGATCTGAACGCTTCGATTTCAGACGGTTGTTTACCAGTTTATCCGTCATCAAAAACAGGAACGATTAAAACCCGAACGCAAAAAGACCAAACATTTTCACCAACCGTTATTTCTTATTTGTTGAAAATAAACTCAAAGATGCTATATTCTACATTTTTGTAGTATTGATTTTAGGGCTGACAAATCAATTAATAGCGATTAATCGCATCTAACATAAAAGTTTGTGTTTACATAATATATTTGTGTAGATATATAAAACTGGAACTTCAAACGGGACCGGCTTCTATGGTCAGATGAAACTAAAAAAAGAGCTTTTTGGCAGCAAACCCACCAGATGGGTTTGGTGCACACAAGGATAAAAAGTACCCCATGCCCACGGTTAAATATACTGCTGGATCTTTAATGTTGTGGGTCTATTTTTCTGTTGGAGGTCCTGGATATCTTGTTCAGATACATGATCTCATAGATTGATATTTACACACACACACACACATATTTATACATATATATTAGTGCTGCCAAATTGATTAATCACATCTAACACAAAAGTTTGTTTACATAATATATGTGTTTGTATATGTAAGCAATAAGGTACTCGAGGCTCGTGCTGTATCGTGAATAAGTCAAAGCTGATGGACGTTGTTAGGCATGACACGAAGCGGAATAACCCCTTCAGCCGTGACTTATTCACGATACAGCACGAGCCTCGAGTACCTTATTGCTTTTATAAAACAGTTACCACACAATACAAATATTAAAGCCAAAAATATGTATCAATGCAACTTTCATGAAGTAAACTTTCACTAAAAGCATTCCTTCCGCCGGAAAAAATAGTCCCTGACCGTGAACAGCAACAGAAGTTACATTATTACACCATTAGATGGCGGCAAAGACTGTCTTTATGAGTATGTCAGTCAGCAGCGAAGACTTTTACATTAAAAAGACTGAATTGTTGTGAACACGGAACAAGACGCAACTGACAAATGCTTTGACTAGCGCTGTCAGTCATGGGAAAACCCCTTAACTGATAAAAGGACAGGATAATACATTGGACATTTAAACAGATTTTTATTATGAACATAGGAATACGTAATCAGATTCCAAAAATCAAGTACCTGTAATTAGAGTAAACTACTTTTTAAAATACTCGTAATCAGACTACAGTTACTTTTTTATGGATTACATGATTACATATTATTTACACAATGGCAGTAAGTTGTTCACAATTCATTGATTCTCCTAATTTTTCATTTTTTTAACGTTTATATTATTTTTTCTTAATAAACCTGCCGCATTCGTGATTCTTCGAGTTTTTCCGGTGGTGAGGGGGAAATCAGCAACAACAAGAATATTTGTTTTTGTAATGTTGCTGTTTTTCTAAATTTACTTAATTTTAAGTAAATATGTTTTAAAATCCTAAGACGTGATTTTGTTTTATTCTGTGTTACTATCAGCAAACAGGTACATTAGTGTTAGCATTTTGAAGTATTAACTGTCCATACATTGCACTTTAAAAATAATCTGTTGAGGCTCTTGTTGGTGAATAGAATATATTTTTTGGAATATATTTTGTCTTTGTATCTGTCAAAATAGTACAAGATTATCCTACAATATGTGTGACATCAAATAAGGCTTAGCACAAAAGTAATCTAAATGTAATCCAAATGTAGTCAGATTACGTTACCAAAAATGTGTATTCTAAGAGATTATATTACTGATTACAAATTTTGTCATGTAATTTGTAATCAGTAACTGATTACAATTCATAAGTAATCTACCCAGCTCTGTATGTATATATATATATATATATATATATATTAGTGCTGTCAAATCGATTAATCACGATTAATCTCATCTAACATAAAAGTTTGTTTATATAATATTATATAATATTATATAATTATTTGTATATATATTATGACATTTATTTATATCAAATATATGTCTGTGTGTGTATATTTACACACACGTATTTATACATATACATTATATATATATTTTTTTTTTTTTCTTCTATTTTTCTATGTCATTATTGTCCGTATTTTTGTGTATTGACAGAGTCTGTGAAAGCAAATTTCCCTTGGGGGACAATAAAGGTCTATCTATCTATCTATCTATCTATCTATTAGTGCTGTCAAATCTCATTTATACTAAAATAACTCTGGTATAGATTATTCTATGTATTTTCCATATGCAAATGACCTTGTTTATGATTGGATAACCTCTTTCGCATCTGAAATGAGCAACAACGCCCTAAGCACTATGTTGTTAAATATTGAAGAGGTGATGAGAATGAAACACAGATTATCTAATTAATAAATGGTTCAATAAAAAATACTAGAAACAAACAATTTTTGTGATGTTCGTTCCATTAGCGATTCTTTCCTAAACTTACAAATAGAGATGTTTGTGAAACACACTGTTAATTATAATCATAAATGGGCAGGAAAGTTTGGTGATATGAACTTATTTCATGTTTTTCATGATGACCTCTAAAGCTTCAATATGATTGATGATAGTGTTTCACATGGTGTTTAGAATAAAATCAGATGAACCCAAAGGCAAGCTGCGGGTTCAAGGACTGCCTTTTAGCTTGATCTTTCACTGTACCATCATATCTTTAAATGTTTCATCTGAGCGACGGGAAGCTTGTTTGACCTCTTGACCCCTGTTGTTGCTTGGTAACAGTTGGTAACGGTGACTCCTAAATTTAAGAGCGGCAGGTTCACGGAGATTTGAGTTCAAAAACCACAGGAACTTCTGAACACAACAACAGTGCTGTGGTGACACTACAGTACTGTAATGATAGCCAATGTTAATACCATGATATACCATGGTACTGAATGATTACCATACTCATATACTATAAAATATAGTATTTAGTTACTGTTGCTTTGTCCGACAAGCCATGGCTCTGTCACGCCACACAGAGTGAAAAATACATTGCGGAGCAAAGAGGATACTGACAACACGTCGACAGACAAGACAGAGCAGGTTACTTATGATATTAAACAAAGTCCCAGCTTTCAAATTGTGTAATTTTTTAAGAAATTCGAACAATAAAAAACGTTTTGTGGCTCTTTAATGTGTCATGACAGATCGCTGTAGCGCCTCAGCTCAAGCGGCTCGTGAACTGATCATCTCTTCCTTCTAGTTAATTCATAGCATCAAATAAACATGAATGAACATCAGAAGGTATGTTGTTTCAAACGCGGAAAGACGTCAGTACACACCATTTTTCAAGTTCAAGTCCACCAAGGTTAATTTTGTAACTCCTAACTTTGTCGGACAAAATGGCGGATTCGGCGTTATGATTGGTTAGATTGCTTGTCAATCAAACTCCCGGCAAAGGGTCAATTCAGTAACACTTTACTTAAAGACTTTATATACAATGCATTATAAAAGTATTTTTAATGCATTAATTATGCATCTTATAATGCATTGTATGATCTCATAAATAACTGTAACCACAGCACAGTTATAATACTCATGTTACACCATTAATGCATTAAAATACATGACAAACAACCAGTTTCAGATGTAACAAGGAATCTGCAATTAATGTATTTTAACTTTGGTTATAATTATTTATGAAAAGATGTAATGCATTATAAATAAAGGCTTTTAAGTAATTAAACATTCCTATGAATGGTAATAAATTAATGGTAAATTAAACTAATTAAATTCTTACTTAACATAAATGCATTGAAATACAGGGGATTCTGTTAAAATGATGTTTAAAAAAAATGTCCTCTACGTGCATTTTGTAGTACGTTAATGCTTAAAGGATTAGTTCACTTCAGAATTAAAATTTCCTGATGATTTACTCACCCCCATGTCATCCAAGATGTTCATGTCTTTCTTTCTTTCTTCAGCTGAAAAGAAATTAAGGTTTTTGAGGAAAACATTCCAGGATTTTTCTCCATATAGTGGACTTCACTGGGGTTCAACGGGTCCAAATGTCAGTGTCAGTGCAGCTTCAAAGAGCTCTACACGATCCCAGACGAGGAATAAGAGTCTTATCTAAAGAAACCGTCGGTCATTTTCTAAAAAAAAATAAAAAATTATACACTTTTTAACCACAAATGCTCGTCTTGCACTGCTCTGTGATGCGCCACACATTACGTAATCACGTTGGAAAGGTCACGCGTGACGTAGGCAGAAGTACCGATCCAGTGTTTACAAAGCGAACGTGCAAAGACTAAGTCAAACAGCCTTTACAAAAAAAGGTAAAACAACCATGTCGGACGATTTTGAAGTTGGAGAAGAAAACGAGTTTTTCGCGGTACTTCCGCCTACATCACGCGTGACCTTTCCAACATGATTACGTAATGTGTGGCGCATCGCAGAACAGTGGTTAAAAAGTATATAAATTTATTTTTTTAGAAAATGGCCGATGGTTTCTCTAGATAAGACTCTTATTCCTCGTCTGGGATCGTGTAGAGCTCTTTGAAGCTGCACTGAAACTGACATTTGGACCTTCAACCCGTTGAACCCCAGTGAAGTCCACTATATGGAGAAAAATCCTGGAATGTTTTCCTCAAAAACCTTCATTTCTTTTCCACTGAAGAAAGAAAGACAAGAACATCTTGGATGACACGGGGGTGAGTAAGTGAAATCAATACCACTACGGAAAACAGCTCTAAATCACAAAATAAAACATTTTATCTGAGGCTAAACACATTGAGCCTCATTCATTCTTTAACAAGCTGCATCTATTTGAGAAGCAAAATATAGATAGTTCTTGATTAAAGACCTTGAATTTAAGTGCATTTCTAAACTTTGTTTTAAGCATAAAACCTCTGAAGTATTTCCTATTTTCTAACAGCCATTTTATAAAGTGACACGTGTAAAATGAAGGAAGTTTCTCCTTATCTCTCACTCATCAGTCAGCATTCTCTCAAAATACTGATGAAATACAGTTGTGTTTCTCTCCCAGTGAATGAAATCCACAGAAGTGAGTTGTCTCTGGTAAACAAATTAATTTAACACTGCCAATAGAGAGTCCAGCAAAACCACGAAACCATGTTCCTCTAGTCTACGCCCTCAGAGTCAAACAAGTCAAAGACTCTTTCTTTCAGTCCAACAGTTTGTCTTTCAGACTGGGACAGATCTTGAGCAGTTCAGCGATGTCTTTCACCATCAAAACAAGTAGTTTGGTGTCTTTACATCCGCTTACAGGTAAGAGGAAAGTGTGGCGTAAACTGCCGTCCACAGCATGACTGTAGACTAGGCAGAGCATTAGTTACACACTTTAACACCCAGTGAAACGTCATCAGATTAAACCTGGATCATAAATACAGTCGTCTGAGGGAGAGACGGATGATATTCAGCTGTTTAAAGTGAACTACAATAAAATACAGCGACTCCGAGTGTCTGGGAAAACCTCACAGAGTATAATAGTGCGTTCAAGTCCTCCGGGGAAGGTCGTATATATACGATAAGGTTGAAAAAAGAAAAATTAATAATACACCAGCAATAGACCTTGTTGTGTTTGAGCCATTCAGAAAAACACCAAACACACACACACACACACACACACACACACACATTCATTGATCGAGTTTCATCTGATCAGGACATCAGATACCTGATAAATCAGTGATTTATGACCTTTGCCTGCCTGTCAATCTGCTCTCAGATGATTGACAGCTGCTTTATGACACTTTGAATGGATAGTAACAATGACATCCCAGCAGAGTGAGTTTTTCAGACTCCGTCACACGGATTGAAGTGTCTAATAAACACATTATTATTACAATAAACTGAAAGCAACAACAAGAACAAAAAAAAACAAAAAAAACACTCAAATATGCTGCACCAATCTGACTTCTGGTCTGTTGCTTGTCGTCGTCACAAACAGCTTAAAACTATTTTTATTGGAGCAGAGAAAATATACTGACCAATTTCTAATTGGCTAATTTTATTTTAATTAAAAGTTTATTTAATAATATTTATTCGTTATATATTAAGATAAATTATATATTAATTATTTGTATTTTTTTATATGTGTATATTGGCCAATCTAATTTTCATTCTTTTTTATCTAAAATAAATTTTATTTAATAATATTTAATTGATATTTTATTGCATTTGCTTAATTATACCGTTATATATTAAGATAATTATATATTAATTATCTGTATATTATTTACATGCGTAGAGGAAAGATATTGCCCAATTTCAATCCAATTTTCTTTAAATTTTTGTATCTAAAATGAATTTTATTTAATAGTATTTAATTGACATTTTATTGCATTTGCTTAATCATACCATTATATATTAAGATATATTGTATATTAATTATTTGTATATTATTTACATGAGCAGAGAAAATATATTGCCCAATTCTTTTATCTAAAATGAATTTTATTTGACATTTTATTGCATTTGCTTAATTATACCATTATATATTAAGATAAATTATATATTAATTATTTGTATATTATTTACATGCACAGAGAAAATATACTGCCCAATTTCTAATTTCATTCCATTTTTTTTTTATCTAAAATGATTTTAATTTAATAATATTTATTTGACATTTTTTTGCATTTGCTTAATCATACCATTGTATTTTATTTGTATAATTTTTACATGCGCAGAGAAAATATTGGCCAATTTCTATCTAATTGTCATTCAAGTTTTTTTTTTATCTAAAATTAGTTTAATTTAAAAATATTTATTTGACATTTTATTGCATTTTCCATTATATATTCAGATATACTACATAATAATTATTTTTATATTTCTTTTTACATGTGTAGAGAAAATATATTGGCCAATATCTATTTAATTGTTTTTCTAAAATGAATTTAATCATATTTATTTGACATTTTATTGTATTTGCCATTATATATTAAGATATATATAAAAATAATTATTATATAGTATATTTTTTTTACATGTATAGAGAAAATATATTGGCCAATATCTATTTAATTTTCATTTAATTTTGTTTTTCTAAAATGAATTTTATTTAATAATACTTAATTGACAATTCATTGAATTTGCTTAATTATACCATTACATATTATTAATATATTAGATATATTATATATAAATTATTTGTATTTTTACATGTGCACATATGTACATACAGTGGAGTCAAGCTAATAACTGTCAATGTACAGGAACCATAACGTACACATTATATATGGATGTACACACAGCTACACGTATGCATACAGATCCAGATGAACCAATAGATATAACTGCATTACATAAGCATATACACAGATATATATTATATATCCACACATATACATCTATATGTACCTCTTTGACTGGAGGGAATTTCTTCTTGCACTCCATGGACAGAGAGCGCAGATCCGCCTGCATGTTCTCCACGAGTTTCTTCACCGCTTCAGGGCTGCTGGTCGACATCTTCACACTCATTCAACACCAATTCAACTCTAATTATTGATTAATAACTCAATTAAACCGACCGGGATGTTTCGGCTCCAGCGCGAGACACATAAATAACCCTCGGTGCCGCACACACATCAATAAATGTGTCTGACTTCAGCCGCGAACGCGCCTGTGTGTCGCACACATGATCATAATCATGCTGATCGTTATGATCGAGATGCTCTTTATGACATTTATGATCTATACGTGCGCTTCTCGCCTGAGTTTCATGATTTTTTCTTCATTTCATGGATCCCATAATGCCTGTGCGGAAAATGACACGTCACGTCAGGCGTCACTTCCGTAAACACTGACCGGATCCGCAGCGAGGGAGGGGCTGTGGCGCCCCCGCGAGGCGCTCAGGAGAGCTGCAATGATTTCTCCCTTGATTTCATAATTTTATAAGTATTTTTAAAGTCCGTTGCTGTTGTTTACCTCAAGAATTATACTTCAACGTTCATAAAAACATTTAAATGCACGTAAATAATTATTTTTACATTATTTACCTACTTTATCATTTATATTTTATCCTATTTAGCCTCTACACGTTGTTTTTGCTCCTTAGAGATTTAAATTTTGAGAAAAAATGTACAGAAATGTGAATGCATTGTAATCTAGTAAATTTATTTATTTTTACCTGCTTTATTGCTCCTTAAAGCTCCTTATTTTGCTTTATGCATTCTTGTGTTCATGCAAATGCAAATAAAGTTTAATTTTGAGGGGGAAAACATGCTTTTAGTAATATCAAAGACTTTATATCCACCTTATTCCTGACTAGTCTACTGCGTTTCGAATTATGGGTTCCACTTCCGGTTTGGGGAACTTCTATTAAAAAAGACTGAAACGAATCGTTTCAAATCATAAGGTTGCCCTACAAATAAAGCTTATCCGTCAATTTTTCTTTCATGTTTTATTTTCAGACATCATGAGAATAACGTAACGCTTGGTATTTTAACGTAACATGTTATAACAAGAATATCTATGGCAAGAGCTCTTTTCAGTCGCTGCTTTCTATCTTCGTGATTATTTTCTTTTGTCCCTTTGCATACCGCTGTAATAGTATGAAAAAGGACAACATATACTGCACATTTGTGGTCTGTTCTCCCGATATAATTTACGATATATCCCATTAATAATAATTTACTGGAATGCACGAAGAATCTCTCGTTTTTCTCCTCAAAGCCTCACGTTTCTTTCCAGGTTTGTTTTCACATGTAAATACAATTTATTATCTGTAAAAATGATGAAAATCACTTATGAAATACGCAATGCTTAAGTTCATGAACATTTTTTATTAAGGCAACGTATATTATACAGATATATATCACTATAGTTATGTTTAACCCGTCCGTTATTGCTGTGAAAAGAATCGCGCTTTTTCATGGCCTGTTGAAAGTACCTTGTTGATGCTTTTACACTTTAAAATGTTCTTTTAATGTTCGTTGGTTGAAGGGTGAGTAGAATAATGTCATCTCGTACCCAGTTTAAAAATAAAACGTATTATTGCGTTCATAGAGCGAGCCTTTCACTGACTGTTTACAGCTTAACGGAAGTTACACCCATAATTCGCGCAAAGCGTCATGGGGCGTCGGAATAAGGTGGATACAGAAAGACGGTGGATGAGAGAAAGTGAAACGCGCAATATGACGGAATAAGTCCCGCCTTCTAAATAGAAGAGCCAATCGCTGATTGCTAAAGTCATCGCGTCACTTCAGCAGCCGTTAGAAGCTCCGGTTGATATAAAAACGGTCAGTGGTCCAGCCTGGAAAATGCCATTTTTTTTGTCATGATTCGAGCGTTTAGAAACAAAACCTATAAGACAGTTGTTGTCAGATTTCACTGGTGATTTAAAATATGAAATTTAATCGTAAGCTTGGCGAACAGTTTTGGTGAATTTGATGTTTCCCCATTCAAAGAGATAGGAGCTGCACTTGCATGCCCGAGAGGCGTTTCTAAGATGGCCGCCGAGTGAAATGACTTATTTGGCAGATATTTTACAAGTATTCACAAGGAAATTTTACATTAACATAAATTATGTATGCAAATAATGTACAGCTGTTTGCTGCAATGATCTTTTCCGGTCTAATTACAAATGCTGGATTAAATATACACAAAATTGTGCATAATAGTTTTTTCTTTTTATTGATGTAATGTACATGAGTAATACAGTATATCTGGCTCAAAGGTAACACATTTACAAAGTTGTAAAACCCAAACTCAAGCTTTCTGTACAGGTTATATACACAAAGACTGCTGGCGGTCTGCTCGCAGGACACTTCCAACACTTCATATACGTACCAGTGAAAACAACCACATATGATTGGTCCTCAATATGCAATCTGATTGATTTGTGCAGACGTTAAAATTTCATACATTTATCACACTTTTGTTAAACAGTAGATTCTAGACAACAAACGTACTCCGCTTTAATAAAGTTTCACAATAAAAATACAAAATCGTGAGATACAATGATTTATATCCTAAAACATTCTCAAGTGCACAAAAAGTATTGATCAATGACCCTGTTTAACACTGTAACTGTTTCACATCACCTCAAAACCGTACCGTATTCCTCATTTCTGTAACACTATCAGATCTGCATGTAAAGTCTAAAATCTTCATAGGCATTCATAACTCATGCATGATGGTTCTGAGTATAAAACCTCACAGGCTTTGCTGTATTTATAATGTACATCCACATGGATTCTAAACACTGATTTGCTTCCTTAGAAAGCAGATGCATTGATTGTATGAACTGAAACAGTCCTAAAGACACTCCAGTTTCTGTTTCCAACATCTATTTTGATTGAGTTCCACTCTGCCACCTGCTGGGCAAAGGGTTTGACAGTGAAAATTATGGAAGCTTGTTTCTGCTACTGAATAAAAAATAAGAAAGGTAACTGTGACTTTTTATCTCACAATTCTGACTTTTTTTCTCAGAATAGGGTGATATAAACTCGCAATTGCGAGTTATAAAGTCAGAATTGTGAGAAATAAAGTCAGAATTGCGAGTTATAAAGTCACAATTGCGAGATATAGTCACAATTGCGAGTTATAGTCAATTGCGAGATATAAAGTCAGAATTGTGAGTTATAAAGTCAGAATTGTAAGATATAAAGTCAGAATTGCGAGATGTAGTTGCAATTCCGAGATATAAACTCAATTGCAAGTTATAAAGTCAAAATTGCGAGTTATAAAGTCAAAATTGCGAGTTATAAAGTCAGAATTGCGAGTTATAAAGTCAGAATTGCGAGATATAAAGTCAGGATTGTGAGTTATAAAGTCACAATTGCGAGTTATAAAGTCACAATTGCGAGTTATAGTCAATTGCGAGATATAAAGTCAGGATTGTGAGTTATAAAGTCAGAATTGCGAGTTATAAAGTCAGAATTGCGAGATATAAAGTCAGGATTGCGAGTTATAAAGTCAGAATTGCGAGTTATAAAGTCACAATTGCGAGATATAGTCACAATTGCGAGTTATAGTCAATTGCGAGATATAAAGTCAGAATTGCGAGTTATAAAGTCAGAATTGCGAGTTATAAAGTCAAAATTGTGAGTTATAAAGTCAGAATTGCGAGATATAAAGTCAGGATTGTGAGTTATAAAGTCAGAATTGCGAGTTATAAAGTCAGAATTGTGAGTTATAAAGTCAGAATTGCGAGTTATAAAGAGAATTGCGAGTAATAAAGTCAGAATTGAGTTATAAAGTCAGAATAGCGAGTAAAAAGTCAGAATTGTGGGTTTATATCTCAATTCTGACTATATCTCGCAATTCTGAGAAAAGAAGTCAGAATTGTGAGATAAAAAGTTGCAATTACGTTTTTTATTTTTTATTCAGTGGTGGAAACATGCTTCCATAGAAAATAGAAAATGAAAGTTCTGTTATTCATTGGAAACTTTCTCTCTTTTTTTCCCCCAAGAACACAAAATAAAATACAGTGAAATCACTGACCAGGAGCTTTTGTGTTCAACTGAAGAAATAAAGTCAAAGAAATCCAGGTTTGAAATGACATGAGGGTGAGTAAACAATGAAAACAATGAGTGCACTATTCCATAATAAACAACACCAGAGCTAAACAACTTATGCAAATCAATCCTTCGAAGATCCAGAAAGCTTTTGGGTGAATTCCAAGGATCTTCCTGTTTCAATTCAAGCCAATGTGAATCTACTCAGATGGTCACGCTCAGGTTTAGACAATAAAAGTTCAACTTTTGTGTCAATATTACTGAAAGCAGAAGAAATAAAGTCAAAGAAATCCAGGTTTGGAATGACATTATAAGAGCTGCATGATTCTGGATGAATTGAGAATCACGATTTTTTTTGTTTAAAATAGAGATCACGATTCTCCCACGATTCTGAACAGACACCTAAACAAAACATTATATTTAAAAAGATTTAATAAATTTGAATTAATTATTTTGAATGAATGATTCAATGACTTCACTTGTTTCATTTCTGGATGAATCAGCGTTTTTGAACAAATCTTTTGAATGAATGATTCAATGACTTCACTTGTTTCATGACTGGATGAATCAGCGTTTTTGACCAAATCTCTTGAATGAATGATTCAATGGCAAATATATTTTTAAAAGTCACTTGTCACCACCTACTGGTGTAACGATGTAATCAATACAATCTTTATTTGAAGCGTCAAGTTTCTTTCAAGTTGATTTATTCTAATTTAATCACTTCCATAGACATCAGTGTTTAATATTCGAACTATTAACCTTTATTCCAGTACTTCTGTGATAATATGAAGTATTGTAACAGAAATAATGATACTGTGTGGTTGAAAAGACTGTTTGTGAAGCTGTTTCATATCTATATATGACAATGGCTCTCTCCGGATCAGAACGCAGATCTAAATGTTCGCTATGATCGAACTTGTCAAAGCTTTCATAGACAAAGCTGATTTTAACGATTAATCGTTACACAAAATCATATTAAAAATGAAATAATACATATATATTTAATTTTCTGTAACTTTTGCCAGTCTGATAAATGTAATGCATATCCAATAGAATTTATATAATTATTATGAATATATAAGGTAGCAAAAGTTACACAAAATTAAATTAAAAATGGAAAAAATCATATATATATATATATTTTTTTTTTCATTTTTAATATAATTTTGTGTAACTTTTGCCAGTCTGATCAATTTAATGCAACTGTAATAAAAATTACATTATTTATATATATATATATATATAAAGTGGCAAAAGTTACACAAAAACACAAAATTATATTAAAAATGGGGATATATATATATTTTTTAATATCATTTTGTGTAACTTTTGCCAGTCTGATCAAATAGTGAAATCCAGAATAGATATCAAACATCATGTTTTACTTTAAAATAAGTGTGATTACAGAAGTAAAACAGGTTGCAAACAGTGTTTTTTAACATTCTGCTGTCTATAATATTGACACTTACTGGCTTTTCGTACCCTCTGAGCAACGAGAGCAAGCATGAAATCAGAAGACGCTCTTCAAATCCTCTCACAGACTGTAGAGGTCGAGCGTCATCCTGGCATGTCGTAATGCTTATTTGGCTGCCAGTACTGTGTGAGGTATCATGGGAAGGTTTAGAAGCACCACCCTGGGGGAAACATAGGGCTAACAGTGCGACTCTTTCTCGCTGACGGGGAAGTACCCATCTTTAGTTGGGGTGCTTCGCTGGCGAAGAGTCTCGCCGTCGGCTGCAAAAATGGCCTGAGGTTTCTCCTGTTCTCGTCTCATTTTGGGCAGGTCCAGCGAGGGCGTGGTGAGCTCGTGAAAACGCTGTGGATAAAAAAAAGTGGAGAGGTCTGAAATAACATACAACCATACTGCATAGTATGTAATTGTTCTCTATGCATTTGTCAAAATATGTAGTATACATGCAACCTTAGCACACTATCCCAAAATGCAATGCACTTGACTTTTATTTCTGATGTGATGCAGGAAGACTGAGTTAGCGTCGCTCACCTCTCGCAGTGAACCTTTGGCCGTGCTCATTTTATAAACAATCCACAGCGGGATGCAAACCATAGAGGAGAGCGCCAGCAGCCAGCCGAGGGCGTAACCCCACCATGGGTACACATACTCGTTATTATACTTCAGAGGAGTGTATTTGATCAGGGAGAACGCAAACGTACCCTGCCAAGACAAAACAAGATTATTAGAGCGCTTGATCTTAAAACTAAATTGAATTAAATCTTTAAAAGGGAGAGAATTTTTACAAATGCAGCAGTAACCAGAATCTTTTGCTGTTGCATCGTGCTTCATCCACACCAGTAGATGTCAGTATAAAGCCATAGAAAACACTCTTGATACTTACTGCATCTTTAAATTCACATCACAAATGTATTATCTATCTATCTATAATGCAATATGCTGATTTGGTGCTCAAGAAACATTTCTTGTCATTCAATACATTTTACTGCACTTATTATTATTATTAGAGAGAGAAAAGACTCACAAAAGAGAAGGTAAAAGACTCACAAAACATGTGGCAGGGGTGAAGAAGAGCCAGCAGTATTTAATGTACGGCCCAGGACGGTAACCAATCATGTCCTCGATATTGTCATAGAACCGATTAGCACCTGAGAGACAAAAAAAGAAAGAAAGAAAATGACCAAAAATGTGACATTTCAAAACCTTGTGAGGTCCCTTTATATATACATATGTATATATTAATAAATATTTCATAAATATATAAATTGGCATTCGTTTTGCTTCCTGCACCAGGCGCTACAATAGCACGGCAGCATAACAGACGTCTCACCGTAGATCCAGGCAATGCAGACGGTCTCAAAAACAGCTACAAAGAGCAAACACATGCCACTGGCTGCATAGTAGTCAAACAGCTGGAAGACATACATTCCACCCTGAAAGACAGACAGACAGACAGTTTATGAATCTGACATTCATATAGATATTCATAGAGATCTTCACATCAGTGTCACAGTACCTCTGTGAGCATAATGAGGCCCACGAGGAAGGACACGACGGCCACGACGAGGATGAGCAGCTCTCTGCGGTTCTTCCGGCGGAAGAAAGACGGGTACATGTCCACCATGGCCGTGACCAGACTCTCAACACACACAAACTGCAGCAACAAAACACAACTCTTTATAAACTCTGAGTTTTAATGTGGCTTTTTGATTTTTATTAGTCATTAGCCACTAATTAAAATTACACTGTATGCAAACATTTCATGATATGAATCAGGAATACGCACAAAATGAAATGTTGAAAATCCACACGTGAACTGTACAGTGAAGATTCATACCTGACTGTCCAACCCCAAAAGGACAATCATGATGAAAAAGAAACAGGCCCACAGTGGAGAGATGGGCATCATGGACACGGCCCGCGGATACGCGATGAACGCCAAACCAGGACCTGAGAGAGAAAACATGAGCAAGATTAGCATAGAAACCTGAAACTTGAAATTTATGACATATTTTAATATGTTATTTGTTTGGTTGAATGTTAATATTCGTCATATGGAGCATTAAATCTGTGAAATGAGCCCACCGCCTGAAACATGAACCCGCTCACATCTGAGCAAAACCGATTAAACCGGCCTTGACACATTAAAAGAAGGTCATTTACAAACAAACCTGAATGTGTGCTCTGGACAGACAGAGATTACAGTGTGTTTGAGGGCTAAAGGGCAATTTTCTAAAAATACCCGATTGGAAAATTACTAGTGCAGCATTATCTTATATTTAAATATCAGTTTTCTTTTCCAACTAAATAAAGCCTCTAGTAAACCTGACAATGCATCAGATTTTAATTTTTAAATTATGTATATAAAAACATTATATACATTTTTATTTAATATTTTATTTTTGATATTATAAAAATATATATGCTTCTTGTGGCTTATTGATTATTATTATTATTATTATTATTATTATTAAATTTCAGGTATTGTATAAAATTTTTATACAAAATATAAAACTTGCAAATCTAGTAAACTTGTCAATTTGCACTGGCTCTAATTTATTTAAAAAGAATAATTATGTAATTAAATGTAAACATTAATCTGTGTCTACTGTGTAGTTTTAAACTATTATTATTATATTTTGGGTATCATATAAAATATAAATTTTTTATATAAAATATAAAATTGCAAGTCTAGAAATCTTGCCAACTTTGCATTATATAATTAATAAAACATTATACATAATTAATATTATTTACATATACTATTAATAAATAAATAAATTAAAACTTAAATATATATATATATATATATATATATATATATATATTGAGTATTATATAACATACTTTTTATAAAAAATATATTATAAATTATATATATTTTTTATTATTTATTTATTTATTTATTTATTAACATTAGCATTATAAGTAACATTATATACATATACAAATAACAGATTTTATTTAATATTTTATTATGATACTATAAAATAAATATTTTTATATTTAATTTCATGAGGAATACAGGTGCATCTCAATAAATTAGAATATCATGAAAAAGTTTTTTTTTTCTGTAATTTAATTCAAAAAGTAAAATTTAAATATATTCTAGATTTATTAGACATAAAGTAAAATATTTCCAGACTTTTTTGTTTTCATTTTGATGATTACAGCTTGCTGCTCATCAAAATCAAAAAATCAGTATCTCAAATTATTAGAATATTTAATTTCAAGTTCTATTAAATTACCATTCTCAGGGTATAAATACTGGGTTTAGGTCAGTAATCCCAACAGCGGTCATGGGGAAGTCTGCTGACTTGACAGTTGTCCAGAAGACGATCATCAAGACCCTCTACAATGAGGGTAAGCCACAGAGGGTCACTGCTGAAAGAGCTGGCTGTTCGCAGAGTGCTGTGCCAAAGCATATTCATGGAAAGTTGACTGGAAGGAAAAAGTGTGGTAGGAAAAGGTGTTCAAGTGAAAGGAATGACCGCAGGCTTGAGAAGATTGTCAGGCGAAGCCGATTTAAGAACTTAGGAGAGCTTCAAAAGGAGTGGACTGAAGCTGGAGTCAGTGCATCAAGAGCCACCGCACACAGACGTCTTCAGGAAATGGGCTACAACTGTCACAACAAGCCACTTCTGAACCAAAGACAACGTCAGAAGTGTCTTACCTGGGCTAAGGAGAAAAAGAACTGGACTGTTGCTCAGTGGTCCAAAGTCCTCTTTTCAGATGAAAGTAAATTTTGCATTTCATTTGGAAATCAAGGTCCCAGAGTCTGGAGGAAGAGTGGAGAGGCACAGAAACCATGTTGCTTGAAGTCCAGTGTTGGGCTGCCATGTCATCTGCTGGTGTTGTGTTTTCTGAAGTCCACAGTCAACGCAGCCATCTACCAGGAAATTTTAGAGCACTTCATGCTTCCTTCTGCTGACAAGCTTTATGGAGATGCTGATTTCATTTTCCAGCAGGATTTGGCACCTGCCCACACTGCCAATGGTACCAAAAGCTGGTTCAATGACCATGGTGTTACTGTGCTTGACTGGCCAGCAAACTCGCCTGACCTGAACCCCATAGAGAATCAAGAGGAAGATGAGAGACACCAGACCCAACAATGCAGATGACCTGAAGGCCGCTATCAAAGCAACCTGGGCTTCCGTTACACCTCAGCAGTGCCACAGTCTGAACGCCTCCATGCCACGCCGCATTGATGCAGTAATTCATGCAAAAGGAGGCCCAACCAAGTATTGAGAGCATAGAAATGAACATACTTTTCAGAAGCCTGACATTTCTGTTTAAAATATCCTTTTTTTATTGATCTGATGAAGTATTCTAATTTATTGAGATAGTGAATTGGTGGGTTTTTGTTAAATGTGAGCCAAAATCATCACAATTAAAAGAACCAAAGACTTAAAGTACTTCAGTCTGTGTGCACTGAATTTATACACGAGTTCAACACAATTTGAGTTGAATTACTGAAATAAATGAACTTTTCCACGACATTCTAATTTATTGAGATGCACCTGTATATATATATATATATAATTTATTTATTTGTAATATCATTTTTTATAAAAATATGTTTTATTTATTTACATTTTTTTATTTTTATTAATATTATGTATATAATGTTAACCCACCAGATTCTGCCACTTCTGAAATCGGGACGTTCTGCTCGTAAGACATGAAGCCAAGAATGGAGAAGATGGCAAAACCAGCAACAAAACTGGTTCCGCTGTTCAGGAAACACAGGGCCAAAGAATCCCTAAAAACAGAAAACATTGTGTGTTACGAAAAAACATATTAAAGCAATTTAAAGTAATCAGATTTCAAAGGGTGAAACCACATGGACCTGATGAATCGCAGCACTAACATATTTCTCAAGTTTAGGACTTTTATATTACTTACAGTCTAATATAAAACGACGGCATGTGACAATAGAGCTGCGCTGAGCTCAGCTGAGGTCGAGTTACGAGAAGGAAATTGAGAAAAACGGTTTCCTTCCTTCATTCGGCCCTATAGCACACTATAGACAATTCTCTACAGAACATAAAATATATTATCTATATACATCATATAGAGATTGTATAGTTATATAACATCTATATAATGGGGTTGGGAACCGAGAACCGACTCTTATTCAGAACCTGTTGATTCCAAATGATTCTAATGAGTCAGTTCTATTTAGTGAATCAATCACATAGGTTTAAATCAGTGTTGTTAGTGACTCGTTGTCACTATAGTAAAAGATACACATTATGTGTTTTGTCTGTGGTATCTAGTATTGATGTTTAATATATAATAGAAATAAGAGCTATTAATTAATGGAATCGCATGTTTTCTGACCTGTAGCAGTTGTTGTTGTATTTGTTGTAGCTTCCCAGCGCGGTGAGGCAACCCAGACAGATGGCGTACGAGAAAAAGATCTGCGTGCCAGCGTCCATCCACACCTGAAAACACAAGAAGAGATGTTATGGTTTTTAAAACAACCTCACAACTTTAATTTACTGATGTGCAGCCGAATAAATAGAAATTTTCATATAAATTTTATTCTTCTTCTTCTCTGGAATATAATTTGTTGAATGATTTATACCACTACTGTGATATATGTGAAAATACTCAAACCATGATATATGATTTTACTCATACTGTTCACCTCATTCTAGCACTTATTGATCAAAAACAATTCATGTGCTTACCTGTGACGTCATTAGCAGCTTTAACTAACTTATTTGGCTTCAGGTAATAAGCTTGAATGGACAAGATGAAAGACGAGAGCGTTTGTAGGATTGTGTAACCTTTTGTTTATTAGCCTTAAAGCCCTGAAACGGGTTTAGACATGATCTGGGAAAAACTTGCTGACGTTGTTTTCCTATTAGCCTGTCAATCAAAGTCTCTGACATGAATTAAAGCACTTTCTGTTTTTCACAGCTACACTTATTCACATTCTGCCACGGGCGATGTGGATGTTTTAAAGCTCTTATGACACAAAAATGACACACGTACTGTACAAGACTGGTGTGATCTCTGTCTTATAAAAACTACTGTCGTCATCCAGCAGGTGAAAATCGTGCATCCGATCACTTAGTTTCTCCTGGCTACAGAACTGGTGTTTTTCCACAGGGAAAATTCCTCACACTCCCTTTAAAACCTCACATGTATCACCAGAAGTATGCTGAAAACACCACTGATGTCCAAGCAAGACATAGCCCCTTTTCACCCATGATGCTGATACATCTTTGAGCCTTAAATCTAACTTTGTCAAGCCGTTTACTTTTCTAGCTGAAGGTTTTGTGAATTTTGACTAAAAGACCAGTAAAAATGTCAAAACAGCAATGGTTCTCTCACAGCTCCAATCTTTACAGAATTAAAATGGGTTATGAATGTCGATTCATGTTGATTTTAAACCATCTGATCCATGATGGCCAAGTTTTTAGAGCCACAGATCACCGATTTGACTAACTTTATCAAGCTATTCACATAAACCCACAAGATTTTGTTGAACTGGCCTTATTTTATACATCTAAGACTAAAAACAGCAACGATTATCTCTCAAATCCAACCAAACATGCCCGTATTGACCAAAAAGAGGTTTCTTATGCTTTTTTTATTTGAGGCTGAAGTCAACATGAAATCTTGTTGAATATCCTAACACTTTACAGAATTAAAATGGCTTATAAACGACACTTTAAACAATTTGATGCTCAAGTTTTTGAAGCCATAGAGAACCGATTTGACTAACTTTGTCCAACTGCTTACATTTCTAGTTGAAGGTTTCATTAATTTTGGCCTCATTTGTATATCTAAGACCAAAAGACGTCAAAACAGCAAATCCATCCTTTACAGAATTATAAATCGGCTATGAATGTCGATTCATGTTGATTTTAAAGCATCTGACCCATGATGCTGAAGTTTTTGGAGCCAAAGATCACCGATTTGACTAACTTTGTCTAGCTGTTCATGTAAACCCACAAGATTTTGTTGAATTTTTATACATCTAAGACCAAAAATGTCAAAGATAAGCAATGGTTTATGTCTCAAATTAAACCAAACATGCCTGCATTGACCAAAAAGAGGTTTATTATTAGTGATCGACCGATAATCGGTTTTACCGATATTTAAGCATTTTTCCATCATAGGGTATCGTTTTTTTGTTATATCAGATTCACAGATAAATATTTTGTGAATTGCATGCATCTGAGGGGAAATGAGTAAACAACGGCATTCAAAAGCAAAATAACTTGTCTCCCTTAATTAATAAATGTTATTTAACATAACAGCCATTAATGAACAAATGAGATGCTTGATATGTAGTTTAAAATTGGCGCTAAAAAAATAGAGACGAATTCATGGAGTCACGTAATCCGTCAAGTCATGTCCCAATTAAGCTTTTATTTAAAAGAGACACTTTAGTGAATTATTTTTTATTTATTGATGAAGAAGTCAGTTTTTGTTATGTATGCAAGGTGGTAGTGAAATTAAAGAAATTACAGTATACAAAACAGTTGTTAAAACAGTTTTGTTCAGTTTAGTGCTGTCAAAACTGTCAAAAACAGAAATAATACATCTATATCGGTTATCGGCACATAAACATGCAAATAATCAGAATCGTATTGTTATAAAAAGTTAATATCGGTCGATCTCTATTTATTATTTATATATTTTTCCCGATATTTAAGCATTTTTCCATAATCGGGTATCGGTTTTGTTATATCGGATTCACAGATAAATGTGAAAATTGTGAATTCTCAAAACATGCAAATAATCAGAATCGGTATCGGTTATAAAAAGTTAATATCGGTCGATCTTTATTTATTATGCTTTTTTATGTGAGGCTGAAGTCAACATGAAATCCTGTTGAATATCCTATAACACTTTACAGATTTAAAATGGCTTATGAACGCTACTTGATGTTGATTTTAAACAATTTGAACCATGATACTCAAGTTTTAGAAGCCTTAGATCACCAATTAAGTAACTTTGCCCCACAGTTTTCTAGCTGAAGATTTAATTAATTTTGGCCTCAATTGTATACATTTAAAGCCAAAAGATGTCAAAACAGCCATGGGTATCTCTCAAATCCAACTCTTGCAGAATTAAAATGGATTATGAATGTCGATTCATGCTGATGTTAAAGAATATGATCCATGAAGTTTTTGAGCCTTAGATTTGACTAACTTGAACTGTTTACATTTCTGGTTGAAGGTTTCATTAATTTTGGCCTCATTTGTATATCTAAGACCAAAAGACGTCAAAACAGCAAAGGTTATCCCACAAATCCAATCTTTACAGAATTATAAATCGGCTATGAATGTCGATTCATGTTGACTTTAAATAATCTGACCCATGATTCTCAAGTTTTTGGAGCCAAAGACCACTGATTTGACTAACTTTGTCTATCTGTTCATGTAAACCCACAAGATTTTGTTGAATTTTTATACATCTAAGACCAAAAATGTCAAAGATAAGCAATGGTTTATGTCTCAAATCCAACCAAACATGCCTGCATTGACCAAAAAGAGGTTTATTATTAGTGATCAACCGATAATCGGTTTTACAGATATTTTTCCTGATATTTAAGCATTTTTCCATAATCGGGTATCGGTTTTGTTATATCGGATTCACGTATAAATTTGAGAATTGTGAATTCTCAAAACATGCAAATAATCAGAATCGGTATCGGTTATAAAAAGTCAATATCGGTCGATCTCTATTTATTATGCTTTTTTTATTTGAGGCTGAAGTCAACATGAAATCCTGTTGAATATCCTATAACACTTTACAGATTTAAAATGGCTTATGAACGCTACTTAATGTTGATTTTAAACAATTTGAACCATGATACTCAAGTTTTAGAAGCCTTAGATCACCAAAAGCCAAAAGATGTCAAAACAGCCATGGGTATCTCTCAAATCCAACCCTTGCAGAATTAAAATGGATTATGAATGTCGATTCATGCTGATTTTAAAGTATACAATCCATGATGCTCAAGTTTTTGAACCTTAGATCACCGATTTGACCAACTTTTTGTCCAACAATTTACCTTCCTAGCTGAAGGTTTTTATGCATTATACTCGTTTTTACACATCTAAGAAGAAAAAATGTCTCTCAAATCCAGCCAAACATGCCCGTACTGAACAAAAAGAGGTCAGGTCAAAATTAAATCTTAACACTGTACAGAATTAAAACTTCATCTAGCCGTTTGCGTCGTAAACCCATACATTTTGTTTAATTGGCCTCATTTTTATGCTTCTAAGTTGAAACGACGTCAACACAACCAATGCTATCTCTCAAACCCAACCAAAAATGCTCGTCGCTTTACATAGATTTTCCAAAAGAGGTTTTAAGCTTAAGGAATGCTGGGATACATCTGGGTGGCCGTGTCGTGGCCTGTTCTCAGATATCTTGTGGTTTCGGGGGTCTTCTTGTGACGCAGATGAAAAGTCAGATCAAAGGTCAAACGCACAGATGGACCCAATCAAAGAAGGACAGAAAACAACGTTCCCCTGCTGGGCGTCCTGCTCCGGGCCACGATTAAGCACCTGGGTAGACAAATCACGTGACCTTTCGACTCGAGACACTGTGTGTTTAGGAGAAAACAATTCGCTTGTGCTCCAGAGGAATTACAAAACACACTCCTGGACTCAATATTCACGTTGAACACAAATACGACTTTTCAAAACTATCCTTTAGGACTGACTGTCCGCACTGTCATTGCTTAAAGTAAGTGCCCCATTATGCTGTTTTAAAGGCTCCTAATTTTGTTTTGGATCTCCCACAATAGGTTTACCTGCATCCAAGGTCTAAAAACACTTTCTCTGCTCTGATTGGTCAGATGGCCCAGTCTGTTGTGATTGGTCGACTCTGCTCTGATTGGTCAGATGTCCCATGGGATGTGGAAAATGGTCATGCAGAATAAGGCATTAATATGTGCTTTATAAGTACCAATAAACTGCCAATATCCTAGTAATATGCATGCTAATACGCAACTAGTTAATAGTGACAATTGGACCAAAAACTAAAGAGTTACCCCCACAAAAAATCAAATTTTGGTCTGAACGAGGACAAACAGTCCCTTTAGTCGTGACAAGTAGAATTTCCATGTCAGAATTAGTACTGTAGATGGAAAGCTGGATACCTGTGGGTCCGCTAACCTTCCCAGGTCGGGATAAAGGTAGAACTGGATCCCGCGGGACGCTCCTGGCAGCGTGACCCCTCTGATCAGTAAAATCAACAGCATCACATACGGGAAGGTCGCAGTGAAGTACACCACCTGTTGGGTGATAGGAAAACAGCGTTATTTACCATGATGCTGCATTGTTATCATCACTGATACAGGTTTCTTTTAAAGGCTGATGACTACTAAATGCACATTTGTTAACAAAAAAGGTACATTATTAAACCAACAGGTCTTATCTCACGTACCTTGCCGGTGGATTTGACGCCTTTCCAGATGCAGAAATAACACAGAACCCAGGCCAACAACAGACAAAGGACCAGATCCCAGTGCAGCGTTCCCATCTCCTCGATCCCAGAGGAGATCCGTAAAACTCTCCGTCTGCAGAGAGACAGACAAATCAGCCTCCTTAAAATCATGCTTACTTGGTTAGTTGGACAAGTTTCAGGATAAGGTGGCAGAAACTTGGAATAGTTAGCCTGCTAGAAAGCAGGTTTGTTGATTTTCCAATAAAGCTTGCTTCAATTTAGGTTTGATTTCTGTCATTAATTCCTCACCCTCATGTCGTTCCACACCCGTAAGACCTTCGTTCATCTTCAAAACACAAATTAAGATATTTTTGATAAAATCCGATGGCTCCATTGACAGCAAGATAATTAACACTTTCAGATGCCCAGAAAGCTACTAAAGACGTATTTAAAACAGATCATGTGACTACAGTGGTTCAAACTTCATGTTTGAACATGCGACGAGAATACTTTTTGTGCACCAAAAAAACCAAAATAACGACTTTATTCAACAATATCTAGTGATGGGCGATTTCAAAACACTGCTTCATGAAGCTTTACGAATCTTTTGTTTCGAATCAGTAGTTCGGAGCGCCAAAGTCACGTGATTTCAGTAAACGAGGCTTCATTACGTCATAAGCGTTTCGAAATGTTTTGAAATTTCAATGGTTCACGTGACTTTGGCAGTTTGATTCACGCTCCGAACCACTGATTCGAAACAAAAGATTCGTAAAGCTTCATAAAGCAGTGTTTCGAAATCGCCCATCACTATTGTTGAATAAAGTCGTTATTTTGTTTTTTTGGCGCACAAAAAGTATTCTCGTCACTTCATAACATTAAGGTTGAACCACTGTAGTCACATGATCTGTCTTTAGTAGCTTTCTGGACATCTGAAAGTGTTGATTATCTTGCTGTCAATGCAGGCCTCACTGAGCCATCGGATTTCATCAAAAATATCTTAATTTGTGTCCTGAAGATGAACGAAGGTCTTACGGGTGTGGAACGACGTGAGGGTGAGGAATTAATGACATAATTTTCATTTTTTCAAAACGTGAGCACAAAAATCCATGGAACATTTTTTGAATGTTACAAGTTTTAGAATGTTCAAAGTAACGTTCCCATAATGTTTGCTAAATGATAAAACGGAACGTTCGAGTAAGAAAGAAGATGCTTGTAAAACTCACTCCCAGAACTCGATCACGGGCGATGTTGCGTTTTCAGGGTGACTTTGGACAATGGAATCATTTCGTCTTTGGAATTCCATGCAGGAATCTGTGGAAAACAACAGGAAGCTCTGGATTATTGAGCTGTTTGAACTATAATACTAATCGTAAGCACATACAGCTACAGATTTTTTGAATTCATGTTCACCTGTGTTCCAGGTGTTGTTGCAGGACGACCATGGCAGGTTCCAGGAGAAGGAGTAGGACAGATAAAATATTCCCCAGGCCAAAACTATGATATAGTAGAAGTTCAGCAGAGCCACAATCACCTGAGTGGCGTATCCGATGCCTAGAGTTGACAGAGACAGATCCAATGAGAGCAGAGTTTGTGAATGACATCATGTTCCCCTTATGATGTGGAAAGGGTTCAAATGATGTCATGATTGTCACAATTAATTATTTTTTTTATCGGAATCAGTGTTTTAATAGCATACTAAAACTACTTAAATTAAAACAGAAAAAAGATAAATATAAATATTTAAAGAACGAGAAGTGATGTTTCACCTTCAAACAGCGGGCTGATCTTCCTCCAGCATGTGACTCCTCCCTCGCTGGTGAACTGACCCAGAGAGATCTCCAGGAAAAACACGGGGATCCCGCAGGTGAAGAGGAAGATCAGGTAGGGAATGAAAAATGCACCTGGAAGAGGATAATGACATAAATCATGAGGAGAATCTGAAACTCTACAGGAGAAACGTGAGATTACTGGGCTCTTTTTCTTAGGAGAAACATCTGAGAAGCTGAAGACTTCAGCGAATGTTCGAAATGTTTCCAAAGGCCCAAACGTCTCTGTATGGACACACGCTATGAGCTGATCAAACAACAGCTGTGACCTTTCACCTTCTGAACTGGTAACGCTTTCATCAGGCCAACTGTCGGATCAATAGGTCAGTTTCACAAACACCTGGCAAACGCTAAACGCATTCGGGATCTAGACTGTGTCTGTCGAGCCTTATCAAATCCTCAACTTTTCTGCCCCGTTGGATCCTCTAAACTAGGGGTTTTCAAACCGGGGTCTGGAGACATCCATGGGGCCACAAGGGAGTGCTGGGGGGGTCCGTGGAAAAGTTTAGAGAAAAACAGTGCAGAAAAATATAACAAAAAAATAAATCTAATCAAACTAGCTAAATAAATACATTTACAAATAAATACATCAATAAATTTAATTAAAATAAATGAATAAATAAAAATTAAAATAAATACAATTGTATTTACATAAATAAATTGATTAAATTAAATACATGAAAAAATATTTTAAAAAAATAATTGAAAATTAAAAATGCAGAAAATTTTATCTAAACTAGCTAAATAAATACATTTACAAATAAATACATCAATAAATTTAATTTAAATAAATAAATTGATTAAAAATAAATAAA
Source organism: Mylopharyngodon piceus (assembly GCA_039654765.1). Classification (NCBI taxonomy): domain Eukaryota; kingdom Metazoa; phylum Chordata; class Actinopteri; order Cypriniformes; family Xenocyprididae; genus Mylopharyngodon; species Mylopharyngodon piceus. Next base: position 19,175,293 of record CM077459.1, on the reverse strand, counting down.
TAAAGATTAAAATAAATACAATTTTATTTAAATAAATAATGAAAAATTCAATCTGATTTAAATTAATAAATTGATTAAAATAAATAAATGAAAAAATATTAAAATAAATAAATAACATTTAATTTAAATAAATAAATAAAATTTGTTCCGATAATAAATTATTAAATCTGATTTAAAAAATAAATAAATAAATTCAAATACATAGAAATAATAAATGAATATATGTGATTTAAATAAATTGATTACGATAAATAAATGAAAAAATATTAAAATAAATGAATAAAATTAGATTTCAAATAAATAAATTGTATTATAAATGTAATAAAAAATAAATGTATTATTTATTTAAATTTGATTTAAACAGTATAATAGTGAGTAGAAAACATGCAATAATGTAACAATAGAAAAATAAGATCAAAATAACTAAAATAAATGTGATTAAAATAATAAATATATAAATAAATAATACATCTAACAGTACAATAAATAAATATTTTTAAAAAATAAAATGAAAATAATTTTTTTCACATATTTATAATAAGAGTATTAATCGGATCTTTATTTATGAAAATATATCAATTGTAGAATGTGGATCCCTCGCACACAGATGATCATATTTGGGGTCCGTGACATCTAAAAGATCACGAGCCTCTTCTTTACATTAAATCCAAACCAGCTCTGGATCTAAATGAGCTGGAGCTCAGAAATGTGTCCAGACACGTCCCACATTCCCTCTTCTCATCAAGCAACTGAACTAGCGCTCTTTCCCCTGAGGCTTGATAACTAGCAGTGAGTTAATGAGTCAGGAATTCTCATGGCTTTTGTGATTTCTCTCCAGACTAAAGATTACACCGGATTCCCATCAGCACTAGCACTGGACTGATGTTGACTCACTGTTTACCTGCTACCTCAGTCTTAAGAGCTGACGGTGGGATGTCAACCACACGAACTGCTGAGACTTTAACTGATCAGATCTGTTTGGACACGTACCATGATAATGCCTTGCTTTTTAAGACAAGTACCATTGTAATACCATCTTTTTGGACGTGCCATGATAATATGTTGTTTTTGTTTAGACATGTACCATGGTAATACCACATTTTTTTTACATGTACCATGGTAAATAGCATGTTTTTTGGACATGTATCATGTTACAGTAATACCAGTTCATATACAATGACATTTATATGGAACTGATGCAATTTTGTAAGTGATGTCTTCGGGCATGTGCTCACCATTTCAGATATTTACAATGGTAATATTATGTTTTACGGAGATGCACCATGGTATAACGTGTTTTTTTTGGACATGGCATCTTAGTAATACCATGTTTTTTGGACATGTATCATGTTTTTCTGGACATGTACCATGGTAATACCATATTTTTGGTCATGTACCATGGTAATACCATTTTTTTGACATGTACCATGGTAAATAGCATGTTTTTTGGATGTATCATATTACAGAAATACCAGTTCATGTACCATGACATTTATATGGAACTCCAATGTACTTCCCAAAATACCATAGTAGTACTATGGTGCTTTTTGATGCAGTTTTGGATGTGCTCACCATGGTGATATCATGTATTTCAGATATTTACCATTGTAATACTATGTTTCATGGAGATGTACCATAGTATTACGTGGCATTTTGCACATAGTATCTTAGTAATACCTTGTTTTATTGGGCATGTACCCTGGTAAAACCATGTTTTCTGAACATGTACTATGTAAATAATATGTTTTTCTGGAGATGTACCATGGTAATACCCTGTTTTTGGTAAATAGCATGCTTTTGGACATGTATCATGTTTTTTCTGGACGTGTACCTTGGTAATACATAGTAATACCATGTTTTTGCACATGTACAAGAGTATTTTTTGAGGTATATAGAACATGAATATGATAATTATTCAGTACCGCGGTATATACCATGGTCCCACCACAGTAATAACCTCTACGTCTCCTCACCTCCACCGTTCTTGTAGCAGAGATACGGGAAGCGCCACACGTTTCCCAGTCCGATGATTTCTCCGGCCACCGACAGGACAAACTCCAGCTTGTTGCTCCACTGTCCGCGATCCGTCAACTTCACCTCTGTGTGCGGGACGATCTCCAGCGGCCGGTTCAGCCCGTTAGACGGGTCCATCTTGGTCGTGATCTCTTTCTCTCCTGTTGAAAAATAAAAGCGGTTAGAAGAAACTCATGACTGCTGTGATGTGATCGGTCAAGAGTAGCACTGTCTGTCAATCAAATATGTTCATTTAATGCAGTTAACTACAAAAAATAATGCATTTAATGAATCATTTGTGGTTATTTTGATTAATGAATGGTGCAATTAATTAAAATGAACAGTTCTAATCAAAAGACAGCAGTGTTTTCATTCATGGTAAAAGATCCAAAGGTTTTATTTCGTAAAACATGAAGCCCGAACACACCCTTTCAGAACAGATCCTTTCATAAACCAGTCTGAGCACAAAAGCCAACACAAGCCTGTGTGTTTGTGTAAATGCAGTGAACTAACTCGATTCCATACATATTATTGCATGTTTTGTCATGATGTTTGTAACTGTTGCATTCAGAAGCCACAAAACAACTGATCTGTTATGACTTATTATGAACAGTCGACAAATACAGCATGGGAAAAAACATAAAGGCTCTTCACTAAACTTGAAATAAATGTAGGCTAAAAACACTCAGAAGAGTCAGTACATATTAGTTACACCATGGGAATATGTTTAAAAAAATAACTTTGCAACCACATAGCAACATGTTAAAAAACACTCAGAACACCTTAGCAATCACATAGCAACACCTTAGCAACTGCATAGCAACACACAAAATAACTCTTACTGTAGAATGCTTTTGCAGCTGCATAGCAACAAGTTAAAACACTCAAAACTCCTTAACATCCACATAGCAACACTCTAGCAACTGCATAGCAACATAATAAAAACACTCAGGACTACTTAACAACCACATAGCAACACCCTAGCAACTGCATAGCAACACACAAAACAACACTTACCGTAGAATGCTTTTGCAACTGAATAGCAACATGTTAAAACACTCAAGACTCCTTAACAACCACATAGCAACACCCTAGCAACTGCATAGCAACACACAAAACAACTTTTACTGTAGAATGCTTTTGCAACTGCATAGAAACATGTTAACACACTCAAGACTCCTTAACATCCACATAGCAACACACTAGCAACTGCATAGCAACATGTTAAAACCTTCAAGACTTCTTAACAACCACATAGCAACACCCTAGCAACTGCATTGCAACACAAAAGAACTCTTACCATAGAATTCTTTTGCAACTGCATAGCAACACATTAACACACTCAAGAATCCTCAACATCCACAAAGCAACACCCTAGCAACTGCATAGCAATATGTTAAAACCTTCAAGACTTCTTAACAACCACATAGCAACACCCTAGCAACTGCATAGCAACACACAAAACAACTTTTACTGTAGAATGCTTTTGCAACTGCATAGAAACATGTTAACACACTCAAGACTCCTTAACATCCACATAGCAACACACTAGCAACTGCATAGCAACATGTTAAAACCTTCAAGACTTCTTAACAACCACATAGCAACACCCTAGCAACTGCATTGCAACACAAAAGAACTCTTACCATAGAATTCTTTTGCAACTGCATAGCAACACATTAACACACTCAAGAATCCTCAACATCCACAAAGCAACACCCTAGCAACTGCATAGCAATATGTTAAAACCTTCAAGACTTCTTAACAACCACATAGCAACACCCTAGCAACTGCATTGCAACACAAAAGAACTCTTACCATAGAATTCTTTTGCAACTGCATAGCAACACATTAACACACTCAAGAATCCTCAACATCCACAAAGCAACACCCTAGCAACTGCATAGCAATATGTTAAAACCTTCAAGACTTCTTAACAACCACATAGCAACACCCTAGCAACTGCATAGCAACACACAAAACAACTTTTACTGTAGAATGCTTTTGCAACTGCATAGAAACATGTTAACACACTCAAGACTCCTTAACATCCACATAGCAACACACTAGCAACTGCATAGCAACATGTTAAAACCTTCAAGACTTCTTAACAACCACATAGCAACACCCTAGCAACTGCATTGCAACACAAAAGAACTCTTACCATAGAATTCTTTTGCAACTGCATAGCAACACATTAACACACTCAAGAATCCTCAACATCCACAAAGCAACACCCTAGCAACTGCATAGCAATATGTTAAAACCTTCAAGACTTCTTAACAACCACATAGCAACACCCTAGCAACTGCATAGCAACACACAAAACAACTTTTACTGTAGAATGCTTTTGCAACTGCATAGAAACATGTTAACACACTCAAGACTCCTTAACATCCACATAGCAACACACTAGCAACTGCATAGCAACATGTTAAAACCTTCAAGACTTCTTAACAACCACATAGCAACACCCTAGCAACTGCATTGCAACACAAAAGAACTCTTACCATAGAATTCTTTTGCAACTGCATAGCAACACATTAACACACTCAAGAATCCTCAACATCCACAAAGCAACACCCTAGCAACTGCATAGCAATATGTTAAAACCTTCAAGACTTCTTAACAACCACATAGCAACACCCTAGCAACTGCATTGCAACACAAAAGAACTCTTACCATAGAATTCTTTTGCAACTGCATAGCAACACATTAACACACTCAAGAATCCTCAACATCCACAAAGCAACACCCTAGCAACTGCATAGCAATATGTTAAAACCTTCAAGACTTCTTAACAACCACATAGCAACACCCTAGCAACTGTATAGCAACACAAAACAACTCTTACTGTAGAATGCTTTTGCAACTGCATAGCAACACATTAACACACTCAAGACTCCTTAACATCCACATAGCAACACCATAGCAACTGCAAGACTCCTTAACAACCACATAGCAAAACCCTAGCAACTGCATAGCAACACACAAAACAACTCTTACCATAGAATGCTTTTGCAACTGCATAGTAACAAGTTAAAACACTCAAGACTCCTTAACAACCACATAGCAACACCCTAGCAACTGCATGGTAACATAATAAAAACACTCAGGACTACTTAACAACAACATAGCAACACCCTAGCAACTGCATAGCAACACAAAACAACACTTACCATAGAATGCTTTGCAACTGCATAGCAACATGTTGAAAACACTCAAGACTCCTTAGCAAACACATAGAAACACCCTAGCAACTGCCTAGCAACATGTTAAAAATACTCAGAACTCATTAGCAACCACATAGCAACACCCTAGCATTGCATAGCAACATGCAAAACAACACTCATTGTGGAATGCTTTTGAAACTGCATAGCAACATGTTAAAAACACTCAGGACTCCTTAGTAACCACATAGCAATACCCTAGCAACTGCATAACATCACACAAAAACACTTACTGTAGAATGCTTTTGCAACTGCATAGCAACATGCAAAACAACACTCATTGTAGAATGCTTTTGAAACTGCATAGCAACATGTTAAAAACACTCAAGACTCCTTAGCAACCACATAGCAACACCCTAGCAACTGCATAGCAACATGTTAAAAACACTCAGGACTCCTTAGCAACCACATAGCAACACCCTAGCATCTGCATAGCAACATGCAAAACAACACTCATTGTAGGATGCTTTTGAAACTGCATAGTAACATGTTAAAAACACTCAAGACACCTTAGCAACCACATAGCAACACCCTAGCAACTGCATAGCAACATGTTAAAAACACTCAGGACTCCTTAGCAACCACATAGCAACACCCTAGCATCTGCATAGCAACATGCAAAACAACACTCATTGTGGAATGCTTTTGAAAATTCATAGCAACATATTAAAAACACTCAGGACTCCTTAGCAACCACACAGCAACGCCCTAGCAACTGCATAACAACATGCAAAAAGACGCTTACTGCAGAATGCTTTTGCAACTGCACAGCAACACGATAAAAACACTAAGGACTCGTTAACAACCACATAGAAACTGGAAAGCAACATGTTCCAAAAACACGCAGGACACCTTAGCAACTACTTAGCAACACCTTAGCAACTGCATAGCAACATGCTCAAATGTATAAACAGGCACTCAGGACAGAAATGCACTGAAATTTCTACTGCTTTTACTCCTTTTGTCATATGCGTGTTATGTAAATGGTGACAGAACTCACTATCCCTGTTCTAGAGCATAATTGGAGGCTGCATCACAGGACCCTATGCATGCCATGATAGTGACAGATCACACGAGCATTGTGGGATACAGCTACCCAACACCCAGCACTGCTGAAAAGACTCTCTCTGTATGCGGAACAGAAGACTCACTCACTGTGTTCATATCTGTCAGCTTGAATTAACGGGTCGAACTCATCTGTGCGTTCAGCGGCTCCGTGGAATCAAATACAAATCATAGACATTAAAGGAATAGTTCACCAAAAAAATAACAAATTCTGTCATCATTTAGCCTTAATGGTTCGGACGTCTGTTCCACATGCTTGAGGTTTCAAATAACAAGCATGCTGGACGTCCCGCAGAGCCAGAGGCCTTGAGAATGTGCTCTTTTTCTTTTGCAGAAACAGGAGGGGAAGCGCCAGCATCACAGTTGTCAGTGAAAACTGAAAAGCATTACCAGACCGGTAAAAATAGACTCTTGCATTAAAAGACACCTGAAGGAATGAAGGACTGGCAGCGTGAGGCAGAACAGGCTTCTGGTTTGTTTGGAAGATGAGCTCAGAGCGAGGTGGTTTGATCACAGTTTACTGTAGTTTTCACTAGGCCAGAGATGAGATCACAGAGTAGTCCTATAGAGCTGAGCTTCTGAGTGCTGAGTCCCATAGGAAAGAAAAATGGCAAATAAGATCTCATTACTATCTCAATTGTTTCTTACAGACACCACTCATATCAGATGGAGAGCAAACAGCTGCTTCTCAGATTGTTCTCCTTAGAAAAAACACAGTCTATCCTTTATCTAAATAAAGATCTCAATAATGTCTCAAACTCTGCTCAGATTTCCCAAAGGTACAGTAACAAAGGAAAGAAGAACACAGTACAGATCTCTTTAATATCTCAACTGTTTCTTTTGGACACCAATGAGCTAAATGGACTTCCCTGCTTCTCAAATGTTTCTCCTGAGAAAAAGACCGTTTTAATCTCACCTATGTCATTTCCCGAGTTTCAAAGGAGATCTCAAATGTCTCAAACTGTGCTCAGAATTCCCAAAGATACAAGGTAAGAATGATGCATAGATTTCTTCAATATCTCGTCTGTTTCTCCAAGACATAAATGAGATGCAAACTGACCAGCTGAAGTCTCCTGCTTCTCAGATGTTTCTCTTGAGGAAAATACCCTGCTAAGCTCACATATATCATCTCTAGCATTTCAAAAGAGATCTCAAAAATGTCTCAGTCTTTGCTCAGATATCCCAAAGATACCAAAGAAAAGAAAAACTCAACATAGATCTCTTTAATATCTCAACCGTTTCTCCTAGGCACCAATAAGATGCAAACCGACCTGCTGAAGTCTCATGCAGCTGCTTCTGAGATATTTCTCCTAATCTGACATATGTAATTACCCGAGTTTCAAAAGAGATCTCAAATGTCTCAAACTGTGCTCAGAATTCCCAAAGATACAAGGTAAGAATGATGCATAGATCTCTTCAATATCTCGTCTGTTTCTCCAAGACATAAATGAGATGCAAACTGACCAGCTGAAGTCTCCTGCCTCTCAGATGTTTCTCCTGAGGAAAATACCCTGCTAAGCTCACATATATCATCTCTAGCATTTCAAAAGAGATCTCAAAAATGTCTCAGTCTTTGCTCAGATATCCCAAAGATACCAAAGAAAAGAAAAACTCAACATAGATCTCTTTAATATCTCAACCGTTTCTCCTAGGCACCAATAAGATGCAAACCGACCTGCTGAAGTCTCATGCAGCTGCTTCTGAGGTATTTCTCCTAATCTGACATTATAATTACCCGAGTTTCAAAGGAGATCTCAAATGTCTCAAACTGTGCTCAGAATTCCCAAAGATACAAGGTAAGAATGATGCATAGATCTCTTCAATATCTCGTCTGTTTCTCCAAGACATAAATGAGATGCAAACTGACCAGCTGAAGTCTCCTGCCTCTCAGATGTTTCTCCTGAGGAAAATACCCTGCTAAGCTCACATATATCATCTCTAGCATTTCAAAAGAGATCTCAAAAATGTCTCAGTCTTTGCTCAGATATCCCAAAGATACCAAAGAAAAGAAAAACTCAACATAGATCTCTTTAATATCTCAACCGTTTCTCCTAGGCACCAATAAGATGCAAACCGACCTGCTGAAGTCTCATGCAGCTGCTTCTGAGGTATTTCTCCTAATCTGACATTATAATTACCCGAGTTTCAAAAGAGATCTCAAATGTCTCAAACTGTGCTCAGAATTCCCAAAGATACAAAAGGTAGGAAGAACAACGCAGCGATCTCTGTAATATCTCAACTGTTTCTCCTAGACAGCAATGAGCATGAAATGGAGAGCAAATAGACTTGAAGTCTCCTGCTTCTCAGATGTTTCTCCTCAGGCAAAAACCCTGCTAATCTCACATAGATAATCTCTAGAGTTTTAAAAGAGATCTCAAATGTCTCAAACTGTGCTCAGATTCCCCAACTAAGGATACAAAACATAAGATTGATGCATAGATCACTTTAATATCTCGACTGTTTCTCCTAGACATAAATGAGACGCAAACTGACCTGCTGAAGTCTCTTGTGTTTCTCCTGAGGAGAAAACCCTGGTAATCTCACAAATATTATCTCTAGATTTTCAAAAGAGATCTCAAAAATGTCTCAAACTCTGCTCAGAGTTCCCAAAGATACCAAAGAAAAGAAAAACTCAACATAGATCTCTTTAATATCTCAACTGTTTCTCCTAGTCACCAATAAGACACAAACTCACCTGCTGAAGTCTCCTGAAGTCTCTTCTCAGATGTTTCTCCTGAAGAAAAAAACCCACTAATCTCACATATATAATTTCCGGAGTTTCAATAGATCTCAAAAAATTCTGCTCAGATTTCCAGAAGATGCCAAAAAAAGAGAACTGCACATAGATCTCTTTAGTATCTCAACTGTTTCTCATAGACATAAATGAGACACAAACCGACCTGCTGAAGTCTGCTGTTTCTCAGATGTTTCAAAAGAGATCTCAAAAATGTCTCAAACTCTGCTCAGATTGCCCAAAGTTACCAAAGAAAAGAAAAAACTCAACATAGATCTCTTTAATACCTCTTTAATATCTCAACTGTTTCTCCTAGGCACCAATGAGATGCAAACTGACCTGCTGAAGTCTCCTGCTTCTCAGATGTTTATCATAAGAAAAGTACCTGTTAATCTCACATATATAATTTCTGAAGTTTCAAAAGAGATCTCAAAAATGTCTCAAACTCTGCTCAGATTTCCCAAAGATACCAAAAAAAAGAGAAGAACTGCACATAGATCTCTTTAATATCTCAACTGTTTATCCTAGTCATAAATGAGACGCAAACCAACCTGCTGAAGTCTCTTGCTTCTCAGATGTTTCTCCTACTAATCTCACATATATCATCTCTAGCGTTTTAAAAGAGATCTCAAATGTCTCCAACAGTGCCCAGAATTTCCAAACATGCAAAAGGAAAGAAGAACAGCACATAGATCTCTGTAATATCTCAACTGTTTCTCCTAGATGGCAATGAGCTTGAAATGGAGAGCAAATAGACTTGAAGTCCCCTGCTTCTCAGATGTTTCTCCAGAGAAAAACACCCTTTTAATCTCATTCATTTCCTGAGTTTCAAAAGAGATCTCAGAAAGGTCTCAAACTGTGCTCAGATTTCCCAAAGATACTAGAAGAAAACACGAACTGCACATAGATCTCTTTAATATCCGTAGAGAGCGCACTTCGCACCTCTCTTCATCAGTGTGCACTTGCTGCCAATAGCCGCTCAATACTTTTTCTATTTCGATTCTGTCTCTCTATTTATTTACTTATAAAATATAATCCTTGCTACAAGCATGACACAGCACTTGCATACTGTTGCCCTCATGTTGATCTGATTGAAGTCGCTTTGGAGAAAAGCGTCTGCTAAATGATTGAATGTAAATGAAAATGTAAATATCTCAACTGTTTCTTCTAGAGACAAATGAGATGCAAACTGACAAACTTTTGAAGTCTCCTGAGTTTCTCCTGAGAAAACGGATTTCATAACCAAAGTTTTCAACTCAAAAATATCTCAAACTGTGCTCAAATTTGACAAGATAATAAAGTCTGCATTCAAAAGTGTCTCAATATGAACTCACACATTTCTCCAAACCTCATAAGCTATGAAAGAGCAACATCTGAGCAATAAAATGTCATCTGGGCCATCTGTGGCATCCAACTACGATTTGGAGGATGAGAAATAAGCTCTCGATGCAGGTTGATACTTGCAGGGTGAATAAAAACTGCGTCTTTACAAAAGTCACTCTTTCTTGAATCTCTGCCAGCTCAGTAAATCTCTCAACTTGCTGACACAAAGCTGGAACATACAGGCAAAAGATCATCAAATAATCCACATATTACAGCACAGTCAATGTGGGGCCAAACGCCACAGGAGCGTCCATAAGTCACGCTCATGTGTCATTGAGGACCTTCAAGCTTGGCAGCTTATTATTGGGATTCTTAGCTATTGCACTGATTCGTAAACATTTATTTCATGGGTGTAGCTGTCACGATTGTGATTAACAATCAACAAATTTAAATTAATGAGTTTAATTAGTGCTTTTGCGGCTTATTGTTCAATTATACGAGCAGAATAACATATGTTGTGATGGGGTATATGGGAATCTGAACATGCTAGTGGAAAAATCCCAAAGGAATGAATTGCATAGCTGAAAAAGTCTACATATATCACACAGTGACAGATTCGTGTAGATGCATGACGGACTGAAATTCCTCATGCATCTGCATTCGTTCTGACCACCTTTTTTACGCAAATCAAAAATAATTAATTGCACATGTTGAATTACTTAAGTTTTTTTGCAGGCAATTGATTCTTCTTTTTTACCATGTTCAAAAGTTTGGACACACTATACTCACTGATCTAACAGCTTGTAATTTTTAAATGATACACTATGAAGTAATTCTGAAAGTATAAATACATTTTATAGACAAAGTTTGGAATTTTTTAATGGTTTTAAAAGGAATTACACTCACCAAGGCTGCATTTATTTGATCAAAAATGAGGTAAAACAGTTAAATATTATTACAATTTAAAAAAGTTGTTTTCTGTGTGAATATACTGTAAAATGTAATTTATTCCTGTGATCAAAGCTGAATTTTCAGCATCATTACTCCAGTCTTCAGTGTCACATGATCCTTCAGAAATCATTCTAATATGATGATTTGCTCCTTAAGAAACATTTATTATTATTATCAATGTTGAAAACAGTTGTGCTGCTTCATATTTTTGTGGAAAACCATGATGCATTTTTTTTTCAAGATTGTTTGATGAAAAGAACAGCATTTATTTTGTAACATTATATAGTAAAAGTCTTTACTGTCACTTTTGACCAATTTAATGCATCACTGATGAATAAAATTAGCCTATTAATTACTTACTGGTCCCAAACTTGTGCATACACACAAAATTTCATTATAAAACTCGTATTTTACTGAACAAAAAGCATCATGAAGCACTCATCACACAACATGTTCCTCCTTCAATAGTGTTTAAAAGCTTCCCAGGATGCACCTCATGAATGAGAAAAGCTGGAATCTTGACAAACAAGAAGCTTGAGTATAAGAAAGCTTTCATCTGTTTCACATGCTTTGCTCAATACTTCATTCCCAAACTTTCATTTGGGTTATTTTAGAGTTTTAATGACTTCACTACTATTCTAAAATGTAAAAAAAAAGGTCAATAAAAAACGATAGAAGCATGTCCAAACTACTGACAGAATATTGCACAACAATACTGCAACAGCAATCAAGTTGCACACTCATTGAAAAGATGCATACTCCAAATATTTATGAAGTGAAAGAAAAAAAATTTGTGACACTACAAACTGGTTTTGATTAGAATCTACAGAGGTCACAAACTGAAACAAAACATACTTTTGAAATTGCATTTAGCTGAAAAAAGTCATGCACACAAGTCAAACATGCATTACACTGAGCACAAGAAAATCTGACAAGACTCACCCTTCATTAGAGTGTTGCAGGGCGGCCGACGGCAGTCAAGTGTCCTGTATATTCTCAGGTTTTGCTCTATAATGAGAAGGTTTTCTGGTTTGGTGGAACCCGTCAGTCAGTCCTGGATGGTCCAAGTCCAACTCCTCCCCTCAGCACCTCCCTCTCGCTCCCATTCACAAAACACTGAGACCGTGAGGCTTCTGAGGGGCGCTGACGGATTGCATAACGTCGTCACCCAGCGCTCGTTCAGCCTGTGAAGCTTTTCTCTCTCTCTCTCTCTCTCTCTGCTGAAGGACACCAGAGAAAGGAAACATTATGGCTCGGTCTCAAAAGACCACCCTGATCACACCAGCTTCTCAACAGATGAATAAATGGGTTTCAGACTGAATCTCCAGAGAGGATCATGTGAGCAGGCATGTTTTCATGTTTTATAAGAGACATTTTTTATTGGAATAAAAACTTCATGTTATGTTTTTAATTTAAAGAGTGCACTCAGTTTTATTTTTTTATTTTATATATACAGATATCAGTATTTTTAGTGGCATTTTGCTTAGGCAACAACTAGCATGATTAATCGTTAAAAGATTGCGATCTGGATTCAAACACCCATGCGAATTTTTTCCTAAACATTTGACAAAATTACACCGGAACGCTCAGATCGGCGTTGGCGCTGCTGCTGATCCAGAGAGAGCCATTGTCATGTTTAGGTATGAAACAGCTTCACAAACAGTTTTTTCAACCACACAGTATGATTATTTCTGTGTTATAAATATTCACAGAAGTACTGGGATAAAAGTTTATAGTTGGGATATAAACACTGATGTCTGCGATAGCAATCAAAATAGAGCAAATCACCTTTTGAAAGTAACTTGAAACTTCAAATAGAGTTTAATAACATAATTACACCAGTAGGTGGTGACAAGTGACTGTTAAAAAAAATGTATTTGTCATTGAATCATTCATTCAAGAGATTCATTTAAAAACGCTGATTCATCCAGTCATGAAACAAGTGAAGTCTTTATGAGTGAGTCACTGAATCATTCATTCAAGAGATTTGTTCAAAAACGCTGATTCATCCAGTCATGAAACAAGTGTTTTTATGAGTGAGTCATTGAATTATTCATTCAAGAGATTTGTTCAAAAACACTGATTCATCCAGTCATGAAACAACTGAAGTCTTTATGAGTGAGTCATTGAATCATTCATTCAAGAGATTGGTTCAGAAATGCTGATTCATCCAATAATGAAACAACTGAAATCTTAATGAGTGAGTTATTGAATCATTCATTTAAGAGATTGGTTCAGAAATGCTGATTCATCCAGTCATGAAACAAGTCTTCATGAGTGAGTCATTGAACCATTCATTCAAGAGATTTCTTCCAAAACGCTGATTCATCCAGTCATGAAACAAGTGAAGTCTTCATGAGTGAGTCATTGAACCATTCATTCAAGAGATTTGTTCAAAAACACTGACTCTTCCAGTCATGAAACAAGTGAAGTCTTCATGAGTGAGTCATTGAACCATTCATTCAAGAGATTTGTTCAAAAACGCTGATTCATCCAGTCATGAAACTAGCGAAGTCTTCATGAGTGAGTCATTGAATCATTCATTCAAGAGATTGGTTCAGAAATGCTGATTCATCCAATAATGAAACAAGTGAAATCTTAATGAGTGAGTCATTGAATCATTCATTCAAGAGATTTGTTCAAAAACACCGATTCAACCAGTCATGAAACAACTGAAGTCTTTATGAGTGAGTCATTGAATCATTCATTCAAGAGATTGGTTCAGAAATGCTGATTCATCCAATAATGAAACAACTGAAGTCTTTATGAGTGAGTCATTGAATCATTCATTCAAGAGATTGGTTCAGAAATGCTGATACATCCAATAATGAAACAAGTGAAGTCTTTATGAGTGAGTCACTGAACCATTCATTCAAGAGATTTCTTCCAAAACGCTGATTCATCCAGTCATGAAACAAGTGAAGTCTTCATGAGTGAGTCATTGAACCATTCATTCAAGAGATTTGTTCAAAAACACTGACTCTTCCAGTCATGAAACAAGTGAAGTCTTTATGAGCGAGTCATTGAATCATTCATTCAAGAGATTTGTTCAAATACGCTGATTCATCCAGTCATGAAACAAGTGAAGTCTTCATAAGTGAGTCATTGAACCATTCATTCAAGAGATTTGTTCAAAAACGCTGATTCATCCAGTCATGAAATTAGCGAAGTCTTCATGAGTGAGTCACTGAACCATTCATTCAAGAGATTTGTTAAAAAAAACTGATTCTTCCAGTCATGAAACAAGTGAAGTCTTTATGAGTGAGTCATTGAATCATTCATTCAAGAGATTGGTTCAAAAAAACTGATTCTTCCAGTCATGAAACAAGTGAAGTCTTTATGAGTGAGTCATTGAATCATTCATTCAAGAGATTGGTTCAGAAATGCTGATTCATCCAGTCATTAAACAAGTAATAGGCTTGTTCGAGATGCTTCGGCGCTGCGCAGACCGATCGGCATATGACATCAAAGTACAGCGAGAGCGAATGGAGAGCAAACGACTCCTTATGCTTCTGAATTGCTCTTGCGGTACTTTGATGTCATACGCTGATCGGTCTGCGCAGCACCGATGCATCTCGAACAAGCCTGAAGTCTTTATGAGTGAGTCATCGAATCATTCATTCAAGAGATTTGTTCAAAAACGTTGATTCATCCAGTCATGAAACACGTGAAGTCTTTATGAGTGAGTCATTGAATCATTCATTCAACAGATTTGTTCAAAAACATTGATTCATCCAGTCATGAAACAAGTGAAGTCTTTATGAGTGAGTCATTGAATCATTCATTCAACAGATTTGTTCAAAAACGCTGATTCATCCAGTCATGAAACTAGCGAAGTCTTCATGAGTGAGTCATTGAATCATTCATTCAAGAGATTTGTTAAAAAAAACTGATTCTTCCAGTCATGAAACAAGTGAAGTCTTTATGAGTGAGTCATTGAATCATTCATTCAAGAGATTGGTTCAGAAATGCTGATTCATCCAGTCATTAAACAAGTAATAGGCTTGTTCGAGATGCTTCGGCGCTGCGCAGACCGATCGGCATATGACATCAAAGTACAGCGAGAGCGAATGGAGAGCAAACAACTCCTTATGCTTCTGAATTGCTCTTGCGGTACTTTGATGTCATACGCTGATTGGTCTGCGCAGCACCGATGCATCTCGAACAAGCCTGAAGTCTTTATGAGTGAGTCATCGAATCATTCATTCAAGAGATTTGTTCAAAAACATTGATTCATCCAGTCATGAAACACGTGAAGTCTTTATGAGTGAGTCACTGAATCATTCAATCAACAGATTTGTTCAAAAACGTTGATTCATCCAGTCATGAAACAAGTGAAGTCTTTATGAGTGAGTCACTGAATCATTCATTCAACAAATTTGTTCAAAAACGTTGATTCATCCAGTCATGAAACAAGTGAAGTCTTTATGAGTGAGTCATTGAATCATTCATTTAACCATTCATTGAATCAAATCATTCATTTTTTTTCAAAATAATTCATTCAAATTAATTAAACATTTTTAAATTGACTACAGCAATTTCCATTTTGTCAGTACCTCTAGTACATTACATGTTATTTTGTTTAGTTGCCTGTTCAGAATCGTGATCTCTATTTAAAACAAAAAAATTGTGATTCTCAACTTATCCAGAAGTGTGCAGCGCTAGCAACAACAAACAGTTAAAAAACACTCATAACACCTTATGCACCACATAGCAACAACCTGGCAACCACCCAGAATACACTAGCAACAATCCAGAACAATATAGCAACACCCTAAAAACACTTTGAATAATGCCTTAACAAATTTCATAGCAGAACCCTGGAAAATCACCCTAGCAAACATCCAGCAACGCCCTAGCAACCATCTAGAACAATCTCACAGCCACACATAAGTGCATTAAAAACTACTCGGAAGACCTTATAGCAACTGCATAGCAACGCAGTGGTAACCACCCAAAATACCCTAGCAACCACAAAGAACACTGAAAACATTCAGAATACATTAGTAACCCCATAGCAATGCCCTGGCAACCACCCAGCAATGTTCTAACAACAAGTTAGAACACCCTAGCAATGCAAGCACCCTAGCAAACCTGTGAAAGCATTGTGGTGGTAAGTTTTCAGTTTAGTATTGATACTTTGGATGTTTTTCTTTTAATTCAGTTTGTCCGTGCATTCAAACGGTTTGCTCATTCATCCATTCCTTTCTTTTCCTCTTTCTTTGTGTCTTTAGTCGTTCCCTGCATACTGATGCTCCAGGAAGAGTGTTTTTCTTCCCAGCGGCTCAATGATGCTCATTTAGGAGAATAAACCAAGCTTTTTGCTCTCGCAGAAGACAGTTTTACTGCTCAGATGTTGCTTTCATTGCTCAGCAGATTTAATGGAGTTCTCAGTTATATTTGATTAAGACATTAATTTATTCTCAGATTTTTCTTCCAAAATTCATAAAAACAAAGCCAAATGAGTCACTAGTTGTCATCCAGTAAGATTATAGAGCTACAAAATGAATGTGGAGCAGCTTCGATCATTTGATTAGAAATATTTGAGTTCACATTGAGACAAAAGATAAGTATACTTCAAGTTCATTTTATAAAGTATGACTAAGTAGTTCAAGTATATTTTTAAGTAAACTTTATGTAGTAAGTATACTAATATCAACGTACTAGTAGTATACTTGTAAGTGTACTATTTCAATACTACTTGGGACTAAATTAGCCTACTTTTTAGTGTATAAATGTATACTTTTAAGTGTACTTTAAGTGTAACTTTGAGTACACAACTACAACTTTTTTTCAAACAAAAGTTTTTTGTTTGTACTGCAACTACACTACAAGTGAACTTATAGGTACTGATAGTTTACTAGTCAAATACTTGTAGCACATTTTTTAGTTTATGAAAGTACACTTTGTAGTATAGCCTCAGTAAATTACTAGTTTAGTAGCTTTTTACACCATGTCCTAACCAGACGCGATGCGATAAAATTCCAGCGACAAACAATTTAGCTGCGTCCAAAATTGAATACTTCTCTACTATATAGTATGCAAAAAACAGTATGCAAACAGAGTATTAGGTCATAGTATCCACCTTATTCCTACGCCCCATGACGCTTTGCGCGAATTATGGGTGTAACTTCCGTTAAGCTGTAAACAGTCAGTGAAAGGCTCGCTCTATGAACGCAATAATACGTTTTATTTTTAAACTGGGTACAATGAGATGACATTATTCTACTCATCCTTCATCCAACGAACATTAAAAGGACATTTAAAAGTGTAAAAGCATCAACAAGGTACTTTCAACAGGCCATGAAAAAGCGCGATTCTTTCCACAGCAATAACGGACGGGTTAAATATAACTATAGTGATATATATATCTGTATTATGTAATATACATTGCCTTAATAAAAAATGTTAATGAACTTCATTGCGTGATACTATTTCAAAGTGATTTCCATCATTTTTACAGGTAATAAATTGTATTTACCTGTGAAAACAAACCTGGAAAGAGACTTTGAGGAGAAAAACGAGAGATTTTTCGTGCATTCCAGTGAATTATTAATGGGATATATCGTAAATTATATCGGGAGAACAGACCACAAATGTGCAGTATATGTTGTCCTTTTTCATACTATTATAATGGTATGCAAAGGGACAAAAAAAAAATAATCACGAGGATAGAAAGCAGCGACTGAAAAGAGCTCTTGCCATAGATATTTTTGTTATAACATGTTACGTTAAAATACCAAGCGTTACGTTATTCTCATGATGTCTGAAAATAAAACATGAAAAAAGCTCATTCAGTCAAACTGACGGATAAGCTTTATTTATAGGGCAACCTTATGATTTGAAACGATTCGTTTCAGTCTTTTTAAATGGAAGTTCCCCAAACCGGAAGTGGAACCCATAATTCGAAACGCAGTAGGCTAGTCAGGAATAAGGTGGATTCGAAAAACAGTAGGCGAAAAGTACCCGGATGATTTACTACACTTTACTATCCCATGAGGCCACTAGAGAGGATTTATGAATGGAGTTGAAGGGACGTAACTGACGCTGGTAGGTCATGTGACAGTAACAACATGGCGGATGTAGTAGGCGTCCGAATTCATTCATACTACATGCATTCACACTATATAGAATGTACTTTTTCAACGGTTTGACAACATGTTCAATTACATTCATACTACACACATTCACAACATTTAGAACATACTTTCTTAGTGGTCATTAAGTAATTACTCATTCAAAATAATTTACAAGTAGGTCAAATATAACTCAAGTATATTTACGTGTAATTTTAAGTATATTTCCAAGAAGTACATAAAAGTAGACTAAAAGTATAGTTTTTTTTTTTTTTTTAGTTTAAAAGAAGTACACCAATAGCACACTTAAATAAACTTATTTTTTGTAAGGGGATCTCTGACTTCTGATTGCAGACTTTTGAGTAAATGTGAGATTACTGGGGTGTTTTTCCTCAGGAGAAACATCTGAGACTTCAGCAAGTCCATTTGTTCACCATTAATCGTCTTGTTGCCTAAGTGAAGCAGACAGTTCCTTTATAAGACGCTAACAGCATTTCAACACTGAACTATGCTAAAGGTGATCTGTCAGTGAAAGTACGCAGGGTTCCCTTCACAGCTACTGAAGCAATGTCTCATTCTCTCAGGGAAACAAGAGACGTCATAGCATGTTGATGCTATTCAGGACAGCACGTTATTTCTGTTTGATGCTTGTCTTCTTGTCAAAAAGTTGATGTACATTTTGCCTTTGACAAACCCAAAGAATGTCATATAGCAGAATGTGTGCTCGCATGTATAGCCATCTTAAAACATCTATACATTATTTACTCAGAGTTTACAGTATTGTTACAGGGGATCGAATCTCATGAAGCCTCAAGAACATGTCTAGGTCATATTTCACCCCAAAAATAAATGAATAATAAATTAAATTTGGATTATTGGTGCAATTTTTAGACGGAAAGAATGATAACCAGTTTTGACATTTTGTTATAAATATTTCATAATAATTTTACTGATATTTAACAGTTCTTTGATATCAGGTCTGCATGTATTTTCCAATCTCTAGCTTTTACATGAAAATGTACTAGTAATTCTCACTATTTTAATGCAAAATCTCATTTTCATTACTGCAATGTGGAAAAAATAATAATATATAACTGAAATCGTAATTTTTTGCTGCACTGAATTTATACAGATTTTAATATAAAGCCTGTTTAATTGATATACAGTTAAAAATAGACTATATTTCAGTAGTAAGAATGAGAATAAAAATGGTTTTATTAAAAAAACACAAAAAATGAAATTGTTTTTGCATTAAAGAAAATAAGGCTCTAAAAAATAATGTCACAATGCAATATATTAAATCAAAATATATTTTCATATTTTTTCTTTTGATTTTGGTGAGAATAAAAAAATGTTTTATTTGAAAAAACACAAAAAAAGGAAAATTTTTTTTTGCATTAAAGAAAATAAGGCTCTCAAAAATAATGTCACCATGCAACAAATTAAATCAAAATATATTTTCATATTTTTTTTTCTTTTGATTTTTGGGCTGAGATGTAACCTGGATGTTTTATTAGTGAGTATTTTTTCCCATTTTTCTCATTGGTGTTGATCTGCACATGCATGTTCTTTTCGGATTCACCCAAAGAGGGGTCAAACCCCCCGAAACCCCCCTGTAATTCGTAAATACAGTAATTTAAGTCTGAAAATATGCCGTACGACTACCTGGCATCTTCTGCAGCAGCAGCACGTGTTCTGAAGGATGTTTACAGATTATTAGAGGTGTTCACTGCTCTCTGAGCATTTAATTACACACACATTCCTTCCTCATCTGCTTGAAACAAGGAAAAAAAGGATCTTGTCCGAACTTATTGTTCCACATTGTGATTTTGAAACGTTTAGCATCAATAAAGAGGAACTCTTTAGATGTTTTTCTTGCCCCTTTTCCTGAAAGTTCTCCACATCACTTCCACAGGTCACTGGCCAGCGTCGTGTGTCCGTGCGGAGGAAGCTGCTCCGTCTCTCTCATTTAACATCACCTCGTCTTAACCGGGACAGGAACGCTGTTAATTATGAGTTTGAGCATGCGGTGCGCAGGGTCCCGTTGAGCACAATTAACACCTAAAGACGCGGTAGGAGACTGCTTGCATAAAAGATTCTGGCAGAAGAAAAACAGGACAGCAAGAAAGTTCTAGAGTGGCCTGGACGAGCAGATGAGACGGGAATGTTTCTAATTCATGGGAAACACGCTTCTATACTGTCTTGAAGCAGCAGTGAATTTTACTTTCTTAGGGGCTGTTTACACGACACCATTTTCAACTAAAAATGGAAAACTTTTTGCGCGTTTTGGCGTTCATTTACACGACAACAGCATGTTTTGAAAACAGGATTCAAAGTGCACGTTTTTGAAAACGATACCGTTATCGTCTCCTTGTAAACTACAAAAAAGTGAATGTGTGAAAATGGTGACATCATGCGCGCGCGTATTACGTGTTCAGTCTAGCATAGTTTTTCTTTACAAAGTAACATCGCCATCTACTGGCCTGGCAGCAGAATACAGCGTTTTTAGTCGATTTCATGGATCTGTGCAAATAGGAATCGTTTTGACAATGTTGTCGTCTGTATGCGAAAAACACAAAAACTTTTCTGTTTTTAGTACATTGTTGTCGTGTAAACGTACCCTAAATTTACGTACAAGAAAAATACAAAAACTTTTCCGATTTTAGTACATCGTTGTCGTGTAAACGTACCCTAAATTTATGTAGGAGAAAAACACAAAAACTTTTTCCATTTTTAGTACATCGTTGTCATGTAAACGTACCCTAAATTTATGTACGAGAAAAACACAAAAACTTTTCTGTTTTTAGTACATTGTTGTCGTGTAAAGTACCTTAAATTTACGTACGAGAAAAACACAAAAACTTTTGCGTTTTTAGTACATCGTTGTCATGTAACCATACCCTAAATTTACGTACGAGAAAAACACAAAAACTCTTCAGTTTTTAGTACATCGTTGTCGTGTAACCGTACCCTAAATTTACGTACGAGAAAAACACAAAAACTCTTCAGTTTTTAATACATCGTTGTCGTGTAAACGTACCCTCAATTTACGTACGAGAAAAACACAAAAACTTTTCCGTTTTTAGTACATCGTTGTTGTGTAAACGTACCCTAAATTTACGTACGAAGAAACACAAAAAACTTCTCCGTTTTTAGTACATTCTTGTCATGTAAACGTACCCTAAATTTACGTACGAGAAAAACAAAAACTTTTCCGTTTTTAGTACACTGTCATGTAAACGTACCCTTAATTTAGGTACGAGAAAAACACAAAAACTTTTCCGTTTTTAGTACATCACTGTCGTGTAAACGTACCCTAAATTTACGTACGAAGAAACACAAAAAACTTCTCCGTTTTTAGTACATTGCTGTCAGGGGCGTTTCCTCCGAGGAGGCAAGGGAGGCAGTGTCTCCTCAAAAAAAAAAAAAATAGGATGAAAAAATAATCCATATTACATATAAAACAACACAAATATTACAAATTATGACATTAAAAAGAGCGCAAGTCACTCGTATTTCTTAAGGAACACTGCCCACCCGCAGGTAAAGTTACAGCAGGAGTCATGCCAACCTTTGCTCTCATAGAAAACCATAGAAAACCATCAGACCCCCGGCGTGCGGTGGGTTTTGTGGGGGGTAATTGAGAATGAATGGGGGAAAGTCACGTGAGAGGAGGCAATGTCTCCATCGCGCTATGATTGGATGTATTTGGTTATGATTGGATATGATTGGTTTGTGCGATAAATCCCGCCTCTTGTTTACGTGCACGTTCCGCGGGTCAGTTTGAATGAACAAATGATGGCGTCAATGGGAATACTAATTGAAAAGTAAGTAAACAGATCACCCAGTTAGATATCACTGCTTTATGTCACGTCAAAATCAAACTTGAAATGGACTGAAAACACGATGACTGCGGGGTTTTTTAGTGCAATCAGCTTGGTGAAATTAAAAATACAATTCGTGTCTGTGACAGACGGTGTTTACGGAGCATGACTGATGATCTAAAATAGCCTAAGTTGATTATTAAAAAGAAAAACATCAATACACAAATAAAATATATTGTTTAAATTATTATTTCCTTTAGTTATTATTTTGGAATGAATGTAGAAATGCTTAAAACACTAACTTGATGAGATTGACTTGGTTTTGATAAATAGAACATTTATTACAATACATTGTTAATGTAAAATTACAAAATAGAATTGTATTTGGTTTCTTTTTTTCTTTTTTGATGTAATCTAAAGTAATGTTCATTTAACAAGGAAGATGTGTCAACGTTAAGAGTAATGCACATGAATTTACATTGATTCATAAATAAATAAAAAATTTGCCTCCTCATTTCAGAACACCACTGCACGCCACTGATTGTTGTCATGTAAACGTACCCTAAATTTACGTACGAGAAAAACAAAAACTTTTCCGTTTTTAGTACATTGTTGTCATGTAAACGTACCCTTAATTTAGGTATGAGAAAAACACAAAAACTTTTCCGTTTTTAGTACATCACTGTTGTGTAAACGTACCCTAAATTTACGTACGAGAAAAACAAAAACTTTTCCGTTTTTAGTACATTGTTGTCGTGTAAACGTACCCTAAATTTACGTACGAGAAAAACAAAAACTTTTCCGTTTTTAGTACATTGTTGTCATGTAAACGTACCCTAAATTTACGTACGAGAAAAACAAAAACTTTTCCGTTTTTAGTACACTGTTGTCATGTAAACGTACCCTTAATTTAGGTACGAGAAAAACACAAAAACTTTTCCGTTTTTAGTACATCGTTGTCCTGTAAACGTTATTTATTTATTCATAAATAAATAAAAAAAATTGCCTCCTCATTTCAGAACACCACTGCACGCCACTGATTGTTGTCATGTAAACGTACCCTAAATTTACCTACGAGAAAAACAAAAACTTTTCCGTTTTTAGTACATTGTTGTCATGTAAACGTATCCTAAATTTACGTACGAGAAAAACAAAAACTTTTCCGTTTTTAGTACATTGTTGTCATGTAAACGTACCCTTAATTTAGGTACGAGAAAAACACAAAAACTTTTCCGTTTTTAGTACATCGTTGTCGTGTAAACGTACCCTAAACATTGACTTCCAATCAGAATCCATGTTCGAGCATTTAAAGCGACAGACGACAAAACTGCAATATACAGAATGTTATCGTGCTTTGGCGTCGACGCTAATATAGTTATCGTTATAATTATCTTTAGCCTACAGTTATAGTTTTGGTGTGAACTGCCTTTACACAATTTTGAGTGATTTTAATTGATATAAGTAGCCTACTTTTTAAAAGCTGTAGGGAAGAGCACAAATAGATCTCATTAATGTCTTAGTTGTGTCTCCTTAACAGAAATACCATTATTTGAGAGCGCAAATGTAAGTTTTCCTAAAGTGTCTATCTTCTGAGATGTTTCTCCAGAGAAAAAGTCTAGTAATCTCAAATGCGTCTCCTCTAGATCTCAAATTTAGATTTCAGTCATCAAATGATCAGCTGGAGCCGATAATACCTACAGAAAAGATGGAAAACTAGCATGTACAAACCTTAATTAAACAATTAATAATCAATCAAAAAGAAATTCATACCTGTATGATATTACGCTGCCGTTTGGAAAATGGATGATTCAGCAGCGGGCGCCATCTTCTGATCAGACGCGGGAATTCATTCGACGCGCGACTCTCTACACTCGTTATTGCGGTGCATTGTGGGATTGAATGAGTGCACTCGATAACGTCCACTATGGTTTTGGACACCACTACAAATGACTGTCCCCTCAAATAGTGCCCTCTTTAAGGGTATGGGGGTGATTTTTGACACAGCCCATGTTTTTTCAACACAAGTGTGTGTCAAGTGAGATCAACAGTGACCTCTAGTGTGGAACTGCAGCATTTACAGCCCAAAGTCACTCGTGTCCCAATTCATGATTCAAAATATAACGATAGACAGTGACAAAAACATCATATGAGGGTTAGGTATTCATCATAGAATGGATATTCAGTATGATCATACATTATATGCCATAAAAACAGAAAAAATACTCTTAAAAAATCTTTTTGCTGAAATATTTATTTTATCTTTTTATTATTTAGGTAGCCTATAATTATTTATCAATAAAACCGTTTATCCCTTCAGAACAACAAAGCAGGCACTATCTATACAGTACATGCAAAAATATACATGTACGTTTGCAGAAAATGTGAGTAGTGTTAAACTAGCTGCCTTGATGCTAGGCTACTATGTAGGTGATGAGTTGTTCTAAATGTTATTTTAACGCGTTATATGGTTGCTAGGGTGTTCTTGGAGGTTGCTAGGTAGTTGCTTACCGGCTACTTGACAGATCGCTACTTGCCCTTCTGATTGCAATTTCATGTCCGCTTGTTGAACAGCTTCACCTGATTCAGTGATTCAGTGATGTCCAGTCAGGCAGCTGTTCAATACTACCACAAGAGGGCAGAAAACACATAGAAAATGTGTCTTATTTATTAAAACGTGGCCTTACAAACCATTAGCAACCATTTTCATTATAATTAGAGAAGCTACCAACACTGGAAGCTCCAGATGTGGCACGTTGTAAGGTGATGTAACTCACATTATTTATTTGAAATAAAATCTATTTTTTAAATAAATAAATATAAAATAAATGTTTGTTTGTTTGTTTTTTAAAAAGAGATTAAATGTAAATGAATACATAATTTTTTAATGAAATAAATATTTTTAAATAAATACATAGTTGAATCCCTCAAGAAATATTTTGTAATAAATATTTTTTCTCATTTTGAATAAATACATTTTTATTTTAAATAAATAAATATTTTTTAATAATTATAAACAAAAATAAGTAAATATTTTTTAATTTTGTTTACATAAATGTTTAAATATTTTTAAATACATAAAAATATTGTAATTATTTTAAATAAATACATTTTAAAAAATAATAAATAAATGTTTAAAGAAATGAATAACTTATGTATTTAAATAAGTTCATACATTTTAAATAAATAATTAAAAATATTTGTATTTAAATAAATACATTTTTATTTTAAATATTTTTTTAATAATTACACAAAATAAATATATAAATACATTTTAAATAAATATTTATAATTTTGTTTAAATAAATACATTTTTAAAAAATAATAAATAAATCTTTAAATAAATGAATTTATGTATTTAAATAAGTACATAAATACATTTTAAATAAATAAAATATTTTTATTTAAATAAATATATTTCTATTTTAAATAAATACTTTAATAATTACACACAAAATAAATATATAAATACATTTTAAATAAATATTTATATTTTTTTACATAAATCTTTAAATAAATATTTTAAATAAATACATTTTTAAAAATAATAAATAAATGTTTAATGAATGAATTTATCTATTTAAATAAGTACATGAATACATTTTAAAAAAATAAAATATTTTTATTTAAATAAATATATTTCTATTTTGAATTAATAAATACTTCAATAATTACACACAAAATAAATATATAAATACATTTTAAATAAATATTTATAATTTTGTTTACATAAATGTTTAAATAATTATTTTTAAATAAATAAACAAATATTTAAATAATTATTTTAAATAATACATTTTTTAAAAAATATAACTGTTTAAAGAAATGAATAATTTATGTATTTAAATAAATACAAATATTTTTTAAATTTTATTTTAAATAAATAATTTTTAAATATACTACATTTTTAAATAAACTCATTTTATTTTAAATAAATACATAAATACATACATATTTTATTTACAAATTGACTGCTCTGAATTTTTGTCAATATACCTTACATAAATGACAGCCGGTTCATGATGGCATAGAGATAGTCAATTAAATTACTATGAATGTTAAATAAGTTTTTGAAACTATGACTAAGATTCATAAGGTTATGTAGTAACGTCATCTCAGGTCCCACCGGCTCCAGGACCCTGGTGAAGGGGTACGAGTGTTCCTCCACCCTGACCCACATCAGGCCTCTCAGAGGGGGGTGACATCACAGGGCACGTCCCCACCGGGACCCAGCAAGGGGGAGGTTTACGACCCCTTTCACACCCAGCCAGACCTCGTCATCCCACCGCAGGTGAGTCCGAGAAGACGTCAGCAGGAAGGACGGCTTTATAACCGCAAACAGATTTATCCCAAATGGAGCTGACATCCATCAGACGGTGTCAGGATCTGTTAGAGTCTCACATCTGAAGCCAAGAAAACACAGAGAAATCTCACCATAATATAAGCAGCTGCTCGCTTTTTAATAAATTACCTTTTTTTAAATTCAATTTAAATAAATACATTTTTATTTTAAAATAAATATATACTTTTTAATACATATGCAAATAAGTATAACTACAATTTTTGTATTTTGTTTAAATAAATACGTTTAAATAAATAAAGTTTTATTATTTGAAATAAATTTATAATAAAATACAAAAATATTAAATGTATAAAATAATGAACATTTTTAAATAAATAAATGTTTTTAAATAAATCTTAAAATAAATATTTATTGTAAATAAATACATTTATAATAAATAAATATATACGTTCTAAAATTAATACATATGCAAATAAGTATATAAATATAATTTTTAATAAAGATTTTTTGTATTTTGTTTAAATATGTTTAAATAAAGATATAGTTTTATTATTTTAATAAATACATTTATAATAAAATACATAAAATATTGAATGCATAAAATAAATATTTTACATTAATATGTTTTCAAATAATTCTTCTGAAAAATAAATACTTTAAATATTGTAAATAAATACATTTATAATAAATATATACTTTATAAAATAAGTACATATGATAAAGATTTAAATACTTTCATTTTTTTAAGTAAATACATTTAAATAAATATTTGTATTATTTAAAATAAATAATTTAAAATACATATTTAAATGAATAAATGTATAATAAAATGCATAAATATTAATAAATATAAATATTATAATATAAATAAATAATATACAATAAATATTTTACAATAAATATTTATAAATAAATGCATAAGATATTAAATACATAAAAAAAATTTAATAAATGTTTTATATAAATATTTTTTATTTTAAGTAAATACGTTTAAATAAATAAATATTTTTATTATTTAAAATAAATAATTTAAAATACATATTTATATACATATTTAAATGAATAAATGTATAATAAAATACATTAAATAAATAAAAATGTTTTTTAAATAAATATTTTTATAATAAATATTTATAAATAAATGCATAAGCTATTAAATGCATAAAAGAAATATTTTTAATAAATAAATATTTTTAGATAAATATTTTTACAATAAATAAATATTTATTGTAAATAAATACATTTATAATAAAATATATAAAATATTAAATACATAAAATAAGTAGGCTAAATGTGTAAATAAATTTTAAACTTTTTTTTTTTCTTTTTTTTTTTTTTAAAGCAATAAATAAATAAATCATAGCACTAAAATCTCCTTTAGGGTTGCATTTTCAAACCTGGACTGACGCGTCTAAACATGCCAGATTATAATCGTACACACACAGGCACAAACAGTATTTGAGGGGAGATCTCTCCACTGTGAATCCGAGCGGCTGGTCACGTGTTTTGGAGCGAGTCGAGTCTCTGTTGACGTCTGCCGTATTAAATTGTTTAGTCTAGACCTCCTCGCAGTCGTGCCGGCTCTTCTCGCCGCTGCTCAAGCATGTTGGTCTTTTTGTCTGAGATCGATGGCTTTGGTTTTGTGGTGCGGCAGAACGAAACGTCTCTGCTGTTTAGATTTTACGAGCAAACGAGTACAAGGCCTGAGTGGCGTCATTCAGATTCAAACAAGCTGTTGAGGACAGGATCATTTCACCAGAGTCAGTCTGAGTATGACATCTCCAAACAACAAATACATGACAAAACATTCATATTTATCCTGTTTTTGAAGGATCAAAGGTTGGATTTAAGTGATCCAACATTTATTAGACTATTGATAACATGTTTGTGTATTTTCCCTGACAATACATCTACACAGACTGCAATCACTAATGTTTCATATCAAAAAGGGGAAAAAATTGCAGCTGCATCTTCAAACCTTGATCAGTGTGTCTAAATGTGCCGTTTTTTAATAGTTCACCAGCGCAAACAAGATTTCAGAGCTGCAACGGAAGGGAAAATTAATATTATTATTATCACATATTATTAACATCTGAAAACATTAAATGCATCCAATCATGAAAAGTGTTCAAACTACTTGAGTTGCTAATTTGCCTATTAGGATATTTATTAGTGCAAGTATCCCAAACTTTTTGTCAGCCGAACCCATTTAAGTTAATATTTTAATAATTTCGGAAAATTAAAATGGTGTAAAATTAAATAACTGTATTTAAATGATACTATATATCATTTAAATACATATATATACACAGACAATTTCAGTTAAATTATTGTAAAAATACAATAATTTAAATTGTAATTTTATATATATATATATATATACACACACATCATATTTCAATAATTTCAATGTAAAATTAAATAATTGTATTTAAATTATACTATATATACACACACACACACAATTTTAGTTAAATTATTGTAAAAATACCTTTTTTAAATATTATTTTAAATACATTTTTAAAAAAATTATAAATAAATGAATTTATGTATTTAAATAAGTACATAAATAAATTTTAAATAAAAAAATGATTTAAATAAATACATTTTATTTTAAATATAAATACTTTAATAATTACAAAATAAATATGTAAATACATTTTAAATATTTATAATTGTGTTTACATAAATGTTTAAATAAATATTTCAAATAATTATTTTAAATAAATACATTTTTTAAAAATTATAAATAAATGAATTTATGTATTTAAATAAGTACATAAATACATTTTAAATAAATGAATAAAATATTTTTATTTAAATAAATACATTTTATTTTAAATAAATAATTACTTGAATAATTACAAAATAAATATATAAATACATTTTAAATAAATATTGTTTACATAAATGTTTAATAAATATTTTAAAATAAACAAACAAACATTTAAATAATTATTTAAAATAATTCATTTTTTTTTTTAAATAAATGTTCAAGGAAATGAATAATTTATGTATTTAAATAAATAAAATATTTTTAAATAACATTATTTTAAATAAATATTTTTTTAAATATAGTATATTTTTAAATAAACTCATTTTATTTTAAATAAATAAATACATTTTATTTACAAATTGACTGCTCTGATTTTTTTGTCAATAAACTTTAGAAAAATGACAGCCGGTTCATGATGGCATAGAGATAACCTATTAAATTACTTTGAATGTTAAATAAGTTTTTGAAACTATGACTAAGATTCATAAGGTTATGTAGTATATAAATTAAGATTTAGTTTAATATATATTGTTGGTTCACTCTCAAAAAGGATGTGTTAATTAATAACACATTTTTTGTATTATATAACATATATTAAATTAAAGCCACATTGTAATAATATAGTCACATCATAATAGACGTTGTTTTGTCTGTATGAATCGATTCATTTCTGAGTTTTGTCTCGAATCAGACCGCAGTCAGCTGATCTCAGAACAGATTATTGTTTGATGACTTGGTCAGATAGTTCATCTAAGACAAGCGGGAGAAAAAATCCACAAGAGTCACTTACTGACTTCAGATCATCCGGTCAAAGCCTGTAAAGCAGATCCGTGTGGACCTCCAGAAGATTACCCACAATTCTCTGGAGCGGCAGTCGGTAGTGAAGAACTAGAGATGGAAACAATAGAGACGTATCATCAGTAACCAGAAGTGTACAGGCCAATCCAAACAGCTTCATAACACTCTTCCTCTGGGATTGTAACTTTCTTTGCAGACAAACAGCAGGCCAAGAAAGATGTAGAGCAAGAGTATAATAACACAAAGCAGCGAGTTATGGATAACAAAAGACTCATATAAAACAGCAGATCTAGAAGGACATAAACTTGAATGCTCTTTGTTGTTTTCTGCAGTCGATCAAATGCTCTGTTCTCATGAAAACGAACGACTGCACTTCAGTGGATCTGCTTCTGATGGTTTAGTGAGTGAAATTTGTAATCCGTGTCATGCCAAATCAGTTAAAGTTGGAAAAATTAACAAAAATGTAACAGTTTAACTAAAAAAGGTGAAGAAGAGCTATTCCAAAAATGAAATGTTTCCACCAAATGACAGATTTCTGGATTTCTTACATTAAGCAGTAATATAAATGTGTAATATAATGTCAGATTTTATTTAGACTCTTAATATTTTGACTAAATATTGTGTAAAGTAAGTGTTCATTTAAACAAATCAATTTTAACATTTTGATATTAATATTTTTTTCAATTTTACTATGGAATATATATATATATATATATATATATATTCCATAGTAAATATATATATATATATATATATATATATACACACACACACACACACACACACACAATTTTAATTAAATTATTGTAAAAATATAATCATTTAAATTGTATATACAGTTATTTATATATTTATATAGGATTTTTATGTATATATATATATATATATATATATATACACACACACACTGATTTAATACTGATTTAACACTTACAATAATTTAATTTTAGTTAAATTGCTGTAAAAATACAAGTATTTAAATTTAATATACAATTACTTGTGTATATATATATATATATATAGTTTTATTTAAAATACAATTTTATATATATATATATACACACAATTTTATTTTAATATTTTATATATATATTTTTAATTTGAGATATATATATAATAAAATTTTTATTAAATTATTGTAAAAAATACAACTATTTAAATTTTATATACAATTTTTTAAATTAAATTATTGTAAAAATACAATTATTTAAATTTTATATACAATTACTTGTATATGTAGTTGTATATAGTTTTGTTTTAATATTTTACAATATTTATATATATATATATATATATAGTCATATTATTTAAATTACAATTATATATATATAAAATACAATCATTTAAATTTTATATACAATTATATATTTTATATATAAAACTATATATATATATATATATATAGTTTTGTTTTAATATTTTTACACAATTTTAATTAAATTATTGTAAAAATACAATTATTTAAATTTTATATAAATTTTTTAAATTAAATTATTGTAAAAATACAATTATTTAAATTTTATATACAGTTACTTGTATATATAGTTATATATATAGTTTTGTTTTAATATTTTACAATATTTTAATATATATATATATATATATATAGTCATATTATTTAAAATACAATTATATATATATTAAAAAAAATCATTTAAATTTTATATAAAATTATATATTATATATATAAAAATATATATATTTATATATATATATATATATAGTTTTGTTTTAATATTTTACACAATTTTAATTAAATTATTGTAAAAATACAATTATTTAAATTTTATATACACTTTTTTTAATTAAATTATTGTAAAAATACAATTATTTAAATTTTATATACAGTTACTTGTATATATAGTTATATATAGTTTTGTTTTAATATTTTACAATATTTTAATATATATATATAGTCATATTATTTAAATTACAATTATATATATATTAAATACAATCATTTAAATTTTATATACAATTATATATTTTATATATATAACTATATATATATACATATTATATATATATATATATATAGTTTTTTTAATATTTTACACAATTTTAATTAAATTATTGTAAAAATACAGTCATTTAAATTGTGTGTGTGTGTACACAAAACAATTAAAATTTTTGGTGTATATATATATATATATACACACACACACACAATAATTAAGGACATGCATGAATGAATGAATGAATAAAACAATACATACATTCATACAGTATATAGAAAACTATCCATCACCACTGTTGTTTCTCAAACAAAAAGCTAGTTGACCACTATTATAGATATTACTGTAATTATGAAATAAAGCTGTTACTCAACATCAGCCTGACAAAATAATCTGTGTTAAAAGTGCAGATTGCCTCGGCTCTGGTTCCTCGGGCTCTTTGAAAGCCGTCTGAGGGGGTCTGCTGTGATTGCGGCCCACCGCTGTGTGACACAGATAAGGCAGGACGGACCCATTCTGAGTTCAAAAGAGTGTTGGAGCCCCCTGCGAGATTACCGTCATTTAAAGATGACCGCTGCCAGGGTAATTTCCTTCTGCTGGTCCTCGTTAAACCCTTGAGAGACGGAGGAATAGAGATAGCAGAGCGCTGGGAGCCGGCCGAAACTGAGCTTCAGAGTTTGTGCTCAACAGACCTGGAGTCTGGGATCCATTATAGAGGCCCTTATGAGGTCATGTTTATTCATACAAACACACTCACATTTACCCTCATTATAATACAGTACATCATCCTGCAGTCTGAGTTCAGGGCTTGAGATTTTCACCTGGCAGATAATAAAAACCGCACAAACGCACACTGACGGAGGGACTCGATCCAGATCTACAGACGTGAGGGCGCAGGGCGCAGTGAACGACCACCTAGCAACCACCCAAAACAGCCTAGCAACCACCTAGAACACATAATGATTATGGGTTTCATTCTGAGGAAACACGCATAATGATACATTCATACCTTGAATGCATTTCATGAAATAAAGAACAACTTGGCAACCTCCCACAATGCACTGCAGCAGCATCATGGCGGTGAGATTTACACGTGCAAACGGCAGCATGATGTGTGTGTGTGAGTGAGTGTGTGTGATTTAGTGAGTGTGTGAGTGTAAGTGTGTGTGCTTTAGTGAGTGTGTGTGTGCGAGTGTGTGTGATTTAGTGAGTGTGTGTGTGATTTAGTGAGTGTCTGTGTGTGTGAGTAAATGTGTGTGATTTAGTGAGTGTGTGTGTGTGATTTAGTGAGTGTGTGTGAATGTTTGTAAGTGTGTGTGATTTAGTGACTGTGTGTGATTTAGTGAGTGTGTGTGTGTGTGTAAGTGTGTGTGATTTAGTGAGTGTGTGTGTGATTTAGTGAGTGTGTGTGTGATTTAGTGAGTGTCTGTGTGTGTGAGTGTTTGTAAGTGTGTGTGATTTAGTGACTGTGTGATTTAATGAGTGAGTGTGTGTGTGATTTAGTGAGTGTCTGTGTTTGTGAGTGTGTGTAAGTGTGTGATTTAGTGACTGTGTGATTTAGTGAGTGTGTGTGTGCGAGTGTGTGTGATTGTGTGAGTGTCTGTGTGTGTGAGTGTGTGTAAGTGTGTGTGATTTAGTGAGTGTGTGTGAGTGTGTGTAAGTGTGTGTGCGTGAGTGTGTGATTTAGTGAGTTTGAGTGTGTGTGTGAGAATGTGTGTGTGTGTTTGTGTGTGAATGAGTGTGAGTTTGAGTGTGTGTGTGTGTGACTGTTTGAGTGAGTGTGTATGTGTGTGTGAGAATGTGTTTGTGTGTGAATGAGTGTGAGTTTGAATGAGTGTGTGTGTTTGAGTGTGTGTGTGTGTGACTGTTTGAGTGAGTGTGTATGTGTGTGTGAGAATGTGTGTGTGTGTGTGTTTGTGTGTGAGTGAGTGTGTGCGTGAATGTGTGTGTATGTTTGTGAGTGTGTGCGTGAATGTGTAAGTGTGTGTGCGTGTGAGAGTGTGCGTGAGTGTGCATGAGTGAGAGTGTGTGCACATTCTCACACACACTCACTAAATCACACACACTTACACACATTCACGCACACACTCACTCACTCACACAGACACTCACTCAAACTCCCACTCACACGCACTCACTAAATCACACTTACGCACACTCTCTCACACACACTCACAAAATCACACACACTCATGCACACACACACAGTCACACAAACATACACACACATTCACGCACACACACACACACACACACAGACACTCACTCAAACTCCCACTCACACACACACTTATTCACACACACACACGCACTCGCTAAATCACACACACTTACACACACTCACACACACACTCACTAAATCACACACACACACACACACATTTGTTTTTGTGAATTGTGGGGACATTCCAAAGGCGTAATGGTTTTTATACTTATACACTCACTCGCGCACACACACTCAAACACACTCACGCATGCACACACACACTCACACTCGCACACACACACTCACTGAATCACACACAGACACTCACACATGTGCGTGTTTGTGTGAGTGTGTGCATGAGAGTGTGTGTGTGAATGTGTGTGTATGTTTGTGTGAGTGTGTGTATGCGTGCACATGTGTACGCGAGTGAGTGTGTATGAGTGAGAGTGTGTGTATGAGTGTGAGTGTGTGTGTGTGTTTCTCCAGCTGGAATCATGTGGCTTTGATTATCGTCTGCTCTGCCCAGAGGGAGCGACTGATTGAAACTCCAGACTCTGGCAGAGCACTGTTTATTATATCGTCTGGCAATTATTTCACTCATGATTGCTAATTTCAGGAAATTAGATTTGTGTGAGGGAGAGACAAAAAGAGACACATGTGTGTCCGAATGTATAATGCATATGTGACGAGGGTGGCTTCACAAAGGTCCTCTATAGTGAAGCCTGAATGCAGCTCGTCCAATCAGACTTTACAACTCTCCATGTTATAACTTGCATGAGTGTTCACTTTTTTAGCAGAATTGGTTTCAAAAGTATTTTTTGCATTCTTTTTTCTTGTATTGATGGCAAATGTAAGAATTTCTGA
Organism: Mylopharyngodon piceus; assembly: GCA_039654765.1. Lineage (NCBI taxonomy): Eukaryota > Metazoa > Chordata > Actinopteri > Cypriniformes > Xenocyprididae > Mylopharyngodon > Mylopharyngodon piceus. The sequence continues at coordinate 19,140,178 of CM077459.1, read as the reverse complement.
AAACTTTAAGCATTAAAAAGTCTATTAAAATTTCAATATCATTTATGAGGCTTTGATGTATCTCTCTTTAGAAATATTAGTTCTTCTCCAGGAATTAAACAATTATACGGAAGAAAATTTCAGTTTTTACTTCCGGAATCTGAGTTGAAATAGTCTTCATGCCGCTTCATGCCTCATAAACAGTTCAAGTTCCCATCTAGAAAGCGTCTCTCCATGTCTGTGAATCTTTCTTGGGCCATTTGGTGAGATGAAACCAGAGGTTTACCGCGGAGGCGTCTGGAAAGAGCAAATAAAAGCAATCAGTCAGAGTTCTGTCAGCCTGATTTATTGCTCAACGGCCTCTACGAGTGAATGAACGCTCCAAAACATTGGCTGTGTGGATTAGTTTCATTCTTGAGATTTCAGAGAGTACGATTTCTAACCGAGAGTTTGTAGAAATATTTCATATGTCTGCAGAGTATATGATATTGATCCTCTCCAGATGGAGAAACCAAACCCTCAGCAATCATCATTCAAACCCTGTTGAGATGTTATGATAGAGATGTAATTAAACTTTAATCACTCTTTTTAATCAAACTAACCGCCATCGAAGATTATGACATATCTGAAAACCTAATTAATCTGTAATGTGTAAATCATATTAACAGTTATCAAATCAGGAACTATTAAAAAAGAGCACCTGTTTTAGTCCGTTTTTAAATATCAGAAATGCATATAAAATCATAAATGGTTTACTATCCATATTAATTTTTAATTAAATGTCAGTTTAATTTAAAAAACTACCATTGGTTTTATGCATGAAAGGGTTAAGCAGGCTCTTATTGAGTGACATGATAATTATTTCCATGGTTTTCATAGTTTTCACAAAAAAAAGTCAAAAATAAAAAAATTGCAATCTTCTTCAAACAGAAATGTATAAATTAGTGCTATATAATATATACACACACACACATACATGCGACCCGTGTTGGCAAAATGAGTCGCAATGAGCAAATTTTCAAAAATTAGTTATTTTCACATTCTCTATTAAAAAAAACCTTCAAAATGATGTATGATTTGTTTGATTCAAAAAAAAAAAAATGGATTAAACTTTTATGTTAGATGCGATTAATCGCGATTAATCATTTTGACAGCACTAGTATGAATCCCTCATTTTTATTAATTAGGTGTAACTATAGCATGGATTAAACTTTTATGTTAGATGCAATTAATCGCGATTAATCATTTTGACAGCACTAGTATGAATCCCTCATTTTTATTAATTAGGTGTAACTATAGCAAACGCATATGAACGCTAAAATTATTTAGCAACCACATAGCAATGCCTCGGCAACCACCCACAACATTCTTGTGTCTAGTATTAATGTTCATAATAATCAAATGATCTCGTTTAAACAGTAAGAAGCTTCAGAATTGGAAAAAAATGGAATTTTAGTTTAAACTATAGTTACCATAGCAAATCTTTGCAATCAATGTGCAACATCATTGAAACCGCTAAGCAAAAATGCCAGAAAACAACACGTTAGCAAGCAACGCGCTAAACAACACAGCAACGCCATAGCAACGGCCCACAACAACACCCTAGTATCGTGGAAACGCGTTTTTGTGAGTATAAGGCCAGTCCACACCAATCACAATATAAAGGTAACGATAAAGATATAGTTCTAAAAATCGTTTAACATATAAAAGAATAGCACTGTCCACACCATGGCTATAACGATAACAATATAGAGGAACGATATAGTTGGGATCACTTTTTCCAGCTGTTGAGCGATAAAACACTTACAGCCAATCAGAATCCATTTTAAGGCCTCGCGCATTTAAAATGGCGGACGACATTGCGGAGAAGTTAATTGCCGAGGTCCAGAAAAAGCCACCACTGTTTAACAAGTCAAACCCCCTTATCAAGGATACTTTAAAGAAAATTGATATATGGAAAACAATCGGTCATACGGTGAGAAGTAACGAGATCATAATGCCAGGCTAGCAAACAGCGTAACATAAAATCACCTCAGACATCCAGCGCTAGTTTCGACAACATTGTCTTTGCAGTGCAGTGAAAAAGACTAGGCGTTGTTTTTATTCCACTATATTGACCTCTTCAGCTAAATTCACTGTTAGATTAGATAAATTACACTAGCTATTCACTCGAAACATAGGATGCTGAGGACATCTGCTAGTTAAAGCCGTGTAAACAGCAAAAACATGTTGTAGTACACACTTTGAAACCGCAGCTCGTGAGCTTATCATTCGTTTGTGTGGACGCAAATATAGTTGTAGTTATCTTTATAGTTATCGTCCTTGGGCCTTAAACTGCTGTAAAATAATTGTAAACTAATATGGGATCTACTACGGTGTAAAAGGTTTAATTATCTAATCAAAATGGCATTTGGCTTAAACCGAGCTTAGTGAGACTCTCTATGAACTCGATTTGGACCAGGTATTTATCTTTCTAGATGAATCTGTTAAAAATTCGTACCCAGTGCCAAGGAACCAAAAACGCGCGCTTGTGATTGCGCATGAGTGGTCGGTCCTGCCCCCCGAACGCGCAGCGGACACGCGCCCATTAAAGTCCTGACAATCAGTCTCAACGCGACCGTCTCACTGTTTCTCCTCTCAGAGACTTTTAAAAGTGCTCTCACCTCAGAAGCGTCGCGAGCGTTTGGATAATGGATCTCTGTGTGATTGTGCTGTTGTGTTTGTGCGGGCTGCTGCGGGGGCAAGGTGAGTTTACCTCATAATTCACATCTCTGCTGCTGTTAAAAGGCTTTACTCAGAGTTTAGTGCGGAGAGACGCGTCCTGTGAGTGAAACACGGTGTTATGACATCTCACTTCTGCTCTGTGAGCGCGCACTCGCGTAATGTCTGCCTGCGTCTATGATAAAACAAGCTTCATAAATATATTTTCTCAGGTTGCTGTAGTATACAATTTGCTTAAACGTTTCTATAATGGAAAATAAGATAAAAAAAAACAAAACAGTATAGTATATTATAGTCTAAAATAGTATAGTACATACAGTCACGTGGTACATTAAACAAAAAAGTGCCGTAATAATAAGTATTATTCTCTAGTTATTACACTGTATTCATATAATCGAATCAGTGTTGACATAATTAATACGCCTTTCAACTTCAAATGAGTCACTTGCTGATCTCTTAATTAAAGGGTTGTGCTCCCAAAACTATCATTTACCTCAGCTCAAGTGTTTTATTCTGAACAGATACTGTATGGTAGATGAGGTAGTATGAATATTCAGATTAGGGGGCGGGGTCTGGGTTGCAGAAACCAATGAGGTTTTGCTTGCTACTCTTGAATCTAAAGTATGGAGCAGTGCAGAGAGAGTCAAGGCATTTGAATGATGAAAGATGCTCTTTGCAGCCAGATGAAGGTTAACCGGGTAATCCTAACCTTACCAGGACTGGTATAGTGTCTTGGAGACTGTATCTGAACCTTTACTCAGTTCTCAAGATCCTTCAAGATCTTCACACGTTCATGTCATTCAAACGGTCACCACACAGATGTGGTTTGTGGGTGCAGGTCATAATTCAGAGTGACAAACTGTTTGTTTGAACAGCGGTGAACTAGTTTACTTAGTATCATGTGGGTGGTGTTTTCATAGCTTGTGTCACATACTAGTGCTGCTCTTGGCTCACTTTAAGAGTATTTTATCTTGGTTTTATTGGGCTTTAGAAAGTTTCTCTGAAAGGAACAACTGAATTTTTCAGTATCTACTGTACAGCAGGGCTATAATCAGCCACCTGCACATTTCTTTTTTAATAAAATTATTAATATTATTCATTTGGATGACTTGTTTAATTTACTTTTTTAATTTAAAATTGAATAAAATTTGATTTACTTAAAGCACATTTATGTAAATAAATAAATGCATATAAATAGGGACTTAAAGTAAAAAATTACTTATAGTAAAATATGCAATAAAATAAAATAATGAAAACTGAGTCGCACAACAACTCTTCAAATTTACTTAAATCAAAGTAAAAAATTACTGAAGTAAAATATGCAATACAATAAAATGCTATAAAATAAAATAAATTAGGGAAATCTGAGTCTCAACAACTCTTCAAAATGACTTAAATCAAAGTAAAAAAAATACTTAAAATAAAGTAAATAAATAAAATAAAGTGAAATGAAATGAAAAATATAACTATATTACACTATTATACACAACTATAACAAACCGACTGCAAATTTCTTTGTTAATAAAATTAATAAGATTATACTTCTGGATAACTGGTTTAATTTATTTGATGCAAATTTTATTATTTAAAATTAAATAAAACTTTATTTATTTATTTTAATAAAGCACATTTATTTAAATAAATTAATAGTTATGTAAATAAATTAATATTTGTATTTATTCATGTAAATAAATTAATATTTTATTTATTTTATTTATTTATTGCGATTAATCGCATCTAAAAATTTTGTGTGTATATATATATATAAATTAAATAAAGCTTTATTTATTTATTTTAATAAAGCACATTTACTTAATAAATTAATTAATAGTTATGTAAATAAATTAATATTTGTATTTATTCATGTAAATAAATTTATTTATTTATTGTGATTAATCGCATCTAACATAAAAGTTTGTAAATATATATATAAAATTAAATAAAATTTTATTTATTTTAATAAAGCACATTTATTGAAATGAATTAATTAATAGTTATGTAAATACATTAATATTTTTATTTATTCATGTAAATAAATTAATATTTTATTCATTTATTAAATTAAAAACTGTGGTTTATTGTTGTCAAATAAATAAAAATGTGTGCATTCACGTGGAGAAATTACTGCTTATAAACACCATTTGGCGTTTCGATCACTGTGCAAACCTGAAGTAGAGAGTCCAAAAGACCCATCCGCCAAAAATATTTTGCTTTTTGGCAGATGATGGAAACCACAGGGAAATTAATGATCTGTTTGATCCAATTGAGTCCACTTGCGTCAGCTGATGGTTGTTTGGAAATGTTTTTGGACTAGTTTTTATGGCCTTTAATCTTTGGGAGAGACTCAGACGTGTTTAACGGAGTTGACTAGCTGCCCTTCAACAAATTACTTCATCCACCAGACGCTAAACATTATTCAGCATGAGTGGAAAATGGCTTGTGGGAAAAAACAAACAAGGGAGATACAATCCAGACAGCTTTGAGCGGCATATCAAGAGAAGATACTGATTGTGCAAACGGCATCAAGGAAACTGAATAGAACAATGATGATTAAAAACAAATAAATCAATGAATAAACACACAGAGCCTCATCAGATTGAAAGCAGTCATCAAGTCTGGGCCACACTTGTGTTGTTTTTCAGTACAAATATCTAAACATTCTTAAATCAAGATACATTTACTTGAAATGCTAAATGACAAGATATTACGACTTGTTTTCTGAAAACAAGAACAAATATCTGCACCATCAGGGCAGTGTAGAACTGAAAAGTGGGCGGGGCATGAGCTAAGCTCATGAATATTAATTTTGTGATGCCCTGATTTGCTGAAAGACAGACCTTGGTAGGTAGGAGAATAGAATAGAATAGAATGCAGTAGAATAGAAATGTGTGCAAACAACATATCTCATCCAGGCATGTCTTATCTCCTCCCTAATTATACAAAATCCTCTAAAAGTGAGAAGTACTGAAGGGCCGCAGGCAGGACCAGGTCTCCCGCCGAGCGTCCAGGAAGAGTCTTTATTCTTAGCCGCAGGGTTTGGGGCAGTAACATTTTTAAGGAGGTTTTCCATGTGCTGTCCATCGCTAATTGGACAAAGGTCATGCCACCATCTGATCTGAACAGTTCAGAGTGTCTACGCGGTCCTTAAATGTCCGTTTCCTTACAAAGAAACTCAACATTCAATCATAGGGAAGTAAAACAGCAATTGAGGTTTCTTTAATATCGCAGATTAACAGGAGAGCAAATGGAGACTTTCTATGGAAATCTCCTGAGAAAAAGTTCCCATGATTTCAACAATTTACCAACATACCAAAGTCTCCAATCAAAAGATTTTTAAATATATTTATTCATTTTTATAGCTCTTAATTGTACAATTAATTATAAGAAGATTTTATAAAACATATTATTATGATTATAAATATCTTGTGTTAAGACCAAATAATCTGTGACATTATATAATTTAATATATTTATTTATTTATTTTTATAGCTGTTAATTATAAAATAATTATAATCAATTTTATAATAAAACATATATAAAAAATAAATATAATAAATAAATTTTATAATTAAACAGTATAAGATATTCTTATAATTATTTATATATATATATATATATATATATATATATAATGTATAGGGATGCAAAGGGGCGGAAAATTTCCAGTAAATTTCCAGAAACTTTCCAAAATTTTCAGAAAGTTTCCAAAAATCCTGGAAAGTTTATGATTATAAATACTATGCTGTAATTTTAATAAGATATCTGACATTTTCGATTCTCTCTTATTATGTTGTGACTAATATGCATGGAAAATCAGCTAAATAACCCTCACAAAAACATATGTTTATAAATATATTAATTTAATATAAATAGGGATGCAAAGGGGCGGAAAATTTCCAGTAAATTTCCAGAAACTTTCCAAAATTTTCAGAAAGTCAGCTAAATAACCCCTTTCTCATTGACATAAACGTATTTTTATAAATATATTAGTTTAATATAAATAGGAAAATTTTCAGAAACTTTCCAAAAATCCTGGAAAGTTTATGATTATAAATACTATGCTGTAATTTTAATAAGATATCTGACATTTTCGATTCTCTCTTATTATGTTGTGACTAATATGCATGGAAAATCAGCTAAATAACCATCACAAAAACATATGTTTATAAATATATTAATTTAATATAAATAGGGATGCAAAGGGGCGGAAAATTTCCGGTAAATTTCCAGAAACTTTCCAAAATTTTCAGAAAGTCAGCTAAATAACCCCTTTCTCATTGACATAAACGTATTTTTATAAATATATTAGTTTAATATAAATAGGGAAGCAAAGGGATGGAAAATTTCCAGAAATTTTCCAAAATTTTCAGAAACTTTCCAAAAATCCTGGAAAGTTTATGATTATAAATACTATGCTGTAATTTTAATAAGATATCTGACATTTTAGATTCTCTTCTATAATTTTGTGACTAATATGCATGGGAAATCAGCTAAATAACATATTTTTAAAAATATATTCATTTAATATAAATAGGGATGCAAAGGGGTAAGTAAATTTCAAGAAACTTTCCAAAATTTCCCAAAAGTTTCCAAAAATCCTGGAAAGTTTCCATAAATTCTGGAAAATTGACGGAAAAAGTTTCCACTCCTTTGCATCCCTAAATATAAATATATTTAAAATAATAATGCAAAATACAGTTTTTTTTTTTTTTTTTTTTATGGCTGGTAAGAAATGAAATATTTATATGGCCAGTAAATGTTCTCGATTTAACCACCATTTTGTAATGAGTACATTTTTGGACCCTGTTCTCTTATTCTTTCTCCTCTCACACCATTTGCCAGCCATAGTGACATATCTAGCACTCATGATCTGACCACAAACCAAAGACTGTGCCAGAGATGAGCTGGTAAGAAAGCTGATTCAGCATTAATTCAGCAGGGCAAGTCACGGCAAACCTGGTTTAATAGTGCAATCTAGTCAGACAGAGCCAGAAAAGTGGAATAGCTGCTCTGACAGCTGATTAACAACCTAAAATGCTTCAAATTTGTCGTAAGATGTAACAAAACTATACTAGCTGGCTCAAGTCAAGTTCTCAGTTACAGGCCTTTAACTTGTGTGTGTGAATCGTCTGGTTTAGATTTGTTGTGTGTAATGTCTTTCCTGTTTTTTACGTTTCCAGAGACCACAGATCCCATCTCTCTGGACGACTGCTGTAAGAATGGCAAGGACCGAGGCCAGGAGTCTCAGGACTGCACGAGTCTGCCGCTCATCTCCGGATCCACCACCTGCAGGTTTCTTCCAGAACTTCACTATTCCCATAGCAAATGCGTTAAACAGAAATAAATCACTTTGTTAGTTCAATTTAACACCTAACGTCTAAACGCCACGCGACAAAAGCAAATCGAACCCATTATAATCGGTGATGCTGTCTATGCTGGATGCGGCGCAAACAGATAAAGTGCAATAAAATAAACACTTAATTGTGTATTTTGGACATTTTCTTTCCACTAGTCTAAAAGAAGAAATGTTCAAAAGTGCAAAATCTCAAAATGCATGAAAAAGCAATGGTAGTGTCTCGCCTTAATAATACATTTTATTTTTGGAGTTATAGGGATAAGTAGCATAGTTTACCGCAATTTTGTTTCTTGGCAGACTGATAAAAACATGTGCATGCATCCAATCAGATTGGAGCATGCAATTATGGGTTAAAAGAGGCCATATTATGCCCTTTTACAGTCTTGATGTTGTTTTTTGGCTCTACTAGAACAGGTTTTCCTGCTTGAATGTTCATTATTTTCCTCATATTCTCCATTGTTGCAGCTCCTCTCTTCCCAGTCTGTCAGTAACGCTCTGTTTAGTTCCTGTCTCTATGAAGCCCCTCCTTCTGAAAAGCACAATGTGCTCTGATTGGTCAGCTGGACCAGTGTGTTGTGATAGGGTATTATAACCAGGCCCCGTCCCTTACCATAACCGCCAGTTTCTACACACTACTAACTCAACCAGGCCCCGCCCCTTACCATAACCGCCAGTTTCAACACACTACTAACTAACTAACTCAACCAGGCCCCGCCCCTTACCATAACCGCCAGTTTCAACACACTACTAACTAACTCAACCAGGCCCCGCCCCGTACCATAACCGCCAGTTTCAACACACTACTAACTCAACCAGGCCCCGCCCCTTACCATAACCGCCAGTTTCAACACACTACTAACTCAACCAGGCCCCGGCCCTTACCATAACCGCCAGTTTCAACACACTACTAACTCAACCAGGCCCCGGCCCTTACCATAACCGCCAGTTTCAACACACTACTAACTAACTCAACCAGGCCCCGCCCCGTACCATAACCGCCAGTTTCAACACACTACTAACTCAACCAGGCCCCGGCCCTTACCATAACCGCCAGTTTCAACACACTACTAACTAACTCAACCAGGCCCCGCCCCGTACCATAACCGCCAGTTTCAACACACTACTAACTCAACCAGGCCCCGCCCCTTACCATAACCGCCAGTTTCAACACACTACTAACTCAACCAGGCCCCGGCCCTTACCATAACCGCCAGTTTCAACACACTAACTCAACCAGGCCCCGCCCCTTACCATAACCGCGAGTTTCAACACACTACTAACTAACTCAACCAGGCCCCGCCCCTTACCATAACTGCGAGTTTCAACACACTACTAACTCAACCAGGCCCCACCCCTTACCATAACCGCCAGTTTCAACACACTAACTAACTCAACCAGGCCCCGCCCCTTACCATAACCGCGAGTTTCAACACACTACTAACTAACTAAACCAGGCCCCGCCCCTTACCATAACCGCCAGTTTCAACACACTACTAACTAACTAACTCAACCAGGCCCCGCCCCTTACCATAACTGCGAGTTTCAACACACTACTAACTCAACCAGGCCCAGCCCCTTACAATAACCGCCAATTTCAACACACTACTAACTAACTCAACCAGGCCCCGCCCCTTACCATAACCGCGAGTTTCAACACACTACTAACTAACAAACTCAACCAGGCCCTGCCCCTTACCATAACTGCGAGTTTCAACACACTACTAACTCAACCAGGCCCCACCCCTTACCATAACCGCAAGTTTCAACACATTGCCATAACCACGAGTTTCAACACACTACTAACTCAACCAGGCCCCGCCCCTTACCATAACCGCGAGTTTCAACATTACTCAACTCAGGCCCCGCCCCTTACCATAACCGCGAGTTTCTAACTAACTAACTCAACCAGGCCCAGCCCCTTACCATAACCACGAGTTTCAACACACTACTAACTCAACCAGGCCCCGCCCCTTACCATAACCGCGAGTTTCAACACACTACTAACTAACTCAAACAGGCCCAGTCCCTTACCATAACCGCGAGTTTCAACACACTACTAACTAACTCAACCAGGCCCAGTCCCTTACCATAACTGCGAGTTTCAACACACTACTAACTCAACCAGGCCCCGCCCCTTACCATAACCGCGAGTTTCAACACACTACTAACTAACTCAACCAGGCCCAGTCCCTTACCATAACCACGAGTTTCAACACACTACTAACTCAACCAGGCCCTGCCCCTTACCATAACTGCGAGTTTCAACACACTACTAACTCAACCAGGCCCCACCCCTTACCATAACCGCAAGTTTCAACACACTAACTAACTCAACCAGGCCCCGCCCCTTACCATAACCGCGAGTTTCAACACACTACTAACTAACTCAACCAGGCCCTGCCCCTTACCATAACCGCCAGTTTCAACACACTACTAACTAACTAACTCAACCAGGCCCCGCCCCTTACCATAACTGCGAGTTTCAACACACTACTAACTCAACCAGGCCCAGCCCCTTACAATAACCGCCAATTTCAACACACTACTAACTAACTCAACCAGGCCCCGCTCCTTACCATAACCGCGAGTTTCAACACACTACTAACTAACTAACTCAACCAGGCCCCGCCCCTTACCATAACCGCGAGTTTCAACACACTACTAACTAACTAACTCAACCAGGCCCAGTCCCTTACCATAACCACGAGTTTCAACACACTACTAACTCAACCAGGCCCCGCCCCTTACCATAACTGCGAGTTTCAACACACTACTAACTCAACCAGGCCCCGCCCCTTACCATAACCACGAGTTTCAACACACTACTAACTAACTAACTCAACCAGGCCCCGCCCCTTACCATAACCGCGAGTTTCAACACACTACTAACTAACTCAACCAGGCCCAGTCCCTTACCATAACCACGAGTTTCAACACACTACTAACTCAACCAGGCCCCGCCCCTTACCATAACTGCGAGTTTCAACACACTACTAACTCAACCAGGCCCCGCCCCTTACCATAACCGCCAGTTTCAACACATTACTAACTAACTCAACCAGGCCCCGCCCCTTACCATAACCACGAGTTTCAACACACTACTAACTCAACCAGGCCCCGCCCCTTACCATAACCGCGAGTTTCAACACATTACTAACTAACTCAACCAGGCCCCGCCCCTTACCATAACCGCGAGTTTCAACACACTACTAACTCAACCAGGCCCCGCCCCTTACCAAAACCGCGAGTTTCAACACACTACTAACTCAACCAGGCCCCGCCCCTTACCATAACCGCGAGTTTCAACACACCACTAACTAACTAACTCAACCAGGCCCAGTCCCTTACCATAACCATGAGTTTCAACACACTACTAACTCAACCAGGCCCCGCCCCTTACCATAACTGCGAGTTTCAACACACTACTAACTCAACCAGGCCCCGCCCCTTACCATAACCGCGAGTTTCAACACACTACTAACTAACTAACTCAACCAGGCCCCGCCCCTTACCATAACCGCGAGTTTCAACACACTACTAACTAACTCAACCAGGCCCAGTCCCTTACCATAACCACGAGTTTCAACACACTACTAACTCAACCAGGCCCCGCCCCTTACCATAACTGCGAGTTTCAACACACTACTAACTCAACCAGGCCCCGCCCCTTACCATAACCGCGAGTTTCAACACATTACTAACTAACTCAACCAGGCCCCGCCCCTTACCATAACCGCGAGTTTCAACACATTACTAACTAACTCAACCAGGCCCCGCCCCTTACCATAACCGCGAGTTTCAACACATTACTAACTAACTCAACCAGGCCCCGCCCCTTACCATAACCACGAGTTTCAACACACTACTAACTCAACCAGGCCCCGCCCCTTACCATAACCACGAGTTTCAACACACTACTAACTCAACCAGGCCCCATCCCTTACAATAACCACGAGTTTCAACACACTGCTAACTAACTCAACCAGGCCCGTCCCTTTATTATGCGTATGAATTATTTAAATGAGGAATAATGTGACGTGTTCGTTCCCGGAAGAAAACTCAAGACTACAATGGAGGCGTTTCAGAAACAGTGACACTGATTTAGAAAATAACTCCCGCTGGAAGGACTTTGCAGACCTTTTTCATGCTCAAACAGCAACATTACACACTAAAGAGAGAACATGTAAAAAAGCAGAATAAGTCCTCTTTAAAATATGCATCAGATGGTCTGTGCATAGCATCGCATTAGTAGTGCAGAATCAATGCATCATGTAGAAGTGGCCACAGTGGCTTTGACTGTAATGATCAGCGCACAATCTCAGTGCCAGTCAAAGCCGATCGTGTTCCTCCATCAAGCCCTCAGGCATCAGATGTGCTTGCCTTGGCCTTCAAAGTGATCCGGAGTTTGTTTAAATGAGAACGTGCAAGAAAAAAGTGGTGATGTTTGGATATTTTTGGTAGGTGGGCTTGCAAAAATGGGAATATTTCCAAATCCAGGAAATTCCACTGAGGTGAAACTCTAGTCAGATGGAGAAGAGAGAAAGCGACCCAAATAACAGGAAATCTGCAGATTATTTCAGACACCGAAAAGGGGAAAAACAAGTCCAGAAAAGCGAAAGGAGAAATTGCAGATGACTTCTCCCTTAAAAGGCTCTTCGAAGAGGAGATGCACGGTGAGCTTTCCTGCGAAGATGATTGTGAAACAGGGTGAAGCAAGAGCGAAAGAGACAAACAGTCATCGTCTTACGGTAAAAACTCAGCTCCATGCGTCACGCCGCTGCGGTCCAGCCTGGATCAGAACCAAACAATGACGTCCTGCAGTCAAATAAGCGGTCGATCTCTCTCTAACATCTGTCCTGTGGTTTAAAATGGTCAGGAAGCATTATAAGTGAATTAAAAGGATCTGAACACAGTGCAAAAATGTTTTTACTCAGTCTTGTTTCCAGTACAAATATCTAAACATTCTTAAATCAATATACATTTACTTGAGATGCTAACTTTTTTCAGTGCAATGCAGTCTTTCCTTAGAAATCAAAAGTTCCTTAGAAACATCCTTTAGCCTGTTTATTCACAACTAGTCCACCGGAAAGCCTGGAGGTTACTGGTCTTGCTCAACGACACAATGAACACATTGTGCTCAATCCCTATAATCTGTTGATCACCAGCCCAGATCTTAAAGCACTGAGCCGAGATGTCCTGAGCTTCAGTAAGTGTGTGTGTGTGTGTGTGTTTGTTTTGTAGGATAGCTCAGGAACAGTGTTGTGCTACGGTTCTTGACGACAACATTTGCACCAGCGGCATCAATATGGCGAAGGACCAGGGAAGTTGTGACGGCCTCTTGTCCAGCAGCACATGTGAAACGAAGACGGCCAAGGTGTGTTTGAGTGTGATTTTCTCAGCGCAGCGTGATTTTTTTTTTTTTAATGTTGTTATGCAATACCATAAACACACACACACACACACACACACACACACATATTTATACAACAGTTCTTTCTGGTTCTCCAATCTGATTGGCTGAGAGCCGTGCGATATTCCCCCAGTATCAGCACTGGAACCGTTTCACCGTTTGTTTCACTTCGCTTGAGGCAGCTGTCATGGCGGTCGACCAAATCCACTATATTTTAAAAAAAATACTATGTTGTTGTGTCACGAAATGTAGTTTTAAGTTTTTTTTATGTACTTATTTAGACCTCAAATATTTGACTCATATATAAACATAGCGACTATTTTACAATTGGTTTAGACGTTTTCGCAGATGCGAGCTCCAGGCCGTTCAGTGCTCGAGTACCCACAGAGAACAGCTTCATCTCGGCCAGTCCTTCGGGAATTTCTGTTCTAGAGCAAAATTATTTGGGTTAAGGGGAAAATTAAGTTTCATAACTTTATATTTAGGCCATATTTAACTTACATCCTGTACTAGAGCGCTGCTTTTGTACGTTTGACTGAATTGTTTGCTGGTGTTTATTTCCTATTGTCTTTTATAATGGCTATTGTTGTTAATTTAAATATTGTTGTTCAATAAATATTATTTTATATAAAAAATATGCCGTATTTGGTATTGAGAAAGAGTCCGTCGATCATGACATGGACTTCAGTGAAAGTTACATTATTACGCCATTAGATGGCGGCAAAGACTGTCTTTATGAGTGAGTCAGAACAAGGAAGTGGGAAATCCCCTTAACTTTTAAAAGGACAAAGACAAAGATATCGCTTTCCTCAGCGGACATTCAAACTGATTTTTTATAATGGATATAATATTATGTAACACATTTGTGTCTGCTGACTATATAGAGCACTTCAAAACAATGCAGCCTTAAAAGCCAGCTGACTTTGTACTTAGTAGACAGCAAGGCAGCTTACTTGGGCTAATGGAGCCAATATGTCTCCATTTGAACAGTATATGTATCGTTTTATCATTTAAAACCTATAACAAACTTCTTTTTGTGAAATGTTTAGCTTGTAAAGTGTACTCTCTCTATGTCTCTTTAAAATAAAAGAGACCTGTGTTGATATTTCCTATCTAATGCATTGAAATTCAAATATTTTTAGGTGTGATTTAAGTGTCCGAGTACATTTTGGGTCTGTGTTCTTGTCCGGACACGTCTGTGTTAGACACTCAGATCACAATAAGATGATAAATGTGGTTTTTAAAGCAGGAACTCTTCTGGAGACCGAGGGGTAAAAATAGATGTCTTTCTCTCAGCACTGTTTACGTTGAGCAAGAGAGAACTCGCCCACATCACAAAGTGGAGGTTGTTCCTGTCAGCCCGGCGTTATAAATCCAGCTCCGATTATACGCACAGGCTCTCGGCCAAACCTCAGCATGAAGAATAGAGTGTCTCTTCAACCTTTAATACACACCTGAGTGTGTTTCAACATTACAATCCACCAGGTGCCTGCTGTCTTCTAGGAAACATTCATCTTGGGCTGTCAGTGGGACTCTAAGAACGTTTAAAAGTGTCTGTCTCTGCTTTATTTATGTGTTTATATCACTAACCACTGAGCATAATTTATCTCAAACTTTTCAAGGCAGGTATTAGATGATCTTGTGGCAAGTTTAAGCTCTCTTTAAATCACCAGATCTGTTTGTGTCTCCTCTAAAACTCTAGAAGAGCGTTTTCTAGTGTCGTCCCGTGAGATTTCAGTTCTTAGAAACCTCATTAGTTCAGTTTATTCAAATTGTTCATGGACAAAAGATGCATGTGCATTTGACCCAAAGGATAATTCACACAAAAATTCAATAATCACCCTCATGTCGCTCTAAAATTACATGACTTTCTAGGAAGTGCAATTTTCACAAAATAGCGACTTAAATTTCAGTCTGTTCCTGTCATATGACATTTGATTATAGTGCACAAGTAGTATGGACTACTTTTATAATATCTTTTTGGTACTTTTTTGTCCATTTTGGAGCTTGAAATCATTTTTGCACTGCAAAAAAAAGACATATTTTCTTAGTATTTTTGTCCTGTTTACCGGTACAAATATCTGAACATTCTTAAATCAAGATACATTTACTTGAGATGCAAAATTACTTAAGATATTAAGTCTTGTATACTGAGAAATATATCAAAATTAAGTGAGTTTATGCTTAAAACAAGAAAAAAATAGGAGTAAAAAAAACTCATTTATTCTTAATTTTCTTACCCTATTGGCAGATATTTTTTCTTGTTTTAAGCATAAACTCACTTTATTTTGAAAAACGACTTAATATCTTCAGTAATTTTGCTTCTCCAGTAAATTTATCTTGATTTAAGAATGTTTAGACATTTGTGCTGGAAAACAAGACAAAATACTGAGGAAGAAAAGTCATTTTTTGACACCTAGTCCTTTAATTAGCGTGTGTTTACATACTCAGACAGGGATATCAAATGGCACACATCTCTGTTTTTCCACATTAGGCTTTGTGCTTTTGCTCCAGCGCTACATCTTCATCTTGAATACAGACAGATGTGTAAAGGTGAATCATCTCTGACAGTGTGCATTTGAGTCCAGGATGAGACTTTATCTGTGTCTGGGAAATCAGCCATGATGCTTACCGTCAGGATCTGTAGCGTCCCACCTCGTGGCCTCTAGGGAACATATTTTCTGTGCTGTTGTCGTCGTTCTCTCTCTCTCTCTCTCTCTCTCTCTCTCTCATCAGTCTGTGTGCTCAGAAAAGGATTCAGTCATTTTGCACATAGGTGTGAATTTTGTTTTGTGACAGACTCTGACAGACCATCAAAGGTCAGGTCAGAATAAAGACAGCACTTCTTTGTGTCTGTATACTGCAGTAAACTTCAACTACCTCACTGTCTGATCCCTACATAGGCAGCTGACTTCTAAGAAATAGAACCTCATAAGTGATTTGGAACTGCAATATCATGTGGAGCGCAAAAGATATTTCGTATAAAATGGCTTTAAAATGTTGCTAAGCCAACGACATGAATCTTTCATAAGCTTGAAAACACACAGCACACACAAATATTGATTGAATTTGTTTTAATTATATTAAACTAGGTTTTATTGATGCTTTTCAGCATTGAATTACTTGAATTCACAATCTTGAATGATTGTTTCCACTTTTTTCCAGTCTATTGCAATGCATTATGGAAAAAAGATACATTATTAAATTTTAATTATTTTAATAATTGTATTATTTA
The DNA here is from genome assembly GCA_039654765.1 of Mylopharyngodon piceus. NCBI lineage: Eukaryota > Metazoa > Chordata > Actinopteri > Cypriniformes > Xenocyprididae > Mylopharyngodon > Mylopharyngodon piceus. The sequence continues at coordinate 19,123,477 of CM077459.1, read as the reverse complement.
ATTCTTAAAATATTTATTATTATATATTCACTTTAAAAAAAAATATGTAGATAAGTCTAAAATAATAAATTCCATTATAGTATATGAATATTAATTAAATGGTATAAAATAATAAAATATATATATTTTTTATATGCTATAAATATTATGATGATTATATATATATATATATATATAAATTAGTATATAAATTCACTTTTTAAAAAAAAATCTTAAATAATACATTATATTATATTAATATTATATATATATATATATAATTTTATACTATTTAAATAGTAAATATGCTATAAATATGATTATTAAACAAATATTATGTCACTTTTATTATATATAGAATATATTAGTATATAAAGAAGTCAAATTCTAAATTTAGAATTTAAGTTACACTATTTAATAAATATGAATATACATTATATGCTATAAATTTATTATTAAACACACACTCGCATATATATATATATATATATATATATATATATATATAAAATAGTATATAAATTCACTTTTTAAAAAATAAGTACATAAATCTTAAATAATATATATAATAATTATATTATTTAATATTTATTAAATAGTATAAAATAATATATATATATATATATATAATTTTATTCTGTTTAATAAATAGTATATATGCTATAAATATTGATTATTATTAAACAAATATTTTTTATATATATATATATATATATTAAAGAATATTAGTATATACATTCACTTTTTAAGAAATAAGTAGATAAGTCTAAAATAATAAATTCTATTATAGTATATTAATATTAATTAAATGGTATAAAATAATAAAATGTATATATATTTTTATATACTATTTAATAAATATTAATATACATTATATGCTATAAATATTGATTATTATTAAAATATATAATATATATATAAATTCACTTTTTAAAAAAATAAATAAATCTTAAATAATACATTATATTAATATTATTAAATAGTACAAAATTATATATATATATAATTTTATACTATTTAAATAGTAAATATGCTATAAATATTATGATTATTATTAAACAAATATTATATGTCACTTTTATTATATATAGAATATATTAGTATATAAAGAAATAAGTAGATAAGTCATAAATTCTAAATTTTAAATTTAGAATTTAAATTACACTATTTAATAAATATGAATATACATTATATGCTATAAATTTATTATTAAACACACACACACATATATATATATTAGTATATATATTCACTTTTTAAGAAATAAGTAGATAAGTCTAAAATAATAAATTTTATTATAGTATATTAATATTTATTAAATAGGAAATATATATATATATATGTCTTCACATCCTCATTTATAAACACCTCATGGTCACTCGGATAACGGTTCTCCCACATCTCTGATCCCGAGTTGTTTTCTCCTCTCCAGATGTGCTGTGAGTGTTGTTTGCTCGGCCGGGCGGCCCAGGAGCAAGGTCTGTCATGTGACCTCACGCTCGCGGTGGGGTACCAGTGTGGTGTGGTGTCCCGGGCCTGTTGTGTGGACCGCTTGCCGAACGTCGACGGGAAACTGACACCGGGTGAGAACAAACAAACACGATGGTCTTATGATGGAAAACACGGTTTCTTGCTCTTTTGAATTGAATCGGGGGAAACAAACACTCAGAAATCATCATGGTTATGACATCACAACCTTCAGCTCCTTAAAGGGATAGTTCACACAAAAATATAAATCAAGTGTTGAATGTGAAGATCCTCCAGCTCCAGCCTGGAGTCGAGCAGGTAACGCTGGGCTCTGCTGCCCTCTAGTGCCACAGAGGAGATCCCACACTCACCACTCCACCGCTAATGTTTTAATGCATTAATTAAATGTATGTTTCAAAATTACAGATTTGCAACCTTCACAGGGCGATGCTCTAAACACAGAGGACCAATGCAGAGGTAGCTGGAACTATTTAATTATTAGTTAATTAATGCATTAACTATCAATGAGCAAGACATGTTACAGTGCTCGTTCATCTGTATATGATTCTGATTGTTACGGTCGTTTGTGTGTCTGAAGCTGCGGGCTGCGCTCAGCGGTGTCTCAATGGCACTTGTGCCTGTTTGGTGGGATACAAGTTGAAGGCAGACAGAAAAACCTGTGAAGGTTAGTATGGGTCCACTGATAAACCTTCAGTCGTGTGTGAAGATCACTTACAGAGTCTTGTGCGTCTCCGCAGACATCAACGAGTGTCTGTTGGGCTCTCATCACTGCCAGCCGGGCGAACGCTGCATCAACACGCTGGGCTCGTACCGCTGTCAGAGAGAGGTCAGCTGCGGGACGGGCTACGAGCTCACCGACAACAACAAGTGTGAAGGTCAGACACACTCACTCATAACCTATTGGCTGCACGATTTTTTTTTTTTTTATTAAAAATGCTCTATGCAATTTTAAAAAATCTAAATGTGGCCAAATGTTTTGTGATTATATATCAATATGATTATAAAATAATAATAATAGTTATTTTTATTATAATAATTTATCATATAATAATTATTTTTATTTCACTGTAAAATAAAAATCGATTAACAAAAATAATATTATAAAATATTTTGTGATTATATGAAAATAAAATTATTATTTTATGCTAATTATTTTTACTAAATAAAGGTATTAAACAAATAAGAAATATCACTATTGTAATATTTCACTGTAAAATAAAAAAAATCATTAAGGAAAAAATATTATAATAATATTTATTTTTAATATATTTTTAAAAATAAATAAATACATTTTATATATATTAGTGATCATTATTATTACTAAAAATGTTAAATGAATAAAACTATTATTATTGTAAAAAAATTAAAAAGATTAAGAAAAAATATAACAATATTTTTGATTATATATCAATGTGATTATAAAATAATAATTACTTATTATTTTTTTAATGATCATTATTATTACTAAAAATATTAAACAAATAAGAACTTTTACTATTGTAATATTTCACTGTAAAAAAGATTAAGAAAAATAATATTATAATAGCAATATTTTGTGATTATATATCAAAATGATATATAAACTAAATTATTAAACAAATAAGAAATATTACAATTGTAATATTTCACTGTGAAAATATTAAGAAAAATAATATTAATAACAGTATTTTGTATTATAATATAATAATATAATATTAATATTAATATAATAATAATAATAAATATTATTTTTTATGATCATTATTACTAAAAAAATTAAATAAAATAAGAAACATTACTATTGTAATATTTCATTGTAAAATTAAAAAATCGATTAAGAAAAATAATATTTTGTGATTATATATCAATATGATCATAAAATAATAGTTATTTTATTATTATTTTTATGTTCATTATTATTACTTAAATGGTATTAAACAAATAAGAAAATAAAAAATGATTAAGAAAAATATTATAATAATTTTACTTTACAGTACAAATGTAAAATTACAATACTAACATTTATATTAATATATTTTAAAATGTAAAAACTTTCATTTGGATGGAAAACATTTTAATGCAGTTTTTATTTTACTGCATATTTTTATTTAATGAAATCGCAGCCTTTGCAATTAGATTATCGCAGTAAACCATAATCGTGATTTGTTTTATTTTGAATAATCGTGCAGCTCTATAACCTACACATCACATGTCACTTATTTAATAATAAATAAATAAATAAATAAAGATGTAATTTGCATATATGATAATTAGAGTGTGGGGTTTGATGTTTCAGACATTGATGAATGTGAGACCGGCACTCATAACTGCGCAGCTGAGCTCATGTGTCAGAACACCATCGGGTCTTTCCGCTGCCGACCCAGAGTGCAGTGCGGCGTGGGGTTCATACAGGACGCTCTCGGCAGCTGCATCGGTGAGACCATAACTATCACATGTGATCTGAAATATCACAGCCCGTTCTGCTCCATAACGTCCCTCTCTGTGTGTGACAGATATAAACGAGTGTCTGAGTCAGACCGGACCGTGTCCGCTGGGTCACATGTGCTTCAACACGGTCGGCTCCTACACCTGCCAGAGACAGTCTGTTAACTGTGGTCGTGGATACCATCTGAACGCTGAGGGGACTCGCTGCGTGGGTACGGGTCAAAACTACGCTTGAAATCTCATGCTGATAACATAACTTCAGATAAACATGATGAATCAAATCAAGTACTGCATTATAACTGGTATTCAGAGAGAAAATAAAAGATCAAATAATAAATGTGCTGGAAAGCCAAGACTTCAAAAATAATAATAATAATATAATAATAATATATTTTATGTTACATGTAAATATATACGTGTTTCACTCAGAAATGCATCATTTTATACAAAAAAAATAGGAATCTGAATGCCATTTTACTATAATTATATTAATTAATAATGAATATAATTTAAAATTAAGTATATTTATACACAGAAGTTTTAAAGGTATATATAACTAATGTTATAAGTGAACTTTATAAGTGACTAAATAAAAAAATCCTTGAAAACCAAGACTTCAAAGTCTTGGGTGAAAATAAAATAAATAATAATAAAAAAAAATAATAATCCAGCCCTTATTTCACCCCCCAAATCAAAAGGAAAAATCAATAAATAATATAATAAATAAAATAAATAATAAATAAAATATTTTTTATATTTTATAATGCATATAAATATATTACAAAGTACATGTTTCACTCAGAAATGCATCATTTTGTAGAAATAAAATAGGAATGTGAATGCCATTTTAATATAATTATGTAAATTAATAATGAATATAATTTAAAATTAAGTATATTTATACACATACTTTTTTAAAGCTATATATAACTAATGTTATAAGTGAACTTTATAAGTGACTAAATAAAAAAATCCTTGAAAATTAAGACTTCAAAGTCTTGGGTGAAAATAAAATAAAATAAAATAAAATAAACAATCCAGCTAAAAATCAATAAATAATATAATAAATAAAATAATCAAAATAAATATTTTATATATAATTATATTACATAGCACATAATGTATCACTCAGAAAACGCATCACAAAATAAAATAATAAAATAAAAATAAAATAATCCAGCTCTTATTTCACCCCAAAATTAAAAGGAAAAACCAATAAATAATATAATCAATAAAATAGTCAAAATATTTTATATATAATTATATTACATAATGTATCACTCAGAAAATGCATCACAAAATAAAATAAAATAAAATAATCCAGCTCTTATTTCACCCCAGAATCAAAAGGAAAAAAATCAATAAATAATATAATAAATAAAATAATCAAAATAAATATTTTATATATAATTAAAATAATAAAATGTGTTGTGAATGCCAAATTTTACACTTTTGCTAGGTTTGACAGTTTTCCACTTATAGAGTTAGTCAGGGTTAGTCTCTCTGAGTCTTAAAATCAAACAGGCTGTTTCTGTACCGTCCCTTTAAGAGCTGAATGTGAGTGACCTCTGACTGACCTCTTGTCTCAGATATCGACGAGTGTGCGGGGCCTGATAACTCCTGTGACGGTCACGGCTGTATTAATCTGATGGGCTCGTACCGCTGCGAGTGCAAGTCCGGCTTCAACTTCAACAGCATCACCAGAACCTGTGAAGGTTAGTGCTGTGGGTTAGTGGTTAAGAGCTGCTTACTGAGAGGCTGTAGGTTCAAACCCACACCATTTGAATTTATTTGCCAAACACCACATGCACAGAAAACATTTTCTTTCTCTTGAACATCAGACATCAATGAGGAATCAATAAATAAAATGTAGACTTTGCGTTAACTTTGTCATATCTGAGGTCTTTTTAAATGCAACATTTCCACTGAATAAAATGATTAAAAAAAGATTTAAAAATTAAATTATATAATTATTTAAAATAATTGTATTGTTTTTTAAATTAAATTATACTATATATGTAATTTATATTTGTAATAATTGTAATAATTATTTGTAATAATTAAAAATATAATTAAATATATTAATTGTTATTTTTATAATTATTTAAAATAATTATATATATATATGTAATTACTTAAAATATTTTATAAATATATATTTTTTTAATTAAAATATACAATATATATTATTTAATTTAAATAATTAAAAATATTATTAAATATTATGTTAATATAATAAAATATTATATTAATATAAATATAATATATGTAATTTAAATAATTAAAAATATAATTAGATATATTAATTGTTATTTTTATAATTATTTAATATAATTTATATATATTGTTGTTGTTATTTCTATACTTTTTTAAAACATAAATTATATATAATTTAAAATATTTTTATTATATATGTTTAAATTAAATTATATTTATATTTAATTTAAATAATTAAAATATAATTAAATATTATTTTAAGTGTTATTTTATAATTACTTAAAAATGCAACATTTCCACTGAATAAATTTATTAAAAATATAATTAATAATTTTTTCTATTTTATTGAAATATAATAATTATATTTTGAAATAATTATAATTATATATATTTTCTATTATATATAATAATTTAAAATATTTTTATTATATATGTTTAAATTAAATTATATTTATATTATTTAATTTAAATAATTAAAATATAATTAAATATTATTTTAATTGTTATTTTATAATTACTTAAAAATGCAACATTTCCACTGAATAAAATTATTAAAAATATAATTAAATTTTTTTCTATTTTATTGAAATATAATAATTATAATTTGATAATAATTATAATTATATATATTTTCTATTATATAATTATTTAAAATATTTTTATTATATTTTTTAAATAAAATTATACTATATATGTAATTTAAATAATTAAAAATGTAATTAAATATATTAATTGTTATTTCTATAATTATTTAAAATACTTTAATTAATATTATATATTTAATTATATATTTCTTGACTCCAGACGTCAATGAATGCAGGAACTATCCCGGCCGACTGTGTGCACACAAGTGTGAAAACATCCTGGGGTCCTACAAGTGCAGCTGCACCACTGGCTTCAAGCTGGCCGACGACGGAAGGAACTGTGACGGTACAGGAAAACCCACAGGAGTAACGAATAATCAACTCTTGCTTCATTCACTGACCTCTCGTTTAACCCGCAGACCTCAACGAATGCGACAGCAACCCCTGCAGTCAGGAGTGCGCCAATGTTTACGGATCCTATCAGTGTTACTGTCGCCGTGGTTACCAGCTGAGTGACGTGGACGGGATCACCTGTGAAGGTGAGTGGCTCATGTTCGCTGTCGAACTCTATCATTAGTACAGTAGAGGAAGTAACTGTGTGTTGATCCTCAGACATCGATGAGTGTGCGCTGCCCACCGGTGGACACATCTGCTCTTACCGGTGTCACAACACCCCGGGCAGCTTCCACTGCACCTGTCCCGCCACAGGATACACACTCGCTCCCAACGGACGCAGCTGCCAGGGTCAGAAAGAGTTTGAGTTTTGTCATATTACACCAGTTTATTAACTGTAATTCACTGTAAATAAAGCTACAGTCAGAGTTTTATTTAAACATTTAATTATGGGATAATCATGAAGACCAACAATAATGCTGATGTTTTTTCTTCCCATGAGCAGATATCGACGAGTGTGTGACCGGCACTCACAGCTGCACAGAGTCCCAGAGCTGCTTCAACATTCAGGGTGGATATAAATGCCTGAATTTCGACTGTCCGGTGAACTACAGACGCTCAGGAGACACGTAAGTGACGTGACATTACAAAATCATAAAAACTACATTCAAAAACTCATTTTTCAGCCGAAATCTGATGCATTTCTTAGAGAAAAAGGACATTAAACAAATGCACAAATGCAGGGTGGAGATTTTATGCTGTGGGAATTTAATCAAATTGTTTAATATTTGTCATATCTGAGAGTCAGTGCACCCGTCTCAAAGGTCATGTCCAAACCTTTTTTAAATGCAACATTTCCTCTGAATATGGTATAAAATAAATAAAAAATTAATTAAAAAATAAAACATAATTTTATATATAAATTAAATATTAAATAAATATTAAATGCATTGAATAATATTTTATATATATAATTTTACATTTTTTAGTGATATAAAATATAATACGTAAACTATATTTATACTTATGTTTTTTAATGTAAAATTATATCATATAAAATATACATAAAATATTATTTATTTCAAATAATTAAAAATAAACACTTCCACTAAATGATATAAAATAAATAAAAAATAAACATTTCTGCTGAATATAAACAAATAAAAAATATAATGCAAATTAACCTTTTCACTGAATATGATATAAAATAAATAAAAAATTGAATTTAAAAAATAAAACAAACATAATAAAAACATAAAATAAACCATAATTATATATATATTAAATATTAAATAATAACATTAAATAAATAATATATTAATTTATTTATTATAAAATATAAATATTTTATATATGATGTAATTTTACATTTTTTAAATTATACAAAATATAATATGTAAATTATATATTTATGCTAATATAACTGTTAAATGTAAAATTTTATATATAAAAAAATACATAAAATATTATTTAATTCAAATAATTAAAAATAAACATTTCCAAATAAAAAATATAATACAAATTATTAACATTTCCACTGAATATGATACAAAATAAAAAACATAAAATAAAACATAATTTTATATATAAATTAAATATTAAATAATAACATTAAATAAATAATATATTAATAATTTATTTATTATAAATAATAATAATAATATAATAATAACTATAAATACATTAAATAATATTTTATATATATATGATATATAAAATATTATTTAATGATTAATATAAATATAAAATTAAATAATACAAAATGACGCAAAGTTCACATATAGCTCAAATGTTTCAGGAAGGTGTTAATATGAGAACTGGGGTTTCTAACAGATCTGCTGATCACATGTGCATGAACACAAAGCATGAATAGAGCACAAAGTTTCATTAATACACGTTGCCGTTAATATCATTAATATCCCCCTGCTGATAAGATTGCAGCAGTTTCCGTTTCCCATTCATTTTCTCCCAAAAAATGTTTCAATAAAAATTGAATCACGCCGACCTGATGCATCGCAATATTACAAACTTTACTTTAATTGACTCAAGGTAGAAAATAAATGGGATTTTTCCTTCCGGCTGTCAGTCTGTGATGTCACTGTGAATGCTCCTCCCCCTCAAACAAACCCCACCCCCTAAAATCACACACTTTTCCGCATGTTGTGCACTGCACCATTCTAACCCCTCTCTCTTCTCTCTTTCCCCCGTTTCTCTCTCCATCTTCCCTTCGCAGTCGCTGTGAGCGCTTGCCTTGTAATCAGTCTAGCGAGTGCCTGGCCTTGCCTGTGAGAATTACCTACTACCACCTGACATTCCCCACCAAAATCCCCATTCCCACCAACATCTTCCGCATGGGCCCCTCCAACTCCGTGCTCGGGGATGACATCGAAGTGGCCATCGTGGACGGTAACCAGGGAGGCTACTTCGCCGCCAAACGCGTGGACCACGGCGGCGTCTTGGTGGTCCAGAAACCCATCACGCTTCCTCAGGACTTTGAAATCTCTCTGGAGATGAAACTTAGGCGATTCGGACACCTTAGCGTTTACCTCTTCAAGATCCGCTTGTTTGTAACCCCGGACGAGCTGGGCAACGCCGTCACTGAATGAAACCAGGCGCTTTCTGTGCATCATTAACGCAATGCTTGATTAGCACCGTTTGATAGCAGACGCTCCCATGTGCCTCTGGTATCTTGGCTAATGTTGCCTTCAAGTCCTTCTGGAGAGTTCCCTAGTTTAGTTACAAAGTGATTTTGACATTAATATAAATAAAAAAACTATAAAAGTATATAAATAATACTAAAATAACGCTGATACTAATTTACTTCTGACACGAAAATCCAGTTTCTAAATGATAATTTGCTAAGCTCCGCCCCCTTTGCTTTGCAGAACAAATCAAAACAATAAACTGGAGAGTTCTGTGATAGATAAATAAATAAATAAAATAACTGAATATTACATTACAATATGCACATATAGTGGTAAAAAAAATCTCAAATTAAAAAGAGAAAAATGATATTAAACATATGCACAAATGAAGGGTGGAGCTTGATTTTATTCTTTAATATGTCAGATCTGAGTCAGTGCACCCACCTCAAAGTTCATTTCCAAATCATTTTTAAATGTAACAAATAAAATAAAAAAAACTATAAAATGCAGATTTTAAATTAAATAATAAATAAATATTCACAAATTAAAAATGTATTTGCAGTCAAATATGCACATGAAGTGGTAAAAAAAAAAAAAATCACAATGATTAAAAAAATTTATTTGCGGTAAAATATGCACATAAAGTGGTAAAAAAAATTCACAATAATTTTTAAAAAATGTATTTGCAGTAAAATATGCACATAAAGTGGTAAAAAAAATTCACAATAATTTTTAAAAAATGTATTTGCAGTAAAATATGCACAAAGTGGTAAAAAAAATGCACAATAATTTTTAAAAAATGTATTTGCAGTAAAATATGCACATAAAGTGGTAAAAAAAATTCACAATAATTTTTAAAAAATGTATTTGCAGTAAAATATGCATATAAAGTGGTAAAAAAAATGCACAATAATTTTTAAAAAATGTATTTGCAGTAAAATATGCACAAAGTGGTAAAAAAAAAATGCACAATAATTTTTAAAAAATGTATTTGCAGTAAAATATGCACATAAAGTGGTAAAAAAATTCACAATAATTTTTAAAAAATGTATTTGCAGTAAAATATGTACATAAAGTGGTAAAAAAAAAATCACAATAATTTTTAAAAAATGTATTTGCAGTAAAATATGCATATAAAGTGGTAAAAAAAATGCACAATTTTTTAAAAAATGTATTTGCAGTAAAATATGCACAAATTGGTAAAAAAAAATGTACAATAAAAATTTATTTGCAGTAAAATATGCATAAAGTGGTAAAAAAAAAAAAATCACAATAATTTAAAAAAAAATTATTTGCAGTAAAATATGCATAAAGTGGTAAAAAAAAAAAAAAATCACAATAATTTCAAAAAATGCATTTTCAGTAAAATATGCACAAAGCGGAACAAAATCACAATAAATAAAAAAATGTATTTGAGTAAAACATTCACAAAGTGGCAAAAAGAAATTCACAGTAAAATTAAAAAAAAAAAGAATTTCATTAAAATATGCACATAAACTGGTAGAAATGAATTTTGAAATGAAATGACATTTAAAAGAAATTATTAATATGATCAACCTATGGGGACTTGAAGGCAACATTATTCTCAAGATGCAGGACTTTAGTGTAATGATAGAAACTGCTGAAAGCCAAGATCCTCAGGTGTCTAATAGGAATATATTACCTGAGGTGATGTTCTTCATGTATCAAAACTGCTGTTCATTATATACTCTAGTCTATGACTGTAGCTGAAACTACTCTCAAACACCCAAACTGTGATCAGATGTGAGACTTGAATCAGACGTCTGTATGTACTGGCCACTAGATGGCGCTGTTAGGCAAAGCAAATCAACTGGTGTCAAAATCATTTATTATTATTATTATTCTATTATTTGAGTCTATTATTTTCTAATAAAATATTACTTACTTTAGCATTCTTGTATTTTTTAAAATGTTTTTTTTTATGATACACTGGAGAAATGAAATGGAAGAACGGCGGTTGGAAAATTACCACACGGCATGTGCACTACCCACCCTGACGTGATTTTATTAACATTTAATTAGTCAGAAGAATCCATTAATCATTGAAGCGGTTAGCTGGATAATTAGCCAGGCATTTGAACCCTTTAGCCTTTATTTAAAGGCTACATTAGCCGCTAATCCACCCACATACACCCAGAAACAGACGGACCGATCTGGTGACATCGATCTTTGAAGAGACCTGAAAGATGCTAACTGCTAACCAGGGTTAATATTGTTGATTAAAACCATAAATAATAATAATAATAATAATAATAATAATAATAATAAAAACATTTGCATTACTTGAAATGCATAAAAATGAAAACAAAAATTCAGCTAATTGACAAGACATTTCTCATTTTCCTTTTGTTTAAGCTGAAGTACTTAAAAAACATTAAAAAAAGCTTAAAAACTATAGACAAAAAATAAAATAAAATGACAAAACACAAAAAATACTAAAATTTTAATAAAATATAAAAATAAAATTTAATTCAAAATATTTATAAAACTATAATATGATACTGTAAACTAATCAACTAAAAAAATACACTTGCAAAAATTTAATTTGCAGAAATCACTTTGTGCTCAAAATTATCCTAAAATGCAAAATAAGCATAATTGGGGAAACATTAAACAAAATGTAAAAAAAAAAACAAAAAAAAAAAAAAACACTACCATAACAACCACCTAAAATGCCCTAGCAACAACCTAGAACGTCCCAGGAACCATCTAGCAACACCCTAGCAACCATCTACAACACCCTAGCAATCATCTAGCAATTTCATAGCAACTACTTAGAACATCTAGAGAACCATCTAGCAACACCCTAGCAACCATCTACAACACCCTAGCAATTTCATAGCAACTACGTAGAACATCCTAAGAACCATCTACAACTCCCTAGCAATCATCTAGCAATTTCATAGCAACTACTTAGAACATCATAAGAACCATCTAGCAACACCCTAGCAACCATCTACAACTCCCTAGCAATCATCTAGCAATTTCATAGCAACTACGTAGAACATCATAAGAACCATCTAGCAACACCCTAGCAACCATTTACAACGCCCTAGCAATCATCTAACAATTTCATAGCAACTACCTAGAACATCCTAAGAACCATCTAGCAACACCCTAGCAACCATCTACAACACCCTAGCAATTTCATAGCAACTACGTAGAACATCCTAAGAACCATCTAGCAACACCCTAGCAACCATCTACAACTCCCTAGCAATCATCTAGCAATTTCATAGCAACTACCTAGAACATCCTAAGAACCATCTAGTAACACCCTAGCAACCATTTACAACACCCTAGCAATCATCTAGCAATTTCATAGCAACTACTTAGAACATCATAAGAACCATCTAGCAACACCCTAGCAATCATCTAACAATTTCATAGCAACTACCTAGAACATCCTAAGAACCATCTAGCAACACCCTAGCAACCATCTACAACACCCTAGCAATCATCTAAGAATTTCATAGCAACTACCTAGAACATCCTAAGAACCATCTAGCAACACCCTAGCAACCATCTACAACACCCTAGCAATTTCATAGCAACTACGTAGAACATCCTAAGAACCATCTAGCAACACCCTAGCAACCATCTACAACACCCTAGCAATTTCATAGCAACTACGTAGAACATCCTAAGAACCATCTAGCAACACCCTAGCAACCATCTACAACTCCCTAGCAATCATCTAGCAATTTCATAGCAACTACTTAGAACATCCTAAGAACCATCTAGCAACACCCTAGCAACCATCTACAACTCCCTAGCAATCATCTAGCAATTTCATAGCAACTACTTAGAACATCATAAGAACCATCTAGCAACACCCTAGCAACCATCTACAACACCCTAGCAATTTCATAGCAACTACGTAGAACATCCTAAGAACCATCTAGCAAGACCCTAGCAACCATCTACAACACCCTAGCAATTTCATAGCAACTACGTAGAACATCATAAGAACCATCTAGCAACACCCTAGCAACCATTTACAACGCCCTAGCAATCATCTAACAATTTCATAGCAACTACCTAGAACATCCTAAGAACCATCTAGCAACACCCTAGCAACCATCTACAACACCCTAGCAATCATCTAAGAATTTCATAGCAACTACCTAGAACATCCTAAGAACCATCTAGCAACACCCTAGCAACCATCTACAACACCCTAGCAATTTCATAGCAACTACGTAGAACATCCTAAGAACCATCTAGCAACACCCTAGCAACCATCTACAACACCCTAGCAATTTCATAGCAACTACGTAGAACATCCTAAGAACCATCTAGCAACACCCTAGCAACCATCTACAACTCCCTAGCAATCATCTAGCAATTTCATAGCAACTACCTAAAACACCCTAGCAACCCTCTAGCAAAAAACCAATGCCATTTCTGCTCGTATTACTGTGTATCAAGTGCTGAGGAAGCCTCGGAGCTGAACTTCAGATATGATAATGGGCGTTTGGCTTCCGATACGCACTGTAAGCGGTCGACCAATCACAACAGACTGGGCCATCTGACCAATCAGAGAAAAGGCGGAGTTTAAAGAGGCCGAATCCTTTATCGAACCATTTCAGACATGCTGCAATGTATATTATGAGAAAATGAAAGTGTTTTTGATCTTGGATGCATGTAAACCTGTAAAAAACAAAATTAGGAGCCTGTAAAATAACATAATTGGGGCACTTTAAAGGTTCCTCACACCACTAGGTGGTGTTTCGATGGTTTTCTTCTCTCTCCCGTCACACACACACACTTTCTGACAGTGAATTATGGGATTCTGGGCTTTGGACAGTGGTCTGAACAATTTGTGGTGAAGCTACATCGCCGCCGTGCACCGAGAAATGATGGGCCGCAGTGTTTGTGTTGGTGCGCTATCAAGACACTGACTATAAATAATAATTACCAGAGAGAAAAAGAGAACTTTTGCTTGACCAGAAACACGGCCCGTCCAAAAGCCATGTTTTTCCCCTCAAGTCACACATGGGGATTTGGTGTTTTTTGCTCACGTGAGTGCCGTGCGATGGATTCCCCCCTGCGGCGTTCGCCACAATGTTAGCTTTGATGTTATTTGTGCCATTTGCCCCTCTTTCTCCATCTTTCTCGCTCTGCATGTCGTGCACAAGTTGGGTATTATAAGCAGGAGAACATTTTGTGGCTTTGGCTCAGGTCTTAGCAAAACGTGGACCCACCCGCTAATTGCTAATTACAGATCCGTGCCCAGCGGTGGCTTGACTTCTCTGTCAGGGGCTTCTCCCCTCTCGACATTAAAAATGCCCGTAACCTGATCTGAGCTTTGGGGTTTCGCTGCAGCTCCTGCGTCCGATCAAAGCGCTCAGAGATGGAGGGTGAACGATTCACGGCACGTCTGCAAGAATGATGCACACTTCACTAGAGCTGTTCACTTTAAAGTCACCATGAAATCAAAATGGACATTTCTTGTTTCTTTTTTTTAATGGAATATTGCAGTACTTATTATAAATGATTTATCCATGCACATCACTTTTTTGTGCCTCATAGTCTTTAATCAAAATAACTTCCCCTCCCTCTTGCAGCAACATCTTTTCTCTTCTCTGATGATGAGGGCGGAGCAACCTGTCACTCACATGAGATCCACCAATAGCAAACTACAACCATCCAATCAATTCCCCACAGACAAAATCAAGCCCCGCCCTACATTTGTTCTTGTTCGAGAAGCAGTTTTACTCGGATTTACGTCACAATAGGGAAGAAAAGACTATCGAAACATCAGTTTCATACCGATTTTAATGCTAGCCAAGAGATGCACCAATATTAAAATATCGATTATGTTATGGCCAATAACTGATAAATGGCCGATATTAAAAATCTGTAACATTTTATCTAAATAAAACTTAAATGGGAAATTTAAGAATACATTTTTTTTAGAATAATTTAAATCTTTTTTAATTAAAATTTTGTAATATTTTGTCTAAACTTAATACAAAAATGTTTTAATTTATTTAGACAAAATATTTTTAAAAATTAATCTTTGTATTAAAATTTATAAAATTTTATATTTAGTCTTAAATTAATATTAGTTTTATTTAGACAATATTATAAAATTTTAATCTTAAATTTTTGTATTAAAATTAATTTTATATTGTCTAAATACAATAATTTTAGTGCTTTATTTAGACAAAATTATAAAATTTTAATCTTTAAATCTGTATTAAAATTATTAATTATAATATTTTGTCTAAATAAATTAAGTAATTTGTCTTTTTTAGACAAATTACAAAAGTTTAATGTTTGAAGTTCTTTAAAATGTTAAAAATGAATTTAGACTTCACAAAATTAGAATGTACAGTATGAAAAATTAATAATTATTTTGAATTTTTTTTCAAGATTATGTTTCAATTATTAGTGTCTTTAACAATGTATAGATTTATAGACTAGCAATTGATGATGGTAAAAGTACAGTAATCTAAATGAGCATGTATGATTAAATTCAATACTGGCCAGTATAGAATAAATACACAAATGCAATGAGGTTTAACAATTTAATCTCATTGCTGTCAGAGATATTAACGAGATCTCATTTGTGATACAATGTCTGCGCTTGATTACCCAGCGAACTTCCCAAACGCAGCTTCAAATAAAGTCAAATTTGTCTTGTCAGGACGTTCAGGATTAACAGCTCCCTCGTCCCTTAAATTCCACATGAGATTTTGGGATACCGAAGTGGGAATGCTCTGCTAAACCAAACATTTTTTTGGAAAAAGTTTTATATCAATGTCACAACTTCGAAAAAGCATTGAAAAACCATGAGTGGCTAACAGGAAACTCAACCACCAATTCTCCTGTGGTGTGATTTTTGGCCTATCCTCGTCTTCTGTTCTGATTTTTACCCCCCCAAAACCTGATTGTTTGTGTTATGAGCTCCATATTAAGAATGGCTAGTGTGTTTGTGCAAATAATATTTATGTAGTAAAGGTTTCACCCGCCCGCTGGGTGCTTGGTTCTGCGGTGGGTTCTGCTGGAAGCCGTCCACTTGTTGGAGAGCTTCAACTGGGAAGGAAGATTATTTTACCCAGTCATCACCAGAGATCACGGCCTGTTTGCTCGAGTCATTCACAATGGGCCCTACTGTGTCTGGAGCGCTTTAGCATTTTAGCATGTCGTCATTGAGAACGGTGCAGACAGGGGGAAACCGAATCCTGCATCATTAACATGTATTCCTCTGGCAGATCCCAGAAGACACTGACATATAACTCAGGACAAATGTCAGATGGTTGTGTTGTCTTCCTCCAGCAGGCCGAGAGTGGATCGTGCTGATTTTATACGATGTGTGAAGTCCTGCCAGCCCAATGACATCTCCTGCGTCCTCAGTCCCATCCTGTCCACTTCACACACGGCCATCTCACTTCCCACCTTCAGAGAATTCAGCAAACCAGAAGGTACCATCCATGGAAATTAATTGGATCATTTTTTGTTTAAATAAATTAATCCAAAACAAAGTTTAGCGTTTTATTTTTTGTGTTATTTAGACAAAATATTGTACAATTTTAATCTAAAATATTGTATTCAAAACGTTTTATTTTTTGTATTAGACAAAATATTGTTGTATAAAATGTTGTATTCAAATGATTAAAATCTAGTTAGTTAAACTGTCAATGTTTATAGCAAACTATCGCCCCCTTGAGTACTGAAAAGAGTTGTGCTCCATTTCCGTTTGCGACTACCTTTTATATTCTAGTTAAATTCCTGAATTTAACTTTAATTTGAATTGAGGTAGCCAACAAGATCAGGATTGCAATTAAAATTTGACTATAAGCAGAATTAAAAAAACCTCATTGTTGTAATTGCGTAACTAAGTTTGTAAATACAAACTTTAAATGTCTGAAAGTTTTGAAAAGAACTTGACAGAACGACAGAATGAACGAACAAGCAATAGATAGATAAATACAACAGTAGAACGAATAATCGAACGAACGAACGGTAGATAGAACAGTAGAACGAATGAACGATAGTTAGAACGAATGATAGAATGAACGATAGACAGACAGATAAATACAACAGTAGAACGAATGATTGAACGAACGATAGATAGAACAGTAGAACGAATGATTGAACGAACGAACGGTAGATAGAACAGTAGAAGGAATGACAGAATGGAACGAACAAGCGATAGATAAATACAACAGTAGAACGAATGATTGAACGAACGGTAGATAGAACAGTAGAAGGAATGATAGAATGAATGATAGACAGAGAGATAAATACAACAGTAGAATGAACGATTGAACGATAGATAGAACAGTAGAACGAACGATCGAACGAACGATAGATAGAACAGAAGAAGGAATGACAGAATGAACGAACAAGCAATAGATAGATAGATAAATACAACAGTAGAACAAATAATCGTACAAACGAACGGTAGATAGAACAGTAGAAAGAACGAACGAACAAACGATAGATAGAACAGTAGAAGGAATGACAGAATGAACGAACAAGCAATAGATAGATAGATAAATACAACAGTAGAACAAATGATCGAAGGAACGAACGGTAGATAGAACAGTAGAACGAACGATCGAACGAACGAACGAGATAGAACAGTAGAAGGAATGACAGAATGAACGAACAAGCAATAGATAGATAGATAAATACAACAGTAGAACGAATGATCGAACGAACGAATGGTAGATAGAACAGTAGAACGGAATCGAATGGAATCGAGCGATAGATAGAACAGTAGAAGGAATGACAGAATGAACGAACAAGCAATAGATAGATAAATACAACAGTAGAACGAATAATTGAACAAACGAACGGTAGATAGAACAGTAGAAGGAATGATCGAACGAACGAACGATAGAACAGTAGAACGAATGATAGAATGAACGATAGACAGACATAGATAAATACAACAGTAGAACGAATAATCGAACGAACGAACGAACGGTAGATAGAACAGTAGAACGAATGATCTCGAATGGAATCGAATGGAATCGAATGGAACGAATGATTGAACGAACGATAGACAGACAGATAAATACAACAGTAGAACGAATGATTGAACGAACGAACGGTAGATAGAACAGTAGAAGGAATGACAGAATGAACGAACAAGCAATAGATAGATAGATACAACAGTAGAACGAATAATCGAACGAACGAACGAACGGTAGATAGAACAGTAGAACGAATGATCGAACGAACGAATGAACGATAGTTAGAACAAGAACGAATGATAGAATGAACGAACAAGCGATAGATAGATAGAACAGTAGAACAAATGATCAAACAAATGATATAGATAGAACAGTAGAAGGAATGACAATGAACGAACAAATGATAGATAGATAGATAGACAGACTAAACAAACAATAGACAGAACAACTGAACGATACAGATAGAATGACAGACAGATCCATAGATAGAATGATAGATAGAACAATTTAGACAGAAGGATAGACAGAACAATAGATAGAATGACAGACAGACAAAATGATAGACATAACGATAGCCAATTCTTCAGTTCTGAGTATTGGTCCAAACCTTCTTAGCGTGGCTAAGAAATTCAGTAATGTATTGACAACTGCGATTCTTTTTCCCAGAAATCGTTTTCCTGCGATCCCTGACACCTTCTCACCTTCCTCACATGGACTCCCCGGACATCGTCTACGACATCCTGGAAGGAAACGTCCAAAACTCCTTCGACATCATCAAGCGTCTGGATCACGGGATGATCGTGGGTGAGTGTCACTGTGGCATGTGGCTGACAATGCCAGCGGACCACAGACCGAGCCCAGAGGCATCCCTGTCTGGAAATCACATTTGCATCAAGTGGTTTTCTGACCTAATTTCCCATTACGAAATATTCTCTCTTTTTTTCTTTGTTCTTTAAACAAACCAAATGCATATGTGTGTCTTTGCGAGAGGAGAGGGGGAAGCATGAATCTACACGGAGAGGCTTATTCAATCTAACTCGTTCCGACAGTGTGATTCCTATCTGATGATAGGCCTGCAGAGTCGACGGCATCATTTGCGGCCTTCTCGGCTGCGTTTGAAGACGCTCGTCCATGTGTTGTTCATCCTGAGCCCATGTTTTTCCTTCGCTATAAGCATGTGGCCTTGTTTCCCACTTTTGTGGCATGACCGACTTTAATGTGTTCTCTGTCTACTCGCTGTTTTTCCAGGACACTTTGAAAAGCTCACAAAGAGGTTTCTTGGTGTCCAGACGGTTATTGTTGGTGCGCTTTCACACAAAGGTTATTGGGAAGGGCAACCATTCCGAGTTTATAGAAATGTGGGTGAGACTGATGAGAAACATACTCTTTTGACATCCCTTGAAGCAATATTAAAATGAAATTCATTCATAGATTATATAAGATGGAGTGAAACGTCTGAAACGTTCCACGAAATCACAGGCTATGAGCTTTGAAACTAATTAAAGTCAAGTTATTTTATTGACAATCAACCATGCGTTTTCATGAACAGTTTTGTTTGTTTTTCTCCAGGACTTGGTGTCTCTGGTTTGTGCTTTCATAATGCAACAGACTTTGGACTTTTTACAATATTTACAACGTCTAGCGTGCTTTGCGCCATCAAATCAGATTTCAATTTTTATGTGGTTGATCAATCATTTTTCAAAATCCATTACCCTATTACTTGCACTCTAAAAAATGCTGGGTTAAAAACAACCCAAATTGGGTTAAATATGGACAAACCCAGTGGTTGGGTTAAATGTTTACCCAACGTGCTGGGCCGTTTTATTTAACCCATCTATTGTTTAAAAATTACTATATGGCTGGCTTAAAATGAACCCAAAATAGGTTGGAAATTAAAAATCAGACACATAATTACTAGGGCAAACATTTAACCCAACTGCTGGGTTTGTCCATTTTCAACCCAACTTGGGTTGTTTTTAACCCAGCATTTAACTCTGGGTGCAAAAGAATCTTTGGCAACCCTTTAAAATAATGTTCAATTCAGTTAATGCATTAAACAAAACAGTTTTATTTTAGTATTATTTAAATACTTGGACCAGTAAGTGACCACCTAGCAACCACATAGCCGCACCCTGGCAACAGCACATCATTGCATCCTGATTTTGGCCGACCGCTGTAACATAAAAATCTAGTTTTTGTTTGTTTTCATGCAAAAATCTTTATTTAATTTACTTCACAATTGGCGCCTGAACATGAAAGATCAGTGTGACTGAGATGAAACGCATTATAATGAAACCCTGAAGAGTGTAATTGGCCGTCTTTGTGTGCGCAGACGTCATGGGTAGTTTCCCCTCCTAGCCGAGAGAATAGACTTCCTAAATCACCATAACACAAAAGAGCCACAAACAACTGGCAACGATGCCGACGGCAGACACTCGTGGTCGTGTGGAATCCTGACGTCATGACGTCTGTATGTGTGTGTTTGTCTGGCCTGGTTCGAGCGGGTACCACATGAAAGCGTTTCCTGCACTTAATGCAAGGAGCCACCTCTTTCTGAATGCGCTGTTCTTACGGTCCTCACCAGGGCCCTAGTCAGGGGCCTCATATCGTGACCAGAAGCTCCTTGAATTAAACTGGTCCTACGAATGGACGTGGCATGAGTCAGTGTCGGAGAACAGCTGGTGTGGATAAATCAGGGATGTACAGAGCACAGATCAGCTCAGTCTGTCCTCCGTCCCGTTTCCCTCGGGCTTTGGATTACAATAAAGGAGCTTGATGTGATTTACGAGACATGTCACTGTTAAAACAATATTTGTTGATGCTGTGGTGTGTTTGAGCAACACAGAGACGGTTGTATGAATCCATTAACCTCAACTATTAACATATGTCATCACAATCCATGGCCTAAAAGCTTGTAGATATGATATAAGAAAGCAAGAATGCTTTCTCATAACGTACAAGTTTTTGGGTGAAGAGTGCAATTTCTGCATCAACTGCAACAGTGACTGTTTTCAAACAGGTTTCCACCTGTTTTATTGGTCAAACACGCAGTCCTGCCCAAACAAATTTACATATATGCATTTAGGAGACATTAAAATATGTTTTTATTATAAATTTTCAACTGAAATGTAATACAATAATAATACATTTCAGTTAAAATATAATACAACAATAATAATAATAAATATAGCTGCGAGCATCAATTATCAGGGTTCAGGCCTTTACGGGTTCTTTAAGGTCTTTACACACATGTGTAAAAAGGTATTATGTTTTAATTAGCAAGCCTGTAACCATCTTGATCATAGATGGAAAAGACCGTTTACACCAAATAAAGGCAATTTACCATAGAAAATATATGGTTTTTAAAGCTTTTTAACAGTTATCAAGGTTGAGACAAAAACCTAGGACTAGTTTGCCAAAGTTGGTTTTTGAAATAATCTCCAATATTTCGAACATCGAACGATACGATGGAGAACAGCGGTCCGAGAGGCAAAGTTGCTCAGAATGAGGAGTTCTACCACGTGGTACAAATGCCGTGGGCGTGCGCGAAAAATCGTGCGATACACGATTCTTTACACACGTAAAAAACGCAAAGGCGCCTCCCGGTGGCCGATTTCTTTCAAATTTCTCACAGACCTCTAGAGCCATGAGTCAAACAGGCCCAGTGAGTTTCGTTCCAATCGGCCTCCGTTAACCTTGTCTGATAGCTGCTCAAATTTCAGTGGCCGATGGTGGCCATGTTTTTTGAGATGTCCTCATAGTCAATCATGGCACCTTGGACGAAGACACCGCATGCCAATTTTTAAGTCGATCGGACCAACGGTGAAGAAGTTATAGCCATTTTCATGTTTTTTTTCCTGTTATAGCACCACCAAGTGGCCAGTCGCCACGTCCTTTGTCATGTGACCACAGAATGAGCTCTTACATAGGTGTGCCAAGTTTGCTGAAAATATCTCATTCCGTTCATGAGTTATAGCCATTTTAGTAGAAATGGCTCCACCCACTTCGAACGTTTTGGCGGCCCTTAGGGACCGTGAATCACAATTTCAACTTTTTTTTTGGTAATTATTGACTTTGTTCTCTTAAAGCACATACTAAACGAGCAGCTTCAGAGATGAAGTTTGATTCAATAACCACACTAAACCATAACAGTTTTGATTTTATTTCAGTAGCTTATTTTACAAACACTGGTAGTACGACTGCATAAGCAAATGGAAAGAGAAAAAGTATTAACATAAATTGCATAATCTTTAAGTTACTATAAACAGATAAGTCAAAATAAATGCAGTAAAAGATTCTTTACAGCTTCTTCAGAAGGAAATTCCCAGTCATTGCTGTTTGATTTGGACTGGGAATGCCCAACACTCAGAGCAGTTTCTGTCATCCACACGTTTGTGAATCAGTCACGAGTGTGTGAAAACACCGACGGCCTCAATCGCAACACAATCGTGTCTATGGTGACCAGCTCAAGCATCAGAACAGCAGCAGTGTTTGTTTTTAGCGCCGCTCCAGGTAGGTTGACTCAAGGTGGTGCTCATCACTACAAAGTCAACATTTCAAGAACAGAAGAGAGAGTCTTTGAGCTGGACGGTCTGGGAAACACTCAAAGGCTCATATTCATGTGTGTAATCTCCACATTTTATTCGTGGCACTTAATTAAGGCTGCACAATATTGAAATAAAATCGACATTATTAAGTTTGAGCACATGAAGTTCATGATACTGTTTCAGATTCTCAGAACGGTTTGGTTCATTTACTTTGATGAAAAGCTCTTCTAAGGGTTTACCCTCTAGAGCAGGGGTATCAAACTCGGTCCTGGAGATTTTAGCTCCAACTTGCCTCAACACACCTGCCTGGAAGTTTCTAGTATGCCTAATTAGACCTTGATTAGCTGGTTCAGGTGTTTAATTGGGGTTGGAGCCGAACTCTGCAGGACAGTGGCCCTCCAGGACCGAGTTTGGAGACCCCTGCTCTGGAGAGGGAGAGCTTCGAAGGGATAAAGGGTGTAGGGGACCAAAAAACAAAACTGTTCTTTGAAATGCACTTCTGCCTCATCTTGTCGAACCAATGAAGGAGGTGCTGTATTCAATTGTGGGCGCTAGTTGCCCACGCAAAAAAATCATAGGAGCGAAGTGTCCATCAGTTGTACCCTTTGAAATCCTTCATTCTGAAGGGCCCTTTGAAGTGTCCAGTTTCGGGGACTTTGGTTTGGAACGACCCTTCAATATGGCGGCCATGATTGTTCTGTTGAAGTGTGCAATTTCTGCATCACTAAAAAGAATGGAAACAGTAGCTAACGTTTCCATCCAAAGTTGCGAATTTAACTAATGCGCAAAATTGGAATATCGTATAAAACATTTGCGAATAAAGCAGCGTTTTCATCCAGTGAGTCGAAGAGAACAAAATCATCACTTCCTGATAAATTGGTGCTAAATATCACTAAGAAAAGCAGGAGAAGCCACTGTATATACTAATTTTTGTACTTGCGTCTTGGAGCGCGCAGATGAAATGCAATAAACGCGTAATCTTGC
The DNA here is from genome assembly GCA_039654765.1 of Mylopharyngodon piceus. Lineage (NCBI taxonomy): Eukaryota > Metazoa > Chordata > Actinopteri > Cypriniformes > Xenocyprididae > Mylopharyngodon > Mylopharyngodon piceus. The sequence goes on along the minus strand of CM077459.1, from coordinate 19,099,262 downwards.
TTTCGGAGGCAGATGCTGCTGTTCAGGAACGCAGTCGTGTAAGACTATTCTGGAAGGTAATTATACCAAACCACTTTAATGACAGACTTTGCTCAGGCATTTCAGAACAACCAAACAGCTTTTCAGATGTTGTGCAAAAAGATCGGTCCGCTGGTTAGTCCAATTAAGCCATCCCATCGCGCAAAGTGACTTGATGCGCATTGGGGAATTTATTCGGTAAATGTGTTTCCATCATAGTTTCTGTGAATATTTTCTAATTGCATAAAAAAAAAAATATATCCGACTCAAATGAGCGCACAAGAATTTATGCACATCTTGGTGTTTCCATCCAGCAGTTTTTTATATGGTATCCCAACCCAATCTCACGGCAATTCGTACGATTTTTAAAAAAGCGTCACCAGGAAGGACCACCCCTAACCCTAAACCTACCCATCACTGGGGTCTAGACAAACCTTACGAAAACGTATGAGTGAGGTTTCACCTTGTAAAATACGTACGAATTGCTGTGGGATTGCGTTGGATATCCCAAAATGCTCAAAAAATAGGTGGATGGAAACTAGCTAATGACTGTTTTCAAACAGGTTTCCATCACTTTCAATGGTCAAAAACAAATCTACATTTATGCATTAACCTCTTTTAGTGCCTTTCGGGATTTATCCCATTTAAAACACAGCCAGTGCTTTCACGGGAAGTGACCTATGAAAACTCAAGTGGACTCAAGTATGAACACCCAAATTTTTCAAGGCTTTCCCAAATCGTTCAGTCCTAAAAAGGATTTTGCATGTAAAGTCTTCAGAGTAAAATTAGTTTATATATATATATATATAATTGCCTCAATCATTCTAGAATCATTATTTTCATAGAGGTATTCAAGTCATTTGGTGAAACTTTGTATATATTGCAGTAAAACAAAATATCGCAATGCCATTTTTTCCCAATACTGTGGAGCCGTACACTCAGTGCACGTGTGTGTGTGGTCCGAGTGGCTGGGAAAGGAGGTACAGTCTGTTGCATCAACGCTCCTCACTGAGGATGAATCCCTGGCTTCGGACACGATGACGTCTGGATCTCAGAAATGCAGGCCTGGAATAGCCCGGACTACCACGAGCATGGGGAATGTACCGACATCCGCGGGAGCGGACGGTGGGAAATCAAAAGCCGTGGCATCTTCCCTTGAGCGGCTCTCAGTTTGGCTCCACCTCGGTCCGGATAAAAAAAGGCAGGATAAAAATTCCAGTTGGTGGAAACATCTGGTAGGGATATGCACCTGTGGTTAGCGCCCGCTCCAAGTGATGCAATATTTGAGCGCAGGGAAGTTGATGTTACAAACGGAGGCGACGGCAGAGACATGCTGTCTGTGATCAGGTATGTGACATTGGCTATGGCTACTGTCCTTCACACAGACCAGAGGAATTTTAGTGAAGTGTGTCAGAATTGTAGACGCTGCGGAGGGACGAGGATTCGCTTTGCATTAGCCGCTACCTCACGTATATAGCTTCACCAACCAGAGAAACTACTTTGAGGCTGTAGCACACTCTCCTAAAATGTCCTGTGTGTGCAGCATCCGATTCATTTTAGTGAACCAATTCATTTAGTCAGTTCATGTAAATGTAACAGTTCAACAAAAGATTCATTTGAAATGTGAAAACATTTTTGAAGTGATTCATTTACTGAACTGTCTGAATCAATGAAATGAAATGGTTTTGTGACTCATTTTGACCTTTTTAGGGGTCTGCACAGAAAATACGACTACAGTTTGTTTAAAACCCTCTGGGCCTCTTCAGTCAGAAGAAATTTTACGTTTTTAATTTTTTAAATTTTTTGCTTCATTGGAATGGGATGACTTTTGTTGCATTAGCTATGTGAACACACAAAAAAATGATTCAGATAAGTTAAAGGCCTTAATCTGAAATAATGCAAAAAAAAACAAAAAAAAACAATTTTAATGGGGGAAAAAAATAGCTCTTAAAAATATTGCACAATATCATAAAATCCCCTTAAAATTCTAAATAATAATCAAAAAATATTTAACAAAAATATATTACAATCATTTTCCTGAAAATACACGAAGGTACCAAGTATGACCCAAAAATGAAGGGGCTCAGAGGGTTAAGAACTGCTACTTAGAGAGTTTTAACCCGGTTTATAACCGTTCACCTTTGCTATTTTATCTATTTCACCCGCTGACGCCAGAGGAAGGGTCTTTTATCTAATCTGAAAGCACAGAATAACAGCAGGACGTTTAACGCGCCACATGCTGAAGCCAAGCAGAGGACAGTCTAACGCATCGGCCTCTGGATAACAACACATCAGAGAATGAATCACAAAATGGCACAGCGTTAGCCACGCAATGAGCTGGACCCAAACCCACGGAGACTCTTCAGTTGAGGGATTACCACTGAAAATGAAACTATTTTCTCTCTACTGTGGTGGTCTGCAGCCCCCGCAGACACTTTTCACTCACCGACAGAGCTCAGCCAGGGACCCGGTCATCCATCAAGACTGATTCATCTCCCGCTTTGACGTATCCAAGGGCGGCGGCTGCAAGGAGGAGAGGCTTTACAGCAGAAGTTATATAAGAGAACAGGATTTCGAATCACTTAAAGTCAACATGAAACGGCATTCACAACCCATTTTGCTTCCGTAATGTGATGTATTCTGAGAAAAAAAACAAAACGTGATGGGACTTTTATCTATCTGAATGGCAGTTTGCTAAAACAAATCGCTAAATAGCTATTTGGCTATTAATAACCATAATATATAAATAACCTATAAACTGTAAAGTACAAGTTTAAGTCATATTTTGTCTTTTAATGAAAATGTCTTTTAAAAATAATCTATATTTTGTCATGTCATATTCATTAATTCAAGTCAATTTTGATGATTTTAGTCAACAGAAATGTGTCAAACTGTAATAGACCAAACATTTTCAAAATATATAAACATTAATCATTTAAAATATGCGAGTAAAACATTCAAAAGTGCACTTGCCTACTAAGACCTGTACGTGGCAGCCTTGAGCACCTCATAAAGACGTGTGCTTGAATACATTATTCATTACTGATAGATCACTAGTGCTGCGTTTGAAATCGAATACTTCCCTACTATATAGTATGCGAAAAACAGTACTCCAAAGGAGTAGTATGTCCGAATCTATAGTATTAAAAAAAAAAGTAGGCGAAAAGTCCCTGGATGACCTACTTCTGGTGAGATTCTGAAGTGTGCATTCAATGGACACTTTACTGTCCCATGAGGCCACGGGAGGGGATTTATGAATGGAAGTGATGCAACTGACGCTGGTAGGTCATGTGACTGTAACATGGCGGATATAGTATGTCCGAATTTCATTCATACTACCCATATTCATACGACACAGAGCGTAGTGTCGTGAAGTAAATTCAAATTCAAACGTAGTACCTACTTAGTACGTGATTTCGGACGCAGCGTAGGGCTGTGTTTAACTTCACTTTTAGACATACACTCGCAAACTTCCTTAAGCACTTCCCCTCAGGGAATCCCAGCCGCCATTTTGAAGTGTTCAACTTCGTCAAATAGACGAGGGAAGTTTATTTGGACAGACCCTCGACCCCTAGATTTTGACAGAGGGAGCAAGTCTACTTATATATACACTTCAGGCAGCTCCATAGACCACAATGCAACACGACTGTGGCGTCACAACACTTAATTTACCCAGAAGTGATCAAGAGCTTAGGGCGTTCCATTTAAACCCATTGCAAGGGTTTTCGTGCAACGTAAGCAATGATGTAGATCTGACTGAATGAGACTGAGGGAAGGGCATAAAAAAGTGGATTTAAACACACCCCATGACTGGGTTGCAAGTACTTAAAATTCCCAGGCTAAATTCCCAGAATGCCACGCTACCGCACTAGAGTTGAACACTGAATAAACTGCACTTTAACTTTCAGCGATAGCAAATACAAGCGATCTGTTGTAAAACATGACAGTGTGGTCGAGTTTTCAATGAAGGTACGACTGGAACAAACATTCCAGCTTCAGTCCGACTAGTTGACCGCAATGATTCATTGCTAATTGAGCTTGAGACACCAAACCGCACATGTGGCCTTTCAAAGAGAGCAAGTAAAAGTCATGTCCTCTTTCCAGTTGTTTAGGGCTGTTTGGATAACGCAGCCACGCTTCCCAACAGCTCTTGTGTGGTGCCGCGTTGGGGGTGAGCTTACCGTGAGATAAACCTTGGCATTTTGGCTATGTGGGCCGACTCTGTTGCCCTTTCCTGCATAACCCATCAACCAGCATGTCATTATCCAATACTGTGGTCGAGCAACTCATTCCTCGCATTTGTCCCTAGTGTTAAACCTGCCCATTTTGGATCCTGTCATACATTTCCTCTCAGAGTTGGAGTGACCAGAAAACCAGAAATTGGACTGTTTACATGTAAACCTTCAATATCGCAACCCACGTAGCCATTGAGGATGACGAATGGCTGTTGGCATCGACTCGACTTTGTTTTGTGGCAAGTGTGTACACAGCTAACGTGCATTTAACTGAAGCTATTTGCAGTCTTCTTGCTCTTTAATGGCATTTTGAAATGAGCGTGGGAACACATTTGCGCAGCTTCGTGGTTTGGAAACCGACCGCAGACACATTCAGCATTTAGTTCTAAACAAAACAATGCAGGGTGATTTTAAACTTCCTGAAACGCTTTGTAAACTCCCTATAACTTGCAAACTTGATTGAGAATCATTGCATTTCGAAATGCTTCAGAACACAATTCGTAAGTGACGCAACACAAGAACAAATTGTATCCTAAATGTTGCGAAAGCCATTTCACGTGAATCAGCTATAGGTAAAAAAACTCGAAGAATAACGAAGTGCAGTAAACCATTAAACTTTTCACGCTACAAACCAGCGTATAAGCAATTAAAATAATGATGTCAAATACCAGTTTGCAACATTAAGCAGCATAATATATGCTTTTTATGAGCTAAAATAACCAGAAGCCATTTAACCATTCAAGTTACAAGAGGCTGTGTCAGCTCTTACAGTAAAAAAAAAAAAAAAGGTGGATAGCTTCTTCTACGGTCAGTTTTCTCTTTTGGAAAATCTACTACCATGGAGGAGCAAGTTAGTTAGCAACATTCGGTTCAATGGCATATACATTTGAAGGAAACTCTAGAGAGTTTGGTACTGCCACAATAATGGATATAAAATGTGCACATTTGCATACATGCGAAGAGTTTGTTTATAGCTTAACCCTCTAGAGGTCTTCGGCAATTTTAGATCAAAACATTTTACATTTTGAATTACAACCCAAATTCCGGAAATGTTGGGACGTTTTTTAAATTTGAATAAAATGAAAACTAAAAGACTTTCGAATCACATGAGCCAATATTTTATTCACAATAGAACATAGATAACATAAATGTTTAAACTGAGAAATTTTACAATTTTATGCACAAAATGAGCTCATTTCAAATTTGATGCCTGCTACAGGTCTCAAAATAGTTGGGACGGGGCATGTTTACCATGGTGTAGCATCTCCTCTTCTTTTCAAAACAGACGTCTGGGCATCGAGGTTATGAGTTTCTTGAGTTTTGGTGTTGGAATTTGGTCCCATTCTTGCCTGATATAGGTTTCCAGCTGCTGAAGAGTTCATGGTTGTCTTTGACCTATTTTTCGTTTAATGATGCACCAAAAGGCCTTGGCCCACAGGACACGACGGCGCTTCTGGACCATGTTCACATATGGCTTCCTTTTTGCATGATAGAGTTTTAGTTGGCATCTGCAGATGGCACGGCGGATTGTGTTTACCGACAGTGGTTTCTGGAAGTATTCCTGGGCCTATTTAGTAATGTCATTGACACAATCATGCCGATCAGTGATGCAGTGTCGTCTGAGGGCCCGAAGACCACGAACATCCAATAAAGGTCTTCGGCCTTGCCCCTTTTGATGATGTTATGCACTGTAGATGATGAGATTTGCAAAGCCTTTGCAATTTGACGTTGAGGAACACTGTTTTCCACAATCTTTTTACGCACTCTTTCACAGCTCTGCCCATCTTTACTTCTGAGAGACTCTGCCTCTCTAAGACATCCCTTTTATAGCTAATCATGTTACAGACCTGATATCAATTAACTTAATTAGTTGCTAGATGTTCTCGCAGCTGAATCTTTTCAAAATTTCTTGCTTTTTAAGCCATTTGTTGCCCCCGTGCCAACTTTTTTGAGACCTGTAGCAGGCATCAAATTTGAAATGAGCTCATTTAGTGGATAAAAGTGTAAAATTTCTCCATTTAAACATTTATGTTATCTATGTTCTATTGTGAATAAAATATTGGCTCATGTGATTTGAAAGTCTTTCAGTTTTCATTTTATTCAAATTTAAAAAAACGTCCCAACATTTCACTTGCTATATAAACACACACACACACAAAAAAATGGACATGATTAGAAAAGAAAAAAAATCCACGTGATCTTCATGGTCAAAAATGACCATTACATAAAATGAATATAAATGTTTTATAATGTCTAAATGTATATCCAAACGTAAAACCTAATAAAAGTAAGTAATTATATCTGAAAATACACTTATAAACAACTAGGAAATACAAAGCCCTATATTTATGAATAGGGCTATACAGGCATCTAGTGGTTACACAAACTATTTTTATTATTATATTTGTATCACAACATTATTATATTGTATCATTTATTTTAATAAATGGTGCATAACTTAGATGTGAATATTGAAAACAATATTCAAAATCAATCCGCCAATCTGCCTCCATTATTTTGAATTTAAATATCTTTGTTTTTAACTCAAACACTGTATTAATTGAAAATATCGTGAAATATTTTTCTAATATTTATTTACATAGAAATAAATGGTGCAGATAGATAGATAGGAAGGACAGATGACTGATAGATAAAATGATTGACAGAACAGTAGACAGACAGATAGACGGATGGATGGATGGATAGACGGACGGACGAATGGATGGATAGATGGACAGACAGATATCAGAAGAACGTTTGCTCATAACTTTGAGAGAACATTACCAGAACATTAGGGAAGTTCTGTGAATGTTCCTGGTTAGCTGGGAACTTAATGTCACTGAAGCTCCAGCAAGAGATGTGGCACTGGCAGCCTATATAAACAGCGTTTCTGTCTCCTTCATTCATTCGCTTTTAGAAGATTTTTCAGCGTTCTTGGCTCATTTGGTTGGTCCTCGTAGCGGGTGTGGTCTGCCAACGGAGGATGTCTCGCGTCCTAAGGAGAAATCACGTTTTCTTTGTTTCTGTAACAATGAACGTCACATCCATCATCAAATGAAGCTTTGGTATATGCTGCTCCTTTGAGTCGCTCCATAATGGCCGTGAATTATTTTTATTTTCATAAACTTTGTGTCTGTTATGTTACCACCACTTATTAGAGGCTCAGACATAATTATGACAATGTTTTGTCTCTATAAAATGACAAAAGATCCATAATTTCAAACTTCAGAGCGTGCTTAAAAGCCACACATTAACTAAGGACAGACACAAGTACGCAACGCAGATGTTAACACTTGGCCTATGCAGTGCATAGTTTAGCTTGTGTCTTTAGGTTACTGTACTAAAGTTTCTTTCAAATGTCTTTGCAGACTGTTGCTGAAAGAGAAAAGACAACAGTTTATGCTAATATTCGCTATAGCAACTCTTGCGATGTGTACTTTTCTTTATGTCAGGCAACTTGCATTTGCACTCACATACTTCCACTGTTCACGTTATGACATAGACATGGCAATTTCATGGCAACTATTTTACATTTTGGCAAGTCGGCGGCTGTTTACGCCCCAGTGATGGTTTAGGGGAGGATCTTCATGCTTAAGTTTCTGTATGTATCACATTCGAATTCACACGAAATTTCCACCTCATAAAATAGCATTTTCTCATGAGATTGTTACAGCCAGATCGCTTCTGATATTTAGCTCAAAACCAACTTTATTTGAGGCGCAACCTGGTTGTTTGGAATGTGTGGAAGCTTGTTTCCGCCACTGAATAAAAAAAATAAAAAAAACGTATCTCACAGTTCTGACTTTTTTACTCGCAATTGCGAGTTTATATCTCACAATTCTGACTTTTATCTCCGAATTGCAAGATATGAACTAGCAGTTGAAAATAGCAGAATTGTGAGCTGACTTTTTTTTTTTTTTTTTCCCAGAGTTGGACATTGTATCTCACAATTCAGACTTTTCTTGCAATTGCAACTTTATTTTTTAGAACTGCAAGTTTATATCTCACAATTCTCAATTTTTCTTGCAAATGCAACTATTTTTTTTTAGATCTGCGAGTTCTGGTGATATAAACTTGCAGTACTAAAAAATAGTCGCAATTGTGAAAAAACATCAGAATTGCGAATATTTTTTAGAACTGCAAGTTTATATCACCATTCTGTGTTTTTTCTTTTTCTCGCAATTGAGACTTTATTTTTTAGAACTGTCGGTTTATATCTCGCAATTCTGACTTTTTTCTTGCAATTACGACTAATTTTAGAACTGCGACTTTATATCTCGCAATTCTGACTTTTTTTCTTGCAATTACGACTAATTTTAGAACTGCGAGTTTATATCTCGCAATTCGGACTTTTTTCTTGCAATTACGACTAATTTTAGAACTGCAACTTTATATCTCGCAGTTCTGACTTTTTTCTTGCAATTACGACTAATTTTAGAACTTTTTCTTTATATCTCGCATATCGTACTTTTTTCTAGCAGTTACGACTAATTTTACAACTGCGAGTTTATATCTCACAGTTCTGACTTTTTTACTCGCAATTGCGAGATATGAACTAGCAGTTGAAAATAGCAGAATTGTGAGCTGACTTTTTTTTTTTTTTTTTTCCCCAGAGTTGGACATTGTATCTCACAATTCAGACTTTTCTTGCAATTGCGACTTTATTTTTTAGAACTGCAAGTTTATATCTCACAATTCTCAATTTTTCTTGCAAATGCAACTATTTTTTTTTAGATCTGCGAGTTCTGGTGATATAAACTTGCAGTTCTAAAAAATAGTCGCAATTGTGAAAAAACATCAGAATTGCGACTATTTTTTAGAACTGCAAGTTTATATCACCATTCTGTGTTTTTTCTTTTTCTCGCAATTGAGACTTTATTTTTTAGAACTATCGGTTTATATCTCGCAATTCTGACTTTTTTCTTGCAATTACGACTAATTTTAGAACTGTGACTTTATATCTCGCAATTCTGACTTTTTTTCTTGCAATTACGACTAATTTTAGAACTGCGAGTTTATATCTCGCAATTCGGACTTTTTTCTTGCAATTACGACTAATTTTAGAACTGCGACTTTATATCTCGCAGTTCTGACTTTTTTCTTGCAATTACGACTAATTTTAGAACTGTGAGTTTATATCTCGCATATCGGACTTTTTTCTTGCAATTACGACTAATTTTAGAACTGCGAGTTTATATCTCGCAATTCGGACTTTTTTCTTGCAGTTACGACTAATTTTAGAACTGTGAGTTTATCGCAATTCAGACTTTTTTTCTTGCAATTACGACTAATTTTAGAACTGCGACTTTATATCTCGCAGTTCTGACTTTTTTCTTGCAATTACGACTAATTTTAGAACTGCGACTTAATATCTCGCAGTTCTGACTTTTTTCTTGCAATTACGACTAATTTTAGAACTGCGAGTTTATATCTCGCAATTCTGACTTTTTTCTTGCAGTTACGACTAATTTTAGAACTGTGAGTTTATCGCAATTCAGACTTTTTTTCTTGCAATTACGACTAATTTTAGAACTGCAAGTTTATATCTCGCACTTCGGACTTTTTTCTTGCAATTACGACTAATTTTAGAACTGCGAGTTTATATCTCGCAATTCAGACTTTTTTCTTGCAATTACGACTAATTTTAGAACTGCGACTTTATATCTCGCAGTTCTGACTTTTTTCTTGCAATTACAACTAATTTTAGAACTGCGAGTTTATATCTCGCAATTCTGACTTTTTTCTTGCAGTTACGACTAATTTTAGAACTGTGAGTTTATCGCAATTCAGACTTTTTTTCTTGCAATTACGACTAATTTTAGAACTGCGAGTTTATATCTCGCAATTCAGACTTTTTTCTTGCAATTACGACTAATTTTAGAACTGCGAGTTTATATCTCGCAATTCGGACTTTTTTCTTGCAATTACGACTAATTTTAGAACTGCGAGTTTATCGCAATTCTGAATTTTTCTTGCAATTACGACTAATTTTAGAACTGCGAGTTTATATTTCGCAGTTCTGACTTTTTTCTTGCAATTACGACTAATTATAGAACTGCGAGTTTATATCTCGCAATTCTGACTTTTTTCTTGCAGTTACGACTAATTTTAGAACTGAGTTTATATCTCGCAATTCAGACTTTTTTTCTTGCAATTACGACTAATTTTAGAACTGCGAGTTTATATCTCGCAATTCGGACTTTTTTCTTGCAATTACGACTAATTTTAGAACTGCAAGTTTATATCGCAATTCTGACTTTTTTCTTGCAATTACGACTAATTATAGAACTGTGAGTTTATCGCAATTCTGACTTTTTTCTTGCAGGTACGACTAATTTTAGAACTGTGAGTTTATCGCAATTCTGACGTTTTTTCTTGCAATTACGACTAATTTTGGAACTGCGAGTTTATATTTTGCAGTTCTGACTTTTTTCTTGCAATTACGACTAATTTTAGAACTGTAAGTTTATATCTCGCAATTCATACTTTTTTTCTTGCAGTTACAACAAATTTTAGAACTGCGAGTTTATCGCAATTCTGACTTTTTTTCTTACAATTAACACTAATTTTAGAACTGCGACTTTATATCTCGCAATTCAGACTTCTTTCTTGCAATTACGACTAATTTTAGAACTGCGAGTTTATATTTCGCAATTCTGACTTTTTCTTGCAACTGCAACTATTTTTTAGAACTGCGAGTTTATATCGCAATTCTGACTTTTTTTCTCGCAATTGCGACTATTTTTTAGAATTGCGAGTTTATCTCTCACAGGAATTTTATAACTTGCAAATGCGAGTTCATATCTCACAATCCTGAGAAAAAAGTCAGAATTGTGAGGTGTAAACTCGGAATTGTGAGAAAAATAGTAACAATTGCGAGATGTCACAATTACCTTTTATTTTTTATTACGTGGCGGAAACTTCCATACAAAAAAACCTTCAGATATTCATCCAATTTATGTTTAAAAGTGACCCAGTTTGGTATCGAAAATGACAGATTCAATGTGACTTTTACTGCACATGCTCTCAAAAACAGATGTTTGTCACCTTATTTGAGGGGGAAAAATTTTGGACCATGTTTAGCTGCAGTGAGTGTATAAACACTTTTTCTGATGATATTTTGTCGTCTACAGGTGTGGTCAGACAGGTGAAGCCGCTGGTTGGTCCTCTGAGCACCGTACTGAAGCTGGCCATGAACTACGTCACAAACGGGGTCGTCTCTCACCGGAACATCATCAACGTTCACATCTACGTGTCTGAGTTCTGGTTTTAAAAACATCAACCTTCTGTCTAAACATTTTAGGTGTCCATTTATGAAATCACAAGCATGAATCTTAAAAAAAATGACTGTTTTTTTTTTTTACTTGTTTTCCAGTTTGAATTTCTTGCATATCTGAAGATATTCCACTGAGAAGCTTGAGATATTTTAAAATGTGTTTTGCAGAACAATTATACTTAATCTAGCTAATTCAGGCAAAATAATTACCACTTTAAGGAATGTCACCCAAAAATAATTCATTTTTGGATGAACTATTCCTTTTAATCCAATTAATTGTGTGAGACAATCTCTAAATGGACACCTAAAATGACAAAATGTTTTTATCCAACTACACAAGTATTTCAAGAGGAGCACGACACACTAGGACAGACAAGAACATTGCATGATGGGAGCGATGCCCTGCTTTAGACGCCACCGTGTGTTCTGGTGGGAAGAAACATCATTTGCTGCTCTGATGCTTTTAATTGTAGAATGTAAAAGCATGTTTTTACTCATTCCCTAGTGGTTTCCTCTTCAGCTGACCTTGGAAGTGGAACTGAAGGTGTTTCTGTGAGTTGATGCGAGCTCATCCTTCATAGGGCTGAAAGACAGACAACTGAATATGGAGTTGACGACTCGACACTGATTGTACGCTTGTGTAGACACACTTTTGCATTGCTTAATGTTTTGTATGCATCACCGACTGTGTCATTAAAAACAATTTTTAGATTTCTACTTCTATTTTTGTAATTGTCAACTGTCTAGTATTGAGTGAACAGCTGCTCAGGACGCCGAAACACATTTCATAACAAAAAGGGGCAAAGTTAAAATAAACATACATGCACACAAAATATATATTCAAGTGAAGTATAGTACGATGGCTACAACTCTGTACGAATGCAGTTTCTGCTAAGTTACACTCTAAAAAAATGCTGGGTTAAAAATGGACAAACCCAGTGGTTGGGTTAAATGTTTGCCCAATGTGCTGGGCAGTTTTATGTAACTCAACTATTGTTTAAAAATGACTATATGGCTGGCTTAAAATGAACCCAAAATAGGTTGGAAATTAAAAATCAGACACATAATTACTACAGGCAACAATGATACTCAAAAGGTGAACATTTATTTATAAGCACTTTAATAAATGATTATTGTTTAATTATTATTCATTAAACTTATTAATAAATGTTCATTTTCAACCTATTTTAGGTTAATTTTAAGCAAGCAATACAGTAATTTTTAAACAATAGTTGAGTTAAATAAAACTACCCAGCAGGCTGGGCAAACTTTTAATCCAACCGCTGGGTTTGTCCGTTTTCAACTCAACTTGGGTTGTTTTTAACTCAGCATTTTTTAGAGTGTACATTCTTAAAACATTTTGGTTGTGGAAACAAAAAGATACAGTTTTCATAACCTGAATGGAACGTTGTTGGTTAAAACAACCCATTCGCTGGGATCACACAACCCATTCGCTGGGTTAAAACAATCCATTCGCTGGGTTAAAATAATCCATTCGCTGGGTTAAAATAAACCCATTCACTGAGTTAAAACAATCCATTCGCTGGGTTAAAACAATCCATTCGCTGGGTTAAAATAAACCCATTCACTGAGTTAAAACAATCCATTCGCTGGGTTAAAATAAACCCATTCACTGAGTTAAAACAATCCATTCGCTGGGTTAAAACAATCCATTCGCTGGGTTAAAATAAACCCATTCGCTGGGTTAAAACAATCCATTCGCTGAGTTAAAACAACCCATTCGCTGAGTTAATACAACCCAATCGCTGAGTTAAAACAACCCATTCTCTAGGTTAAAACAACCCATTCTCTAGGTTAAAACAACCCAATCGCTGGGTTAAAACAACCCATTCGCTGAGTTAATACAACCCCAATCACTGGGTTAAAACAACCAATTCGCTGAGTTAATACAACCCATTCGCTGGGTTAAAACAACCCATTCGCTGGGTTAAAACAAACCCAATCGCTGGGTTAAAACAAACCCATTCGCTGAGTTAATACAACCCAATCGATGGGTTAAAACAATCCAACCGCTGGGATCAAACAACCTATTCGCTGAGTTAATACAACCCAATCGATGGGTTAAAACAACCCATTCGCTGGGTTAAAACAATCCATTCGCTGGGTTAAAACAATCCCATTCGCTGGGTTAAAACAATCCATTTGCTGGGTTAAAATAAACCCATTCGCTGAGTTAAAACAACCCATTCGCTGGGTTAAAACAACCCAATCGCTGAGTTAATACAACCCAATCGCTGGGTTAAAACAATCCAACCACTGAGATCAAACAACCCATTCGTTGAGTTAAAACAACTCATTCGCTGGGTTAAAACAACCCAATCGCTGGGTTAAAACAATCCCATTCGCTGGGTTAAAACAATCCATTTGCTGGGTTAAAATAAACCCATTCGCTGAGTTAAAACAACCCATTCGCTGGGTTAAAATAAACCCAATTGCTCGGTTAAAACAACCCATTCGCTGGGTTAAAACAACCCATTCGTTGAGTTAAAACAACCCATTCGCTGAGTTAAAACAACCCATTCGCTGGGTTAAAACAACCCAATCGCTGAGTTAATACAACCCAATCGCTGGGTTAAAACAATCCAACCACTGAGATCAAACAACCCATTCGTTGAGTTAAAACAACTCATTCGCTGGGTTAAAACAACCAATTCGCTGAGTTAAAACAACCCATTCGCTGAGTTAATACAACCCATTCGCTGAGTTAATACAACCCATTCGTTGAGTTAAAACAACCCATTCTCTAGGTTAAAACAACCCAATCGCTGGGTTAAAACAACCCATTCGCTGAGTTAATACAACCCCAATCACTGGGTTAAAACAACCAATTCGCTGAGTTAATACAACCCATTCGCTGGGTTAAAACAAACCCAATTGCTGGGTTAAAACAAACCCATTCGCTGAGTTAATACAACCCATTCGCTGGGTTAAAACAAACCCAATTGCTGGGTTAAAACAAACCCATTCGCTGAGTTAATACAACCCAATCGCTGGGTTAAAACAAACCCAACCCAATCGCTGGGTTTGTCCATTTTCAACCCAACTTGGGTTGTTTTTAACTCAGCATTTTTTAGAGTGTAGATTCTTAAAACATTTTGGTTGTGGAAACAATAAAAAGATACAGTTTTCATAACCTGAACAGAATGTTATCAATTGAAAATGATTCATTTGCATCATCACAAATGTTCACAGAACACTACATGTGCTTCTTCTCAAGCTTTGTTAAAATATATTTAGGTAATATTGCTGTTTATCACTATGCATTATTATATTATTGTGTTGTGTTATATATGCATATAAATGAAAATGAGTTCATTTATTTAAAAAAAACAAACAAACAAAAAAAAACAAACACATGCCTTGATTTCACAGTATTTTACTTACTTTATTTTAAAACTGCAGCTATGACTTTTCTGGTTGAAATAAATGTGGAAAAAAATCAGTCTTATAAGTCATAAGTTATAAGAGATATATTCAATATCACCAAGACTGAAAAATACAGAGAGATTATTTTTCATCTGCCAGTCCTATTATTAATTATTAGTTTGTACTGGAATACATTTTTAGAGTAACCTTCCCATCTCTGGGTAAAATATGCAAGAAACTCAGAAAGTCCCCGTATAGAATTAGGTGCCCTGGTAAAAATGAGTAATTCAATTATTTCACAAGCTTATAATTTGACCATAATTTGCTAGGGTTGATTCAGATCATTAGTAAATCAAACTTTCCATGTAACTTGGCTCAGCCGACTGCAGAAATGAAAGGCCGCTGGTTTTTGCGTACTGGTCAAATGAAGACCTAAACGCATGCCAGCGACATTCCCACAATCCTCTTGTTCGACTCGCTACAGTCGGTCATGCCATGCATTGATAGATCGAACTAAGTGCTGTTGGTTCTCAGCAGTGGAAACTTGGTCGTAGCGTTCGGAGGGACATGGAGCCGTTTATGACCACATCCCTTTTAACGCGAGGCCACTGAACCGAGACTGTCTTTCCTCAACGTCAAGGGACGTGAAGCAGGCGGCCCGAGCTCATTTCAGCAGATGGAGAGACGAGTCTCAGCCGTCGCTCGCTCATGACCGCTGCGGTCGAGAGCAGCCACGACCGAGCGGCTTTACAAAAGACAATGGGACAGTGAGGGAATCATTTATCATGGTTTAACGTTCCTCTTCTGTGTGTAGACTGAGGTTTAGCCCTCCGACGGAGGCTGCGACGTC
Source organism: Mylopharyngodon piceus (assembly GCA_039654765.1). NCBI lineage: Eukaryota > Metazoa > Chordata > Actinopteri > Cypriniformes > Xenocyprididae > Mylopharyngodon > Mylopharyngodon piceus. Next base: position 19,083,496 of record CM077459.1, on the reverse strand, counting down.
ACAATAGCAGCTCTGAAGACTGAAAAACTGCCGGAAAATCAGCAATGCATGAACTGCCTGTCAGGGAAAATGAGACAAGCGACAAAAACATTATAACAACAAAGAAAAGCACAATAGAAATATTTTACGAGCCTTAAAGACCGAGTGAGCTGTTCCAAAAAGATCCTCATTAATCTTAGAAATGTTTATATCTCACAATTCTGACTTTATAACTCGCAATTGTGAGTTTATATCTAGAAAAAAAGTCAGAATTGTGAGATCAAAAGTCGCAATTAACTTTTTTATTTCATGGTGGAAACAAGCTTCCATACATAAATGCAGTCTTGGTGAGCATAAAATACTTCTCTCATGAACATTAACAAATCTTACCAACCCCAAACTTTTGAACAGTAGTAGTCACAACATGCTATCTGTTTTTGCATGGATAAGAAAATGCTTGTGAAAAGACTGTAAAACATGACACTAGACTGTTAAAGGGGATCTATAATGCCCCTTTCACAAGATGTAATATAAGTCTCTCGTGTCTCCAGAATGTGTCTGTGAAGTTTCAGCTCAAAATACCCCACAGATCATTTATTATAGCTTGTCAAATTTGGGTGTGAGCAAAAACGTGCCGTTTTTGTGTGTGTCCCTTTAAATGCAAATGAGCTGCTGCTCCCGGCCCCCTTTCCAGAAGAGGGCGGAGCTTTAACAGCTCACACTTCGGTCGCTCAACAACAACAAAGCTGGAGAATCTCACGCAGCCAAAATGAGGATTGTCAGTAACGGTGTTCAGCCTTACATTGTTCAAACCGGAGTCGACACTGATGGAGAGACTCAGTTACAACTTTTAGACGTTTCTGAATGGTTAGTGGATAAATTTATGTAGTTGCTGTGGAGTTGATTCAACTCATCGACTAGCATGTGCCGTCATGTTAATCTTTTGTGCAAATCCAGCGTTGAATTGACCCTCGTTTGTGAAGCAGTCCGGCGTAAAATGACGGCATGTCAACAACACTCTACTACAACAACTCTTCCTCTTCTCTAAAGCAGCCCAACATGGCCTCACCCCCTTTGTTGCATGTTCTCGGGGGCGGGGTTTATGTAAATTTTAGGGTTTGTGATGTCACTAACCCGGGAAGAAGTTTGTTATAGTCCCTACCAGCCGTTTAAACAGCGATTTCTGTAAAAGAAAATATCTCCCTTTACATTGAACTTTGAGCGTCGTAACTTTGCAGATGTTGTTTATGCTCAAACAGCAACATTACACACTAACTAAAGTTAAAAAAGTGAAATCACAATCAACCACCCCTTTAAGCAAAAAAATTCAAATGCATGCATGCACCAGTGCATACTGAGTTGCAATCCTGCAGAATAAAGCCCATAGAAATGCCCCATCTGTCTTCCATGCCACCCACCCACAGCCGCTGCTGGAGCGTAACACATCGGCCTTGGACTGCGTGCATGCGTGTGTGTGTGTGTGTGTGCGCGTGTATGTGACGTGTGTGTTGGTGGGGTGGTGGTCAGGACTCATGGGGAAGGGAGGCTCTCTGGATCTCGAGACAGGAAGAGTCCGTCTGGGATGAGGCCCAGCTTTGGGACAGGCAGACGACGGGGTCGTATCAAATGCACACACACACACACACACACAAACGCGCTCCCCCCGCTGCATTTTCCTGGCCGGCATCCCCCGTCCCTCACCGCAACACATGTTTTAAGATATATGCGAGTTCTTTTAATGAAAATGTTGGGGGAGTTTCTCCTGCTGCCATTGTTTCTCATTATGTCAAACAAAAACGCTTGGCAAAAACACATCAAAATGTATATGCTAATGCACAATTTTACATGCAGGTACGTCACTCAAACTGAAACTCAACTGTTATGCAATTGCTCACTGGAAATAATACGCAACAGATTAAATGCGGTTCGCAACCCATGTCACTTGTCACTGTAATGTGACGCATTTTGGAAATAAACTTTGGGTATTCAAAAAAATGAAATGTAGGATTGGAATCAACTTCAGTTTTGAGGGAGCTTAGGTTTTGTAACCTCATATTACTAAAAAATAACATCTTAAACCAGCCTAAACTGGTTCGCTGGTCTTAGCGTTTCCCAAAAGCATTTTGAGCCCAAGTTGATTGTCGAGACCATTGCCACCAATTTTCTCTACGATCAACTTAGCTCACAAGACTTTTGGGAAACATGGGCCTGGTCTGTTAGCTGGTTTTAGAGGGGCTTTGGGCACTTTGTGACTAGCTAAACCAGCGGAAGACAAGACTGAGAGACTAGTTTAAACCCAGCAAACCATATTAGGCTGGTTTAAGTTTTTCCCCAGCAGGTTAAAGGATTAGTTTACTTCAGAATTCAAATTTCCTGATAATTTCCCTCACCCCCATGTCATTCAAGATGTTCATGTCTTTCTTTCTTCAGTCAAAAAGAAATTAAGGTTTTTGAGGAAAACAATTCAGGATTTTTCTCCATATAGTGGACTTCACTGGGGTTCAACGGGTTGAAGGTCCAAATGTCAGTTTCAGTGCAGCTTCAAAGAGCTCTACACGATCCCAGGCGAGGAATAAGAGTCTTATCTAGAGAAACCATCGGCCATTTTCTAAAAAAAACAAACAAAAAAACTAAAATTTATATACTTTTTAACCACAAATGCTCATCTTGCACTGCCACGCATTACATAATCGGAAATACCGCAGTAGGGTGAAAAACTCAAAATCGTCTGACATTGTTGTTTTACCTTTTTTCGTAAAGGGTGTTTGACATTTGCCCTGTCCAAATACCCACACTTGCAGTCTTTGCACTTGACCACTTTTCTACTTACATGACGTATTTCCTATATTTGGCCCAAGCGTTCAAGTAGGCGTGAAGACTGCAAGTGTGTGTAGAACTTTTGACACACTTTTAGTGTTACAAAAAATGCAAGCATTTACAAAGTTTAATTATTATTATTTTCAATACTTTGCATTTTAAAATAAACTTCTAAATGTCTGTTGAGTAGTCACTATGAACTATCAGAAGACACAATTTTTAAATTGTGGTGCTTCTTTAAGCGATAAAAAGCAGTTGCAAATGTTGTACAAAATAGCCTAATCATCTTTGCACCAATAAAATGTGCAACACTTTATGTTTTACTACCAAATTATATGTAATAACTAATTAATTTATCTTTGAATATAACGTTTTCATTGACATCTCGCGATTTCGGGGCATGCGAGTTCCTGAACATAATGCATGATGGGATACGCTTAGCCTCGAATACCACTGAACTTTGGCATTTTTAAGACATGGGACAGTTTTGCGCACTTACTTCCTGTCGCGTGCACGCGCTCTCAAGAGGCAAGGATCGCAAGTGTGGGTATTTGGACAAGGTATTAGTCTTTGCACGCTCGCTTTGTAAACACTGGATCGGTACTTCCGCCTACGTCACACATGACCTTTCCAACGTGATTACATAATGCGTGGCGCATCACAGAGCAGTGCAAGACGAGCATTTGTGGTTAAAATGTATATAATTTTTAATTTTTTTTTAGAAAATGGCCGATGGTTTCTCTAGATAAGACTCTTATTCCTCGTCTGGGATCGTGAAGCTGCACTGAAACTGACATTTGGACCTTCAACACGTTGAACCCCAGTGAAGTCCACTATATGGAGAAAAATCCTGGAATGTTTTCCTCAAAAACCTTAATTTCTTTTCAGCTGAAGAAAAAAAGACATGAACATCTTGGATGACATGGGGGTGAGTAAATCATTAGGAAATTTTAATTCTGAACTGAACTAATCCTTTAATGACTTATATTTTGCTCTGCAACATCTCTACTGAAAGAAAAATGACCTCAATTGTTTTGTCTAGGAATTGATTGGACTGTTAGATGGAGTGATTGCATTTTTTGGCCAACAATTACAAAGATAATCTTTTTTAATTTAGAATACGAACCATGCACAATAAGACCAAGATTGTGCATTAAATAAGTAACATTTTGATTTAAAGCAATGAGACGTACTTGAGTTTCTGACTGATATTGAGGTCAATTGTCACATTGAACCGATCCCAAACAAGCGGAAATGGGCAATATCTGTAACTTAAGAGTCAAACATTTGTTTGCACACAAAAACATCCTCTACTATTATTAAAACCTCCAAATGGACGTCTGCTGATTAGAGCCACTGATCTCTCAGTTCCCAGAGATCTACTATTACAGCTGACATTTGTAAGGAAAAAACCTCACCAAATTTGATGGGCGCTGATGTTTTACTGAAGTCCAACAGGTGGCAGACACACACAACACTACGGTGGCCTTTCTTTTGGACTTTTATTTCTGTCCTCTCACAAACATTAGGGGCAATCCCTTCAAATGCGACTTCATTTGGGTTTTGAGGAGGCTAGTAATAAGGACGCCACCTTGACCAAAACCCAAAGCGCCCGAGTGAAACGCGTGACTCCCCATAACTTACAGCGCCGGCCCAAACCGCCTATAACCAGAACTGCGCTCACAACCAAAGCCAGAGAACACACGAGACCCGTAGCGTACGGAAGTGTGGGCTATTGGGATTTATCCCACTCTCATGAAATTTCAGAGTTCACAAGCAAAGGCCGTCTGAGAGAAGATCGGCTCCGAAAAACCCAGAGCACTCGCTTTACATGACGCTTAATGACGTATGCGAGGTCGACGGGGATAACCGACCGGACGAAAATACAGCATGACGTCAGACTGTAAAAGCTGATGGATGGTTTTAACAGTAACTTTATTTATGACGAGCACATAATTATTTGGCTTTTTACAGCAGTGAATGACATTTGAAACAAATGTTCTCTTCAGAAGAACAGAAAAACACATTGTTTATTGAAGAAAATAAAGCTGGCTGCTAGATTCACACATAAGCAATAACATGTTCAAAGATCAAAGAAAAACGGGCTGTCTGCTGAAACTAACAAACAACATCTTCAGCTCAGATTTAAGGAGATCCATGGCATCATTTTCTGGGAGGAATTTCTTACCAGTGGCATAAAATCGCTTTGGTTTGTCTTCAGAGGTCAAGTTTCAAAGCTAACAGCTCAAAGTTATGAACAAACGTTCTTTCAGTAACGTTAATGAAATGTTCGTTCAAAGTTATCTGATCTTTAATTATGTTATCAAAATGTTAGCACAAATAAATTATTTATACATCGAAAAACATGTTTTCGTGCATGTGTCTTTAAATGCAAATGAGCTGCTGCTCCCCGCCCCCTATCCAGAAGAGGGCGGAGCCTACAGCTGAGCACTCACGTGACATTGCGGTTCTTTATCATCATTAAAGTTTATTATCTGCATGCGTTTTAAAGCCATATCAGTCTAAACTTCTGATATATTGTTTTCTGAGCGCACACATCTGAAGCACACGCACAAAGTTGGCTGTCAGACGGCGTGTGAGTACTAAACTAAGTTCTCTTTCACATCTTATTACGCTTAAACTGTCAAATACACACAAGGTTATGTCAAAAACACACAAAGTTCACATAAACACAGTCGGTTATGTCTGTGAACGTAAACCGCAGGGAAAGAAATCACATGTGTATATTAGATCTGTGACAGCAGCGTAATATACAGTACTGCTGTTAATATGAATCAAACGACAAAAGAAAAACAGAAAATCACTCACTGCTTTAGTAGCTTTAATAAGAATACATTTCCTACTTGAATGCTGCTGTTGAATGATCTGGCAAGGAGATAAACATGGCGGACTGTGTACAGCTCACTCAGGGGAGGAGCTAAGCTAATAAGGCAGAGTCCGTCAGCAGTTGTGGGTGGGGCCTAAGCATGTGTGACATCACAAAAGCTACAATCTGCTTATTCTGAGACACTGCTTATGATTTATGGGGATTTAAAAAAGAGGAGTGGGTGGATTTTTACCATTATAGAGTGGTTGTGTACACACATTTATGTTCAAACACCATGTAAAAGTGAATTTTGCATAATAGGTCCCCTTTAAAACATAACTTAATGGGAACATTAGCAAAACAAACATATATTTTTGTTAGCTGGGTTGATGGTACACTTATTGCCGAAATGGCCAAACCGATGTCGTCAATCGATGTGGAAAATGTTCTCAATGACACTGAGGATCTCCAGGCGAAGTTAATGGCTTTCTGAGAGCTCAAGTTTGATGAGTGGACACAGAGAAATCGACAACACCTCCACTTTAGCATTACACAAGTGACACTTAATGCGGCCTTTGGAAAATTTCGAGTACTGTAGGGAATTTTTAAAGCGTGAATAATGTCAATCTCAACAATGGTTATTCTCATAATTTGTCATAGATTAATGACATCACGATGCGTTAACCCCGAGGTTTAGGTGTTCTCAATCTGAAAGCAAAACAAGACTGCTGTTTTGTCTGCGTTTGCAAGTACACAACCCCAAACAATGATGTTTGCCGTGTCCTGTGAGATATTACGTCTAACTCGTTAACGAATCTGGGCCCCGAGACAAACAGTGCGGTCATGCATTTTATAAATATTTGGGCGATTGATTTCACTGGATGTACTCACTGTGTAGTGTCAGGTGTGAGTGTGTTTTGAATTAGCTTTGCACCTACCCAGAACATGTAAGCGTCGAACAAAACAGCTTCATGTTATCCAAACATTTCGCGGTCAGTTGAACAGCTTACTGGAAAGGAAAATGAGTGAGACAGAAATAAGTCTTGTTCAGACCAACGAGGTCATTAATACCTGGATAAAACTATCTATCTGTAAACAAAGGTTTTACATCTCACAATGCAACTTTATTTTTGTATTTCAAACTTCGTCTTTCAGTCACCTTTTTATTTTTTTTCTATAAATGTACATTTACATGTATGCATTTGGGAGACGGTTTTATCCAAAGCGACTAAGGTTTATATTTTATCAGTTCATGCATTCTCTGGGAATCGAAACCATGACTTTGGTGTTGCTAGCACACGCTCTACTGTTTGATCCTGTTACGCAAAAGAAAATCTCCTGGCAGCTCATGTATTCAAGTGTAGAAATTGAATAATCAAATGTAAAATAACACTGCATAGTCTTCACTGTCTAAATTTAATATAATAAATCTGTGTTAAAGGGATAGTTCACCCAAAAATGAAAAATCTGTCATTAATTACTCACCCTCATTTCGTTCGTCTTCAAAACACAAATTAAAATATTTTTGATAAAATCCGATGGCTCCATTGACAGCAAGAAAATTAACACTTTCAGATGCCCAGAAAGCTACTAAAGACATATTTAAAACAGATCATGTGACTACAGTGGTTCAACCTTAATGTTATGAAGCGACGAGAATACTTTTTGTGCGCCAAAAATTACGACTTTTCAACAAAATCTAGTGATGGGCGATTTCAAAACACTGCTTCATGAAGCTTTGAATCTTTTGTTTCGAATCAGTGGTTCGGAGCGTGTATCAAACTGCCAAAGTCACGTGAACTATTGAAATTTCGAAACACTTATGACGTAACGAAGCCTCGTTTACTGAAATCACGTGACTTTGGCAGTTTGATACGCGCTCCGAACCACTGATTCGAAACAAAAGATTCGAAGCTTCATGAAGCAGTGTTTTGAAATCGCCCATCACTAGATATTGTTGAATAAAGTCGTTATTTAGTTTTTTTGGTGCACAAAAAGTATTCGCGTCGCTTCATAACATTAAGGTTGAACCACTGTAGTCACATGATTGTTTTAAATACGTCTTTAGTAGCTTTCTGGACATCTGAAAGTGTTAATGATCTTGCTGTCAATGGAGGCCTCACTGAGCCATCGGATTTCATCAAAAATATCTTAATTTATGTTCTGAAGATGAACGAAGGTCTTACGGGTGTTAACCCTTTAAAGCTACAAAAGTGACTTTTCTCTTTGTCTTTTGTTGTTTGATTAACATTCATGACGCTGAAAGCAGCAGAAATGTTAGGCTGCTGTCACTTTAAGGCCGAATGCGTGGGTACAATATACCGTTACACTTCCGGTTTTCCTTCGCAATTATTTACCGTCACTTCTTAAGCCATAAGCAACTGTGTTTACGAGGATATTCGCAGAGATGTGCATTTTGACATAATTTTGCGTGTATGTGTCCGTTCAAGATGCGGAAGAGAATGTAATAAAGTGTTCACATGTGTCTGTGCGCACAGAAAACAGCGTGCACGTTCAGAATTGAGCTCTCTTTCGCTCCTTCTTGCGCTCGAATGGTTTAAAAACACTTGGATGTTAAAATTAACAGGACCTAAAACACGTGCAAATGATAAACTTTCATTGTATAATGGTTAAACTTCGCAATTAATCGGAGAATCGAATCATGAGAGTATCTATAGTGAATCATGGTAAGACAAAAACATGTTTTGGAAAAAGTAAATGATGATGTATTGACTAAGTTATGTTAAACAGTGTACCTTTAACTAAATTACCTAAATATCAGATATGAAAAACAAACTTGAAATGAAATACCCTTATTTATATCCAATGCAATCATGGCCTTAGTTTTAAAATATATGTAAAAAATAATTCAAAGATTTTACCTCTGGTTTTGCCACTCTCTTTTGTGTCCGAGTCCAACTGAACATGCAACGGTACGTCACCAAATGTTCCTTACCCCATCCACCCATCTGTCTGTTTTTGTTGCAAAGTCACAGGATCATCACGGAGGCCTTTCAACAGCCATGAATAATCGCCTCAAAACAAAGCATTTCCGTGTAACGGCCGATAATTATTAATGCACGCACTTCTCTTTTAAAAAGCTTCTTTTGTTGGGTCGACCATCAATGTGTTTTTGTTTTTGGTGCCAGTTAGTTTAGTTAATGCTTAACGGCATCAAAGAGGCTCGGGGAGGCCTGCGGTATTTCAACACTTCCCGTGGCTTTGGTGCAAATGCATTCCTGCATCCCACCACACGAAGAAACAAAAGCACCCGTCGTGGGTGTGACCTCGGTGACCTCTGCGCTACAGCGCGCAGGCGTGTTCATTCACAGCATGAAATAAGTGACGTTGGAGCGATGGAATCGAGCGCATCAATCAAGGGCATCTACGTCGCTACATTAGCACTTTATGGGAATTATGTTGGAGGATTTGATTAAAACCGAATTGCTCACTTGCGCAACCTGGGAGAGTCGCAGTAAAGGCAACAGAGTTTTTCCATGTTTCAAAAGTGTCATGCACAGTCGAGAACAATGTGACAATGATTAGACACAGCGATGGACCACCCAGAGCCCATCGCGAGCTGCGTGAGTCACTTCTTCAGCTTCTTCTTCTTGTAAAACAGATTTGCATGGAGTCTGTAGCTTGTAACACTAAATAAGTACTGAAATATGAGATTATTCCTTCATTCCAGTGTGAATGCACAGGTCTTTTCTTTAAGTCAACATGAAATGCTGTTCCTAACTCAGTTCATTTCTGTAATCTGATATATTTCAGAGTAAAAAAAAAGGATGAGAAGTGGCTGTTACATACCTGATGGAGTCAGGTGGACGGAGGGATTGTAAAGATGGATTCATGATGTCAAGTAAAAAGGAAAGTTAACACAGAGGTGGAGCAAGTTATTATGCCATAATGAATTGTGCACAATAAAACTAGGAAAATTAATTTAAATGTTGATATCTTTGGTACAGTCTGTGGTTTTTAAAGTGCTTTATAAATAAATTTTACTTGGCCACTTCTCATCCCTTTTTGAAGTCTGGACAATATATCTGTGCGTGTACTTGCATAAAAATAAACAAACAAATAAACAAAAATAGGTTATAAAATAAACAAAACACTAAAATAAATAAAACAAGCATTAAAATAAATAAACAATTAAAAATAAAACAAAACATAAATAAATACATAAAACGTTAAAAATAATAAAACATACCTAAATACAACATTAAAAATAATAAATTAAAAAAAATAAAACTTAAAAAATAAATACAAAATAAACCAATAAAACAAAACATAAAATTAAACAAATAAAAAACATTAAAATAAATAAATAAACAAATAAACACAAACCATTAAAATAAACATAAATAAATAAACAATCACATAAATAAATGAATACATACATAAATAAAACAAATAAATAAAACATTAAAAATAAAAAACAAAAATCAATAAAACATAAACAAATAAATTAAACATAAAACAATATAACCAAATAAACACATAAATCATTAAAATAAATAAAACACAAATAAATAAAACATACCTAAATAAAACATTAAAAATAAACCAATAAAACAAAACATAAGCAAAACATAAATATATAAATACATAAAACATAAAAATAACTAAATAAAACATTAAATAAATAAATAAATTAATTAATTAATAATAAATAAATAAATGCATGCTTAAATGCATGCCTACCAACATACATACATAAAATAATAATGTTGGAAAGTATGCACTGCAAAAAATGCTTTTTTTTTTTTACTTTTTTGTTTTTGTCCTGTTTCTAGTCCAAATATCTAAAAAATCTTAAATCAAGAAGCATTTTCTAGACAAGTAAAAATTATTGTCTTGTTTTCAGAAAAAAATAAGTCAAAATTAAGTGAGTTTTTGCTTAAAACAAGCAAAATAATCTGCCAATGCCAATTTCAAACCGAAATCAAGATTGTTTTGCTTTTCTGAAAACAACACAATCATTTTTACTTGTCTAGAAAATGCTTCCTGATTTAAGAATTTTTAGATATTTGGACTGGAAACGAGACAAAAATACTAAGTAAGAAAAGCATTTTTTGCATGGATGAATGGATGGATAGATAGATAAATGATAGATAGATAGATAGATAGATAGATAGATAGATAGATAGATAGATAGATAGATAGATAGATAGATAGATAGATAGACAGACAGATGACTCCATCTATTATTCTTCTAAACCACAATTCTTTATCAACTCAACGTTCAGTAGATTCTCTCCAGACTCACTGATTAAGTAAAACCATCTGTCATCTCAATTAGAAGTCCAGCTTGTACTTGTTTTTTCCTGTGGATGAGTCTTTCAAGACGACACAGAGGTTTCTGGTGTTTCTCGAATTCCCGGACAGTGATTGGTCATGCGGCCGGCCGGCTCTGTCAGACCGAACCTCTGTCTGAAATGAGAGAAATGATCATCGGGTTTCTTTCCATCATCAGTTTGGGTGCAGATTTTATTGTCTCAGAGACAAGGAGAGTTTCTGTCACCACGGCAGACTGTTCATGTTATGTCTACCAAAGGCGGGGAGTTTATAGCCAGAAAATAACACTGATATTTTCAGCATTTCTACAATAATTGATTTATATTCAAGCTTGATTTTTCTCTTCTTTTCATACAAATCAATATGGACAAATATTCACAATGTTGCTTAATCAAAGCAAAATCATTACAAATATATTATTGATTTTTTCAGCCAGCCCTACACTCTTAAAATACATAGTTTTTCAGACTTAGAATTTGTAGAACAGCAACTATTAATGTAATATTGTATATTTGATTAAATTCCCAGTGGGAACGAGTGTTTCTCAGGGCAGGGAAGGTCGAGGTGTAAACACTGCCCGGGATAATTGCAGGCTAACATCTCATCTTTTCATAAACTCAGCACAAAAATGTTGATGTATTTAACATGGCTGCCCCAAAATTACAATTCCTGAACCTGAGAAAATGTCACTGCTTTTTGGAGCACCACAGAGGCTTTGGCCGAGGGCCTCCACTGACCTTGGACCACACACATCACCTTTCGGCAGGCCCGGCCTGGCGCGAGTCCTCTGGCCTCAGAGCGGCGAGGAGATCCGCCATGGTGAGAGGTGAAAGCGCACTGGTCACTTCCACACTGCTTTTCCAACGCTGGCCATGACTAATTTAAGCAAACAGACACACACACAACGTCAGGATGACTAGAGAGTCTCGTGCGTCGACTCAAAAAGTTGAAATAATATGAATAAAGTCCATGATTGAGGGACTTAATTGAGTTGAGGAATCTGCAGGTGGGTTATTAAGTAAACAGACAAATAAACGCATTGCCTAAAGGGCTGGATCTCCACTATAATGTGAAATTTTGGCTTCAAACTGAATCCCATCTTAAGAGTGAGTGGATTCATTCAAATAGACTCAATAGTTCAAATTAGATTCAGTCATTTGCCAAGACGATGCATTTGAGGCTGTTTTGACTAACATGACTGTGTGTGGGATCATTTATTGGAGTGGCTGGTTGAAGCCCATTGTGGATTCTGAGAAAACGATGCTTTTGGTTGGCGGGAGAAGCGGTTCAGGCAACTCAAGGATGTTGAATGGAGTCTGAGATTACTCTGAAGCCACGGCGGCCTCCATCCCCACAGCAAGAGTTGCAATAAATCCAAAAACACGGTGCTTGGCACGCTTGGGGTTATAGATATGACTAATAAAAAGGTCTGAAGGTTGGTTTAAAAAGACTTCAAAATGGCTTTTTGTGGATTGAGTGGAATAAATAGCTTTTTTTCTCTCACCTATTCAGTATAAAATCCAAGATTGCAATCAAATTGGCTGGCAAAACTGACTTTTTGTGGATCGACCAGAATAAATCAATTGTTTTCTCTCACATATTCAGTATAAAGTCCAAGATTGCCATCATATTGGCCTAAAAAACAGCCAAAACTGACTTTTTGTGGATCGACTGGAATAAATCAATTGTTTTCTCTCACATATTCAGAATAAAGTCAAAGATCACCACCATATTGGCCTAAAACTGACTTTGTGGATTGAGTGGAATAAATTTATTGTTTGCGATCACATATTCATATAAAGTCAAAGATCACCATTATATTGGCCTGAAAAACAGATCAAACTGAATACTTGTTGATCAACTGGAATAAATCAATTGTTTTCTTTTACATATTCAGTATAAAATCCAAGGTTGCCATTGTATTGACCTGCAAAACAGAGTTTTTGTGAATCTAGCGGAATAAATCGATTGTTTTCTATCATGTATTCAGTATAAAGTCCAAGATTGCTATGGTATTGACCTGCAAAAGACAAAACTGATTTTTGTGGATCGAGTGGAATAAATTGATTGTTTTCTCTCACATAGTCAGTATAATGTCCAAGATTGCCATCATATTGGCCTGTAAAACTGACAAAACTGACTTTTTGGATTGAGTGGAATAAATTTATTGTTTGCGATCACATATTCGTATAAAGTCAAAGATCATCATTATATTGGCCTGAAAAACAGATAAAACTGAATACATGTTGATCAACTGGAATAAATCGTTTTCTCTCACATCTGCAGTATAAAGTCCAAGATTGCCATTGTACTGACCTGCAAAACAGAGTTTTTGTGAATCTAGCGGAATAAATCGATTGTTTTCTATCACGGATTCAGTATAAAGTCCAAGATTTCCATTGTATTGGCCTGTAAAACTGACTTTTTGTGGACTGAGTAGAATAAATTGATTATACTGACTATGTGAGAGAATACAAAGTCCAAGATTTCCATCATATTGGTCTGAAAAACAGACAAAACTGACTTTTTGTGGATCGAGTGGAATAAATCAATTGTTTTCTCTCACATAGTCAGTATAAAGTCCAAGATCTCCATCATATTGGTCTGAAAAACAGATAAAACTCGCTTTTTGTTGATCGACTGGAATAAATCAATTGTTTTCTCTCACATATTTAGTATAAAGTCCAAGATCACATCATATTGCCCTGCAAAACAGAGAAAACTGACTTTTTGTGGATCGAGTGGAATAAATCAATTGTTTTCTCTCACATATTTAGTATAAAGTCCAAGATTTCCATCGTATTGGCCTGTAAAACTGACTTTTTGTGGACTGAGTAGAATAAATTGATTGTATTCTCTCACATAGTCAGTATAAAGTCCAAGATCTCCATCATATTGGTCTGAAAAACAGACAAAACTCACCTTTTGTTGATCGACTGGAATAAATCAATTGTTTTCTCTCACATATTCAGTATAAAGTCCAAGATTTCCATCGTATTGGCCTGCAAAATGGACTTTTTGTGGACTGAGTAGAATAAATCAATTGTTTTCTCTCACATATTCAGTATAAAGTCCAAGATTTCCATCGTATTGGCCTGCAAAATGGACTTTTTGTGAATCTAGTGGAATAAATTGTTTTCTCTCACCTATACAGTATAAAGTACAAGATTGCCATTATGTTGGCATGTAAAACAGATAAAATTGACTAGTTGTTGATTGACTGGAAAAAATCGATTGTTTTCTCTCACATATTTAGTATAAAATCCAAGATTGCCATCGTATTGACCTGCAAAACAGAATTTGTGGATTGAGTGGATTGTTTTCTCTCACCTATTAAGTCCAAGATCGCAATTTAATTATGGTTGTCTATTATACTAAAACGAGCCACAACAGAGGACTGGAAGTGTGTATGTGTGTTTAAGCAATTGACCCTGGCGTCCAGGGTTTCTGTTTACTGAAACATGAGTTTCTCTGGTAGTTCCTGTCGGAATAAATTCGTTCTGGTTCAAGAACCTGTCACCACGAGAGCTAACGCTAATATGCTAATAGCAGTTGTGCTCAAGTTTCTTTTGACCTGGTGAAAAACTTTCATGTTTACATTGACATTTGGAGATAACAAAAATATACACGTCCATTAACATGTGTTGTCCTACCGTGGTTTCCCTTGAACGGCGGTGCGGAACGGCTATGGGAAATGTCATTAGGAAGCCGTTACTCGGCACTCTTGCAGGGAAAATTTATGAGGTGTTAAGTACAGCGCTTACACGAGGGGCAGGAGGGCTCCACTTCACGACTCCCTGAATCTCTCAACAAAAGAGGAAAAACAAGAGATGTCTTCAGGAATATGTGGCTTTTTTTTCCAGCGTCTCTGCCAGCACCAGTTTAGATCTTCCCGTCCTGTTAATGACACATTTAAATTAGCTGTGGTCGGGTTTTCTTCACATTCATCGAGATTCTTCTTTTCTCCTCGGCTGGCCTCACCTCGGCCTGGTCGGGCTCAGGAGAACCACATGCCAGGGTCACTCCTCTCCTCTCCCACCCAGCCAAACCAGACCCATAATTTTGCTTTTGTTTCAGATGCGGCCCCAGTTATAAAGAACGAGGCAGTCTGGAAAGGTCAACAGAGATGGATACTGAAAAGAAAAGGATTTGGAGAAGGTGAACAATACTCCAATCAGAAAATACACAGCACATGCACAAATTGGGTATTCAGTATTAAAATGAGCTTATAACTATCAACACTAGTCAGCATTTAGCTTTGGCCACCGTCTTGGACAAATCTTGTCCGTTTTTTGTGCCTGCACTTGTTCCAATGCATTCTGAGATTGACAGTGAAAGACAAATTCGGTTCTGCCTTAGATAGATAGACAAAATGACAGACAGATAGAAAGAACAACAGACAGACATACAGATAGATATATAGAAAGAAAGAAAGAAAGAAAAGACAGACAGATAGAATGACAGACAGACAGACGGATAGACAGATAGATAGAAAGAACGGACGGACAGAGACAGACAGATAGACAGACAGAGACAGATAGACAGACGGATAGACAGAGACATAAGACAGATAGATAGAATGACAGACAGAAGGATAGACAGACAGATAGATAGACAGACGGATAGACAGAGACATATAAGACAGATAGAATGACAGACAGACAGATGGATAGACAGACAGACGGATAGACAGACAGACAGACAGATGGATAGACAGGCAGATGGATAGACAGACAGACAGACAGATAGATAGACAGACGGATAGACAGAGACATATAAGACAGATAGATAGAATGACAGACAGACAGATGGATAGACAGACAGATGGATAGACAGACAGACAGACAGATAGATAGACAGACAGATGGATAGACAGATGGATAGACAGACAGACAGACAGATAGATAGACAGACGGATAGACAGAGACATAAGACAGATAGATAGAATGACAGACAGATGGATAGACAGACAGATAGATAGACAGACGGATAGACAGAGACATAAGACAGATAGATAGAATGACAGACAGACAGATGGATAGACAGACAGATGGATAGACAGACAGATGGATAGACAGACAGACAGACAGATAGATAGACAGACGGATAGACAGAGACATATAAGACAGATAGATAGAATGACAGACAGACAGATGGATAGACAGACAGACAGACAGATAGATAGACAGACAGATGGATAGACAGATGGATAGACAGACAGACAGACAGATAGATAGACAGACGGATAGACAGAGACATAAGACAGATAGATAGAATGACAGACAGATGGATAGACAGACAGATAGATAGACAGACGGATAGACAGAGACATATAAGACAGATAGATAGAATGACAGACAGACAGATGGATAGACAGACAGATGGATAGACAGACAGACAGACAGATAGATAGACAGACAGATGGATAGACAGATGGATAGACAGACAGACAGACAGATAGATAGACAGACGGATAGACAGAGACATAAGACAGATAGATAGAATGACAGACAGATGGATAGACAGACAGATAGATAGACAGACGGATAGACAGAGACATAAGACAGATAGATAGAATGACAGACAGACAGATGGATAGACAGACAGATGGATAGACAGACAGATAGACAGACAGATGGATAGACAGACAGACAGACAGATAGATAGACAGACGGATAGACAGAGACATATAAGACAGATAGATAGAATGAGACAGACAGACAGATGGATAGACAGACAGATGGATAGACAGACAGACAGACAGACAGATAGACAGACGGATAGACAGACATATAAGACAGATGGATAGACATAGACAGACAGACAGATAGATCGGACGGACGGATATATAGATAGACAGACAGATAGACAGAGACATAAGACAGATAGATAGAATGACAGACAGACGGATAGACAGACAGATAGATGAATAGATAGATAGATAGACAGACAAATGATAGAACGATCTTCATAAGAACAGTCTTCCAATAGGAATTGAGCCAATGATGTCTAGAAGTGTTTTCTAGTCAGGCTCCTCACTGGGTTTTGGACCAGAACTTCATAACACAAGATCTACTGGAGGAGCGTTTCCTTGACAGGGCCTCCTGGTTCAAACCGCGGACTGTAGAACCCGCTGGAAAAGTCAACCATGAGGATCCTCTGAAGGGACGCTGGGAACGGCGGTGGGCGATTATGGCATACAAAGGGTTCTTCATATTTTCCTGCATGATATGGTTTATGAAGGATGAAAGTGGTCCCTCGTCCTTCTCAACGACTGATGATTACCGTTAAGTATTCATTCAAAAGAAATTCCCTAAACTCACAGGGTTTACAAATGTATTACATCTGAGTAGCAGAAAAAAGACTTTCCCAAGCCGTTAAACTCTTCCAGAATGAAGCAGGAAGAAAATGAATAAATTCATCTAAACAATTCAAAACAATAACCTAAACAAAAAGTCTAAATGACTCTGCTTTGGCATATTAGACGAAAATCATGTCATTGTTGTAGCATTTGTAAAATTGCTCTTTTAACTGCAGTCTGGCTATGATTTTATGCCCACTATGTAATATGTTATGTTCTGCTTTGTGCACACAGGAATTGTGGGTAATATTTAGCAGCGCTATTCTATGGTGTCTCCACTCCCCGAGGAAAATTTATTCCATACGGCAGAAATATTACAATAGACATAAAAAAAACATAACATTGAAACATATATATATATATAAAAAATACAAATTGATAAATATTACACATTTACATGTGAAATATATACCCTTTAAATTTTTATAACAGACAGACAGACAGATCTCATTTGTGACTTTACTTTCCAACAGGTAAGTGCACCAAACAAAACAGTTTTTCCCCTTTACCATTCCTGAATGGAGGTGTAAGAGTTGGACGGGTGACACATGAGGGTCTCATTAATCTCGGAAGAGGCTTTACGCGCCTCTGCTGATTTTTATCTCAGCTTTGACAGAAACGCCACTGACTGTAACCCATCTGCTTATGTTCCCTTCGATTTGCTTTTACAAGTCTGAGTTTAAGGCTGGTGGTATGATGGTAGAGAAATGTGTCAACCGATAGAGATTCGGCTATACGTTGACACTGCAATGCTGTTGATATACTGTGTGCGATGGTAAATTGCTTGCAGAGTTCCTCACAGTCGCTTTAGACATGTTATACAGTGAAAATGTTGCATTTTATATGATTAATTTTGTAGGATAAGATTTTTTTTGTTGTTGCATCATCATTTACTCACCCTCAATTTGTTCCAAACCTGTGTGAGTTTCTATCTTCTGCTGAACACAAAAGAAGATATTTTGAAGAATGTTTGTAACCAAACAGTTGTGGGGCACCATTGACTTCCATAGTATTTTTTTTCCCATACTATGTGAAAACCAATGAGGTCCTTTCTCGTGTGTAACGTGTAGGGCTGAAACGATTAGTCAACATTATCGACAACGTCGACAATAAAAAATTGTCGAATAGTCTTTTGATCTCATATGATCTATTTGAAGGGCCTGCAATAACGTGGTTTGACCAGTGGGGCGCTGTAGCGCAATACTGTAGTGCAGCCCTCCCGGATCGAATCCAATAGAAGAAGACACGGTGCTTCAGCGTGCATAGTGCAAACGAAGTCGAACCCGTAAAATGTGGGAGGTTAACATAGCATAAAACATAACGTTTAGCATAACTACAAAAAATGCTGTCATGCAGGCCACCAACTCTCATTCAAACTCACTGTTCACCACACGTCCATTTTCTCACGCAGTGAAAGATACATAGCAGAGCATAAAGGACAGATCAGGTTACTTTTGATATAAAACAAAGTCTTAACTTTTAAATTCTGTCAATTTTACCACGGGATTCAAACAATACATGTGGTTTTGGCGCTCTTTAATATCGAAGTTGCGCCTCCGGTCAATCGGCATGTGAACCTATTATCTCTTCCTCTTTTCTGCTATTACAGCACGAAATAAACATGAATGAATATTAAAAAGTATGTTGAAAGATACAGTACAACTTACTGAAATGAATCCAGCTCTAATGTAATCACTTAATCAGAGTTTCAACCGCAATAAAACAGCTTGCAAACAAATATGTCACAAAATGTTACATTTACCTCAGGAAAGCCATTCAGTGACCATAAACTTGATAGTTAGTAAAAAGAAAAAAAAGAAGAAATCTAGCATTTTTCAGAAATTTTTGCACAATATTACATATTCATATTTTTACTCTTATTAAAAAGTTATTACAGTTCCCAGACATAATAACACAGTACGTCATTTTAACAGTATTTTTTAACAAATTCATTAAAAATACACTTTCGAAAGCTGAAGTGATTTCCTTGTTTTAATTATTAGTTAAAGTATAGCTCGGTATTTTAACTAATTGCTAGTGGAATAATCCAACAAAGCATACTGATTAACCAGTATAATAATTGATAATTAGTCAATTAATCGTTCCAATAATCGGTAGATTAATCAATTATCAAAATAATCGTTTGTTGCAGCCCTAGTTACGTGCACGTTTGAGCTTTCTCAAGAACCAAGAGGTTCATTCTCGTGTTACGGAGCACGTTTGAGCTTCAGCAAGAACCAATGAGGTTCATTCTCGTGTTACGCAGCACGTTTGAGCTTCATCAAGAACCAATGAGGTTCATTCTCGTGTTACGCAGCATGTTTTAGCTTCCACAAGAACCAATGAGGTTCATTCTCGTGTTACGCAGCACGTTTGAGCTTCAGCATGAACCAATGAGGTTCATTCTCGTGTTACGCAGCACGTTTGAGCTTCAGCAAGAACCAATGAGGTTCATTCTCGTGTTACGCAGCACGTTTGAGCTTCATCAAGAACCAATGAGGTTCATTCTCGTGTTACGTAGCACGTTTGAGCTTCAGCATGAACCAATGAGGTTCATTCTCGTGTTACGCAGCACGTTTGAGCTTCAGCAAGAACCAATGAGGTTCATTCTTGTGTTACGCAACATGTTTGAGCTTCACCAAGAACCAATGAGGTTCATTCTCGTGTTACGCAGCACATTTGAGCTTCAGCATGAACCAATGAGGTTCATTCTCGTGTTACGCAGCACGTTTGAGCTTCAGCAAGAACCAATGAGGTTCATTCTCGTGTTACGCAGCACGTTTGAGCTTCAGCAAGAACCAATGAGGTTCATTCTCGTGTTACGCAACACGTTTGAGCTTCCACAAGAACCAATGAGGTTCATTCTCGTGTTACGCAGCACGTTTGAGCTTCATCAAGAACCAATGAGGTTCATTCTCGTGTTACGTAGCACGTTTGAGCTTCAGCATGAACCAATGAGGTTCATTCTCGTGTTACGCAGCACGTTTGAGCTTCAGCAAGAACCAATGAGGTTCATTCTTGTGTTACGCAGCACATGTTTGAGCTTCACCAAGAACCAATGAGGTTCATTCTCGTGTTACGCAGCACGTTTGAGCTTCAGCATGAACCAATGAGGTTCATTCTCGTGTTACGCAGCACGTTTGAGCTTCAGCAAGAACCAATGAGGTTCATTCTTGTGTTACGCAACATGTTTGAGCTTCACCAAGAACCAATGAGGTTCATTCTCGTGTTACGCAGCACGTTTGAGCTTCAGCATGAACCAATGAGGTTCATTCTCGTGTTACGCAGCACGTTTGAGCTTCAGCAAGAACCAATGAGGTTCATTCTCGTGTTACGCAGCACGTTTGAGCTTCATCAAGAACCAATGAGGTTCATTCTCGTGTTACGTAGCACGTTTGAGCTTCAGCATGAACCAATGAGGTTCATTCTTGTGTTACGCAACATGTTTGAGCTTCACCAAGAACCAATGAGGTTCATTCTCGTGTTACGCAGCACGTTTGAGCTTCAGCATGAACCAATGAGGTTCATTCTCGTGTTACGCAGCACGTTTGAGCTTCAGCAAGAACCAATGAGGTTCATTCTCGTGTTACGCAGCACGTTTGAGCTTCATCAAGAACCAATGAGGTTCATTCTCGTGTTACGTAGCACGTTTGAGCTTCAGCATGAACCAATGAGGTTCATTCTCGTGTTACGCAGCACGTTTGAGCTTCAGCAAGAACCAATGAGGTTCATTCTTGTGTTACGCAACATGTTTGAGCTTCACCAAGAACCAATGAGGTTCATTCTCGTGTTACGCAGCATTCTTGAGCTTCCAGAAGAGGTTTGTTCTCTTGCGTCAAGCAGGTTCGGTTGAGCTTCCGTTCACTGATCAATAATTATACGTGAATAAAATCCTTAGTTGCATCAAATAAAGCGATCGAGTCTCTTCGGAAAATTTGTACTAAACCGCTCAATTCATATGGATTAGTCTTAAGATCTCTTTATGAACTTTTTGAAGCGTCAAAGTGGTAGTTGCGTAGACTGTCAATGGAGGGAAAGAAATCTCTCAGATTTCATTAAAAAGATCTTTATTTGTGTTCTGAAGATGAACGAAAGTCTTTCGGGTTTGGAACGACGTGAGGGTGAGTAATTAATGATATAATTTTCATTTTTGGGTGAACTATCCCTTCTATCCCTATATATAACCTTTTCTGCTAATAGTGTAGTTTTCAGTGTCCACGTTGTTACTTGCGACCATTGGAAGCTGATAATGCATCTGCAAAGAATCCCAACACTCAGTGGCATGAGAGGAATATCCAACCCAAACCACTGATCGTAGATTTGTCTGTTTATGTTTTCCCAGTCTCTTGTACTGTTCCCGAAACTCTCTGGCTCTTTACAGGCCTGACCACTCCAAAAAAACCTTGTAACTGGGACTTCTGGAAGCCTGTGGCTATTTATGTTTTGATGGACAACCTGATAGACAATGAGCTGTCCAGTTTTATGAACGTTTCAGCTCTTGAAACTTGAGTTTCTTGAGCGTATTTCCATCGGCTAGTCTCCGCATCTGTCGTGAACGGGTTTTAAGTAGTTACTTTGTGCTTCCAAAACACTGATACGTGATCCAACACAGTGAGTGCGTGGTTTTTGCGTTTGTGAAACCATGTTTATTTACTCTGGGAAGGTTAATAGTGCATTATTATATCTGTCACCGAGCCCTATGGCACTGCAAACGTAACCCCAGGCCGGGTTTTTCAGCTCTATGATAGCATTTTGTCTACAAGCGTATCCAAGTGAGTTTCATAAACTTGATTTATAGGATTTCTTTAACCCACTTCACACTGTACGCCTTGCTCATGTAAACAGACGTTTGTGCTGCGGCCTGCATGAGGAAATTTGAAGTTTTACAGGTTCATAGCAAATCAATTACAGTTTGATGGCTGACAAGAATAAATGTGGCTATAATGTTGATGTAGTTGGCAAACATATGCAAACAAAGCGCTATTAAACCTTAGATCAATATAAATGTAGCGCAGCGAACCCTACAAATGAGTTTTTTTTTTGTTTATCTTGTTTGCTAACCAGGGCCTGACGTTGACACCCGCCAAATTCAGCAGTGGCATGTAACACAATCACTCCCACTAGCAACTTTTGCGGCTTTCAGAGTGAAGCACAACGCTTTAATTACTTAATGCGTGCAGGTTAAGTGTTTCGTCCAGCATCTCAGAGCGGCTCCGTTCACAGTAAATGCTGCTCCACATGAACCCAATCTCTGCATGTGCTGTTTGGGTTTCCAGTAACGTGCATTTGGGAACGGATACAGTCCGACGCACTTTGCGTTTCATAGCGAAGTGTTGCACTGTTATCATTTACATGCTTGAAGTGCATCTAATCAGCTCAGTTAACAAACTCCATCTCTGCATGTGCTGTGAGTCTGGGTTGCTTATAACAATCATCTGGGAACGCAATGTGCACCATTTCACCAGATTTGTAATGAAAATGATTCACAAACCTACGGCAACAATGGAGAATACATCGCTATATTTCTAAATATGCAAATTGTTGTTCATCGCAATTTCAAAATAAAACCCTCGGTCTGAGTTTGCATGTTTTGATGTCCACATGTTCAAAAAATTAGCGTCTCTAACGTAAAGAAGTGGCCAAATATTAAAGATTAAGCGTACGTTTGAATTAAATGTTGTTTTGATCATGCTATAAAGTTTAACAACAATAATCACCAGGCCGTTGGCGCCCTCTGTAGGCATTTGTTGTTATAAGTAATGTGCATAAGTTGATTGTTCATATTATATTATGTATTTTAATAGTGTTGTTCAATAAAACCAAACAATTTGAACCAATTATTATTGCCTAATTGTTATTATATATGAAGAGTTTGGTTCCAAAACGCTATAGATCCATTTTGATCAATACGAGTAAAAATGTGTTTTCTTTACCAAGAAAGTGGCAAGATGAAAACCACTATTTTCTGTTTCAAACTTTCACATAGCATCTTTAGGTTATAATAACATTAAAAATTCAAATCCAGATTTTGATTTTCAAAGATTTATTATAAAAACTGATTATTTTTCCCCAAAATGCAATAAATCCATGACACGTTTTTTCCCAAAATGCAATTAAAATGCATTTAATCCACTGAATCAATATAAAAGTTATTTTTCATATTGAAACTGTTGAAAATACACAACAAAGTAAGTTGATCCACATATATGACAGCCAACAGGTCAATATTAATCTTATATAAACAGGCAATGGACTAAAAATACATTCAGTCATCGCTCCCAAAATGCATTCAACGGGGCATCTTGTTAATGCTATAAATTAATTAGGCTATGTCTCCGTTTGTGATTACCGATTAAAGAGTATCTGGCGCCACCGCACGGTTAAAATAAAAACGGCACATTTGCCGAGTACACTGGAATTGACTGCAACTACCCAGGGGCGTCGCTATACTGCAAACATTCAAATAGCAATCATGTTATGTTTTTTTTTTTTTCTATCAGATGTTTAGAATCAAAACTAGCAATGCCAGATTCGAGAATTAATCATTCCTGGTCAAACGGCTTTTAAAAACGGTTCATGATTCAGTTTTGGGGACCGTGACAGAAGTTTGATGCTGTCGTGGAACAAGCAACAGTCTGCATTTTTCCTCCTCCCGACTCGAGTGCCTCATCTTCTTAATCTCCTCACGTAAATGATTAGATTTCGATGGCTTACGTTTCTTCCCCACTGCAGAAACCACCACATGTTCATCAATGCCGTCAAAATTATTCATTTTTCTGTTTTTGTTGATCACAAAGTACAAAGTAGATAAGGAAAACTAGGATGCCAAGTGTATTCAGAGCGCCGCCATTACTGTTTACAGTGCGTGGAATGGTGCGCTGTGATTGGTTGAGCGGATGTATCGCATTCTGCAGAGAAAGGAGACTGGCGTTTGTCGCGGTTTGGAAAGAAAGGGAGAAAACATGACAGAATAACACGACGGATGTCGTATTTTGAGTAAAATTAAAAAGTGACTTTTCAATACCGACCAGATACAATACTGATTTTGGCAAGAACTCAATTTAAAAAAAAAAAAAAGGCGTTTATCGTGTTTTGGAGCCAAACTCTTCATATGTACTTTACTTTTTTTTTTTATCTGATTACTCGATTAATTGTCAAAATAATTGACAGATTACTCGAATAGTCATTAGTGACAGCCTAACCTAGTGGGTCAACTAATTGCATTTAATATAAATTTAAACTCCAATACATTTTCATTTGATTGTAAATAAATGACATTCATTACATTCAGTTTGCATTCAAGTATATTGTTTTAAAATACATTATTTCTGTAATAAATACTCTTTTTAAAAGTATGCTAAAATGTACTTTTTTCCATAAGGGAAGCGCATTGTGTGCCATTAGTAAAGGTAGAACTCAAACGCTAGACTTTGCTAGATAATCGAATGCGGTAAAGATCCTTCAGAAATCCACTGTAGGAATAATTCATCTTGAAGTAGACTTTGCAAGTGCACTCGTGGCTTCTGACAATCTGAAAACCCAGGAGCTAGAGAATTTACCTCAGACAAACAACCAGGCACAACTACAGACAAAACAAATTAGCGTCTTGGAATGAGACGCAAAACCCAAACAAACACCAGAGATTGTTTGGCCAAGAAAGCTCACCAGTTTTAACTCCGTGTGCATGTTTATTTTTCTGTTTTCTGGTTTTCATTTGCTTCAGTTTGCCCTCCGTGAGGTCTCCATTCTGCAAGACTGAACAACCAGAATGGGTAATCCCACAAAAAAAGAGTGCTTCCCATTTTTTCCGCACATCGTAGGTTGCCCTCAAGTTCAAGATGGAGGAAAACAATTAAAAGTTTCTCAATGCAACGATGTGCTTTCCATGACTGCAATAGTTAATGATTAGTGGGTAAACACTGTAAAGACGGCCTCGAGCAGCAATTCCTTGCATTTAAGAATCTAAAAAGACAATGAGGAACATTCCAAAATAGCTGTGTTTTGGAACATGGCAGGTTTTAGCTGGTCATTAGCGGGTCAACCAGCTTCTAAAAACCAGACTGACCACCTTTAACCCTATAAAGCTACACTCTTTAAAAAATAAAAAAAAAATAAAAAAAAATGCTGGGTTAAAAACAACCCAAGTTGGGTTGAAAATAGACAAACCCAGCAGTTGGGTTAAATGTTTGCCCAATGTGCTGGACAGTTTTATGTAACTCAACTATTGTTTAAAAATGACTATATGGCTGGCTTAAAATGAACCCAAAATAGGTTGGAAATTAAAAATCAGACACATAATTACTAGAGACAACAATAATAATCAAAAGGTGAACATTTATTAATAAGCAATTTAATAAATGTTTATTGTTTAATTATTATTCATTAAACATATTAATAAATGTTCATTTCCAACATAATTTGGGTTCATTTTAAGCAAGCAATACAGTAATTTTTAAACAATAGTTGAATTAAATAAAACTACCCAGAAGGTTGGACAAACATTTAACCCAATCGCTGGGTTTGTCCATTTTTAACCCAACTTGGGTTGTTTTTAACCCAGCATTTTTTAGAGTGTACTTATTTGATACGCAATATCTTAGGCCTCTAAAAAAACCTGCAACACAATCTACTATATGCTTTCCGTTGTCTGATTTGATAGTTCATACTTTTTTAGCAAGTAAAAATTGTACAAATGTCCACCTTCAGCTCGTGGTTCACGTCTTTCTGCTGTGAAATCTTTACTTTTTTTTTTTTTTATATGTACACAACTATTTTCATATTTTAAGTAATATTTCAAGATGAACATTACTGGACTAAAGCAACTTAGGTTTACTTGATTATTTCGCAAAATCATTTTTGGTTACCCAAAGAACGAAATCAAACATGAGAATTCTAATTTTTTTATGGAATATTGCAGTATTTATTATTTATGATTTATCCGTGAACATCTTTTTTTTTTCTCTTTAATTTCCCCACCCTCTTGCAGCGACATCTCTTCTCTGATGACGAGGGCGGGGCAACCTGTCACTCACATGGGATCCACCAATAGCAAGCCACAACCACCCAATCAATTCCCCACGGACAAAATCAAGTCCCGCCCTACATTTGTTCTTGTTTGCGATGCAGATGTGTGTCACAACAGGGAAGAAAAGACTATCACAACTTCCATTTCATGCCGACTTTAACATGTTTTCTTAGTGTGAAGAACATTTTAAAAATCTAAAGCATCTTTTTTCCCCACTATAAATGATCATTTTCTGTATCTGAAAGGTTCTATGGATGTTAAAGGTTCTTCATGGAACATTTTTGGCGCTTTTCCACTGCAGTTTAGTACCGCTTCAAAGTGGGTGGGATTACAGACTTATCGTTATAGTTGCGCCACCTCTACTGCCGTTTGGTTTGGTGTCTCGTATCGTAAATCCAATGACGCTGATAGTAACGATTGTCTCTGACCAATCAGCGATCTGCAGTGTTCATGTCACATTTTAGTATCAGTACGGCTCGCGTGGAACCTCAACCGAGGTGGTACTATTTAAAGTGAGCCGTACCAAGCTGTACCATGCAGTGGAAAAACGCCAATAGATTCCAGTAAAAAACCTTATTTTTTAGCATTGCATGAGCCAAAATGCAGCTACGGTTATTAAATATTGGTGCATATAAAGAACAGAAACCTCAAAACTAAATGCCACCATAAGAGCCGTTAATGTTGGTGCAGTGAAAGCAACTAATCCACAATGGACAAAAAGCTATAATGTGTTCCATCAAAACTGTCATCCAAATACGCAAATGTGTGGCCCCAACACTGGTTCACTGCAAGTCCGAGAGCCTGTTTTGTTGACATTTTTGGGAAGGGTCTCTATTTCACACAATTCATACATGACACGTCGTTAAAGATATTTGCGTCCTTACCGACGTTCCCTCCAAGCCAAACGCCGCTCGCCTAGTTTGCGGTTCCTGCATGTCACTTCCAGAACAGAGCAATATTTTCCTGATTAATTAATTTCAACCATCAGAAGTTCTGCACAACACATAAATATCAAAAAACGTCTACTTTATTGAAACCACAAAGGGATTCTGGTATTGTCCAAGACACACAACCTTCCTGGAGAGGTCACTCGCCTTATTTTCTGCTCTGGTGGGCAGGGGAAGCAGTAGTGACCATTGGAATGCTCTGGTTTTGGTTGTATGTTTGAGCTTAAGCCTTCCTGATACCCTCTTTCCAAACACACCGACCAACTGGCCCCTGCCATCTCAGGCCACGGCCCCCGAAACCAGTGGCTCGAAGCCCAAATCCACTCCTTCCCTTTTTCGGAAGGTCCTGAAAACAACAGCAGGGTGTAATCTGTGGAATGACCAGAGCATCTGATAAAGGCTTGTGTCCTTGTTCTTCAAAGGACTGGGAATGGATTACTGGAGATGCTTGGCATCCAATTAAAACTCTTCTTTTCCCACCATTTCATGGCAGATGATTAAGTTCCAGGAAGACAAACCCTAAGATTATCAGGTCAAAAGTGAAAAGTCAATCCCAAGAGGGCAAAGCAGGTGATGACCTGAACGCTAATGTTGGTGCAGTGAAAGCAACCAATCCACAACGGACAAAAAGCTACAATGTGTTTCATCAAAACTGCCATCCAAATATGTGGATGTGTACATACACAATAGAAGCCAAAAGTGATGGCAAATTGTGCGAACATAATTATTAAAAATTATTAAAACAAGAGAGAACCAACAAAATACTAATAACTGATGATGTTGTAGTCAATGTTTGCTTTTCGCTGTGAGCTTTTTGTTTTTCTATGCATTTTTTTGCATAGTAAAATAAAACCTGTAGCTGTAATTTGCCAAATAATGTCCGATAAATACCTTAACCAAGTGTAGTGTTCTTCCCTCATATTTAAAATAATAATAAAAATATATATATTTTCCACATATTTTCATGGTTTACTCAAACTTGTAGGGTCATTAAAACCTAATTTTATATATATATATATATATATATATATATATATATATGTGTGTGTGTGTGTGTGTGTGTGTTTATTATTATTATATTATTTTTTAAATTAATTTTTATAATAAAATAGTTATATAATATAAATACAATTTAAAATAAATATATTAAAAATAATAAATAAATATATTAATAATAATAAAAATATAATATTAAAACAATTATTTTAATATTAATATATTCATATACTTATAAACTATACTGTCAGCCAGAAAAAAAAATACTAGTATATATATATATATATATTTTTTTTTTTTTTTTTTTTTTTTTTTTTAATAAATTTTTATAATAAAATAGTTATATAATATAAATAAAATATAAAATAAATAAAATAAATATATTAAAATCAATACATTTATTAATAATAATAATAATTAATAAAAATATAATATTAATTAAAACAATTATTTAAAATAATATTAATATAATATTTATATACTTATAAACTATACTGTCAGCCAGAAAAAAATCCTATATTACACACACACATATATATATATATATATATATACACACACACACACACACACACTATTAAAATATTAATTCTACTGTATTTACTAATTTTATTCATCCCAAAACTATAATAATAATAATAATAATAATATTATTATAAATTATAATATTATAAAACACTATTAATTAAAATAGTAGTTGTATTATTTATTATATTTTATAATTTATATTTAAAACTGATCATTTTTGTAATTAAATAATATTTATATACTAAATAATTTAACTCTAGAAAAAGTGCAAAATTCACTCTGCAAACATAAATGTAACTTTATTTAATGTTTCAGCCAACTTAAGGCCTTCATTCGACATTTTGATTTTTTTTGTTGTTGTTGTTGTTGAACTCTACAGTTGGTTTAATTTTAAAATAAATGATTTGGTGTTTTGTTGACATTTTTGGGAAAAGTCTCTATTTCACATAATTTATACAGGACACGTCATTAAAGATATTTGCATCCTTACTGACGTTCCCTCAAAGCCAAACACCGCTCGCCTCGTTTGCGGTTCCTCCACGTCACACTTCCAGCCAGTAAGGCATCTTGTACAATTAAGAAAACCCAAAGATTATCAGGTCAGAAGTGAAAGGTCAATCACAAGAGGGTAAAGCAGGTGTTGACCTGAACGATCCAAGTCTGGGAATCTCTTCGTCCCCATTCAGTCGACGTGTCTTACGCAACCCATGGGGAAGTGTCTCTTTCTTCTAAGCCAAGCTTTGTTTCCTAAAGCCGCACTTTAAGGGGCTTAATCCGTGAGCCAAATTTACCGCCGGTTGATTCCTGCGCAACAATTAAAACTCCAGCTTTTGGCTGGCATTCCAGTGACTGGCACTGACTGGGCAACCCTGGCACTGGAGCTTCACATGGGGCTATTATTTTAATGGAAAAGAGAAGGTTATTCACTGCTTCCGTCCGGACATCACTGCAACACAAAGAAGAGATAATGAAGTGAACCAAAAGCTGGCCGTCCTCTAACAGCTCCAGGTCTAAAGCGTGACCCATGAACGACATCACTACACAATGTCACTGCAGATCCCCTGTATTGAAGGCTCTACTATAGTTTTATACCATTCTTTCTAGTTTAGTGGGGTTTGTTTATGACTTCAGATGGTTTAAATAACATTATACCGGAAACAGGAGATAAAGTGGGGTCTTACATTGATATAAGACTTGTGTCATAACTCCAACCTCTAGTTATAGGTTAATCCAGTTTCTCTCTGGTTTGTCTGTCACATCCAGGAATAGCCATCTGGCCATCGACCAGCCCAGCAGGATGTATGTGGCCACGTAAAGTTCCAGCGCTTCCTGTTTACAACAGCATGTGACACTTTCTTGGTTTGCGTTTTTGAGTCTGCCTCTGGAAAATCCTTTAGGAGCACCTCTTTTATGCCCATACAGCTCAGTGTCGGTCAATGGGTCAGCAAACGCTGCACAATCTCAGCGTCACAACACAGAGTTCCCAAAGTCTGCTCGCTGTTTTTGAAGGAAGTGCGCCGGACTGATGAAACCACTGAACGATGCTCATCTGAAACGTGAAATATGAAACGTATATTCTCATGGCAAAGAAGAAAACCACAAAGACAGATCAAGCCGATGTGGTAAACATGAGGCTGTGAGGACAGGAGCAACGGCCCACATGAACGTTCGATTCTTGTCATAGGCAAGCGCAGTGTTATTGTTTCCTGTTCATACGGATCTCCGTACTCTTTGGAAAGTCCATGTTTTTTCCCTTGGTTTTTGGAGACCAAGGCTGCATCCGAAATCACATACTTCCCTACTATATAGTAGGCGAAAAACAGCATGTGACAAAAAAAAAGAATGTCCAAATTCACAGAAGTTATAAAAGATGGCAAAAAGTACCCGGATGACCTACTATTTCTGAAGTGTGCATATGATGGACACATCTTATATTTAGGCCAGAAACAGTCTAAGCAAAGTGCAAACTCAAGTTTGCACTTTTCATCTACTAACAACGTCATGCTAACCTATGGAAACTTGTTATGGCCAGGGAATAAAAAATAAATTAAAAAAAGTGAATTTTTCTCTCTTAATTCTGAGGTCACAATTGCAAGAAAAAAGTCAGAATTGTGAGGTAAAAAGTTGCAATTACCTTTTTTATTTTTTTTATTCAGTGGCATAAACAAGCTTTCATACCAGATTAACCAGCCTTGTTCGGCCATTTTTGACCAAAAAAAGTTTAGATTTTGGTTTGTTTTTTTAATTTTCCACTTCATCGGAATGGTACTAAACTTGGTAAAGGTTTTGGTACTTGCTATGTGAACACACACACAAAACATGGACATGATTCGAAAAGGTTAAATGTTCCTCAAAAAATAGTCTCACTTGTATTGTTCGCAGTCAAAAATGATCGCATTGGAAATGAATGGGAAGTGGATTTCATCTAGTGGAAGCGTTTGGTACTGCGCCCAAACAACATCTTACTGAAAGCTCATTTTTTGAGATATCAACCTCAAATTTGGAACACAGCTTATTTATGGCTTTGATGATCATATAAAGTTTAAAAAAAATAGTATTTTTATGCATTTTTCATAATAATAAACATACGCTTCTATAACTTTTTTCCACTTCAGCAATAATCTGCCAAGTGTCATCTTTAAAAGAGACCAAAATTAAGGATTGAGCTCCAAAGCATTCAAGATTTACGACAGTTTAAAGTTGGAAATTTCCCAAAAAGTGGTTTAGAGGTAATAAATGGATCATAAATATTCCATAAATATAATTCATTTATGGATTATTTGATTTAATTTATTTATGGAATGATTCATTGTGTAACATTTCCAGCATGACATAAACGTACATGTGGATTGTGCAGCTCCTCATGCGGACGCTCTTTGTGCCAAGTGGGTTATCTGTGGACAAATCAAAAATATAAATTAAAAAAGTGAATTTTTATCTCTCAATTCTGAGCTCACAATTGCAAGAAAAAAGTCAGAATTGTGAGGTAAAAAGTTGCAATTACCTTTTTTATTTTTTTATTCAGTGGCATAAACAAGCTTTCATACTAACCAGCCTTAATCCTCTGCTGCTGTTCGGCCATTTTTGACCACAACATTTTAGGTTTTGGTTTGTTTTTTTAATTTTTCACTTCATCTGAATGGTACAAAACTACTAATGGTACTTGCTATGTGAACACGCACACACAAAAAAAACATGGACATGATTCGAAAAGGTTAAATGCTTCTCAAAAAATAGTCACACTTGTATTGTTCGCAGTCAAAAATGATGAGTGAATTTCATCTAGTGGAAGCGTTTGGTACTGCACTCAAACAAAATCTTACTGAAAGCTCATTTTTTGAGATATCAACCTCAAATTTGGAACACAACTTGTTTAGATTTATGGCTTTTATGATCATAATAATAAACTTACGCTTCTATAACTTTTCACTTCAGCAATAATCTGCCAAGTGTCATCTTTAAAAAGAGACCAAAATTAAAAGATTAGTTCACTTTCAAATGAAAATTAGCCCAAGCTTTACTCACCCTCAAGCCATCCTAGGTGTGTATGACTTTCTTCTTTCTGACGAACACAATCGGAGTTATATTAATAAATATCCTGACCACCTCGCGAGCAGCACCAGAGTGTTAAAAAAAAAAAATTAAAATTTAGAAATATTATCGATTTGACTGCACCTGACAATGTTGGGTGAGAACAAAACTTCAACTGACTTGAGCTTGAGACACTATTATCTTCTATAGAGCTGCTTTACAGCTGAAATTAAAGTCATTTCATAATTGATGAACTTTGCAACACTGTTATTTTACTGCTTTGAAACAATCTATATTATATAAATTAATGTTACTTGACTTCTAAAGCTGTGAGTATGCTTTGTTTTTTTTATGCGTGCGGTCGAACGCACAGCCTCGCAAAGTATACTTCATTTGATTCGTGCAATCTCTGAGCAATCTCTCGTCACAACCCTTTCTTTCATGCTAAAGTTGTACAAATGAGGGTACTTTCTAACCTCTTCGCACAATCTCTCGTCTACGTAGGCCTCCATCGTCGCTGTAGCTTGCATGTGTTCCGTTCTGTTCTATTTATGCAGTTTTTCTTCGTCTACCTTGTGAATCGACGCCCCCAGGGCACGGTTTCCACCTTGTGGATAAACTAATTATTGCAAAAAAAATTAAATGTGCATACAAGAACAAAAATCCTCCTCTGCGCATACTCTTCTGATGACGAAATGTACTTTACGCATACGCTGACCCCCGCGTACACGTAAAAAAGTGAAGTATGCTTCGGGCTTTAGTAATAAATCATCCAGTTTAATGGCATATATAAGTGAAGGAAACTCAATCGCCCCCTTGAGTTCAGCATGTACACATACTTGCAATGCATTGGCTAAGAATTGGCATACTTGTGTAGAGCATGTTTCTGACAATACCATTCATTTTTTTCAAGAGAAACTAAATGAAAGCTTTGTAGGGACTAGATGAATGAAAACACCCACTTCTAACTGTATGATAAGCAGTTAAAACATGCGGGTTGATTGATTCTTTTGAATACTGTAAATCATTGTGTACTTTGTCTTCCTGGAAAATAACAAAAGAGAAAATAAACAGTACTATTTATTTTAGGTTGACGTTCTTTTCCAGGCTTTTCCTGACAACTTGCTCGCATTAATAACAAACTGGAAGACAACAGGGTTGACATTTGTGCTTGATGCTCTTTCAGTAAATAATCATTTTTACACAAGTAAAAAATTATGTTTGCTAAAGTTGGAAATGTCAGCATAACCATGAAAGTTCAGTTCTTCTAGGTTTTAAAATAAAATAAATAAACAAACAATGATTCATTGTGTAACATTTCCAGCATGACATAAACTTACATGTGGATTGTGCAGCTCCTCATGCGGACGCTCTTTGTGCCAAGTGGGTTATCTGTGGACAAACCAAAAATGTGTTCTATGTGAGTGAAAAGGAGGTACCAGTGAGCCACATGGAGACTGAAAGCATTTGTTTTTGTCCTGTTCCTACAGGAATCCTACCACAGATATTCCAAACATTCATTACAGAAAGACTTGTTCTTGATCACACAATACATGGAGAAACACTTGTGCAATGCAAATGATATATAAAAACATATAAAAATTCTGTGTGATTTGTGCAATTCATTTTTTGTGCAAATCACTTTTACCCAAAACAAATTTTTACATTGTTACCACATGAGTTAAATTCATGAGCTTAGCAATGTTCATTTTGTAATGTCGGATCTTCACTTACAGTTTAAAGTGCCCCATTATGCTGTTTTAAAGGCTCCTAATTTTTCTACAGTAGGTTTACATGCATCAAAAGTCTAAAAACACATTAATTTTCTCATAATATACATAACGTACATCACCTCATTTCTCACAGCGTCTGAAACAGTTCAAAACGATTCTAAAACACGCCTTTCTGAGAGCCGACTCTACTCTGATTGGTCAGATGGCCCGGTCCGTTGCGATTGGCCTACTCTGCTCTCATTGGTCAGATGGCCAGGTCCATTGCGATTGGTCAGACGGCCCAGTCTGTTGTGATTGGCCTACTCTGCTCTGATTGGTCAGACGGCCCGGTCCGTTGCGATTGGCCTACTCTGCTCTCATTGGTCAGACGGCCCGGTCCATTGCGATTGGTCGATTCTGCTCTGATTGGTCAGACGGCCCGGTCCGTTGTGATTGGCCTACTCTGCTCTGATTGGTCAGACGGCCCGGTCCGTTGCCACTGGCCTACTCTGCTCTCATTGGTCAGGTCTACTTTGCTCTGATTGGTCAGACAGCCCAGTCTGTTGTGATTGGTCTACTTTGCTCAGATTGGTCAGATGACCCAGTCTGTTGTGATTGGTCTACTTTGCTCTGATTGGTCAGACGGCCCGGTCCATTGTGATTGGCCTACTCTGCTCTCATTGGTCAGGTCTACTTTGCTCTGATTGGTCAGATGGCTCAGTCTGTTGTGATTGGTCGACTCTGCTCTCATTGGTCAGATGCCCCGGTCCGTTGTAATTGGTCGACTCCGCTCTGATTGGTCAGACCGCCCGGTCTGTTGTAATTGGTCTACTCTGCTCTGATTGGTCAGACGGCCCAGTCCATTGCGATTGGTCGACTCTGCTCTGATTGGTCAGACGACCCGGTCTGTTGTAATTGGTCTACTCTGCTCTGATTGGGCAGACACATGGTGTAAGCGGTCGACCAATCACAACGGACTGGGCCATCTGACCAATCAGAGCAGAGTAGACCAATCACAATGGACCGGGCCGTCTGACCAATGAGAGCAGAGTAGACCAATTGCAACGGTCTGGGCCGTCTGACCAATCAGAGCAGAGTGGACCAATCGCAACGGAATGAGCTGTCTGACCAATCTGGCCCGACTGTGACCGCCAAGAACATCGACTCTACTCTCATTGGTCAGATGGCCCAGTCTGTTGCAATTGGCCGACTCTGCTCTCACTGGTCAAACGGCCCAGTCTGTTGTGATTTTACAGCATGTGTCCCCCAAAAGAATTTTTCACTGCGTGTCTTTAGTAAATCCTGACAAGCTGGCACAAGCTGTTAGTAAATCTGGCCCAATAACTTCATTTATCTGCACTTTGATCTTTGAAACTTTGCAGACTTTTTGCATTCACAAACAGCTATATTCCACACTACATGAAACGTAATACCAGAAAAAGCATAATAGGGGCGCTTTAAGATTCAAAAGCAGGAATTAAGTGGTTTGAAGGCTCAACTGACCTAGTATTATGCAACAGAGAACTCTTTTGGTAGATTGTATCAATACCTCAAATCTAAATGGAGTGAGCGATCCAACCAAACATTTTTAGGTACAAAGAAGCCATGCTAATTATCCTAATAATCGGTGGAAATTAATTCCACCAGGAGCTTGCAAAATTGTCCACCAAAAACAGTTTACAAAGTCACTGTGAGTCACGGAAAGATAGAGTTTTATAAGCCGAATGCATTTTGTAACGTGGTGAGTGTATGCAGAAGTGAAAATGAAGGGGAAAAGCCACAAATTATGGTTTCTCGTGTGAGGTATAACACAGTGATCCATCGAGATGGAACCACGTCGGGAAGCTTCTGTTCCTGTCAATGGAGGTGTCTCAAAGTCTTTCCACAACAAGCATCTTTACAGGCTTCACATACTACTGCATTGCTTCATCTATGCCCCTTCGTTCTTGGCAAGAAAACCAGTAATAATATAATATTTCCTTCTGTTTAATGCCAGCTAAGACCTTGTTGAAATTGAAAAGCAGCCCAGTCATAGATCCATTGTGTAATTGGCCTTGCATACGTTGAATAACGTATACTTATGTGCGATCTATATGCTTCGAAACTCCCTACAGAGTCGTCGGGATGGTATTGTGCATTGTGGTCAGCGCTGCTCGCAGATGTACTGTGGATTCCTAGACGTCTTCGCCTCCTGCGGTCGGCCATCACCCAAAGGTGTTCGATGTTCTTGGCGGTCACAGTCGGGCTGTGAGCCTCGTGGTTAGCGTGGCTGCATTTAGATTTGCGGCTATCTGAACTAGCCCTCCAAGCTTTTCTTGGACCCTCACTGCTGTGCACACTGGCATGATGGAGCTGTTTCTTATGAGAACGGATCCAGGATATAACAAGATAGTCCTCGCAAACCACTGCAAATAGATTTACGTGGCCGAGAGAGATGATCTGGAAATCTCTGCCGATGTTATCAACATCATATCGAGTACACAGTTATTGGCATGACAGCATCTGAAATATGACTTGCTGCGGGTTCAATTGTCTCTCCAAAACAAAACAGAGTTGACGACAGCCACCCAAGTTTCATTGTGAAAGCAATAACAGCTTACATATAAACAACCCCATATGCAAATCAATCAACTCTGAAGTCAACATGAAATGACATGAAACCCAGTTTACTTTCATAATGTGATGTATGAAATATGAAACTGGATTTTCAATAAGTAAAAGTGTATATATATATATATATATATATATATATATATATATATATTGTGCCTGTATATATGACCCACTGAATCATGACACATTTAATAGTTACCACACATGTTAGATCCATACTGAAGACAAATATGTGGATTAAGCAAATAAGAAGGCTGCGTGCATAACTATGTACATGTGTGGGATTGTGGGAACTTCAATCATTCTACTGTCTCTTTGCTCCAGGGGTGTCAAGGATCTCGACATTGAAGCTTCATCATCTAAACCAAATGAAGCAATGCTGATGTGACAGTGAGACATGAGTCATTACGAGTCCCCTGGAGAGATACTACATGCGTGGTGTATGTCATATTACTGTGGTCTCTGTAATGATCTGATGAGTGACTGTCACGCAACCCGTCAAGAACATGTCCAGGTCACATTTAACTCCAAAACAAAAATAATAAGAAAAAAAGGATTATATTTTGGATAAAGACAATAAAGCCTTTCTTTCCTATGACAATTAAGCACCACCCCTTTCTCATTATTAAAATGACTGTAAATCCAATTTTTTAATCAATCAATTAATCAATTTATAATTAGATAGATAGACAGACAGATAAACAGACATACAGAAAGATAGACAGATAAATAGATAGACAGACAAATAGACAGACAGACAGATTGTATCAAATTCAATCTGATAGACAGACAGATAGAAAGATAGATAGACAGACAGAAAGACAAACAAATAGATAGACAGACATATAGACAGATAGACAGACAAATAAAGACAGACAGATTGAATTTGATAGACAGACAGACAGACAGACAAATAGACAGACAAATAGATTGAATTTGATAGACAGACAGATAGAAAGACAGAGACAGACAGACAGACAGACAGACAGATAGACAGACAGACATACAGACAGACAGATAGACAGACAAATAAAGACAGACAGATTGAATTTGATAGACAGACAGACAGACAGACAGACAGATAGATAGACAGACAGACAGACATGCAGACAGACAGATAGACAGACATATAGACAGACAGATAAAGACAGATTGAATTTGATAGACAGATAGACAGACAGACAGACAGACATACAGACAGACAGATAGATAGACAGACAGATAGACATACAGACAGACAGATAGACAGACATATAGACAGACAAATAAAGACAGACAGATTGAATTTGATAGACAGACAGACAGATAGACAGATAGATAGACAGATAGATAGTATTTATGTTGTGTAATACTAGTGAATCTATTTGAGACAATTATTCAGTGTGCACCTGTTCCTATACGGTCAGCTGGTGATGTGGAACATGTCGTCATCATTTCAGGTGATGACATCCAGAGGGAAACCACATGGGAAGGTGTCTTTCCGTAGCCACTATTACGGAATTCCTCGAGTGGAGTGTGGCGGCCCGCGTGGGGGGAACAGACGGTTGCCGTGGTGTCCGGACGGTTTCCATGGTGGCAGGAGTCGGAGCGATGACTGCGAGGCGGCCTGTAGATAAACAGAAAGAGTGACTCATGGCTAGACGAACACATCGCCGCTCCTATATGGATCTCTCCTCCATGGGCACACGACTCGGCCCTCCTTTCCCAATGGCAGCTGATCGTACCCACACCAAACCCAACCCAACCAAACCAAACCACGGCCGCTGTTCCGTGCACAAGCACATGCTAAAAAAAGGAAGTCCTAAGTTCTTTCTCATCTGCCCAGACAGACATTAGACATTAGTTGAGCGGAATAAATCGCCCGCCGCAGCCTTGGTTCCTCATTCGGGATAGTGGCAGGTTTTTATTTTGACCAGTTGTCTTTGGCCTGCTCTTGGATGTCTAGGAACCATCTATGGAAACGCAGCCTGGAAATGTGAAAAGTCACCTTATGCTGTAAAAAGAAACGACAGTGATTATCAGCAGGAAATTTCCACAAATGGAGATGATGCAACAGGGCATTTCTGAGCTCTACACGCATAAAAATAACCGGAGGAAAGACAAATGAAAGCTCCTTCAAATCTCAATTGTTGCTCCTAGAAAAGACTTAGGATCAATCAAGCATTAAAATGAGCTAAAACCTAAAATCAAGATATTTCTTATTTTAATTAACCCATTTTTGTCTTTGAATAACCAGGATTTCAACAGTCCTGGAAAACTTGGATATGTGAAGTAGCCTGATTTTAAAAACGTGACAAGTCATGCAAATTAATACAAGGGAAAAAATCCATGGGCATTTTTATTATGAATATAGATCTTTCTAGTTAACCCAAGTATTTACTTATTTTTTATTTTATATATTTTTTATTTTTTTTTTATAATTTTTATTTGATATAATTTTCATTTTATTTTATATAATTTTATTTTATTTTTAATTTATCTTTTTTTATTATTTTATTTTTATATTTTTATTTTATTTATATTTTTTATTTTATTTTTATTTTTATTTTATTTTATTGTGAAACGTCACATGAACATGTTCCACAACATAAATGTTGACATTTCCCCTTGGTAAAACTGGTATGAATAACAATATATGCAGTATCAATCACTGCATGCGTTGCACCACACCACAAAAACGTCATATTTTTAAATGTGTTAAACGCATCAAACAATGTAAATCTAGCATTATGGCTTTTTTCGAGGAATCCACAAAGGCGCCAAGAATTCAGGCCCGTCTGGAGCTCGTGAATGTTGTCGCATGTGTCTGTCTGTGCCTCCATTTTATGTTAATGAAGCAGTAATGCGTTCATTCTGTTGCAATAACTCACGCATGTCAGATCTGTCCTCTCCGCGCCCATCCCGTCTCTCTAACCATCATCCTCCTGAAGCCCCTTCACATACCTGCGATCTGCCCCGGCTTGACAGCCCTACATGAGGCGTGTGAATGTGTGTGTGTATGTGTGTGTTTTCCTCAGTTTCTGGCTGTTTATTTGGTGTGTCGCTCCTTTCTGCACCTCTGAGCGGAGCTGGAATTTACAGAGATGATTATCAGTCTCTTTTCCACTGGGACACGCTGCGTGTTGTGGATGGTTGCCAGGATGTTACTATGTGGTTGCTAAGGAGGTCTGAAAGGTTGCTAGGTGGTTTACTGGTCGGTGTGAAAAGTGTCACTGGGTCCCTCCTTCAGTGAGCATCTGTGGGAATTGATACGGAGTGGATTTATTAGCGGTGCTGATGAGACCAGAGACACTAGATGTCAGTGTTGGGTTTGACTCTCACCTCCAGCTCTTCAGCTCATTTACACCTTCTGTTCAACACAAACTCAAAATGATAGATGATATTTAGTGGTAGTTGCTAAGTCAAGCATACTTATCTGATCATACTTCGTGTTAGTGATGTGATCAAACCTCTAAAAAAGTGTGTGGTTTAATGTGCTTTAAAAACAAACAAACAAACAAACAAACAGAGAACATCTTAAAAGCCTTAGAGAAACATCCTGGAAACCATGTGGAACACCATAGCAACACCCTAGCAACCACACAGCAATGTACTAAAATAGAACACATTAGAAAGTGCAGAACACCATGGAAACCACCTATAACACCCTAGAAACGACAGAAATATGCTAAAAACACTTAAAACACCCTAGGAGCCACAAAACACCCTGGCAGCCACATAGAACACCATAGCAACACCCTAGAAACCACACAGCAATGTACTAAAATAGAACACATTAGAAAGTGCAGAACACCATGGAAACCACCTATACCACCCTAGAAACGACAGAAATATGCCAAAAACACTTAAAACACCCTAGGAGCCACAAAACACCCTGGCAGCCACATAGAACACCATAGCAACACCCTAGAAACCACACAGCAATGTATAAAAAAGCACATAAAACGCCTTAGGAAGTGCAGAACAACACCCTGGAAACCACTTAGAACACCCTAGCAACCAGCAATGTACTAAAACAGAACACCTTAGAAAGTGTAGAACATCACCATGGAAACCTATAACACCCTAGCAACCACATAGAAATATGCTAAAAAAAAAATACTTAAAACACGCTAGGAGCAGCAGAACACCCTGGCAACCACATAGAACACCATAGCAACAACCTAGATGCACATAAAACGCCTTAGGAAGTGCAGAACAACACCATGGAAACCACCTATAACACACTAGCAACCACATAGCAACACCCTAGCAACCATATAGTAATATGCTAAAACTCTTAAAACACCCTAGGAATCGCATAACACCCTAGAAACCACACAGCAATGTACTAAAACAGAACACTTCAGAAAGTGCAGAACAACACCATGGAAACCGTGTGTGTGTGTGTGTGTGTGTGTGTGTGTGTGTGTGTGTGTGTGTGTGTGTGTGTGCGCGTGCGTGTCTGAGAGATTGATCACATTGTGGGAGATTCCTACAGAATGCCTGGAATCTAATCTCAAACAGGACTGGAGAATATTATTGGCTTGACCTTCCACTGTCTGTCTCTCACATCAACACACTCATGACTAGGATGGTATCTAGGTGCCATGTTAGTATTGTGGTATTCAAACCTTAAAATGCAAATACTGTGGTATTGTGATCATTTAGCTGGTATAGTACTGCAAGAAAACACCTTAGAAAGTGCAAAACAACACCCTGGAAATCACTTAGAACACCCTAGCAACACCTTAGAAATGACATAGTAATGAGCTAAATCAATTAAAACACTAAGAACTGCAGAAACCCCTGACAACCACCTAGGACACCCTAGCAACACCCTACCAACCACATAGCAATAGGTTAAAAACACTTAGAACACCCTAGCAACTCCTTAGAAACCACATAGCAATGTACTAAAAACATTCAAAACACCCTAGGAACTGCAGAAAACCCAGACAACCATATAGGATACCATAGCAACACCCTAGCAACCACATAGCAATAGGTTAAAACACTTAGAAGTGGAAACCACTTAGAACACCCTAGCAACACCTTAGAATCCACATAGCAATGTGCTAAAAACACTCAAAACACCTTAGGAACTGTAGAAAACCCAGACAACCATATAGGATACCATAGCAACACCCTAGCAACCACATAGCAATAGGTTAAAACACTTAGAAGTGGAAACCACTTAGAACACCCTAGCAACACCTTAGAAACCACATAGCAATGTGCTAAATCAAGCAAAACACTTTAGGAACTGCAAAAACCCC
Source organism: Mylopharyngodon piceus (assembly GCA_039654765.1). NCBI lineage: Eukaryota > Metazoa > Chordata > Actinopteri > Cypriniformes > Xenocyprididae > Mylopharyngodon > Mylopharyngodon piceus. The sequence continues at coordinate 19,041,604 of CM077459.1, read as the reverse complement.
TGACAACCACCTAGGACACCATAGCAACACCCCAACAACCACATAGCAATAGGTTAAAAAACACATAGAACACCATAGAAAGTGGAGAACACCACACTGGAAAATGCCTAAACACCCTAGAAACCAAACAGCAATACCCTAGCAACCACACAGTAATGTACTAAAACACATTGAACACCTTAGGAAGTGCAAATGGACACCCTGGGAACTATCTTGAATTTTTTTTTTTTTTTAATATTTACAATAAACAGTAACAATAAAATTAAACATTATAATAATAAAAATTGAGTGCTATGGTTGAGAGCAAGAGATTCAATAATGGTTTAAATTGTGATCTGTCCTTCAAGTTATCATATTGCTTAAAAAAAAAAAAAAAAAACACCAAAAAGCTTAACAGAAAAAGAAAGTCAGACATGCTGATGAGAATTTTCATGATCCTTTATGGTATCATCACATCCACGTCTCCGTATGAGTATTTTTTCCTCTTCACATCATCCTATTTCCTCCTCGTGTCTCTAACCTCACCAAACCCTCATCCTCTAAAAATCCTCCCCCAACATCTCTCCGTTCCTCCCTTCCAAATCCCTATCGACCAAATTAACACATCAGTCAAAGCTGACGTGATTATCAGGACGGGTTATCACCTCCTGTCGGTCTGCATTTGGCCGTTTGGAGCTCCAGAGGGCAAAGGCTCATTCACAAGACTCCTCTTAGACAGCCACATTAACACTGTCAGCCATTTCCAGTTCTTTAACAGATATCTGGCACAAATCAAAAAAAATTCACATGAAATTTAAACTTCATTTTTGCTTTTAAATGTGGTTTGAAATTCAAAACGTCATCTGAACCACATCTAAACGCTCGTACTTGTAATTTTTGCAGCACTAACATCACTAAAAAAAAGTTTATAAAACACTCCGCCATTGCCAAACAGATACAGTAAAACAGCATGATCAACTGGACAGTTCTCTAAGCATTTGCAAAATCATGCTTTCCCTTTACAAATATGCTTTTCAAAACCAATTCCACGACACCTGCCATCTCACACTGCTGGTTAACGTCTAACCTTGTGTTTTCAGCGGGACCCCCTGACTCTATAAAGACGTTTCTGGGTGCAGTGGCAGCGACTCGTCACGCAGGAAATGGTGATTACGCTCTGGTTTGTGGAATAGCAATTATGTGAACAGTGGCCTGTAATCTGTGGGATTTCCATGATACAATGTGTGTGTGTGTTTGTGGGGGCACACAAGAGATGGAAACACTCTCGCTTTTCCTTCTGCTTGGGCAAAGCAGTGGTCCGTGACACATTAGAGAGCTTCATATTTCCTGTGGCAGGTTCCAAAACGGTCGAACAGTGGCAATGACAAATCATATTTGCATATAGACCCCAGTTAGTACACAGACACATGGTAGATCAACCAGAAAACATTTACGGTTTTCAAATACAAATGTTCTAGAACTGTGTGCTGCAAACACGTCTAGAAGGCGATTTTCAAAGTGACAAACTCCAGATGGTGATTCAGTGCCTTTACTGTTAAGGTAGACTAAAACTATTAAAAATAATTATATGTAAATGAAAAAGCTGAAATACAATTAAAAAATGAATATTTGGTTAAAAAAAAAAAAAAGTAAACTTAAAAAAGTTGCCCTGGCAACTTAGTAAAACAAATAAACGTTGAAGTACTGAAATTCTGAACTAAGATATACTGCAAAACACCCTGGCAACCACCTAGAACACCATAGAAACACCATACAAACAACACAAACATTTACTAAAACAAACAGAACACCTTAGGGAGTGCAGAACAACACATTGGCAACCACCTAGATCACCATAGAAACACCCTAGCAACAACACAGAAAGGTACTAAAATACATAGAACACTTTAGGGAGTGCAGAACAATACCCTGGCAACCATCTAGAACACCATAGAAACACCATAGCAACAACACGACAATGTACTAAAAACACATTAAAACCCCTTAGGGAGTGCAGAACAACACCCTGGCAACCACCTAGAACACTATAGAAACACCCTAGCAACAACTCAATGTACTAAAAACACATAGAACACCTTAGGGAGTGCAGAACAACACCCTGGCAACCACCTAGATCATCATAGAAACACCTTAGCAACAACACGACAATGTACTAAAAACACATTAAAACCCCTTAGGGAGTGCAGAACAACACCCTGGCAACTTCCTAGATCACCATAGAAACACCCTAGCAACAACACAACAATGAACTGAGTGCAGAACAACACCCTGGCAACTACCTAGAACACCATAGAAACACCTTAGCAACTACACAACAATGTACTAAAAACACATAGAACACCTTAGGGAGTGCAGAACAACACACTGGCAACCACCTAGAACACCATAGAAACACCTTAGCAACTACACAACAATGTACTAAAAACACATAGAACACCTTAGGGAGTGCAGAACAACACACTGGCAACCACCTAGAACACCATAGAAACACCCTAGCAACTACACAATGTACTAAAAACACATAGAACACCTTAGGGAGTGCAGAACAACACCTTAGCAACTACCTAGATCACCATAGAAACACCCTAGTAACAACATAACAATGAACTGAGTGCAGAACAACACCCTGGCAACTACCTAGATCACCATAGAAACACCCTAGCAACAACACAGCAATGTACTAAAAATATATAAAACACTTTATGGAGTGCAGAACAACTCCCTGGCAACTACCTAGAACATCATTGAAACATCCTAGCAACAACACAACAATGTACTAAAAACACATAGAACACCTTAGAGAGTGCAGAACAACACCCTGGAAACCACATAGCAACACCATAGCAATGTGCTAAAAACACAGAACACCTCAGGACCTGCAAAACAGCCCGACAACCACCTAAAAACACCATGGCAACCCCCTAGCAACCACATAGTAATATGCTGAAAACTCTTAGAACACCACAGGCATAGGAGAACACCACCATAGAAACCACATAGCAACACCCTAGCAACCATAGTAATGTACTAAAAAAAACAGAACACTTTAGGACGAGCAAAACAACACCCTGGAAACTGTCTAGAACACCCTAGCAACTGCATAGCAACACCCTAAAAACTGAAATAAAATTTAATTGAAGGTAAATATAAAGATTTAAAATATAATAATAAAATTGCCAACAGCACATAACAAAATGACTGAATCACGTATAATCACACTGAAAGAGGACTTTCTGTCAATCCGCACCTTTGAAAACGCTTTCCCACAGTTCTAATGGAGATCTGATAGATGCCGTCTTTGACTAGAGTAAAGTTCATCTCGACTCTATGACCCTACCCAGACACCGTATTCATCTGAACAGGCCACATTGAGCTTGTTGCCGAGGTGAGCTGGACTCTCGGGTGACTCACTATCTGGCAGGGCTTCAAACTTGGCATAACAAACTGCCATTGTAACTTCCTGTCTTTAATCTGGGAGATCAATGCATGTGTCGTACTTAATCAAAACTCCCATAGCGCACACACACGCGGTCGTCTTTTTGATCTCAGTCTCTTTTGAATGGGCTGTTTGATATGGGATAATATCTAACCCGAGCGAGGTGACTTGTGTAATTAAGGTGCGCACCTGTGCATGCCAGTGCCGCCCGTCCCGCATGACACACTGTCCTCTGCTTCCCGCTTCAGTTTCAAAGCCCTGAGATGAGCTAGTCCTTGATTACTAGAAGAAAATAGACAAAAGATCACAATTATAAAGCTTTTCTCACTCTAAAGACTAAATTATATCATATATATACACCGATCAGGCATAACATTATGACCACCTTCCTAATATTGTGTTCGTCCCCCTTTTGCTGCCAAAACAGCCCTGACCTGTCGAGGCATGGACTCCTCTAGACCCCTGAAGGTGGTATCTGGCACCAAGATGTTAGCAGCAGATCCTTTAAGTCCTGTAAGTTGCGAGGTGGAGCCTCCATGGATCGGACTTGTTTGTTTAGCACATCCCACAGATGCTCGATTGGATTGAGATCATGGGAATTTGGAGGCCAAGTCAACACCTTAAACTCGTTGTTGTGCTCCTCAAACCATTCCTGAACCATCTTTGCTTTGTGGCAGGAGCATTATCCTGCTGAAAGAGGCCACAGCCACCAGGGAATACCGTTTCCATGAAAGGGTGTACATGGTCTGCAACAATGCTTAGGTAGGTGGTACGTGTCAAAGTAACATCCACATGGATGGCAGGACCCAAGGTTTCCCAGCAGAACATTGCCCAAAGCATCACACTGCCTCCGCCGGCTTGCCTTCTTCCCATAGTGCATCCTGGTGCCATGTGTTCCCCAGGTAAGCGACGCACACGCACCCGGCCATCCACGTGATGTAAAAGAAAACGTGATTCATCTTCTTCCATTGCTCCATGGTCCAGTTCTGATGCTCACGTGTCCACTGTTGGCTCTTTCGGCGGTGGACAGGGGTCAGCATGGGCACCCTGACCGGTCTGCGGCTATGCAGCTCCATACGCAACAAACTGATGCACTGTGTATTCTGACACCTTTCTATCAGAACCAGCATTAACTTCTTGAGCAATCTGAGCTACAGTAGCTCGTCTGTTGGATCGGAGCACACGGGCCAGCCTTCGCTGAGCCTTGGCCGCCCATGACCCTGTCGCCGGTTCACCACTGTTCCTTCCTTGGACCACTTTTGATAGATACTGACCACTGCAGACCGGGAACACCCCACAAGAGCTGCAGTTTTGGAGATGCTCTGACCCAGTCGTCTAGACATCACAATTTGGCCCTTGTCAAACTCGCGTAAATCCTTAAGTATTTTTCCTGCTTCTAATGCATCAACTTTGAGGACAAAATGTTCACTTGCTGCCTAACATATCCCACCCTCTAACAGGTGCCGTGATGAAGAGATAATCAGTGTTATTCACTTCACCTGTCAGTGCTCATAATGTTACGTCTGATTTTGGTGTATATATATATGGGGGGCTTCCTGGTGCAACACAGAAAAAATAGACACCTGACAACAAAAAGAAAAGTGAGTGACAAAATTTACAAAATTAGTGTAAGGATTGAAACTCTAGGACACTATTTTATCAAATCCTGATGAGTAAAACAGATGATTGAGTTCTGCATTAGACTGACCGCTGTCCATTTGGTTCAGAGCACAGAAAACAGAGTTTTCTGTCAAGAAGAGTCTTGACGTCATGTGGGACGGCTGTTTGCACTGCTCGAGAGATGCTGGGCTCTTGTGTTTGGTTTGCCGTGTGGAAACCTCGTTGTGTTTGAGGACGCTCCACACCACTGGTCCCGCCAGCTGGAGTCAAGCCTGTGGATTTACAGACTGGCTGTTGCTGTGATACAGCTGGACTGATCCGGGCCCGTGTTTTCAAGACACATGCGGTGCAACTATATCTGAGACAGATTTAACAAACAAAGTCTGTTACTTTATAACAGATTTTTATTAACCATGTTGAGTTTTCCAGGTTTTGCCTGATAACAAATCATTGGGTCATGCATTGCTAATATTTAGTTTAATTCTATTAAACAGGTGCCTTTTCTGAAATTTCTTTTGGATTTTCAACAATTTACCAGACAAAGTATGCTTTTCCATCTTAAGGTAAATTAATAAAAAAGATGTTGGGATATTCTGAATGTGTTCTGACAGGAACATTTCTTTGAAGTTTAATACTTGGGGTTAGTGATTTGAACAAAACATTAACAATTAGTATTAGCAAAAGTAACGTTGATGGTTGCATACTTCCCAACTATCTAGTAGGCAAAAAACAGTATGTGACAAAAGAAGTACGCCTGAATTCACAGTACTCCTTAAAGAGTAGGCAATTAGTACTTCTGAAGTGTGCATACAATGGACACTTTACTCTCCCATGAGGCCACAGGAGAGGATTTGTGAATGGCAGTGAAGCGACGCTGGTAGGTCACATGATAATGACAACATAGCGGGTGTAGTACATCCGGATTATATTCATACTATATAGAACATACTTTTTAGCACTTGTTAAGTAATTATTTATTCAAAATAAGTACCTACTCAAGAGAGTATGTGATTTTGGACGCAGCCCATCTTTTGAACATGGCTCCTCTGATGATGTCACTTCCTCTTCGTTGTGATTTAAAGTGATAGCTCACAATAGTTTTGAGGTAAACAAAAAAAAAAGTGGTTTGAAGTTAATACGTTCTTTTATTACAATCATTTTTTATATTATGAACAATTTCTGTAGTTATATGGATGTGTACAAGTGCAAATAATTCTTTCAAATTATAAACCATCAGCACATAAAATCATTTAAGTTAATTTAGAATTCATATATTTGATCTTGCAAAATAGCATTTATTCAGCTTTTTATTATAGTTTATCGATTAATTTGTGGCATTTTTCACATTTCTCCAAAATTAAAGTTTTCCAAAACTTCAAACCTTCAAATCAGAGCAAATTTGATCTATAATTTTATTTTTAACTCTAATTATAGTTGATTGCAGTTGCAGATTTCACTGTAATATTGCACGTTATGATGTCTTTTACTATAGTTCAGATATGTAAGCGTTATGCCTGCTTTTATTGTACTGTTTCTAATTGTTTACAGCCTTTTAATAAGCATTGTCATTTGAGTTTGCATAGATGCAAACTTGTGCACTAAGTTTATAGTTCACAGACCTTGTTTTTACCACTATATCCCTCTCTGTTCTAACACAATTCATCTTTTTACTGAAAACAATCACAGCTGTCAAGCGCTATGGAGCAAACACTCCTCAAGAGCCAATGCGCACCCTTCATTCGACCTGACGTTTCCGCTCGGCTGCTCGCTACTGCTACTGCTACTCACTTATCCATTTAGCAGTGCAGCTAATCACAGCATAATGACTAAACGAGTGCTGTGACTCAGCAGGAAATGGCCAATGTGTTTAACATCCCAGTGGCTTCATGACTCATGGCTTTACTTGGCAAACGCGCTCACGCAGCCCAACCGTGCGCTAACTGAACGCACCACAGGAGGTTTCCCACAGATGGCAGGTGAAATGCAATTTGGGGAGGGGGAATTTCTTCACGTCTTCCAGTCTATCGGACGAATGTTTCTTTTGGACATTTCTTTTCCTTGCGTTTTGTGCGTCAGACTTTTCAGAACAGTGAATATTTGATTTTAGCATAGCTGAATTCCAGCAATTCCAGCTTTGTTGACGATCCAATTCTGTGTTTTCAGCAGTTTCTGCCTTAATTTCCATTTTGCATGTGTTTAAATTTCTGTGGTGTTTTAACAGACAAAAAAACCAGCTAACACAGAATATTCTCAGAATGTTCTGGCAAGGTTCTCTCAAAGTTATGAGCAAACATTCCAGTAACATTTACAGAACGCTCATTCAATGTTATCCGGTCTTTAATAATGTTCTCAAAACGTTAGCACAAAAACATTATTTATACATCGTTCATGGAATGTTTTTTTTTTGTGAAACGTTTTAGCTGGACGTTCATCTGACATTTTTTAAATGTTGCTGCCTGTTTTAGAATGTTCAGAGAACATTCAAAAGTAACATTCCAATAATGTTCACAAAATAGAATGTTCCTTGATTTTAAAACATTTAATAAACTGGATTCAGAGAACATTCAGAATTAACGTTTTCTTAACTTAATGGGAACGTTAGCAAAACGTTCTTTGAACAGAGTTGTGTTCAAAGTGAGGGGAGGTCAAGCTGCAATGCAAGACGTAAAAATAAATCTTAATTGGTTGACTGTAAATATGGCTCATTACGGCTCACACACCAGTGTATTGAGGCCTTCGGGAGCCAGGTTCCTGTGAACACTAGCTCCGTTTTAGACCTTTTGGAAATGTTCATCACCTGCTTGTGTTCATTACTTTACAACAAAGAAGGACTGGTGACGGATGGCAGCGTTTAAAAGGTTTTGGACAGATTGTGTACGCTTCATCAAGGGGTTAAATGTATCCTAGGACAAGCTGTCTAGACAAACGGCTTCCTTTAGCTACAGTGAACGAGTTGAACTAGGATACACCTGCATCTATAGGTGAGCGACAGAGACGTCCGTCAGGATGAACTGACCATCCAATACGGTTTACAGCGTCATTCTGGTTGGGTTGCAAACAGCCTGGAAAAACAAGGTATAATACAAATAATAAAATTAAACTTACTATATACTCATATAACTACACTCTAAAAATGCTGGGTTAAAAATAACCCATGTTGGGTTGAAAATGGACAAACCCAGCAAATGCGTTGTTTTAACCCAGCGGTTGGGTTGTCTTAACCCAGTGAATGGGCTGGGCTTGCCTAAAATGAACCCAAAATATGTTGGAAATTAACATTTATTAATATGTTTAATAAATGAACATTTATTAATAAGTTTAATGAATAATAATTAAACAAACATTTATTAAATTGTGTTGTTTTAACCCAGTGGTTATGTTGTTTTAAGCCAGCGATTGGGTTGTTTTAACCCAGCGAATGGGTTGTTTTAACCCAGCGAATACCCAGTGATTGGGTTGTTTTAACCCAGCGAACGGGTTGTTTTGACCCAGCGAATACCCAGTGATTGGGTTGTTTTAACCCAGCGGTTGTGTTGTTTTAACCCATCGAGTGGGTTGTTTTAACCCAGCGAATACCCAGTGATTGGGTTGTTTTAACCCAGCGGTTGGGTTGTTTTAACCCAGCGAATACCCAATGATTGGGTTGTTTTAACCCAGCGAATGGGTTGTTTTAACCCAGCGAATACCCAGTGATTGGGTTGTTTTAACCCAGCGAATACCCAGTGATTGGGTTGTTTTAACCCAGCGGTTGGGTTGTTTTAACCCAGCGAATACCCAGTGATTGGGCTGTTTTAACCCAGCGGTTGTGTTGTTTTAACCCAGCGATTGGGTTGTTTTAACCCAGCGGTTGTGTTGTTTTAACCCAGCGAATACCCAGTGATTGGGTTGTTTTAACCCAGCGAATACCCAGTGATTGGGCTGTTTTAACCCAGCGGTTGGGTTGTTTTAACCCAGCGAATACCCGGGTTGTTTTAACCCAGCGAATACCCAGTGATTGGGTTGTTTTAACCCAGCGGTTGGGTTGTTTTAACCCAGCGAATACCCAGTGATTGGGCTGTTTTAACCCAGCGGTTGTGTTGTTTTAACCCAGCGATTGGGTTGTTTTAACCCAGCGAATACCCAGTGATTGGGTTGTTTTAACCCAGCGGTTGTGTTGTTTTAACCCATCGAGTGGGTTGTTTTAACCCAGCGAATACCCAGTGATTGGGTTGTTTTAACCCAGCGGTTGGGTTGTTTTAACCCAGCGAATACCCAGTGATTGGGCTGTTTTAACCCAGCGGTTGTGTTGTTTTAACCCAGCGATTGGGTTGTTTTAACCCAGCGAATACCCAGTGATTGGGCTGTTTTAACCCAGCGATTGGGTTGTTTTAACCCAGCGATTGGGTTGTTTTAACCCAGCGAACGGCTTGTTTTAACCCAGCGGTTGTGTTGTTTTAACCCAGCGAATACCCAGCGGTTGGGTTGTTTTAACCCAGCGAATACCCAGTGATTGGGCTGTTTTAACCCAGCGGTTGTGTTGTTTTAACCCAGCGATTGGGTTGTTTTAACCCAGCGAATACCCAGTGATTGGGCTGTTTTAACCCAGCGATTGGGTTGTTTTAACCCAGCGAACGGCTTGTTTTAACCCAGCGGTTGTGTTGTTTTAACCCAGCGAATACCCAGTGATTGGGTTGTTTTAACCCAGCGAATACCCAGTGATTGGGCTGTTTTAACCCAGCGGTTGGGTTGTTTTAACCCAGCGAATACCCAGTGATTGGGCTGTTTTAACCCAGCGGTTGTGTTGTTTTAACCCAGCGAACGGCTTGTTTTAACCCAGCGGTTGTGTTGTTTTAACCCAGCGGTTGTGTTGTTTTAACCCAGCGAATACCCAGTGATTGGGTTGTTTTAACCCAGCGAATACCCAGTGATTGGGCTGTTTTAACCCAGCGGTTGGGTTGTTTTAACCCAGCGAATACCCAGTGATAGGGTTGTTTTAACCCAGCGAATACCCAGTGATTGGGTTGTTTTAACCCAGTGATTGGGTTGTTTTAACCCAGCGAATACCCAGTGATTGGGCTGTTTTAACCCAGCGGTTGGGTTGTTTTAACCCAGCAAATGGGCTGGGCTTGCTTAAAATGAACCCAAAATATGTTGGAAATTAACATTTATTAATACGTTTAATGAATAATAATTATAGTTGGTTTAAATACAACTGCCCAGCGTGTTGGGCAAACATTTAACCCATCGCTGGGTTAAAACAAACCAATCGCTGGGTTTGTCCATTTTCAACTCAACTTGGGTTATTTTTAACACACCATTTGTGTACCTTTCAAAAGTTTGGGATTGGTAAGATTTCTTATTGTTTTTGGCTGACGTCTCTTCTGCTCACCAAGGCTGCATTTATTTGATCAGAAATACAGAAAAATAGTTAAATATTATTACAATGTAAAAATGTAATTTATGTAAAAATATATTGTAAAAATGTAATTTATTTCTGTGATCAAAGCTGAATTTTCAGCATCATTACTCCAGTCTTCAGTGTCACATGATCCTTCAGAAATCATTCTAATATTCTGATTTGCTGCTCAAGAAACATTTCTGATATTTTTGTGGAAACAATACATATTCAGGATTTTTTCCATCAACAGCATTCATATGAAATAGAAATCTTTTGTAACATTATAAATGACTTTACTGTCACTTTTGATCAACTTAATGTGTCCTAGGTGAATAAAAGTGTTCATTTCTTTCAAAAAAACACTTTTTTCTTTTGTTGTTGACAAAAGTCTCTGCATCAAATGTTGCATATTTATGCAGCTCAGTTTTTTTGCACACTACATCTACATGGCTCATTACTTGCAAAAGTCCCAAATGAAATTGTTTGCATTAATATTTGTGATTTGCATGCTGTTTGTTTAGGAAAGATATTGTTTTCACATTCAATTCAGCGCAATATGAAATGCGGTTTGTAGAATTTTTTGATGCATGTTTGGTCTGACACAAATAATATGAGATTGTGAGCTTGGGCTTGCCGCTGATGTTTGTACTGGCAGGACCGGAGGATGTTTTTCCTCTCCTTCCACTCCCTGCCAGACTCACACGACACATTTCAGATCTGTTTGTTGTTCTGAGGCCTCGTGCCATGTACGTTTTACGATGTTTAGGAAATTATTTTTTTTTTCTGACGTTTGTGGTCCGCTGCATGAGCTTTGCATGATAAAATATTTTTCTTTCGCTCTGTCTGTTTGAAACGTATAATTAGCAATTAAGCCGATGCCGTTTTCTTGGCAAGCCATCTGACTTGCAATATTTCCCCCTCCCAGAAATGATCCTGGTGCGCTTTTGATGACCTGAAGTTTTGTTCTCGGAAGAAAAGCAAATATAGGATATTGATCTACTACATAAAAACGACAGCACTCTTATTGCCTTTTTCAAATAAATTACAAATGCAAACGCAACGACCTCGGGGAGCGCCTGTAAATTACGTTCGCGAAAGATTCATTTCTCGCTGTGTAAAGCTCACGGTGAACCGAATCCCCCCGACCGCATCCGTCGTCCCTGCGACAGTGACCCCTGACCCCTGCGTGGCGTGCCGTGAGAAAAGCATCCTGCGGTTTGAGCGGCTCGCTAGTCTGTCATGCGTTCAGCCATGGGAATCCTTTGTCGTGGTTTGGTCTGCATGGCGGGCCACAGCTGTTTTGTTTTTATTTTGGACGATGAGGAGTTCAGGAACTTCACCTTTTGCCAACATTTAATTAGAAAAACAAGCGTGCTTTGAAAACGCTTGACTGCCATTAGGATAAACGCAGAAACGCTTTAGTTTGGATGCCATATTTACTCATCACAATGCCTAAAAGTGTGTTTTTGTATATGACATTTCTTAGATCATCGCCAGATTGAAATGAAAATGTCATTATTTACTCAACTTGATGTTGTTTCAATCCTGTCAAACTTTCTTCTGACTTCTCTACGGTCACCTTTTGTGATCTGTGAGGGGGGAAAACACCATTAAATTAAGCCAGAATATTCATTTTTAAAATGAAATACCCCTTGTGAAAAAGAACTTCACTTCAGCATACTATTAAAAACAATACTTCTTAATGAAAGAATACACTTAAATGCAAACTGAATGTAATTTCTCCAGACATTTACAATATAACGTTTTAACCACATGCATTCTGCGGAAGAACTTGTTTTGGTTGTGCTTCGGCTCTGCGTGACTGTGCGGATGAATATTGTTCTTTCTCATAACTAAATAAGAGAGAGATTATCCTACTGCTCATAATTCAATACTAAACTTAAGAGATATAACCAGTTTAGATGGGAAGGATCTCAAGCCGACACTTGGTGGCCTGAAAACGGGTTTCAAAGTAGAAGTTTTTGAAAATACCGTTATCATCTCCGTGTAAACTAGAAAAACGCAAATCTGTGAAAACGGTGACAACATGCACATGCGTATTACGTGTTTAGTCTATCCACCTTATTTTTCAATGTGTTTTAGTGAATGTGCGAGACTTGAGATTTATTAACCGCTATAGGGAAATAACGAGAAGGATATCAAAGTGCAGTAAACTGTAAAAATTGGCGCGAGTCAGGGTTGCCAGGTTTTCACAACAAAACCCGCCCAATTGCTACTGAAAACTAGCCCTATAGCCAGTAAATACGCGTTTTTGGCGGGGTTCCCCTGGTAAAATTCGCATTCCAGGGGCTAAATATCATGTTATTTGGGATCGTTTCAACCCGCGGACATAAAAACAACCCACGGCAACAGTGTTAAAGTAGCCCAATAGAGTACATCAGAGATGACGTGTTTTTGTAGGCCAACCCGGAAGTTAGCGGCGCACGGGTTCCCTCGATCGAAAGCCTATGCGTTTTTCCCCTGGACTTTTGGAAAATCGCAAAAAAATAAGCTCTGTGTTTAACAAAGGGTTATGACACTTAGACGTTTTGTCTGTCGAGATAATCTTTACAAGTTAACACAACATTTATACATTTTGAAGCCTAAATAAAGTCGTCAGATATAAAAAGCTAACAGTAGGTCGTGGATCAACGTCACCACCACCAAGCTTCTTCAAACTTTATTTAAAAACATGCTCGCTGATTATGATCTGCGCTGTGTATGAATACTTATCCACTTTTTCATGAGAAATTCTGTCCATTCGTTTTGTCCAAAAATGTTAGAAAATAATTTTGTTTATGCGTGCCTCTCGGAGATATTTTTATCTTTTGTTAATTATTTTGTTAGTTTATATAAACCTTAATATTATTTTCTTATGCTTGATCATTGTGCCCCAAATAAACTTTAAAGATTATCTTTCACTGTATTATGTTTGATTGTATACTGTGTTTGCATACCATTTGCCAATTCGCCAGAAAAAAAACGCGCTTACCATCTCAGAAGCACTAGCTATGGCCGTATCAATTTCAAGTAACAGGTAAAACTTCTAAGAACGTGAGACTGAAACGCGGGCTAGTGAGTGTGATTTCCTGTTTGTCATGATGACGTCTAAAGTCCCCGCCAAAGGAAGTAGTCCCTTTTAGCAACTTGTTATTAACCGCCGTTTTTAAGACACAAGCGGGTTATAACTGGTGTGTTTTATGTCATAGATCAAAACGTGAAAATATTTAGAGGCTTTGTTAACCACAGACCTTATTTCAGGCGATTTAGCAAAAACCCATAGACTTTAGTGCGATGGAACCGGAAGTCCTAAAATGCTAACTCACTTAAGTGCTAAGGCGCGTAATCTTTCTTTACAATGTGACATCGCCAACTACTTGTCTGGCATGTGCAATACAGCGATTTTAGTCATTTTCGCTGATCCGTGTGAACGGATAGTTTCGATACCGTTGTCATCTGTACAAAGAAAAAACTTTTCCGTTTTTAGTACATCGTTGTCGTGTAAACGTACCCTAAAATATAAACACAAATAACAGGCTTACCATAGTGAATCAGAGTAAGACAAAAACATGTTTTGTAAGAAGTAATGATGATGTATTGAAAATGTATTATAGTTTAAATTTATATTTAAATGCAATTATCTGAATGTTGGAGTGTTTTTCAACCACTTCATTACATCTTTATCATGTGTAATTTTATAATTACTTCTAAGGTCTTTTAAATATAGTTACTGAACGTACTGATAAGCATTTATGGTAAACTTAAAAATATACTTTAATGTCATTTCTATTGAAACTTGTTTTTAAATATATTTAACGCACTACAGTAAAAAATTATAATCAAATATTTTTATAACCATATGCTTTAGTATGTTAGTCAACATATCAAAATAAGTGTACTTCTTTAAAGCACAAGAAAAGATTATAAATATTAAAAATGTGATTTAAAGTAAGACTTTTATTTTGAAATTATAAAAAGTCATGATTTCATTAATATTACATTATCTGCAAGTAGTTTTTTTAAATATACTTGTAAGATTTGAAGTACACTACTCACATTCAATCCTATATAATATATATAATATATATACACGCATATACACACAAATACATATGTATTTTAATTAATTCAACTCTTAAATCCATCCTGCCGTGTGACTCATTTGCATTGTGTTTATACAGAGTGTGATTTCCTCTTGCAAAGACTGACTGTTTTCATTGTGAAGTGTTTTCTTCTTTGAGGTTTGTCCGGCCGGCCTGATTCAGTTTCTTTGGTGTTTGAGAAGTTCATTTTGTTCTGCTTATGTATGTAGGGTGAAGCCCCGGGTCAGGAGTGGGTAATATTTAACCAGAGTAAGAATTCATTAGGGTGGTGGAAGGGTTTGGTGAACGTTTTGTACTCACACTTCAACAAAAGCACACTAATGCACATGCACACTTTTTTCTTCAAGGGCTATTTTCAGAAATTGTGTCCTCATAAGAACAGCAAACACTTCTCATATACATGCACATGTATATTAATCAGTCGCCAGCTGTTACTGTGAATGTTAGGTTTAATAATGTTGTATTTTAACATTTGAAATGTAAGAATTATTTATAATAATAGTAAACAAGTATAATAATATTTAATTAATATTAAAAATAATACAAAAAAATATTTAAAAGAAAATATTAAATATTTAAAATTTTCAAAATTCTAAAATACAATAAAATAAAATTGTCAATGGGCTCTCAGATTTGCACGCCTCTGTACAAGTAGATGTTATTGTATCAGAAATGGTGGCGTGTCTCTTTAAACAGCGAGCGCAGAGTTAATTTCCAAATGCAAAGGGAGGCGGTCAGGAATGCAAGGGAGTTGAACATTGATAGAAGATGAATTGATATTCATAAAGCATAATGTCTGAAGTAATACTCAAAGGTGTGAACACAGTTATGGAGAGAGCCGCGCGTCTGTCATACGGGACGCTTTGAGCTGCCAACACAGATTATTACACTCCTCTTAATGTATATATCTCCCGGGGGTCAAAGGTCAATTTGCTCACATTCAGATTTCTGAGTAGCAGGAGATGGGCTGAATTTGGAAAAGCATACTTCTCTTAGTAGACTTATTATCTCTGCAGTATGTGTATGCTAATTTACTGTATGCACAGAATACACGGATGATCTACTACTTTTATCACGTTGTGCATAAGATAAAGTATAAATCATACCACAAGGAATACTATATCTCACAATGCAATGCACTCGACCTTCCATGACCAATATGACAAATGAAGGCAAAATCAACTGGAGTTTTGGATAATTTCCAATTTTAAACATTTTTACTATATAAAAATACACAATAATCATATTAATTTTCAAGAAAATAACATGATTAATGTAAAGAGGTCACATAAACAGTGTTCATTTAATATAATTTATTTACATTTTAGCATTTAGCATTAGTTTTTTAAGTTTATTTTGTATATTATTATTATTATTATTATTATTATTATTATTATTTTATTGCAATATCAGAATAATCAGCACTGAGAATACAGGCATGATGAGAAGAAGAATAAATAAATAAATCAAAAAGATAGATTAATAAATAAAACAAAATAAAAATAAATAAAATATATAAAATAAATAAAAAAGACAAATAAATAAATTAAACAATAAAAAAATAAAATAAAACATGAAATAAAATAAATTAAATAAATTAAAAAGATAAATAAACATGATAAATATATAAAATAAATAATAAATACATTAAATAATAAATTAAACAAATATAATAAATAAATAAATAAAACAATAAAAATAAATACATAAAATATATAAAATAAATTAAAAGGATAAATAAATGAACAATAAATAAATAATAAAAATAAAATATATAAATAAATATAAAAATAGATCAATTAAAATATATAATGAATAAAACTATATAAAATAAATTAAAAGGATAAATAAAGAATAAATAAAATAAATAAAAATATATAAATAAATATAAAAATATATCAATTAAATATATAATGAATTAAAAATATATAATAAATAAAATAAATAAATTGAATATTAAATAAATTAAAAAGATAAATAAATAAACAATAAATAAATAAAAATAAAATATATAAATAAATAAATTTAAAAATAAATCAATTAACATGATAAATAAATAAATATATAAATAAATAAATAAAATAAAATATATAAATAAATTTAAAAATAGATCAATTAAACATGATGAATAAATAAATAAAATATATAAATAAATTTAAAAATAGATTAATTAAACATGATGAATAAATAAATATATAAATAAACAAATAAAAATAAAATATATAAATAAATTTAAAAATAGATCAATTAAACATGATAAATAAATAAATATATAAATAAATTTAAAAATAGATCAATTGAACATGATAAATAAATAAATAATTTAAAAAAAGATATACAACAGTGGTTAATCTCAGAATTAACATAACATCATGTAAATACAGTAGAATTTAAGGATACATAGTAAACTTGTAATCAATGTCAAGACACCTTAAGGGATTTACCCACAATCTATGAACTGAGTCAGATTTACCCTTCAATAAAGTTTCAGATTTTCATGTAATATTTATATTTTACATTATTTTTGATCATTTTAATTTACAACATCAGCACTGCATGTAAAGAGGTCACTTTGCGTACTTTTCAGCAGTTTTTTTAAAGACTATTCCATTCCAAACACAGCCAAGAAAACAACTCATCATTCAGAGACAAAATATTAAAAAGAAACAAAATGTTCCAGACTAGATAGTTTGTGTAAACATTCCTTATCTGTGCATCCAAATTGCTTTATTAAATTTTATTGGCAATGGGCCTCAAAAGATAATCTCATAAGCATTAATTAATTTATTATTATTTTATATATTTTTGCATTGTTCCACCCCAGTGTTTTATTTCTATAAACGGCAGTTTAACACGTTTGTTTTGAATTGTAGGTCACAGGTTATTTGTGTAATGTTTACTCAGGGCTTTAGACGAGTAACTCCTCTGATAAACTGATAACCTGAAAACAAACGTTCGATTAGTCCTGTGCTTTTGTCTGGACGTCAGCCTGTGTGTTTGGGCTGAAACTATCCCGGCCTCCAATTCATGAAATGCTTTTGGTTTTATTGTTTGTTCCAAAAAGCAGATCCATCTTGATTATGTTCGTTTACATTTGAAAGGCTGGTTTTAATGTTTGAAGACGAATCTTCAGTTGAATGATGTTTCAGCGGTGAACGTGACGGCCCGTCATCTGTTATTGGAAACAGCCGGGAAAATGTTGTGTCAGATTACCTAATTGAAAGCATCCACTACATTTGTCTGTAAGAAGGTGACGTGCTTCAAGACAGTACGGCAGACTTGTTAACACTGGTCAAAACTCAGCCTGGCAGTTGTTTATTTGCACATGTGAATCTGATAAATGAAGCCGCTGTGATTTAGGAAGGGAGAAACATCAAAAAACGTCGTAATTTTTAAAGTATTTAACAGAAATGAATTTCTAGGGGAAATGTCTCCGAGCATAAATAAAGAGAATTGTGAGGAACTATTTTCATTGACAAATTAGTTTTTTCTTAATCTTTTGCTTACTGTAAGTAAGCAGAGAAAATAACCAAATGCGACAAAGCATTTGAAAAAGCAATTAATAAATTGGATTATCCAAAAAAAAGTCGACATAACCATTTAAAATGGTGGTTGATTATGATTTTACTTAACTTTAGTTAGTGTGTAATGTTGCTGTTTGAGCATAAACAACATCTGCAAAGTTACGACGCTCAAAGTTCAATGCAAAGGGAGATATTTTCTTTTACAGAAATCGCTATTTAAACGGCTGGTAGGGACTATAACAAACTTCTTCCCGGGTTAGTGACATCACAAACCCTAAAATTTACATAAACCCCGCCCCCGAGAACACACAACAAAGGGGGTGTGGCCATATTGGGCTGCTTTAGAGAAGAGGAAGAGTTGTTGTAGTAGAGTGTTGTTGACATGCCGTCATTTTACGCCGGACTGCTTCACAAACGAGGGTCAATTCAACGAAAAAAGATTAACATGACGGCACATGCTAGTCGATGAGTTGAATCAACTCCACAGCAACTACATAAATTTATCCACTAACCATTCAGAAACGTCCTAAAAGTTGTAACTTCTTCCTGAGTCTCTCCATCAGTGTCGACTCCGGTTTGAACAATGTAAGGCTGAACACCGTTACTGACAATCCTCATTTTGGCTGCGTGAGATTCTCCAGCTTTGTTGTTGTTGAGCAACCGAAGCACGAGCTGTTAAAGCTCCGCCCTCTTCTGGAAAGGGGGCCGGGAGCAGGAGCTCATTTGCATTTAAAGGGACACACACAAAAACGCAGACATAAAAACACAGACAGCCAATTAAAATCTATTCTGCTTTAAGAGTTTGAGCTCTTTAAAGCAGGATGAATTCTGATTGGCTGTCAATGTTTTGAACAAACATTCTGAAACAAGTAGTAACATTTAAAAAACGTTAGAGGAACATCCAACTATAATGTTTCAGAAAAAAACATTACATAAACAATGTATAAATAATGTTTTGTGCTAAAGTTTTGAGAACATTATTTGAACTGTACTGGAAGAATGTTTGTTCATAACTTTGAGAGAACCTTGCCAGAACGTTCCCTGTTAACTGGGATACCAGCTACAAGAAGTCAAAAATCGAGTCCCCCCCCAGGAATCGGGTCCCCTTTAGGACCCAGGCAGTAATGCCTGATCAAAAGTTGTTTTCGCAATGTCTTGACTAATTATAACCTATTTAACTCTGATGTTTATTACATTAAGTGCACAAACAACATTATAACGCATTTAAACGATATAAATCATAACGTGATTTTGCAGGTATTGCAATCAGGCACTAAAAATACTAACCATTAAAAGTCAGTTGAACCAATGAGATCACTCGGGGTCCGAGAGGAGACCCGATTCCTGGGGGGGGACTCGATTTTTCAGCACACCTGTTGTAGATGACGGCACTATGGTCGCGTATGCATGACGGGTTCAAACAGTGGGTGTCCTCATCTCTTCAGACCTCTACTTCATCCTTCAAGCAGCAGGGGATACAAAACACATCGAATTAATCCGACTCGTAAAAACGGGTCGTCTGAAAGGGTTTTGTGGGGACTCAGAGAGGGGGTAACGCTCAGTGTTGTCTAAAAAGCTTTTTCACAGTGAAAACACGCTGATTACGTTATTGTTGAGTGGCTTTTGATTCCCACACGAGGACCTAATGCATCCCCGAGGAGACCTCCATTAACCGGCACAGCAGGGATTAAACCTCCACCTCATCAGAGTCTCGGACCCTCAGCGAATCACGGGAAACGGTGGTCTGGCTCTTGAGCGCTTTTGACCGTTGCGCCTCTTTCTCGTGGCTGAATGTGGGGTTCACAGTTTGTTGTTCCAAAACAATGCGCAGGGGTTGGATGAATGAAGAGTCTTACGTTTTTTTCTGCGTTGTTTTCCCCCTCCTTCTCTTCTTCTGCTCCAAGGGAACGTAATTAGAGTGGGGAATTGGACGGGAGGAGGCTGTGGATGGGGGTTGAGAATGAGAAGGCTATTATCCCGCTGTTAGACGTGAATGGAGAGACCCACTCAGACGGCACAAAAGGGACGAAGCTGAGAGGAGCCCTTGCTAAAAGAGACCCGGCTCCACCGGAGCCTCACTTCGGGAACAGATGCGACGACAAGTTTCTCTCCAAATGCTCTGACAGTCAGGGTTTATGTTTGTAGAGAATGTTAAGATAAAGAAATGCCGTTATACCTGAACGAGAAAACATCTGTGGTGTAACTAAAAGTCCTTTCAAAAATTACCTTGTGAAGAAATGTCCGGGCCATATTTCACCCTAGAATCAAGAGAGAAAAAAAGACTAAAAGACAGAAATGAGGTTTTCCTTGAAGGCTTTTTTTGCATTGTGAGATTATTTTCATGACATTAAAATAAATTCTCACTCTAATGCAAAATAATTAGTCTCATTAGTGTAACGTGGAAAATATTACTATAAAGCAAAACAAAATCTCATTCTTGTGACCATAATGTGGAAATAAATAAAATTTTTGTTATTCAAGAGCAGAAATATCTCATCAAAAACAACTATGAAGCAAAAAAGAAGTGTCATTCTTGTTAGTGTAATATTTAAAAAAAAAAAAAAAAAATGTAATTACTATAAGGTAAAAAAATAAACTGATTCTCGTTAATATAATGCAGGAAAGCAACAACAACAAAATGCATCACATGGGCGTAAGATGACGGTAAAAAAACATACTAAATTTATATTATATGAATTCATATAAATTAACCACCAATATGTAAAATAGTTACGAATTGCCATGAGAATGCGCTGCCATAAATTAAAGGTACACTATGTAACTTTTGGCCCTCTAGCGGTTATGCATTTTTCAGAAGAACATTGTTTTGGTTGTGCTTGACTTCGTTTCTGCGTGACTGCGGATGAATATGGTTATCATACTGCTCATAAAACATTCACTACTTAAGAGATATAACCAGTTTAGATGGAAAGGATCTCAAGCTGACTAGCTGAAGACATTACTGTAGCTTTATCCATTAATAAACACGGTACTTCCTTGAAAGCAGCGCTTCAACAACCATAATGAAATGACCCTTCACAATAGATAATGCTTTACAATGAACTCTGTTAGTGAGCTACATATAATAAAAACGCCATTATCTCCGTGTCGCTTTTACAACATTTCAAATCCCTCAGTTCTCGCCATCTCCGAAAAAGCCAAACTTATGTTGATTCTTGTTTTATTACGAGCTTTGTCGCATTCGCTTTTTGCCAGCAGACTGTCCTCTGTTTGGCGTTTGTTTAAAACGGGTTGGAGAATTAGCGGCTCCATGTCAACCTTTCTCACTCATTGTGATGACTAACCTGTGCCACTCCCACACCAGACACATGTTAAAGTAGCCGGTGTAGTGACAAATTGGGTCCCTCCCCAAAATCGGGTCTCCATTAGGACCCCACGCGATCCCATTGGTTCAAATTGCTCTCTTTAGTGCCTATTTACAATTCCTACAAAATCATGTCATGATAAATGCCGTTATAATGACCATTTATGTCTGTATTAGTTAGCTTATGTACTAGCATAGCATACAGATACCCGATTAGCCTGATAGCATTTGCACTTACCCTACATGTATTCACAATCATCTTTAATGTAATTATGTGTTAAACTGTTAAATGTCCAAATATTTCAGATTAATGATGTTCAATTATTCACTTAATAGGCTATTATAATTATTATTTATTAATTAACAGTTAATCAAGTGTAAGATATTACGTTCAATTGGTTTTATTATGCACTAATTTGTTTTCTTACGCATATATAGTAAGCTATATGGGTAATTTAAATTGATATCATTCGTATATAATTAGGATAATCATTAACTGACAGTTTGGGGAGACCCGATTTTGAGGGAGGGCCCGATTTGTCATGACACCGGAGCAACTTTTCTCTATTTACGGATATGACGAGACACAAATCTACAACAAAAACTTCTAATAGTCCTAAAAATAGACTTAATTTTTCTACATACAATAAATAAATGCATAAATAAAAGGTGAAATATGACCTGGACATGTTCTTAACAGTTTTCAGGAGATTCAGGTGTATTTTGGGCGAGAAGCCACTTGTAAGTTGGCAGCATCATCCAGCGTGGCCCTAAAAATACAGCGTTGTGTAAGTCAGCACTGCTGTTCAGTTTTTCCTCCATGCTGCTGGTGACACACTACAGAGCATTTCCAGAGAAAAAAAGGTCAGGTCTTACGCACGCTCACCGCACACATATCAGGAAAACACGTTACTGTGTGGCCAAGGGGTTAAAAAAAGACTTTGGAGAGGGAGAGAGAGGAACTTCCCTGAGTATCGGCCATTGCGGTGAACTTTACGATACAGAGAAAAAAATGGGGTGTCAGGAAAGAGTTATGGAAACCAAACGACAGCTGTTAATATTAGCAGCAAAGGAGAAAGGTCAGCAAAACAAACACAATAAACATACAAAAGTCCTCAATAAGTCATAGTAACAACACTAAAGAAATTGCTGGTAAATTTCATAAATAATTCCAAAGAAACAATGTGAAAATGTCCGCCTAGTTAAGGAATTTATGTAAAAAAGTTTTAAATAAATTTGTTTATATTTATATTAATATATTTTTTAAAATAAAGAAGTGTTTATTAGCTTATTAGTTTTTACTGTGGTATCCAAAAAATTATGAAATTTCACAGGTATTGGCGTCAACTACTGAAATTTTGGTTTGTCGACAAGTCTACAAGATTTGTCTATAACAAATCTTAGCTGCATGATTGCTACAAATGTAAACTGTATTATCACACATATATAATGTTGGATATACTTTATATCCAGCTTTATTCACATACATACAGTATACTCACGTAAATCGATATATACTATATTATCGAAAGCTTGTTTCCGCCATGAAATAAAAATATAATTAATTACGAGTTATAGGTAATTGCGAGTTTATATCTCACAATTCTGATTTTTTTTCCCCCTCAGAATTTCAAGATATAAACTCACAATTGCGAATTATAAAATCAGAATTGCGTGATATAAACTCGCAATTCTGAGAAAAAAAGTCTCGCAATTCTGACTTGATAAGATGCAATTGCGAGTTTGTATCATGTAATTCTGACTTAACTCGCAATTGTGAGTTTATATCTCACAATTGTGAGAAAAAAAGGCCGAATTGTGAGTTATAAACTGGCAACTGCAAGAAAAAGTAAGAATTGCGAAAAAGTCAGAATTATATCTCGCAATTGTGAGAAAAAAAGTGAGAATTGTAAGATAAAAAGTCGCAATTACTTTTTAATTTTTTTTATTTAGTAGCTTCCATACTATATACCAAATCTCAGCCTGATTTTTTTATTTCATTGCAAACTGTATATATTATCAGCCAGCTCTAATGAAGATATTAAAGCTGCTTTGAAACAATGTATATTGTGAACAGCGCTATATAAATAAATTTGACAAAAATCTGAATTCTGACGTGTACAAATCTAGAAATCAAATTTATAAGTTTAACACATTACATTATCTTCAAATCAGTTCACAATTCTGTGGATTTCACCCCAAAATCAGCACAGCAGATCCCGTCTGGGCCTGTACAGTAGTAGTGGAATTGGTCTAACAGTGGCGTGGCATAGAGACCAGCCCTGTTAATAGTTTCCAGTCTGGTCATGAACCACTTCCTAAATGAGGCCTGTGTTTCTGACCCCAAGGACCCTGTCCTGTCTGGGGCAACAGAGCTGCAAACGCACACGTGCGCACCCGCTTAATGCATCTAGAGTCTGTAGGCCGCACACAAGTCATGGTGAACTGTGAGCGCTTCTCAGCTGCATGTGTTTCAACATCAAAATTACATTCATGACTGACCGGTGTGGTCCTTGGAAGGGGGAATCATAAATGAGATCTCATTAAAGGAGCAATATATAAGAATTTTCATGTATGAATCACTTTTTTATTGACAGCTTGTAATGAAACAAGACCTTCCCCGACTTCCTTCTATGAAAGCCTGATTGATATGTGAAGGACTGAGGGAAAATCAAAAGGATATGACGTTAACGAGAGCCTCTCTTTCGTTCTGTGACACATGAAATGAATGCTTATACAATGTTCAGGATAAAACCCAAAGAGAAATTCTGTACTGTAATGTCAATGTGTCATGCAAAGAAAAGGGATTAATTCAAACTGTAGTCTCACATAGTCAGATCTATATAGTCTATAGTCTCAAATATACTTGATAATAAAACTATCATAACAGTGTAATTTTAATTACCTCATCATCATCTGTCGACATGATGCCGGTGAATCACAGAGCTGGTGCAAACATATCCACATCGCTATGATCGGATGCTTTCTGAACTGCTGTTTTCTCATTTTTGTTGTGTTTATTTTGTTATTGAGAGGAAAGCGCGCAGCACATATTTACTTATTCATCTAAACGTCGCTCTCAGCAGCGTGGATGGCATGTTAATGCATCCTATTTACAATTAGCATGAGCATGAGCAATAAGTTGCAGGCTGCAGTTCACTTAATGGCCACCGGTGTCGCTAATAAGATGAGTATAGTCCGCTTTAGACATTTTACTAACTAGAGTAGTAACTTTGCCAATACCAACTCTCATTAGAGTATTGGTAGACTATGGAAGCTTGTTTCCGCCACAGAATATATATATATATATTCAGAATTTATAAAGTGATATAAACTCGCAATTGTGAGTTATAATGTCAAAATTGCGAGATTTAAACTCACTAATCTTTTTTCCCCTCAGAATTGTAAAATTGTGAGTTTATATCGTACAATTCTGAGAAAAGAAGTCAGAATTGTGAGGAAAAAAAAGTCTGTTTATGTATAAATGTATCGTGGATACATAAGAAAATCATCTTTTGCAGTGAAAAAACATACTCCTAACAAATGACAACAAAGGACTCATTTGTGTCTCATTTGTATTTCTACTATGGAAGTTTAAGAAAAACATCTGAGACAAAGTCGACACTTAATTGAAACATTACATAACATTACATTATTTAAATTTAAATGGCTAACAGCAAGAAGTCACCAATCGTTTTTGGAAACGGAGCTTATCTGGAGTCCAGGTGGTCTATTTGTAGGCCTTCTGGAAGAAAAAGCACATTTGAAACTCTCTGAATGGCTCTACACCACCCAAACCGCAGTTTTAGGAGACGTAGAGTCAGCGGTCCCATGCTTGTGTGGAGCAAATGCGATGGATTACCCGTGCTAGGGTGGCCACTGGTCCCTCAATGCCTCAGACCCAACGGAAGGCCCCTGAAGGGATTTCCTGACCTTAGTTCAAAAATAAGGCGCTTTAACGACCGTTTCTCCAGCCGTGTATTTCAGGGTCTGTCGAGAGGCGAGGCCGCGTGAGTCAATGTCTCCTAAAGGGAATCGCCATGCTTGGATGACAAAACCACAGGGGTCCGTACCCAGTTAACAGGGAACGTTCTTAGTACGAACTGGCTAATGTTCTGCCAAGGTTCTCTCAAAGTTATGAACAAACGTTCCTCCAGTTACGTTAGTAGAATGTTTGTTCGAAGTTATCTGGTCTTTAATAATGGTCTCTAAACATTTTATACATCATTCATGGAAACTTTTTTCTGAAACATTTTAGTTAGGCGTTCATCTAACATTTTTTAAATGTTACAACTTGTTTTAGATTGTTACTTTTGAATGTTCCGAACATTCTCATAATGTTTGCAAAATGATAAAATGGAATGTTCCCTTAAAGGGATAGTTCACCCAAAAATGAAAATTACTCACCCTCAAGCCATCCTAGGTGTATATGACTATCTTCTTCTTATGACGTAGGATGTAGGAGTATCGTAAGCTTAGACGCCTCTCTCGGTCTAAACAAATAGGGCTGGGCAACAAACTCAAGCTCATCTTCTCTTATATTGAAATCCTCCGACATTTCTCTTTAAAAATGATCATTTTAGATTTCTAATTCGTGACCGGTGTTTTGTTTTGCTCTATCCTCTGCGCTTCCGCGTTCATCATTACGTCATGCGTCGGGTCAAGGGTTACTCTTCAGCCGCAAAACGATGTGTATGGCCGTCTGCCGGAAGCTAGTTATTAATTAACTATTATTAGTTGATAAAGTTTTAAATATGAATATTTTTCTTACAAAAACCCATCACTTCGCTTCAGAAGGCCTTTATTAACCCCCTGGAGCCGTGTGGATATCTTTAATGATGGATGGATGTGCTTTTTTGGGCTTCAAAATTTGGCCCCCCATTCACTCCCATTATATAAAGTTTGGAAGAGCCAGGATATTTTTAAATATTTCTCCGATTGTGTTCGTCTGAAAGAAGAAAGTCATATACACCTAGGATGGCTTGAGGGTGAGTAATTTTCATTTTTGGGTGAACTAACCCCTTAACATTTGCATGACCAAGTAAAAAAAACATTTTTCAAAAAATGGAAGTTTCGAACGTTCAGAAATAACGTTCTCATAACTTAATGGAAACGTTAACAAAAACATTCTTTTTGTTAGCTGAGTAATGACTTTGAGAGAGCGGATGCAAAAATTTCTGCAGCTGATCTTACTATAAATCGGGGGACGAGATTAGCCGGTTGCACGAGCGTGCATGTCAAGAAAGAGCGCACCCGAACTGACAGAATCTGCTTTGCTTTGTGTATTTTCTCTTTCACGCCTGTCTTCCTCTCAGCAACCGGCGGTGTGGTAGATCTCAGTGCTTTGGCCTTCAGATTCGGCCGCACATTGCGTGAGACTCAATCGTTGCTCGCTGGTGTATGTGACAGAGGTCGTCAACATAGCATTAATTAAGACCCAAAAACAACAAAGCCCAAACAATAAACACCCGTCCGCAAAAGCCACTACTGCCTCCCCGACCCGACCGGGGTTCAGCCAAAGAAAGTAAATACAGTAATACGTTCAAGATTTGCTTTTCCTCCGCCCAGAGAGGAGCTCTTTGTGGGGCTTTAAGTGAAAGTGTTATTCAACAGATTCAGCTGTACGACTGTCATTGCACGAAGTGGCGTCGAAATGTTCATGTTCCTGGCGGCGTTCCTCTGCAGATGTGCAGCTTGGCACCTCAAGTCATTTCTCAAATAACCACATAGTTGGTGAAATGGGGCAACTCAATAAATGGTTTCTTTTAGTACTTTTAAAGTAGTATTTTCTCACTATCAGTGTCTAAAACATGCGTTTATGCGGATATCTTTCAACAGTTTCTGCACAGCCAGTACAGTTAAACCTTTGAACAACTCAAGCCAAGTTTTTTGAAACACACGCTAATCCTAATGAGTCACTAACTGGAAATTCGACAGTAGATTGACAAACGGTTTTGGGCGGCATTTGAGTGCAGGTGCCGATGGGTTTTTCTGAGTAGACACTCTAAAAACGCTGGGTTAAAAACAACCCAAGTTGGGTTGAAAATGGACAAACCCAAATTTGTCCATATTTAACCCAGCATTTTTATATAATCTGAAATGTTTTAAATTGGATTTACTCATTTATTCAATATTGTCACAGAGTTAAGTTGATTTTACTTAATTTATACCATCAAAATGTACAAAAATGCAAAATAAATTAAATCTTGACATTATTTTCAGTGTGGGAGGTTTGGAACAGTTTTCCCAGCAAGCATGCCGCATATGTCAAATAAGACAAGTGTGCAAAATGTCCTCAAACTTCTCAACAAAATTCCCCTTTTTAAGTACAAATATCTAAACATTGTTAAATCAAGATACATTTACTTGAGATGCAAAATGCCAGAAGATATTTTTCTGATCCCACTGGCAGATATTTGTTCGTTTTAACCTTAAAGTCGTTTATTTTGATGATTTTTTCAGAAACCAAGGCTATTATCTTGTCATTTATCATCTCAATTAAAATGCATCATGATTTAAGAATGTTTAGGTATTTTACTGAAAAACAAGATGGAAAATAGTAATAGTTTGCAGTGAAGATGGAAGAAAACGATTAGCATTAGAAGTCAATAGGTGTGTGTGTGTGTGTGTGTGTGTGTGTGTGTGTGTGTGTGTTCTCTTTGGTCCTTTGGCTTGACTGCGATTGAATCACCTCATAAGTGAAATACCAAACCGGGTGCAATCGTCAACCGCAAACCAACACTGTGGTCCAAATGTTTTTCCAACATGGCATGTATTTATCCGAAACATATTGGGATTAAAAAAAAAAAAGGACTTTTCATTTTCATGACACTAGTAAGAGGGCAAAGGAGGTGACTGTTGGCCCGGTTAGCGCTGAGAAGGAACATGACTGCTTTGAGACCGCTTTACAATCCGTCATAGTACATGCCGTCGCTCCTTCACCGCCACCGAATTCCCGCTGGAAGAACAGCGTGTGACGGATCATTCCTAAAAAGTTATTCGCAGGTGCCAGAGCATAAACTAAATGCTGCCATGAACGAGTGCAATTTTTTTTGGCTAAAAGCAGAGGGTCTGTTCTTTCTTTGGATATTTTGCATGTTCAGATATTCATAAAACAATATATTCTGGGGGCCATGAAAGTTTTGTGAAAATGATCAAAAATGCTGGCGGAAAGGGTTAATATCTACATAATTACAAGTAAATGTATCTTGATTTAAGAATGTTTATTTTATTTGGACGCTCATCTAACTAATTAAATGTTACAACTTGTTTCAGAACATTCATAGAACATTCAAAAGTAACATTTCAGTAATGTTTGCAAAATGGAATGTTCATTTTACGTTCGTAAAAACTTTTAAAAAATCTGTACGTTTTGAAAGTTCAGAAAGAATGTTTCCATAACTAAATGGGAATGTTAGCTAAATGTTTTTTGTTTGCTGGGATATTTTTTCTTGTTTTAAGCATTTTTTTTTTCTTTCAGAAAACAAGACTTAACTCTTTCCCTGACACTGACGGAATTTTCCGGCAATCCATGTTTTCACTGTTATACGGTAGGGGGCGCAGTTATGCTCCTTCTGAAAGAGTCCAGAATCTCTTGATCAAAACACAGGCAAAGAAGAAGCAGAAACAAGCGATAGAAGCATTGCTTACGCACATGTAGCATAACGCGATCATCAAAATACATGATTTTCTCAGTTTTTTGTTCAAAATGTTGCTTTTTTATGAAACTTTCCCACAGTTAAGTGTTAATAAAAAAAAATGCATGAAGATAGAATAGGTCTGTTCGTTCTTTGGAAGTTGTGCATGTTCAGATGTTCATACAACAAAATATTTGCGGGGCCATTAAAGTTTTGTGAAAATTATCAAAGAACGCTGGCAGGGAAAGGGTTAATATCTACGTAATTAAATAAATGTATTTTCATTTAAGAATGTTTATTTTATTTGGACGTTCATCTAACATTTTTAAATGTTACAAGAACATGTTTCAGAACATTCATAGAACATTCAAAAGTAACATTCAGTAATGTTTTTAAAATGGAATGTTCCTTTTTATGTTTCAAAATCTGGACGTTTTGAAAGTTCAGAAAGAATGTTTCCATAACTAAATGGGAATGTTAGCAAAATGTTTTTGTTAGCTGGGATATTTTTTCTTGTTTTAAGCATACTTTTTTTTTTTTTTTTTTTCAGAAAACAAGACTTAACTCTTTCCCCGACACTGACGGAATTTTCCGGAAATCCATGTTTTCACTGTTATACGTTAAAATGCTGGCGGAAAGGGTTAATATCTATGTAATTATGCTTCTCATGTAAATGTATCTTCATTTAAGAATGTTTAGATATTTGTATTGGAAAATAAGTCAAAAATACCAAGTAAGACAGACATTTTTTTGCAGTGTACATTATTATGCCCGTTTTTTCCCATTCGGATAAGGAGCATCTTCTTTGTGATTCCCGTCATTCATTTTCTCTGTCTATTCTCTAAAGAGTGCAGCGGGAGTCTGTCTTTCTCTCGGCCCTGAAAGAAAGCCGAGAATGGCCAGTGAAGTGAATTCAAAGTCGTTGATAGACTTGTCGGAGACGAGGTCTTTGCATCCTTGTTGACAAAGGTAAGTAATGAGAGTTGGCCGCGAGTCTGGAGGTTTCTTTACGGCTCTGGATGGTGGGGGGGCTCGCTTTGGCTTTTGTTGACCAAGTCAGAGATGCTTCTCACAGGCATCAGTGTGTCAAGATCGGTTACCTCTAACCACCGCCGATTGTTGGCGAGATGGATGGACCCTCTCTTTAGAGCCAAAATGGGGGAGCGTGACCGCACAACGACATCTTAGCATTCTGGGAGCTGAATTCACGCTGCCAGAGCGCTGTGGGATCCATTGACCTGCGCGCCATTGTTCGACAGGTCACTTCCCTGAAACCGTAACCTCGGGGGCGATTACCATTGGAATGCTCAGGACAGCATTCCTCCTCGACGAGCCCATTGACTGGGATTGGCACTCGGCGCTGGGCTGCCGGAAAATTCCCAACGATTAGCTACCGGTCCATGGAGACAGGGTTGGCTGTCATGACCTGTGTCAGAGAAGCGATTCCGGGACTTATGGGAAAAGACAATTCACAGAAGCTGCTATAATGACCCGTCTTGCACGTTGCTAAAGCCTTTAAAGGCACGTCACGATGGCCTATGAACGTAAACAGACATTATTGCCAGTACAGTCACATTTACATTACAGTAATGCAGAATCTGCATGGACATATAACTAAAACTAAACACTTGAAATAAAATGACTAAAATAACCTTTGAAAATAAAATAAATTGAAATAAAATAAAAAATAAGTCGAAATAAAAAGAAAGAAAAAAATAATATGAAATAAGATAAATAAATAATTTAAAAAAATGTTTATTTCAGCTAGTTGTTAAGGCAACATTAAAATTAAAAGTTGAAATAAAATAAAATAAATAATAAATAAGTTTATTTTATTTCAACTTTAATTTATTTTATTTAAATAAAAGTTTATTTTTGTTATTTTATTTCAAGTTTTTGTTTTTAGTTATACAGATTCTGTATTACTGTAATGGAATAAGTGTAAATGTGAATTTTTATATTTTCCATTTTTATTGTAATTTTAGTTAAAGTTGTAGTAATTTTATTGTATTTTTTAGCTTGTTACTTCAGTTAAACTAAATGAAAATGAGAAATGTTGCCTTGGCAATGGCAACTAGCTGAAATAAAATAAGTTTATTTTATTTTATTTATTTTATTTCAGCTAGTTGCCATTTGTAAGCAGCTCACTAGGTAATAGAACATAATCAATAAAACAATAGAAAACAGCCAAATCGATATGAACTGTTTGGCTTTTACTATCTGGTGTAGCCTAAACACTGCTAATCAAAAACACAACCTTTCTTTGAGGTTTTCAAACTTTGCATTATGTAATATCTTAATTAGATCTTCTAGCTAATTGTGTGCATCACTGAATCTCATCAAAGTAAACAACACATCAAAAAGTTTCTTGATTTAGCTAAACAAAATCTAATGTCATTAACACAAACCAAGCGAGCAGAATTCATCAAAATGACTTGTTAGATCTGAAATTATTGCTGAAGTATTAGATGTTTACTTGAGTGAAGAATCACTGCAGCCACTTCAGAACAAACCAGAACATTGACAGGATTTTCTAATTTGGCAGTGCATTTCAAGTCTTCAATTCACGCACCAAATTAAACCCTGCAACAAACTGAAAATCTGTTACAGTCACTCATGCGATAATTTAGAAAGAGTCGTTTCTTGGAGCCTCTTGCGTTCTGTGTCTTTCGCCCCCAGATCACGTCTGTTTTCACTAAAAATATTGATTGTAGAAGACAAGAAACTTCAGTTATAGGTCAAGAACATTAGGAACTTTCCACTTACTGTGCACCCGTTTAAAAACAGACGGGTATTTAATTGCAAGACACATCACTCGGAAATCGCGCTGCGCACACACAGAAACATGTTATCAATAATTATATAGCTATTAATAAAATAGCTTCGCTACTGAATTGATATATTTCTCAGCAACGAGGGGGTAACATCGCTGGTTTTTAAATGTGAAGTTTCAGCTCAAAATACCCCACTGATCATTTATTATAGCTTGTCAAATTTGCCAAAACATGCCATTTTTGTGTGTGTCCCTTTAAATTTAAATGAGCTGCTGCTCCCCGCCCCCTTTCCAGAAGAAGGCGGAGCTTTAACAGCTCGCGCTTCGGTTGCTCAACAACAACAAAGCTGGAGAATCTCACGCAGCCAAAATGAGGATTGTCAGTAACGGTGTTCAGCCTTACATTGTTCAAACCGGAGTCGGACACTGATGGAGAGACTCAGGAAGAAGTTACAACTTTTAGGACGTTTCTGAATGGTTAGTGGATAAATTTATGTAGTTGCTGTGGAGTTGATTCAACTCATCGACTAGCATGTGCCGTCATGTTAATCTTTTGTGCAAATCCAGTGTTGAATTGACCCTCGTTTGTGAAGCAGTCCGGCGTAAAATGACGGCATGACAACAACACTCTACTACAACAACTCTTCCTCTTCTCTAAAGCAGCCCAACATGGCCTCGCCCCCTTTGTCGCGTGCTCTTGGGGGCGGGGTTTATGTAAATTTTAGGGTTAGTGATGTCACTAACCTGGGAAGAAGCTCGTTGTAGTCCCTACCAGCCGTTTGTTTTAGTCCTTAAAAAGCAATTTCTGTAAAAGAAAATATCTCCCTTTGCATTGAATGAATGCAACGTTCTATTAATGTTACTGGAAGAACGTTTGTTCATAACTTTGAAAGAACCTTTGCAGAACGTTCCCTGGGAAGCTTTTGTTTGAGTTAATTCAGCAGTACTTCCATCAATTACAGATTATATTATATAAACAATGATTGAATTATATGTAAAGACTCTCTTACAAGGGTTTTAACAGCCTCTTGAATCACTTGTGCAATATAAACCCAACATTTCAATACATTTAATCAGTGTCAAACCAAACATAGTGGTCCTGCTAATGTTTAGATTTCTGAACAAAGCGGCCGGTCCGGGTGGGAAAAGTTTGCTGTGTGGAAGGCTTCAAACGTTCAGGATCATGTTGGCACGGTTCACAGTGCTTTTTCTCTGGCATGAAGCCTGTAATCTAGAAGATTTATGTCACTCACCGCCCCTGCGCTTAACAACCTTTCTAATATTCCAGGACATAAAAAATGTAATTGCCCCACATATCAGAGCTATAGAAGATATTGGTGTGCTTGTTTCTGACCAGAAACACAAATTGGTTTCTATGGAGACGTTCACCACTTATACAATTTACAAACCAACTCACGGCTCTGGTTTGGCTTTTGCACGCGGGTGGAATCGTCTGACTGCTATTTTGGCATCTGGTCCGAATTGTGGAATCCGCATGTCGTGTTCGGGTTCACATGCTCATCTCGCAGGATTGTGATGCACCTGGGTAAAGAGAACAAAACACAGTTAAGGGTTTTTCCTGCTGTCGGGCCACTAATGCAGACTTTTACTTTCCCTGCCATCATCACCGAATCACCACAAATATTATTATTTACCTAAAAATATATCAATTGCATTCATATAATTTATATATATATATATATATATATATATACTATCAGAATAATATATATGTTTTCATGGAATTCCAACACAAACAAATGTAAAACAACGTCCATAAATATATATATATATTAATCATCTGGTGCTGCTCGTGTGGTAGTTAAAAATGACAGATTTTTTTTATTTTTATTTCAGTGAAGTTAATGTACTGTATTTTAGTTTGATAATGTTTTTTATTTAATATTTTGTATTTTTAGAAGATTTTATGGTACTAAATTATATTTATGGAATAGTTATGATTCATTTATTATGTGTTAATCACTTTTTGAGCATAGACCAGAAAATAAAATTACTAACTTAAACTGTCGTAAATCTTGAATGCTTTAGAGGAACAGACTTAAATTTAATCTCTTTTTAAAGACGACACTTGGCAGATTATTGCTGATGTGAAAAAAAAGGTAAAAAAGTGAAAGTAAAAAAAAAAGTTAAGTTTAAGTTTAGTATTATGAATAAAAAAAAATGCATAAAAATACTATTTTTAAATTTTATATGAAATATATATTTTCCAAAACATGTTTTACTCTGAAACTGTGAGAAAATCAAAGCCATAAATCTAAACAAATTTGAGGTTGATATCTCAAAAAATGAGCTTTCAGTAAGATTTTGTTTGGGTGCAGTACCAAACGCTTCCACTAGATGAAATTCACTTCCCATTCATTTCCAATGGCTCATTTTTGACCACAAACTGTACACTTTTCGAATCATGTCCATGATTTTTTGTTGTTGTGTGTGTTCACATAGTAAGTGCCAAAACCTTTTGTACGATTCCGATTAAGTAAAAAATTCTAAAAAAACAAAACGTAATTGTTTTGGGTCAAAAATGACCGAACAGCACCAGAGAGTCAATATATTTATTTCATTTGCCATATGGGCCATAATAAAACTCTTGTGACTGCTCTAAATTAATAAACACGTTTTACTGGAAAATAATATGCTTATGGCGCAAAACCAGCTATAAAACATCAACATCAGCACAGTTCCCAAAAAAAGCACAGAAACTAAAATGTTTACATTCGCAAGGCATAAAAACTATTCATACATGATCAGCAAATCATTATGAACATAAGCAGCAGGCAAGTGACAGTTCTGTCAACAACAGACCCAAAACTCTTTCACAGGCCCTCAGGCCAAACCTACTGTTGAGCCCTGACGTGTTTTATGTCTTTTTCTGGTCTTTTCATGCCCCTGTCATCAGAACAGATGCTTACTGGGTTTCAGTCATGTCTCATCGTGGGTTCAGAGAGCTCTGTGTGTGTAGCTACGTCTGACTTGATGAATCTGTCAGATGCTAACACAGCTTCTCATTCACCACCGTCTGACAGATGTCGCTAATTTACTCATCCTGGATCAGATTAAGAAAGAATCATCACTCCAGACCTCTATTTCAATGGCTTCTCAGAAAACTGACTTGAAATCAGTTCCAAATTAGATACTTTATGATATTCAGACAAAGACACGGCCGAGCTGGGCCTCAGTCATGAGTGTTTGTATGTATTTCTTCTAAGGCATGTTCGTGGACTTTTAGAAAACAAACTGCATCAAAACACTTTTCACACTCTATTTGTCATTTTTTCCCCCCCGAATCATAATTTCAAATCACGATTTCTGGTCAACAAAATGGCCAACTCCTTTGTCATGCTAATGCTAATTTCATAGCTATAAATAAAACTAAATAAAACTAAACCAAATTTTCACTTTCAAATTTTGCAAAAACTGATTTTTACCTTGTGTATGTCACATTTGTCATCTCAAGCTCTTCACTGACATCTCCTTGGTAAACAGGCACTTTTGAACTTTTGAAAAAACTTTAATTAGAGAGTTATCTGGGTACAGTAATTTGTATTAAATAGGTATGAATCATTGTCAGAAAATAAATACTGAAATTGTTATATAGTGTAGTATAGTATAGTGTGTATATATATAGAGCATATATTTTATATTTTTTTTATTGTTTTATAAAATACAATGAAGTATTTTATCAGTTTTACATTTTTATTTATTTGAAAAATATATTTTTATGATAGTTTTTCAGAATTTCGTATTTGAAAGTCATATTTCATGTTTAATATTTTTGATGCTGCTCTGCT
Organism: Mylopharyngodon piceus; assembly: GCA_039654765.1. Lineage (NCBI taxonomy): Eukaryota > Metazoa > Chordata > Actinopteri > Cypriniformes > Xenocyprididae > Mylopharyngodon > Mylopharyngodon piceus. Next base: position 19,006,000 of record CM077459.1, on the reverse strand, counting down.
GCTAGGATGACAAAACGTTTTAAAAGTTCAGTTTTACCGCTCGTCAATGTCAAAATGTTTGAGATGGCCAATCAAATCAAAGAAGGCGGGGCTTTACTGTTCACACACAAGGTGAAAAGAGCCGTTGAACATGAATTTCAGCGCGACTTTTCATTTTTAACGGTACAAGCGTGTGAGGTAAGATGTTAGTAGCTAAACATTTAATACATAACAGCTGTTTTGATAGAAATGTTAAACGACTAACAGTTACTTGCAACTATACTCGACTTTGTCAAATTTCGCCGTTTTGAAATTAAAGTACGTATGCGACGAGACAAAGGAATTAATATTAACGGATCTATAGATCTTATGCGCCAGAGAAACAAGCGCGCCGCCATCTTTATAATATTGTCTTTGAACTTCCGTTTTTGCGGTAGCTCTATATATTTCTATGGCATTACTGTCAAAGAATATTTAGCCGGTGAAGTGGATTTACTTGTTGTAGAGTTAAAGAAAGTTATCATGAGCATTGTAATGTTTAAAGCAGATGTCGTAACAAATGTCAGTAGAACGGGAAGATTTTAAAACGAGCAGTTCATTCATAAATACGTAAGTTCGCTGTGGAAATACACACCGGAAGACAAAAGACAACGAGCGCAGCGCTGAAAAGGGGCGGAGCTACATAAGGTCTATACGGAACTGAAATATAGCCTATGTTCTAAAAACATTTTGCTAACGTACTTACGATATTTCTGATAGTTATCTAAACCTTCATTTTTATAAATATTTATTATTAATATTTATTTATGCGAACGTTAAGGGAACATAAACATTCAATTTTATCATTTTGCAAACATTATGGGTAAATTACTTCTGAATGTTCTCTGAATATTCTGAAAACATTAAATGACCGTCCACCTATATGTTTCATGAACAGTGTATAAATAATGTTTTTGTGCAAATGTTTTGAGAACAGTATTAAAAACTAGCGCTGCGTCCCAAATACTTCCCTACTATATAGTAGCCTATGCGAAACAATAGTAGAATGTACGAATTCTTAAAACAGTAGGCGAAAAGTCCCCGGATGACCTACTACTTCTGGCGAGATTCTATTCAATGGACACTTTACTATCCCATGAGGCCACGGGAGGAGATTTATGAATGGCAGTGAAGCGACTCAGCTGATGCTGGTAGGTCACATGACAGCAGCAACATGTAGTGCATCCGGATTACATTCATACTACCCAATTCATAGTATTTAGAACACATTTTTTTAATGGTCACGAAGTAAATTCAAATGTAGTACCTACTCAGACAGTATGCGATTTCGGACACAGCGCAGATAGCTCTGACCAAACGTTATATTAACATTACTGGAAGAATGTTTGTTCATAACTTTGAGAGAACCTATCCAGAACGTTCTGAGAACGTTAGCTGGGTGTGTACAGCAGGGCCACATGCTTTTACACCATCATCCAATGAAATGTGAAGATGTGGTGAGCAGCTGCTTCTGGCTAAAAATGAATTTTACAGCTGCTGCGGGACCCAGTATGTGTCTTCCCCTAATGCAGTCATCTATTCATGGATTTTATGACAATGAGACTCCATAAAGAACCGAAATATCAGGCTCAGAGTTTACTTTGGACCAGTGAAACAGAAAAGATAATTATAAGAAATTATAATTAGACATTTACTCTGCTATTTATCAGCATGCAGGGCAAATGACAGGACATGTCCGATTCAAAGGTCATGATCTATCAAAGGCAATCGTGGGAGATTATTTTAGTTTTATGACGGTACTTTTGTGATCTTCAGGGTAGTTTGGGTTTCTTACTTTGATCAAACCCCAAACATTAAGTCTTAAAAGTTTAACCTGCTACAGTAGATGATGAAACAGGTGAAAAAATCCCACAGATGCACATTGAAGGAGAAAAAAACGTCCAACCAACTTGCTTGTCTCCATCTGTAACGAATCCACAACTTTAAATTCTTTACAAAATGATGTTCCTTCCCATTTGCCAAACAATTTTTCTCTGTTTTTTTCCTCTTCTATTTTTTGTCTCGACAACAGCTCGCGTGCTGTGTGAGCTAACCAAGATGTTGAAAATGCAAATATTTTCCAAATGTCTGGGGATTTTGTCTATGAAGTATCGAGTTTTGTGGTCTCAGCTGCGCCGCACATTGATGTTTTATCAATGACATTGGGATCGTGGCATTCGGGGGCCTGAATGAGTCGGAACGCATAGCCTCCGTGTGTTTCCAGCCTTAATGAGGAGATGTTTGGACACGACTATCCGTGTTTGAAGTCAGCTTATAATGGCGCCCTGTTGTTTGAAAACAAAGCGCCTGTAAGTCAAACAACAGTCGAGTATTGCGCTGTAAATTATTGCTTTGTAAACCCATGGTAACTATTTGTGTGCAAACAGCTTCACAAACATTACAAATCAGAAGCCGGTGGTCAGACTTAAAACAGATTTCTCTTCAAAGACGTGTTTGCGTGTGCATTTAAAGCTGAGAAAATGTCATTCTTTATACTGAGAAACATGAATATGAGTTATATGAGCAGATGCTGGACTCTTACAGCAACCCAGTTAACAGGGAATGTTCTGGCAAGGTTCTCTCAAAGTTATGAGCAAACATTAATAGAGCGTTCATTCAAAGTTATCTGGCCTTTAATAATGTTCTCAAAACATTAGCACAAAAATCGATACATCATGGAACTTTTTTTTTAAATGTTACTACTTGTTTTAGAATGTTTATAGAACATTCAAAAGTAACGTTCCCATAATGTTTGCAAAATGGAATGTTCCTTTAACGTTCGCATAACCAAGGAGAAACGTTTTTAAAACATTTAAAAAACTGGACGTTTTGAACATTCAGAGAACGTTCAGAGTTAACGTTTTTATAACTTAATTGGAACGTCAGCAAAAGATTCTTGTATGACTGAAGTTTATGTATCGCTGCGTCCGAATATGCCTACTTACATACTATATAGTAGGCGAAAAACAGTATGTGAGCCGAGTAGTATGTCTGAATTCATAGTATTCATAAAACAGTAGGCGAAAAGTTCCTGGATGACCTACTACTTCCAGCGAGATTCTGAAGTGTGCATACGATGGACACTTTACTATCCCATGAGGCCACGGGAGGGGATTTGTGAATGGCAGTGAAGTGACGCAACTGACGCTGGTAAGTCACATGATAATGACAACATGGCGGATGTAGTACGTCCATATTTCATTCATACTACACACATTTATACTCTCTATATACTTTTTTAACGGTCGTGAAGTAAGTTTCAAACCAAATGTAGTACCTACTAGGCTATATAGTATGCAATTTCGGACGCAGCATGTGTCTGTGTCTCAGTAGCGCAGTATACTGCATACATAGGCAGCTGCCTTCTAGGTAAGCATTGGAGCTCTAATGATTCTTTTAGTACTTGAACAAAAAAGAGAACCGCTCCAACTGATTCAATCACAGAGTGAGTCGTTATACTGATTCAAACTGATTTGTGAGCCTTTTTGACCGCTTCAGTAAAAAGAATCAGTAAAGATTCATTCATTTATTTTGCTTGTTTTTTTCTATGTACAATTATATTGTAAAAGTATTCTACAAATTACTATTTTTATTGATCCTTTACAGTATAGAATCAAATTTACATACAGTATATCAGTTCTGTTGACTCGTTCACCATCTTGATGAATTTTCTACATTGTACAGTTTACAAATTTACTTACAATTATCATCAACAAAGCCTACAATGTTTTAGACACATTTAATTTTTTTTTTTTTTTTTAAATAAAATAAATATATTTATGACAAAAATAGTGTAAAAAAGCTCGGGAAGGAAGTTTTTTTATTTATAATTTATTTAGATTTTTCTATGATACATACAGGGTGGGAAAAACAACGACAAATAAAAAAAATACATTTATAAATAAAAAACAATATAAATAATATATTAAATAAAAATGAATATTTAATAAATAATATTAGTAAATAATATTAATAAATAAATGCAAAAATAAAAATAAATGTATTTAAAATAAATAACTTCAGACAAAATTGAGATGATGTAAATAAAAATATATTTAGATTTAGTAAATAATATTAATAAATAAATGCAGGATATATAATATATATATATAAAATTAAATAAAAATAAATGTATTTAAAATAAATAACTTCAGACAAAATTGAGATGATGTAAATAAAAATATATTTAGATTTAGTAAATAATATTAATAAATAAATGCAGGATATATAATATATATATATATAAAATTAAATAAAAATAAATGTATTTAAATAAATAACTTCAGACAAAATTGAGATGATGTAAATAAAACATATTTAGATTTAGTAAATAATATTAATAAATGCAGTGTATATATATATATATATATATATATATATATACAATTAAATAAAAATAAAAATAAATGTATTTAAATAAATAAATAACTTCAGACAAAATTGAGATGATGTAAATAAAAATAGAAATTATATTCAGATTTAATAAATAATATTAGTAAATAATATTAATAAATAAATGCAGGATATATAATTAAATAAAAATAAATAAATAACTTCAGACAAAATTGAGATGATGTAAATAAAAATAGAAAATATATTTAGATTTTTTTATGATACACACAAGGTGGAAAAAACAAGCAGAAATAAAAATATATACATTTATAAATTAAATAAATGAATTTAAACAAACAAATAAATTAAAACTAAATGGAGATTAAAATAAAAACAGAAAACAAATAATCAGTTAAAATATAAAAGTGAAAAGAAACTCATCTGACATTTTCAGATGATTCTGATGGCCTCACAGAGCATCACGTTCGTCAAGCGCACAGAGAAGAAGACACGCACGCACGCACGCGTCCCGCCCTCTCAGACTGCTGATGCTGCCGCTCGCGGTGTGAGGTTGGAGGGCGGTGCTGTTCACCCATTAACCCTACTCCAGTTTTACGAGCGCCGCGGCCTCGTCCACGCCAACATAAATACACGCGCTGGCCAAGCGCAGGATAATTATTTAGTGCTCGGCGGCCTCATCTCTCCCCCTCCCAGCGCGCATATCCACGGCCCTATCTGTTGATCTGACGTTATTTACGGTTTACTGTTATTGTCCAGAACAGAAACTTATTAAAGTGCAGTTATTAAACGTTCTCGCAGGGGCAAGATCTGCCGTAAATCTAACGTTTCCCAGAGTCCGTTGGACCCTAATGGATGGTTATGGTTATCTAGTTGAGTTGTTTGCGCAAAAATGCTGTTCCCCACCAGAAAGAGACGATGTAATCGGGTTTTATAAGAATTATTAAGCGTCTTCGACATGCGCTGCAGTAAAGATGATTTGGATTAAGGGGTTTTTATGTGATGAACTGTGTTTTTGTGGCCTCCCTTTAAACCACCTAGTCATCTCTTGCGCCTTCTCAAGTCAAGTTTAAAAGTGTACAGCAACATCAGGAACAGCATACTTCCATAATACTCAATGTACTATTTTAGTAGTTTTCAGTATGTATACTATGCAGGGTTATTCTAGTTAACTAAAACTAAAAACATAGAAAAAACATTTCCATTTTATTTCTACGGAGCCCTGCACATGACATTGTATGTGTATTAGGGTGACCATGCGTGCTCTTTTTCCCGGACATGTCCTGGCCAGGATTTCTAAATAGCCTAAAATGGCTTGAGCCCCTGCCCCTTTAATCGTGAAAGTAAAAGTACCCTTTTCGCTCGTATCGAGGTGCCCCTGGAACACGATTTCTAAGCCGAGATCTGTGCACGCCACTGTTCCTGTTGACAGTCCTCATGCATTAAAATGTTGTTGTATTTGCAATGCTTTGACCGTTTTCTGTAGATCCCGCCTTCTCGCAAGCCATGATTGGTCGATTATATACAGTGCCTGCATGCTATTGGTCAAATTACTTTTCAGTCATTACCTTCAAGTATGAAAACAAAGCCAAAACTGGAACATTTTAGGCAATTTAGTCCTGGCCAGGAAAAATAGGACATATGGTCGCCCTAATGTATATTGTTCCCACAACTTACTAATACGTCATCACGTTTTACTAATTTGTTCCCTCATTTTACTAAATTATGCGAATTAAATAATAATTCATTCCCTCCTTTTACTAAATTGTGTGCACGATATAATAATTCATTCCCTTGTTTTACTAAATCGTGTGCACGATATAATTTGTTCTCGTTTTACTAAATTGTGCATACGATATAATAATTTGTTCTCTTGTTTTACTACATTGTGCACACGATATAATAATTTGTTTCCGTGTTTTTCTACATTGTGCACACAATATAATAATTCGTTTCCTTGTTTTTCTACATTGTGCACACAATATAATAATTTGTTCTCGTTTTACTAAATTGTGCATACGATATAATAATTTGTTCTCTTGTTTTACTACATTGTGCACACGATATAATAATTTGTTTCCGTGTTTTTCTACATTGTGCACACAATATAATAATTCGTTCCCTACTTTTACTAAATCGTGCGCACGATATAACAATTTGTTCCCTTGTTTTACTAAATTGTGCGCATGATATAATTCGTTCCCTTGTTTTACTAAATCGTGTGCACAATATAATTCATTCTCTTGCTTTACTAAATTGTGCGTACGATAATTCGTTCCATTGTTTTACTAAATTGTGTGCACGATATAACAATTTGTTCCCTTGTTTTACTAAATTGTGCACGCGATATAATTTGTTCCCTTGTTTTTCTAAATTGTGCACGCGATATAATAATTCGTTCCCTTGTTTTACTAGATTGTGCACACTATATAATAATTTGTTCCCTACTTTTACTAAATTTTCCACACTATATAATTCGTTCCCTTGTTTTACTCAATTGTGCACACGATATAATAATCTTTTCCCTTGTTTTAGTTAAATCAAAACGAGAGAACAAATTCTTAATTTGTGGCCACAATATATATATATATATATATATATATATATTTTTGTCATGTGCATGGCTCCGTATATTTCAGCTAGTTGCCAAGGCAAAATTTCTCATTTCATTTACTTTAAATTGATTATTTTAAATGACTAAAATGCGACAAAGTTGAGATATGTTTAACTTTATGCAAATGAAGAGTGACTTTAGGGAGCGTCAATGAATAATTCACAAGAATGTTCAAACTCAGTGTGAACAATCAAGCGTATTCTATCTTTATGATTGTTTCAGTCACTCAGTATGTATTTTTAATAATGTTAAAATGGTGTAATATTTATGAATTTGAGTACTTATCCATTTGGTTGCGGGTGCAGTGTGCTTGCAGAGAGACTCCGCCCACACGCTCTTCTGATTGGCTGTGATTTTTGATTGACTTTGTGACGTCTCGTAGTAGTGTCACATCTGAACGGACAAATTGCTTGTCACTGGAATCTTATCACATCGCGTCTGGTTAGGACACAGTGTTAAAAGTCACGTAAACGCATCTGGAAACCCATGCAATTCTGTTGCGCCTACACTGCCAAAAAAAAAAAATTAATCAAGATTATTGTTTTGCATTGCAGTAATGATATAAAAGCATCCCTAAAACATAAATTTACATGAAAAAAAAGGTTCACAAAATTTTATGTGAGATTTATGTTAACAGCCAAGGGGGTCATAAAAATAAACATGAGAACAATTAATATCTCATGGAATTCTGCGTCCAAAGTAAATCTCATTTTAAGGATGTTTAGACATTAGTACTGGAAAACAAGACAAAAATGCTGACTAAGAAAATATTTTTTGCATTGCATCCAGCTTTTATGAATGCAAGAACGCCCTGACTCTTCTTCTGGGGGGTTGACATTCATCATTCTGCTGTTGCGTGATGAAGATCGTAGCAGGACACGTCGCGGGTTCCTCCTCCTCGGGCCGTCCAGTACCCAGCAGTAGATGAGCTCAGCGGGGTCTGTTCCTTTGAATCCACCATGTGTTCCTCACCACTAATATCAACCAGATGACAGAGAACCTCACAGTGATTGTCTCTCAATGAGACAAGTAGTCAAAATAACATAAAGGAGATGATGAGCTGCGTTACTCAACAGACAAAGCGGCTCATTTGTCTCCGGAGTGAAAATCTGCCGCGTTTACATCTGGAGTACGGTGGGCGAACGGCTATGGAGCGCCTGCGTTATGTCATGATCTTCATATGAGAGCCTTTTCATCATTCAGATGGACAATATTTTGTTTATAAAGAGAAACAGACTTTGTCCATAAACACTAAACTATCTATTAAATACTAATTTTTTTAGCAATTTCAGAAATAAATTGACTTTCATCATCAGTACTTTAAAAATACAGAAACTCTCTGTTCAAATACACTAAATACTTCTATCGCAACTACATACAGGTCAAAGGTCAATGCCAACATGGCAGATGTAGTCCGTAGTCTCCATAACTTTGGGAATGTGTTCACTTACGACTGCTGTGGCTCACTGACTTGGATCCAGAGGCAGGAATATTGAATATCCATTAGTATGTGTTGAAAAGTTTTAAACAGCTCAGCAGCTCAAATTTTCATTGTTTCGTAACAGCTTCGACATAATAATTCCAATCTAGCCGCAATGTTGTGTGACATCAACAGCAAGACAAATATGCCAATATCTCACTGAGCGATAACTGCCACGACCATTAATCATCATGACGCAAACGCCGCTGGTGAGAAATCACTGTGATGTTTAGAAATCTGTGGGCATGGTCCAGTCACCCCACAGTGATGCTCGGACATCTCGAGTGAGGTTCTGGGTTCAGTCCGAAGGGCCCTACAAACAGCACTGAGAATAAATGTACAAGAATACATCACTTCACAGTAAATAGGAATAGGCAAATTTACCCATTGCGCACCACATGAGCGCTACTCAAATTTGGGCTAAAATCAACAGCAAAAACTAGTTAATTGAGAGTCTGACATTTTTATTTGAGAATTCACTAGATAAAACATCATTAACAACAGTTTATCACAAGTACAGGGGTTGAGTATTTATTTATCTAAATATATATATATTTTATGTAAATATACATGTATATATATATGTATGTATGTATATATATATATATATATTACATAAAAAATTGATAAAGATTATATATTAGATTATATATATAAAATGTAAACATTTATATAATTTTTCTTTTTGTCTTGTGTATGTAAACATGCATATATTTACATAGAAAAAAAAATATATATATGCATATGCATTTACATAGATTAAATATATAATTTATTTAGATTTTTATAATATAAATATATAATAAAACTAAATTCAAACATTTATATTATATTTATCATTTTTCATTTTGCCATATGCAAACATGCGTATGTATTTATGTAAATGATGTTATATAAAATAATAAATTATATATAAATTAGACTATATATATAAAATTTATTTTTTAACTTATTTGAATTTATATTAACTTGCCACATATAAGTAAAAATGCATGTGTGTGCATGTATATATATGTGGGTCATTGACAAATAAGGTTTTTAAAAGTGTAAAAAAACATAATGGAAATATAATTCATTTTGAAGTTTTATTAAGTGTTAACAATGAGATTATGTGGTTTTTATAATCAATTAACACTGCTTTTGTCATTTTTTTACAAAATTTGTCACCAAAAAAGTCATTTGGTTTAACCAAAATTTCGGTTTTACCGAATGACACTTTTGGTTATACCGATTGACGATATTTTCAAACATTGCTAACAGGCTGATATCTAGCTAACTAGCAAAAGGACAATCAAACATTTTATATTTAGTACAAGTTTTTAAAATATTACAACAGTTTCCATGTTTTATAGCGGTTGTACCGAATGACCTGATGTTTCGGGACATGCGTATGAGCAAGTGAAAACATGAATTTTTCATATAATTAAGAGAGTTAGTTACTTTGCTTCACAACCATGTGGTCCTTTACAGGTGTCTGAATGATGTCACATCCTGTCACATGATATTGACCGCATGACCCAGAATGGTCCCTTTATATTGGTTACTCCGAATGACATCAATGATATTCATTTTTCCGGACATTCTTTCTCATAACAAAGCAATGACTTCTACACATAATTTTAATACCATTTTGCACTATGTTGATATATGATGTTATAAAATCATGCCAGAATAAAAAAATATATACATTTATTACATTTTAAGATAATTTAATCACAAATGAAATGGCTGTATTGGCCTTTGGACGGTTAAACCGAATGACCTTTTGACACTTCAAAATCTTTAAAATACCTTTATATGTAGCAAAATATAATTAAAACCTTTTGGATTCAATAAAAGAGATCTAGTTGTACTACCTTACATACTTTGGATGTCATATCTTTGTTTTTTATTACTATTAAGGCCTTTGGACAAAAAAAATGACCCGTCACGTCATTGACATTGACGTCATTTTCTCACAGCTCTTTATGTTCATTTAAGACTGTATTTAACTCATTTAAGTGTTAATTGTGTTAAATATTTCTAACGTGTTAAACTGAAAAAATTAATTGCGTGCGTTAACTTGTTAATTTTGACAGCACACACACACACACATATATATATAAATTACATTTATATTTATTTTTCATAAAACTTGCGTCAGAGTGCTATTACTCATCTCGGAGGTCTGAACAGGCTGTTGGGAGTCGGTTCGTCTCGGGGTGGGGTGGTCCGCTATCTTTCACTCCCCTAGTATGAAAACAAGACTAACAGACATAAAACATTTCTGTGTTTTCACACTGAAGTCACGTTACAAGCTGCCAAAACTGATGCTCAGATTCAGGAGCATCGCTAACAGTAGTACACCAATGCTTCACTCTATCACCCATCAGATGCACAGTAACAAACGTTATCACTCCTCCAGAAGGTCCTGCTGAACGTCGTAATGGATGACGATGTGTGCAGGACAGCAGTTTCCTTCTATCTCCACCGTGCGTTCTGGAAGATCTCAAACGTCAGTTGAAAGCATCCCGTTACTCTTTTGTCTTCACCCTCCACCCTCCTTCCATTCCTTCTCCTCGTTTTTCTGAAAGATAATTTATTCTTTACGACTGTCATGTCTCTCCCACTCACAGCTGCACGCTATCCATAAGCTCATCCCGTGCTAACTGATTGCTAGTCTGAGATTTGTGTCTCCACCCGGTAGGTCCCGTGAAATCCCCCACAATGCTCAGCGCGTGCTGCTTTGAAATAGCATGAAATGACTGGACTACATGGTTACCAGCAATCAAAAGTCAAAGATCTCATGAATTCATATGGATTCAGTCGTTTCTATCAAATGATCTGAGCTGATCCACGTTCATTTTATAACTCTAGACTTTTAGGATAAATATTTGAGACTTAATCATAAGTGGGAACTCTATAAAAGAGCAACATTTGAGCAATAAAATTAACGTTTCTGCGTTTTATTAGTCACTAATCACTGTTAGGAAGTTAAACAAACAGCAATCTATTAAACACAGTGGTTCTCTTTCACCCGCGTGAGATAGTGTCCGTTGCTGTCCAGCGCGGCTCTCGATCGGTTGTTTCTGTGTGAATAAGGCCGTCGGCATTTGTTCAACTCGCATTGAACAAACGATCTTGACACCAGAACAAAAGCCGCTTTAGAGGAGAGCACACACACTGCGGACTCTGTTTTTCTCTCTCATATTTTTTAATGACAAAATGTTTGCCAGAAACAGGTGGATTTATTTTGGGCAATCCGGGGTATAGTGATGGAGCTTAGATGGTTCCGGGCCCCAGGGCTTCAGACGACTAACAAAACACATCTTACTTCTGCTTTGCTGCCTGTCTGTAATGCCTTTCAGCCGAGGGCATGACGGTCCCAGGGCTTTCCCTCCAACTCCAAAATACTGCCGTACCAACAAAAGAACGTTTCAGCCTGGGTATATATTCTATAAAGCATATTTCAGTTTAACATACATTAAGGTCAAGAAATTATTTTGACACTTGACAATATTAATTGGAAACTATGTAGGATAGTGTAGATTTACCTAAAATGTGAATTGTGTTCAGATTTTGCATGTTTACCACCAGTATCTTGCTTCTCAGATGTTTCTCCTGAGAAAAAGACCTTACATTGCTAAGATGCCAAAGTCTGCAGTCAAAAAATTGATTTATCAGGTTTTAAAATGGAGGAGAAACCACTTCACTGTCAAAAATATATGTATAACTCATCAAAATAGTTTTACCTTTTTTTAGTTGATGAGATTCAACTCAATATTTTAAGTCAGTTTAATATAATTTAAGTTGAAATGACTTGTAGTGCAAGTGGAGTGGAGTTTTTTTTAGTGTTCCCTTATGTTTTGTATATATATATATATATATATATATATAATGGGTGTAATGGGACACGTATTCGTATCGAAAATTTTTGGTACACATGTGTAACGATGAATACAGAGTTGTAGCCCATTAACCACTTTTAACCAGCATTAACCACCAATAATCACAGTAAGCTCTGTGTTTTGGTACTTTTGATAAGAAACAAAGTCTCATCCCTCAAATTCTGTCCATTTTATCACAAAATTCAAACAATAAATGCCGCTTTGTCGCTCTTTGATGTGGCGTGACAGATCACCATACAGGCGCCTCATTTCAAACGACAGCGTGGAGCGCGAGTGAACGTGATCATCTCTTCCTCTTTAATACTAGTTACAGAATAAATATGAATGAACATCTGAAGGTATGTTGAAAGATACAGTACACCTTACTGAAACATATCTCGTGTAATCACTCATTCAGTGTTTCAAACGCGGAAAGACATCAATGCTTGTAAACAATGCCACGTAGCATTTACCTCAGAAATGTCATTCAGTGTCCACAGCTTGTTAGTTCGCTAGAGAAATTAACTCTTTCGCTACATATATGCACTATATTAGCCTATATATACTTAACCTGTCTTGATTATTTAATGTATATGGTTTAATGTATGTTTAAATAAATCTGCCATGAAAACAAGTTATGACGGCCACTGTGTCAATGCCTATATTTTAACATCGAATTGGAGTAGAAACAGATTCAGAAGTTATAATGCAAAAACTGCCTTACATGCAATTTATATGTTTGCATACAAATTTTATTTGAGTGTTGATGAATATATCTAAAAATAAATAGCAACTTAATTTAATAATTTGGGCTCTATTGTTAAGTGTAACCTTTAATATTATTAATATTAGAAAGGGCTCCATATATATAGTTTACAGCGTTAGCAGAGATAGATTTTTTTATCCTTGAGAAAATTTTAATTATAATTGAATTTAAAGACAGAGACACAATTTGTTCAGTAAACAACTGTTCAATAAAAAAAAAAAAAAAAACCTTGTCTGTGAAACCGGGCATATATATTATATAATAGGGCTGGGCATTGACACAAATTTCACAATTTCGATTTGATTTTGATTGGGGCCTATCATATACAGTACATGGAAAATTTCCTCAAGGAAAAAAATATCTCTCAAATAATGCTGTAAACTATACAGGGAACCCCAGTTGGTACATTACTATAATATTAGAGGAAGGAAGTTTTTATAATAATAACGTTATAATAATACATTTTTAATGACATAATTATGTTTCTACTTGTTGTATTTTTTGTATATAAACATTTAAATGGTGGCTGTCATGAAAACATGCCATATTTATTCAAACATACATTAATTATTGAAGAAAAGTAAGTAAAAGTAAAAATACAATGAATATGCATATGCATATATTTAGCAAAATACTCCTCTCTACAGTTAATTTTTCTAGCTGACTAACGAGGTTTTAGACATTTACAAGTTGTTTTATTGATGTCTTTTCACGGTTGAAACACTGACTGAGCGATTACATGAGACATGATACAGATTTTGGTAAGTTGTACTGTTTTTTTTCAACATACCTTCTGATGTTCATTCACGTTTATTTCATGCTATAACTAGTAGTAAAGCGGAAGAGATGATCAGTTCAAGTGCCGCTTGAATTGAGGCACTACGGCGATCTGTCACGTGACATTAAAGAGTGCCAAGATGATATTTATTGTTTGACTTTCATAATAAAATGGACAGAATTTAAAAGCTGATACTTTGTTTTATATCAGAAGTACAACACACATTCATCAAATGTAAACAACATAGACTAAAAGATCAATTCTTGGAATTTAAGAATCAATATCGGTTCTTCAAATTGAGAATTCATTAAAATCGAGAAATCGATATTTTCAACCCAGCCCTATTATATAACAATTTTAAAAATATTTTATTATATAATATTCCATATATTATATAGCACATAATATGTATTGTAATGTTTATTTAATTTTTGCCTTTTAAAGCCTTTCAGAAGAGTTATTCTTCCCTGCATTAACATCATAAATGTCAGTTAACATAGATCCCAAATTCATTTTAGGAGAAACATGACTGAAAGAGCAAAATATCTACCGCAGTTCGAGACCGAATCAACCTAAACTCTCGTGTTTTTTTCCCCTTTAATTCCAAAGATAACTCCACACATGCCACAATCAAGCGCACGGACCACAAGATATTATAAACATGTGTTTTCCTCAGAAATGTAAAGAAAGGCCGGATCAGCGAGCTGCTCGCTTGATTTAACTATGATATCTAATGATGTATGTTTCCTCCTCATGCCCTATTAAGATTAAGAGTGACTGGAACTGCGCAATAGGGGCACAATTTCCGGCCTTTGGGAGCGCGGCCTCAAATATGAGTCACAGTGAATATCACTGCCTCATTTTAGGCAACATTCCCAAATGGGGTTCGAAGACATGGAAGTGGAAAGCTGTCGCTGACATGGCCAGGAAACAAGCATAAAAAGCCACCAGCACAATTAATCTTGTCATTTATAATGGGGAAATGGCGATGAGTCTATTCTTTTCGGGTTTAACGTTCATTATGTTGAGAGGTGGTGTGTGTTTAATGGTTTTTCAGGCTTCTGAAACACAGGAAACTGCAGTTGGAATTCATACTGATGTCATGTGCACTTGAAAACACCAATGTTTGGGTCCAAACTCAGTTGACATCTTTTCAGAAATGGATTCATTTAGAAGCAATCAACCACAAGGGGAAGAACAATGCTAAATGCAAAAAATAAAATGCAATCAATCATATAATTATGCATAGAAAAATAGATTTGTCAACTTTTAAAATGGAGAAGAAACCACTATATATATATATATATATATAATTAAATATAATTATATTCATATATATATATAAAATATAATATATATATATATAATATATATAATCATTTATTATATATTAATATACCTTTTGTAACTTTTTAAAAACATTTTTATAATATATTTTGTTATATATATATATATATATATATATGTGTGAATTATATATAATACATGAATATAATTATATGTATTTTTTCATTTATTAATAATATATATATATATATCTTTTGTAATTTTTATAATATATTTTATATAATTTATAATATATAAAAAATTGTATTGCTATATATATATATAAATAAATTATATTATAAATAATTAAATATAATACATAATTATATTCATATATAATTCATATATTTTAATATATAATATATGAATATAATTATATGTATTACATTTATTTATTAATATTATATATAATCTTTTGTAATTTTTATAATATAATATAATTTATATTATATACAAATGTTTATTGCTATACATATATAAAATATATTAATATATAATAAATAAATTATATATATGAATTATATATTAATATAATTATATGTATTATATTGAATTATATATTAATATAATATATATATATATAAAATATAATGCATGAATATAATTATATGTATTTATTTATTAATATTATATATATCTTTTGTAATTTTTATATTATATAATTTATATTATATAAAAAATTTATTTCTACATATATATATATATATAAATTTTTTGCATTTTTATTTAATTTTTGTATGATTGTACAATTCGGAGAAACAGCGTTTCATAACCCAGACTACAGAAGTGTTATTTTCCCCTGCAATAACATCGCAAATGTCAGTCAACTTGATATTTATTTTACTTTTAATTGCATCTTATCTGAATAGAAAAAATATCAGTGCAGCACTCTGTAACATATCCAGAAATATACTCGTTCCACATTTCATGAACTGAGGAAGGATCTTTGAATCGTAGACACTGGTTTAGCTAAGTTGGAAAAAGAAAAAAGTGGCCCAAATGTCTATCGCATACCTAAATGAGAACTACGGCTAGATTTCAGCAAAGATGAACCGATGTTAACATGCATCAGCTGAGCAAAAAAAAAAAAAAAACAGACAGTGGTTTCGGAAGTCAACACATCATTAGCCATTAAACGTTTCTGTCGGAAAATATGGGGCCTTTTCGCTTCCCTCTGTAAGACATCTTTAGTCACGAGTTTCTACAAAGTCTTTGTTTCCATTTCTCTCTTTTTTACACTTAGTACAAAATAAGACATTTCTACCCGTTAGCACTTCGGTTCCTTAGGAGACTATAACATATAATATATATAATAATTTATTTTCAGTGTTCAAACAGACAGATCCAGTGTGACTGGATAACTAACATACTCTACCAGGTTCCAGTTGGCATTTAGAAGGCTTTTATACATCCTCGATTTGCACTGAGCTCCTTAAACACAACTCAACGAGTTCCTTTGTGCCGCCCAACGCGGCGTCTCCAGACGAGACAATGTCTTATGCCGAATCCCTAGATGAGCGAAACGAGCACACTACAAATCCCAGAATGCACTGGTATCCTGCAGTCCTTCAGCGTGAGTCAGTGCATGTACTTCTGGGCTCGTACCTACTGATAGAGTTTAGTATTTTAACTCTGTGTTAAAGCAAATATACATTCTGCTGTGCAAAACTGGCTTCCTCCCGTCCGTTCATTTGCAGGTAAAAACCTCCGTCCTCTCGCTACAGGTGTTGCATTTCACAAAACAGCACCACTGGAATTTACAGTTGCATTGCCACACCTTGGTGTACTGATGCGTGTTGTAGCCCCGCCCACAGCACATGAGGTCACAGCCGTCCGTGTGCGGCGACGTCCGGTTGCACAGCCGCCCCTGCGTCCCCACGCTGCCCGTTTTGGCGTCCTCTTCGCAGTAATTGGGCGAGCGCTCGATGTAGACCAAGTCCGACTCTAAGGGCTTCTGGTAAACGTGCGTCTTCTTCACCTTGAGGAAGGTGGGCTGCCGCAGACGGTTGGCGCGCACCGCCTCCACGTGCACCGCTTTGTTGTACTTGTCCTTCAGGACGTAGCCGATCTCGCGGAACTTCGGTAACGTGGTCCAACACGTTTTGGTGGTGCAGGAGCCCGACACGCCATGACATTTACACTCCAGCTTCATTCGCTCTTCCAGAACCTGCGGAAAACATGAGTCTCGGTGAGATTATCATTTACAAACACTAACATATAAAAAGACAAACAACAGCATAAAAGTCTTCTGGAATCACATGATGCAAAGGGTGAGGGTGACAAAACAATGACTGTTTCATTAAACTTGCTGAATATTTGAGAAATCCAGCCGAGCTGATTGCAATTTTATGAACCAGTGTTTTGTACATCATCTTAGATAACAGAACTTCTTCTTTCAAAGCTTTTTGTCTGTAATATAAAACTGAAGAGCTCTCATACAAACATGTTTAAAAAAAATAGTTATATATTGTAAGTTATTTTATGTAATACTACTGTAATATTTAACTAATATTTTATTATAAAATATAATATTTTCTAATATGCATTATAATATAATATGTGACCCTGGAACACAAAACCAGTCATAAGGGCCAATTTTTTTAAATTGAGATTTATACATCATCTGATATATGGTTTATACATCCATTGATGTATGGTTTGTTAGGATAGGACAATATTTGGCCGAGATACAACTATTTGAATATCTGGAATCTGAGGGTGCAAAAAAATCTAAATATTGAGAAAATCGCCTTTAAAGTTGTCCAAATGAAGTCCTTAGCAATGCATATCCACTCACAAAAATACATTTTTGATATATTTACGCTAGGAAATTTACAAAATATCTTCATGGAACATGATCTTTACTTAATATCCTAATGATTTTTGGCATAAAAGAAAAATTGATAATTTTGGCCCATACAATGTATTGTTGGCTATTGCTACAAATACACCCGTGTGACTGATGACTGGTTTTGTGGTCCAGGGTCACATATAATATAATATAATTAATATAACATCTGGACTGGAATAATAGCTATACAGCCTAATGTTTAAAAAATAGTTATATATTGTATAATATTTTATGTAATACTACTATAATATAATTCAAGTAATATTTTATTATAAAATATAATATTTTATTATATGCATTTACATTATTAAATTATATTTGATATGATATAATATAATAAAATATTTTATAATATGCATTATAATATAATATAATATAATATAACGTCCGGGAAAGGAATAATAGCTATATAGCCTAATGTTAAAAAAATAGTTATATATTGTATAATATTGCATATGTATTATTATATCATTTTTGATTTGATTTGATTTGATATAATATAATATAATATAATATAACGTCCGGAATGGAATAATAGCTATATAGCCTAAAGTTAAAAAAATAGTTATATATTATATAATATTGCATATGTATTATTATATCATATTTGATATAATATATATGTTCCGTGTGTTAGTGTCGTGTTATTTTTTCGTTTAGTTTTTGTTTTAAAAAAAGTTATATATATACACAATGCTATATTTTATACGTTTTCATATATGATAAAACTTTCAAGTAACATTGGTAATGTTATTTTAAAGTAATATATTTAATATTATAGTATGCAATATGTATTATATATAATATATAATATATATGTGTTAGTCAGTGTTGTGTTGTTAATTTTTGTTTAGTTTTGTATAGAGATGCACCAAAATGAAAATTCTGGGCTGAAACTGAATTTTTTTTTTTTTTTTTAAACATTTATTATTTTAAATTAGCTTTTTTTATGTATAATTGTCTTGATATTAGACTTTTTAATGAAATTCAATAATTTTAATGATACTGAATTTAAGAAAATACAAGTCTATATATACACATAATTACAAGCATAGATAAACACAGTAAAAAAAAGTTACAAATAAAGTAAGGTCTAACTGTAGTGTATTCAGGTACAGACATGTAATAATTAGGCTTAAATGTAAAATAACACTATAGTGTTCACTGTATAAATTAAATATAGATGAATCTTTGTTAAAGCTGTTTGATTAACATTAATGCCTCAGCAGCAGGTTTTATAGGTTACTGTCACTTTAAGACCGAATGCACAGATCCAATATAATGATACACATCAGATTTCTTTCTCAACTCTTTACGTTCACTTAAGACATAACCGACTGTGTTTACGAGAATATCTGCCGAAACCGGTATTTTGACATAATTTTGTGTGCATGTGTCCGTTCAAGCGCACGGAGACGCAAATCCAATATAATATCCAATATAAAATACTAGTTTACTGTATACTGCCTAATGTAAATAAAATACTGTATGTAAAAATGGAATAAATAATGCAGTGTTCAGCGTGTCAAGTGACGGCCACATCTTGAACATAAAACAATTATTTTGCATTTTTAAACTAATTTTGTGTAAAAATGTCAGTCAAGAAGGGCTTAAATTACCATTATCTACAGTTCATTCAAGTCGACCGCACTGCATTGTGGGACACAGTATCTCTCACATATATTTCAGGCATACAGAAAATTCACAAAAGGTGCACGTTCTGCATACTTCAGAAATAGTATGCTATTCTGAACACTCTGGAGACAAAAACAGCACATACTAACGGCTTTCGGAAGTCAGCCTTTTTATGGTTTGCGTTGAGCTGTTTGGAGAACAAGCGATGTACATGCAGTGGAAAAACCATACGCTGGCATACCGACGATCTAATGTGCTACATTAATACTGCCGGAGACTTCAGACGGCTCGCCGCTGATCCGTACGAGCAGCTCTCTGCCAGTTACCCATCAAACCTACTCTGTAATTCTCTCTACCTTCCTGCACACCACATCTGTAGCAGGAAAAATAAATATAAATCTCCTACAACCAAACACCACGATACTCCACGTTAGAAGTGGATTATTGAGCTTTTTAATGCATTGCAGATCTTTTGCAATGATGAAGCTAAGAACGACCATCAGCAAACGAATAGCGGAAGAGAAAGGGAGAAAGGGTTCAAATCACCAAGCGAAAACGTATCTGCATGTACAGTATGTTGCAAAGAAAAGGAAATGTTTTATTTTTAGATTTACACTGGATATCAATACTGTATGAAACGATGAAAGACTTTTTCCAGACCCTTTTCTTTGTCTGGCACGACTCCTCACCAAAAGCAATTATCATTTCCCTGGAAAACACATGTAAACTAATCGATCAATCCCACAAAACCATCCTGACCCACGCGAGGACATTGACAGTAAAAGCCGAATGGGAGCTCTCCATTTCAACCGGTTCTGTGCAATAACAAAAGAGGTCGGAGGGATTGTTCTGGCAAGACATTTATAAACGTCTACATTAAAGTTTTGTACTTCCTAGCCGTTCCCTATGACTCATATGAATGCTGCCAGGTTTCCATTTTAAATAAAAAATGGTTCCTAATTGGGCACTGATTGAATTATGCTAAAAATGAACAGAATAAATATATTATTGCAATGTGATTTTACAATTTAAAAATGTACTTGTTCCAAAACCTAGTGAGCTGCCTATATAGACAGCATTTTAAGGCATATATATTATTTATGTTGCATAAAAATAATAAATAATGTGCATAATTTTATTTCATTTTACATTATATACTTATTTCATGTTTAATATATATATATATATATATATATATACACACAGTATCTCACAGAAGTGAGTACACCCCTCACATTTTTGTAAATATTTTATTATATCTTTTCATGTGACAACACTGAAGAAATGACACTTTGCTACAATGTAAAGTAGTGAGTGTACAGCTTGTATAACAGTGTAAATTTTCTGTCCCCTCAAAATAACTCAACACACAGCCATTAATGTCTAAACCGCTGGCCACAAAAGTGAGTACACCCCTAAGTGAAAATGTCCAAATTGAGCTGGTGGATGTTAGAGACCTTGCGCTCCTCCACCTTCCGTTTGAGGATGTCCCACAGATGCTCAACAGGGTTTAGGTACCCTCAGCTTCTTTAGCAAGGCAGTGGTCGTCTTGGAGGTGTGTTTTCAATTCAATTCAATCAACTGAATCATGCTCTGCTTCAGTATGTCACAGTACATGTTGGCATTCATGGTTTCCTCAATGAACTGTAGCTCCCCAGTGCCGGCAGCACTCATGCAGCCCCAGATCATGACACTCCCACCACCATGCTTGACTGTAGGCAAGACACACTTGTCTTTGTACTCCTCACCTGCCGCCCCACACACGCTTGACACCATCTGAACCAAATAAGTTTATCTTGGTCTCATCAGACCACAGGACATGGTTCCTTAGTCTGCTTGTCTTCAGCAAACTGTTTGCTGGCTTTCTTGTCCATCATCTTTAGAAGAGGCTTCCTTCTGGGACCAATTTGATGCAGTGTGCGGCGTATGGTCTGAGCACTGACAGGCTGACCCCCCACCCCTTCAACCTCTGCAGCAATGCTGGCAGCACTCATACATCTATTTCCCAAACACGACCTCTGGATATGACGCTGAGCACGTCCACTCAACTTCTTTGGTCGACCATGGCGAGGCCTGTTCTGAGTGTAACCTGTCCTGTTAAACCGCTGTATGGTCTTGGCCACCGTGCTGCAGCTCAGTTTCAGGGTCTTGGCAATCTTCTTATAGCCTACGCCATCTTTATGTAGAGCAACAATTATTTTTTTCAGATCCTCAGAGAGTTCTTTGCCATGAGGTGCCATGTTGAACTTCCAGTGACCAGTATGAGAGAGTGAGAGCGATAACACCAAACTTAACACACCTGCTCCCCATTCACACCTGAGACCTTGTAACACTAACAAGTCACATGACACCGGGGAGAGAAAATGGCTAATTGGGCCCAATTTGGACATTTTCACTTAGGGGTGTACTCACTTTTGTGGCCAGCGGTTTAGACATTAATGGCTGTGTGTTGAGTTATTTTGAGGGGACAGCAAATTTACACTGTTATACAAGCTGTACACTCACTACTTTACATTGTAGCAAAGTGTCATTTCTTCAGTGTTGTCACATGAAAAGATATAATAAAATATTTACAAAAATGTGAGGGGTGTACTCACTTCTGTGAGATACTGTATATACATACAGTGTATATATACACAGTACATATAAAAACTTAAACTTATATATATATATATAACTTTTTATATTTTTTTTATTTTTAGTACTTTTTATTTCACTGTGTGTATATATATATATATATATATATATTTACATATTTAAAATTATATGTAGATATTTTACACAAACACACAGTGAAATAAAAAGTACTAAAAATAAAAATAATATAAAAATTATATATATATATATGTACTGTAAAAATATATATATATATATATATAAAAAACATGAAATATAAATGAAAAAAAATTATATATACATTTTTTTCATTTTACATTATAATTTATATTACATATATTTACATTATAATTTATATTTCATGTTTTATATATATATATTTACAGTACTTTTATATATATATATATATATATATATAATTTTTATATTATTTTTATTTTTAGTACTTTTTATTTCACTGTGTGTTTGTGTAAAATATCTACATATAATTTTAAATATGTAAATATATATATATATGTAAATTCAATTTTAAATATATAAAAATGAAAAATATAATAGTGTGTGTGTATATAAATATATATATATATATACACAGTAAATATAAAGTTATATATAACTATATTTTTTATTTTATTACTTTATTTCACTGTATATATATATATATATATATATATATATATATAAAATATATATATAAAATCTTATCTGTATAAAATATCTACCTATAATTTTAAATATGTAAATATAGATATATATGTAAATTTAATTTTAAATAATATATAAAAATGAAAAATATAATTGTGTGTGTGTGTGTGTGTGTGTGTGTGTATATATATATATATATATATATATATATATACTTGCATATATATTATTTTATATAATAATGTAAAATATAAACATAAAAAATATACATCTTGTAATATACTATATATATTTTAAGCAAGGCAGGTTTTAGGACCTTTAATAACAAGTAGAATGTTTAATCAATTTTGCCAAGCAGTAATTTTATTTCACAAAATGTAAACTGGATTTTCAGCCATTACTTAACCAATTAACATATCGTTCCCTTGTAAAACATTGATTATCTGAACACCCGTAACACTATTGAAATCAGTTCCACATGGCTTCAATACATCAATGTTGATTCTGCAGAGAAATACGTTCATGACTAATGTTGATTCAACGTACACCGAGCCAACGTGTGCCCGCAGGCAACGGCGTTTCAAAATGAACGATGTGTTACTTCACAAGCCGTCCGAAGGCCCGCAGCGCTGTTTACATTTGCCTGGATACGCTTACATCCACAGCGCTAATGTGGACCAGTTCTGGCCTGGATCGCTCCAACCACATCGACGTATGATAGCAATTGAAATTCCAGAGCGGCAACTTCCATCTTCCCCCATCCAGAGTCATATGGTACATCCCGTCCCCCCTTACCCTATGATGCTATGGCTCCATGAATGCCATTGTGGGTCCTCTATAAAAGCCTGACTCAATGGAGCGAGGGTTGTGTTTTCAGTGCTGCAGAAAGACTCGCAATAATATCCTGTTACAGGCTTTAGACTTGATGATTCCATACAGCGGCCCGCGATGGGATTGGACGGGCTCCAACTGGCAACCACGGACCTGGGGCTCAATCCCGGCTCGGCTCAGGCTCGCTCACACCATAAAGCCTTGTGTTATTAATTAGATCCATTTGTCACCGGAGTGCATGCGGTTCTGCTGTTTCAGTGCATGTTGTTTTGTGTTCTTGGATGACTAACAGCTATCAAACAAACAAACATGGCCAAAGCGGCGAGCGGCCAAACCGAGCTTGAACCGGCATCAAGGCGCGAACCGAGAAAGCACACAGTAATTGGCTGAAGCGAAACGAGTTGCTGAAAATGGCTGACTGTTCAAGCACTCATCTCTTGAACGAATCCACGGTTTGCCACCTGAAACACCCGTTTTATATACGAAGAACGAGCTACGCTCGAGCGAACTGTATTGGAGGACTGTGAAGACGAATCACGCCACATGCCAATTGCTAAAACGCTCTAAACGCATTTGTCTTTTCAACAGGAATTAATGGATAAGAACTTTTCCGAAAGAATTCGTTATTTGTTTCTTCAACTAAATGTCGGCCAAAAAGTGCTTCCAAGCTAAAGCCTCTGACATCTAAACCAGATTAATCCGCATTGTCTGGAAGATTTTCCCAACCGTGCAGTCAAACAAAATGGATAAATGTTTCTGCAAGACGACCACGACCAGTGTTGGTAAATTGTCAAATTAAAACGCTCTTGAGAAA
Organism: Mylopharyngodon piceus; assembly: GCA_039654765.1. Classification (NCBI taxonomy): domain Eukaryota; kingdom Metazoa; phylum Chordata; class Actinopteri; order Cypriniformes; family Xenocyprididae; genus Mylopharyngodon; species Mylopharyngodon piceus. The sequence goes on along the minus strand of CM077459.1, from coordinate 18,981,410 downwards.
TAACAAATGAGAAGTTTTCCCCAAAGATTTTATTTGTTTCTTCAAGTCAACGTTGGCCAAAAAACTCTTTGGAGCTTCAAAGTTTTTAGAAAAGCTTCTGAAGTCTAAACAGATTAAGAAGCATTGTCTGGATGATTTTCCCAACCGTGCAGTCAAACAAAACACTGGATGAATGGTCTTGCAGAAACAAGGTCGCTAAATGTTGAATCAAAATGTTTAAGAATAAAGCCTCACCTTTCGCCCAGCTTCGTTGTTATGAAGGTTCATCAGCCGTCTGGCATTTTTTTTAATCTCCCGGGCGTCCACAAACTTTCGGGAGAACTCGATGCCGTATTTGATGTCCGCCGAGCATCCGCCCCATTTCCAGCCCTCCTCCTGGTTGTAGTAGCCCTGTTTCTCCCTGTCGCAGCCGCAGTGGCTCATGTTTCCCTGGCTGCATGCGGCCGTCACGGCGTGGGCGACCCCAGCGGCGGTGATGGCGTAGGTGAATGCCGCCTCCCTGCTGCCTGGGGGGAAGAGGGAACAAGCTGTGATATCTGCTCAACAGGACTCGAACACCAACACATTTGCATGCACAAACTAGCGAAATCAATATTTTGTGGTAAATAGTGGAAGTACTAAAGCTAGCATCACTTTTACTGTTGCTCATATGACGGGTTAGAGATTTAAGCAAACCCAAGTATATCTGTCTATTAAACCATCATATCATGTGTCTTGCTGAGGAGAGGCGTGCTGTTACTTTACTACGTGGTTAACTTTACTAAGTTACTAAGTGATTTTCACATGCTGGACGAAGAAAAAAACAGCGTAGCAACACCCTAGCAATCAGCCAAAATACACTGGGCAACCACATAAAATTGTGCTAAAATCTGATTAGAACACCTTAGCAACTGCATAACAACACCCTAGCAACCAGCCAAAACACCCTAGCAATCACATAACATTGTACTAAAAACAAATTAGAACACCTTAGCAACAGCATAGAAACAGCCTAGCAACCACATAACATTGTTCTAAAAAAAACAAAAAACAAATTGCAAGGCGGAAGAAACAGCATAGCAACACCCTAGCAACCAGGAAAAATACATTGGGCAACCACATAACATTGTGCTAAAAACTCATTAGAACACCTTAGCAACTGCATAGCAACACCCTAGCAACCAGCCAGAACAGAACACCCAGGCAATTACATAACTGCTAAAAACCAATAAAAGAACACCTTAGTAACTGCATAGCAACATCCTATCAACCAGCCAGAACGCCCTGGTAATCACATAACATTGTACTAAAAACAAATTAGAACACAATAGCAACAGCCTAGCAACCACATAACATTGTTCTAAAAAAAACGAAACAAACAAAAAAACCCAAATTAGAACGTACAAGAAACAGCATAGGAACACCCTAGAAACCAGCCAAAATACACTGGGCAACCACATAACATTGTGCTAAAAACTAATTAGAACACCTTAGCAACTGCATAGCAACCCCCTAGCAACCAGCCAGAACACCCAGGCAATCACATAACTGTGATAAAAAAACAAAACAAAAAAGAACATCTTGGCAACTGCATAGCAACACCCTAGCAACCACATAGCACTGTGCTAAATAACAATTAAAACACCTTAGCAACTGCATAGCAACACCCTAGGAACCACATAACATTGTTTAAAAAAATTAGAATGGAGAAGAAACAGCAGAGCAGCACCCTAGCAACCACATTGTGCTAAGAAACAATAAGGACACCTTAGCAACTGCATGGCAACACCCTAGCAATCAGCCAGAACACCCAGGCAATCACATAATTGCTGAAAACCAATAAAATTACCTTAGTAACTGCATAGCAACAGCCTAGCAACCACATAACGTTGTTCTAAAAAAAAACAACAAATTAGAACACAGAAGAAACAGCATAGCAACACCCTAGCATCCACATAACATTGTGCTAAAAAACAATTAGACCACCTCTACAACTGCAGAGCAGCACTCTAGCAAAACATTGCACTGTGCTAATTGACAATTAGAACACCTTAGCAACTGCATGGCAACACCCTGGCAACCAGCCAGAACACCCTGGCAATCACATATTAAAACAGTACTAAAAACAGATTAGAACACCTTAGCAACTGCATAGCAACAGCCTAGCAACCACATAACATTTTTCTAAAAAAAAAAAAAATTAGAACACAGAAGAAACAGCATAGCAACACCCTAGCAACCACATAGCACTGTGCTAAATAACAATTAAAACACCTTAGCAACTGCATAGCAACACCCTAGGAACCACATAACATTGTTTTAAAAAAAACAAGTTAGAACGCAGAAGAAACAGCATAGCAACTCCCTAGCAACCGCATAACATTGTGCTAAAAAACGATTAGAACACCTTAGCAACTGCATGGCAACACCCTAGCAACCAGTCAGAACACCTACATCACTCACGTTTACTCATAATTAATATGAGCAACAAAATCAGTTGATGTGTTCAGATATTCGATATCTTAAAGAAAACGTGATTTAGTATCTTTACATAATGATTAAAAATGAGGATGGACTGTAGTGTATGGAATATAAAAACATGAAGTAATTTGAAATGAGAATTCATGATTAGCTTCCAGAGATGAAAGATATGTGATGAGGTTTCATCCCGGCCTCTGAATAGAGTTTCTGTACACCTTTGGCGAGACGACTGCAGCTGTTGAACAGCGGCCGCAGATGTTGAGCTGGAGGATTCTCAGAGTGTGAGAAAGCAAAGCCAAGGTGCTGTCCAAAGTGCTGAATTCTCCTGCCAGAGCACCTTACAAACCCACCACATGAAACACAGCGAGGTCGATCTGGCCCTCCGCTGCTCCACACACACATCTGGAGCTTTATTTCACATGACGCGTGGAGCAAACGCAGCATATCAGCTCAACAATCTGAGGAAATGAATTCACTGATAAAAGCAAACTTTGATCATCTCAGAAGAGCCAAACACTGCTCACTAATGGTAATAGGAATTGGAGGAGAAATGTTAAAAGTGGCATGAAAATAAATGTTACAATGAAAAAAAAAAAGGTTCTAAAATATCATTTTGGACAAGATTCACCCTTCAAAATTTGTTTGTGCAAAATGTCACATGTAGACCATAATAATCAATCTCTCCTTTCTGATTTTGTTTATTAAATACAACCAATCATGCGTCATTTTGGTGAATATAAACAAAGTCTGTTGGCCTCCAGGCAGCTGTTTCAGGCATCCAAGACCAAAAGTTCTATCTACTTGAATGACATCTGAAAAACTGCTTGCCAAACTCACATTTAAATAACATATTTCAAAATCTGTCATAAACTGTCCCATTAATGTTGTTTCTTATGCTCAAATAACATTAAAAAAAGCGTATTTTTTAGCAGCTGCAGTGATGCGATAACTTAACCAGTTTCACCCATTCATATGTAATATGAGTGCACCATCTTTGTATATCTATAGACTTTGCTATAAACCAGCCAACTTGTGATGGCAGAAAAGACTTCGACTCCTCACACACACACACTGGCACGTTCAAGTTTCTGACTCAAACACACATATACACACAGTGCCAGTGTAATGGCAAAAGCAGAAAAAAAAGATCATTGCCAAGAAGAAAAGTGGCTGCCATGGACCAGCGTTTGGATGCATGCAGCACACACACACACACACACACTCTCTTCAAGGAGAAAATGGCTGCTGATGGACTGTCACCCCCGGTTGTGTCTGGACTTACGATGGCTGTTAATGAGAGCAAATTATACAGCGAGAAACTGAGAGAGTAGATGTAAAGTCTCTTTAAAAGGTTAGTTCACCAAAAAATGAAAATTATCCCATGATTTACTCACCCTCAAGCCATCCTAGGTGTTTATGACTATCTTCTTTCAGAAGAACACATTTGGAGATATAAATATCCTGGCTCTTCCAAGCTTTATAATGGGAGTCAAGGGGGGGCGCGATTTTGAAGCCCAAAAAAAGTGCATCTACCCATCATAAAAGTAATCCATACGACTCCAGGGGGTTAATAAAGGCCTTTTGAAGTGAAGTGATGGGTTTTTGTAAGAAAAATATCCATATTTAAATCTTTATAAATTCAAATAACTAGCTTCCGGCGGATGACCGTACGCATACTGCGCAAGTCGACATGTGCCAAATGAGTAACCCCCTGCCGGTCGGGTCAGAGGTCACTCTTCCACCGCAAATCAATGCATACGGCCGTCTGCTGGAAGCTAGTTATTTTAATTAAATTACTTTTATCATGGATGGATGCACTTATTTGGGCTTCAAAATCTCGTCCCCCATTCACTACCATTATAAATCTCGGAAGAGCCAGGATAATTTTTAATATATCTCCGATTGTGTTCATCTGAAAGAAGATATTTTTTTGACTCGTTATTTGATTGGTTTACCAGTTAATACATTTATACTCAAAATCATAAATATGCTAATGTTAAAAAACAGACAGCACAACAGAAACACCATGTATATACAGTGCATCCGTAAAGTATTCACAGCGCTTCACTTTTTCCACATTTTGTCATGTTATAGCCTTATTCCAAAAGGGATTCAATTCATTATTTTCCTCAAAATTCTACAAACAATAGCTCATAATGATAACATGAAAGAAGTTTGTTTGAAATCTTTGTACATTTATTACAAATAAAAAAATGTACGTAAGTATTCACAACCTTTGCTCAATACTTTGTTGAAGCGCCTTTGGCGCCAATTACAACGTCAAGTCTTTTTGAGTATGATGCTACAAGCTTGGCACACCTACTTTTGGGCAGTTTCTCCCATTCTTCTTTGCAGGACCTCTCAAGCTCCATCAGGTTGGATGGGGAGCGTTGGTGCACAGCCATTTTCAGATCTCTCCAGAGATGTTCAATCGGGTTCAAGTCTGGGCTCTGGCTGGGCCACTCAAGGACATTCACAGAGTTGTCCCGTAGCCACTCCTTTGTCATCTTGACTGTGTGCTTAGGGTCGCTGTCCTGTTGGAAGATGAACCTTCGCCCCAGTCTGAGGTCCAGAGCGCTCTGGAGCAGGTTTTCATCAAGGATGTCTCTGTACATTGCTGCATTCATCTTTCTCTCGATCCTGACTAGTCTCCCAGTTCCTGCTGCCACCACCATGCTTCACTGTAGGGATAGTATTGGCCAGTTGATGAGCGGTGCCTGGTTTCCTCCAGACATGACGCTTGCTATTCAGGCCAAAGAGTTCAATCTTTGTTTCATCAGACCAGAATGGTCTGAGAGTCCTCCAGGCGGGCTGTCATGTGCCTTTTACTGAGAAGTGGCTTCCGTCTGGCCACTCTACCATATAGACCTTGGAGCGCTGCAGAGATGGTTGTTCTTCTGGAAGGTTCTCCTCTCTCCACAGAGAAACGCTGGAGCTCTGTCAGAGTGACCATCGGGTTCTTGGTCACCTCCCAGACTGAGGCCCTTCTCCCCCGATCGCTCAGTTTGGCCGGGCGGCCCGCTCTAGGAAGAGTCCTGGTGGTTCCAAACTTCTTCCATTTACGGATGTGCTCATTGGGACCTTCAATGCTGCAGACATTTTTCTGTACCCTTCCCCAGATCTGTGCCTCGATACAATCCTGTCTCGGAGGTCTACAGACAATTCCTTGGACTTCATGGCTTGGTTTGTACTCTGACATGCACTGTTAACTTGTGGGACCTTATTTAGACAGGTGTGTGCCTTTCCAAATCATGTCCAATCACCTGAATTTACCACCGGTGGACTCCAATCAAGTTGTAGAAACATCTCAAGGATGATCAGTGGAAACAGGATGCAGCTGAGCTCAATTTTGAGTGTCATGGCAAAGGCTGTGAATATTTTTATTTTTTAAAAATTTGCAAAGATTTCAAACAAACTTCTTTCATGTTATCATTATGGGGTATTGTTTGTAGAATTTGAGGAAAATAATGAATTTAATCCCTTTTGGAATAAGGCTATAACATGACAAAATGTGGAAAAAGTGAAGCGCTGTGAATACTTTCCGGATGCACTGTATATATAATTTATAATATAATAATAAAATAATAAATAAATAAAATAAAATAAAATAAACAAATAAAATATAATATTCTGTTTTAATAATAACATTTAATGCATATATAATATAAAACATATTTTGAAAATTAATAAGATATTAATATAAATTATTTATATGTAAAATATTAGTTGTATAATAATAATAAATAACTGTATATTCACAAATACATACATATATATATATATATATATATACAGTCAAACCAAAATGTATTCAGACACCTTGAACATTTCATTCATTAATTCAGTTTATTCACTATAATTTAAAAAAAAATGGTAATAAAATATGACAAGATCTCAGAGTTAAACTGTGTCAGAAAAAATTAATCTTAATTATGTCAGATAACACTTAAGCAAAACATGGTCAGGTCAAAGTGTCTGAATAATTTTTGGATCCAAATTTTTATCAGTTTTACAGGTAGTCCACTGTATGAAGATTTTTTGGGTATAATATGTCACAGTTTACTTTATTTTGCTATCCTCACTTACAGAAATGAACTATAGTGTCCTGCACCCACTAGTAATAAAATATAAAAAAAATATATATCTAATTTTTGGTTTGACTGTATATATAAATATACAAAATATATTAATATAAATATTTATAATAGTATAATATTTAAAATAGTATAATAATCTAAAAGTAATATAATTAAAAAAACATTTTGTACACGACTGAATGAATAAATAAATAATCTCAC